>JAGPOW010003447.1:11243528-11305148 GCA_030014935.1 Caiman crocodilus
AATAATGAGTGCTTTAAGCGCCTTAAAAGGTGTTAACATACCTCCAATCCAGGGGTTAGGAACTCAAGAAGCTGCCTAAAATTACCATGTGTGTAACAAAGCCCTTATATGAATGAACTCTATCTGACCATACAAATATTGTTCTTCATTTTTTTCACATTTTAAAAATAAATAAGAAAAAACAAACAAATAACCATTTATAGAACATAGTCTATATAAAATGGATCCCTAAGATACATTTATGCTTCAGAGTAATTCAGGAACACACCATATTTTTGATGGAGATGGGAAACATTTGAAACAGTTAAACACAAAGTGAAAAATAAAAAAAATTCAGCATGCTAAATAACAGTAAGATGGTAATTGCACTGTAAATTTGTCTTAATAAATTAAATGTGAAGCAGTTTTAATTGCCCATAGATGTGCATATGGGATTTAAGCAGTTATTGCCCATAAATGCTAATGGGAGTGTTGCCAGTCAATTTTCTCCATGCCAGTGAAGATGCATACCCTCAAAAACACCATAACTGAAAGCTGAAGAAACACTTTATTGAGATTCACTTGGGCAGAAAACAGTTAACCCAACATGGCAGTGTGGAGACTAGGAATTCCTCAGAGAGACTAAAGAAAGAGATGTTTTCATCTCATTATGTCTACCTTCATAATTATAACAAACTCATCAGCCTCTAGATGAATACCACATATAATCATTTTCCTGCATATTTTCTGAAGCAGGAAACTTAACAAGATATAAATGGTACAGACTAATTTAGGTTATTTGCAGTGCTCATCTTGTCTTGAGCTGAAGTAATACAGAAAAAGAGAAGATGCAAGCTAAAAATATCGTTATAGATACATGAATGTATTCATTTATTTGGCTAGAAATCAGTATTAAAATAAATAAGACTTTTCTTCTCTACAAGGAATGGTAACTAGAATTATATAAATACCTTTAAAAAAAAGAGTATGAGCTTTATAGTTTTAATTTTTTTTAGATTTAAATCTAATGGGGAATTTCACTTACACTAAGACCTCAAAATAAACCAGACTAAGTTTGTTTTTTAATTTAGCTATCACTATGTCCTAAATTGAAAAGTAAAGTAGTTATGTATAAGCCAATTTTGACCCATATGCTCAGAGAGAATCTGGTCTGGTCAAGGATTCATGTCCCTGCCCCACTCAGAACAATCAGACCCGTGGGGAAAAATATCTCTTTGTCCCAGAAATTACTTTGGAGTTGTGTGATAGACAATGGTACTATTTGTAATATTTCTGGATTAAATGTATTTACATTAGAATACTGGTGTGTGCCTCAGTTTCCCTGACTGGCTGGTACACTTGGAAAGAATGGGTTAATGGTATTTTCAAGCAAACTTGGAAGAATCTTCCTCAAGGGTCTCTGCTACAAGTGAACAGGCAAAAAAACCAAACAGATTTATATGGAAGACATACTGGGTGCATACATACATGACAGGAGTTTAATTTGGTTTAGTTCTCCCTAAATTGAAACAATGGGTTTTTAAAAACCCACCATTTCCACCATTTCAATTTAGGGAGAACTAAACTGAACTAAATCCCCATTGTGTGTACACAAGGGATAGGGGGCCTGATCCTTAGCGCCTAGCTACCTCTCCCACGGCTGGGGGGGCCAAGCTGTTGCCGGGTGGAGCAGTTCCTGAGCTGTGGAGGACCCTGGTGCTTTCCACTGTGGTTGCGGCACACCCAGGTGGCCCCCACCTGTTGGCACCCAGCCCAGGCAATCCCAGGGGATGCTGCAGCCACGGAGAGAAGCACTGGGTCCTGCGCAGCTCAAGGGCAAGGAGCCTGATCTTTTTTTTTTCTTTTGGAGATTGCCTGCCTGCCTGAGCTGTGCCGGGACCTGGCGCTTCTGTCTGTGGCTGCGGCACCCTCCAGACAGCTCCTGGGTGGGCTGCTATTGAGCAGGAGCTGCCTGGGGGGTGCTGCAGCTGCAGAGGGAAGCACCAGGCCCCTGCACAGCTCAGACAGGCAGGCAGAATCTGGGAGGAAAAAAAGACCAGGCTTCTTGCTGCCTTTTTTTTCTTCAGTCAAGCCTGCCTGGACCAGCTGCCACTGGGTCACACAGCACCTGAGCTGTGTGGGGCCCAGTGCTTCCCTCTGCAGCTGTAATGCCCCCTGGGACTGCCCAGGCTGGGTGCCAGTGGGCAGGTACTGCCTGGAGGGCACCGCCACCGGAAAGGGAAGCACTGGTGTTCCCCAAAGCTCAGGAACCACTCTATCTACTGACAGCTCATCCCCACCCCTACATCCCCACTGCAGGAGAGCCAGGTAAGCTCCAGTGTCCCATGCACCATCCCCACCACCTTGAACCACTTGGGAACGCCTAGCTTGCCCCTGGGGCAGAGCAGCAAGGCAGCAGGTGAGCGGCTGGGTCTGCTGGAGGGAAGAGAAGGCAGCGGGGATGCTGCATGGTGTGCTAGAGGCCTACCATGCCTGATCTTCCCCAAACACATCAGCTTCCAGCTCCCCATGCACTGTTGGCTGCACTTTGTTACATAGCAAACTAAAACACTTCGGATGGGTTTTACCTTGCTACGTAACAAAGTCATTTAAAGTAGAATATGATGCAGAGTGTGTAAATAGCAACTCCATTCAAACATAATACATTGCTAAATCTGTAAATAGCAACACCATTAAAGTGGTGCAAAAGGGCAATTAAGCCGCTTTAAAGGTCAATTTTATTGTGTGTACAAAGGCCCACTAGAACCCCACTGAACTCAGGCTCCAGCCCTTGCTGTTTCTGGTATGTAACAGGGATTTTAAAGAAGCCCAAGTGAAAAAAGACTGTCTTGAAAGGGAGAATCCCAGAGACAAGAGGAGAAAAAAAGGAAGGAGGGAAGACCAGAGAGGCTATAAAGAGAACAGCCTGGTCAGACACTCCTCCTGGGAACTGACCTGGCTATTGTGGACTCTGCCTGTTGTATTGCTGTTGATGCTGGAGAAGAGCTGCCTGCTATGCTGCATAGGACTTCATGCAAACTTTGTCCCCTTAAAGAGGTGAAGTCCCTCTCCAAGAGGTATGCCAAAAAAGTAGCCCTTCAAGGGGGGCCTGGGTAACTAAAGGTTCCTGGGACCAGAAGGCTTGGTCTCAGAGTCCTAAGAGTGAGGAGATCACCTATAACCTGGAAGTGCAAGGCTATTCCTGCTGTGGCAAAGACTGCAGGAGTGGAGGAGCAGGGAAGATTCTGGCTCCCCTATAAGATGGCACCCAGGTCTAGCACCCCACTCACCCTCTATCTATGGTACTGCTCCCTACATCACTGTAGTTCTATTAGGATTTAGAAGGAACAGAAGGCTATGAGAAGAGCCTCTGCAGGTCCCAAAAGTGACATACTTTAACAATCTTTTGTGTATCCTAATAGGCTGACCATCCTTGACAAACAGCTGACTTCTGCAGAAGTCAGTACCTGCTCTGAGCTTTAGATTTACCCCATTATCTTTAAAATTATTCCCCTAAACACAATAAGAAGTTGCTCTCAGGGTGCATAACACATTTCACATGCCAAAGTGTACCAATGATTTGAAACAGTTACAATAATATATATAATGCATATGAACTAAGTGTATGCATAAAAGGAGAGTCTCCTGTATCTCTGTCATGCAGGAAAACTACTAGCTGTTATAGGAACTTCAGCTGTGCATAAACCAAGCATTATTATGGGAACAATGCAAAAAAAAAATAACACAGTTGTTCTTTTTAGGATCACACGGAACAATGATATGCAAATAAATATAAATAATGAATAGAATACTTATAAATATTGTAAATGCTTCTAGTCTCAAAAACAATAATGGCTTCATCAGTCCCTTTAGAGTGGGTACCAAATCACTCTTCTGAATAGCATTTTATTCTCTAGGGATTATGCAAGCATAGAACACAGCTATTCTGGTCCAAAGACAAACTTACACTTAGTATAAGAGGTGAATTGCTTAGTATAAGCAATGAATGGCTCTGGGGGACAAATGCCTATGTTTTTTTTGAAAATCATGATATGGAGTCTAAAATTGATAAAAACCAATTTCAAAGTGTCCATCCACACAGATGAAGAGTGAATACATTAAAAAGCCCCTAATGAACAAAAATGGCTCTCTCCTGCTTAACAGATTTAAGAGAAAGTACTAGACCAGGGGTGTTAAACACTTCCAGCCCCTTGGGACAAATGAGAGTTGCTGTGCCAGTCTGGGCAGGAACAGACCTACCCCCTGAGCAGTGCCCAGTCCAGCTCATGTACTGCACACATTCACCCCTAGGGTCAGCATGGGACACACACTACCTGTGGTGCACAAGTTGGTCCCAGTGCTGAAGGCAGCACAGGAGCTCAAGTCCAGGCTGTTGCATGCAGCCTATGCTGTTTGCAGTACCAGCTCCACCCAGTGTGCCAAGAGCAGCATGTGACCTGTCTGGACACCTGTCTGGTATGTAGCACATGCTGCCAATCCAGCCTTGTGCACTGCATACACTGGAGCTAGGGCTAGCACAGGGCATGGACTGCCAATGGCATGCTGGTTGGACCCAGTATTGCATACAGCACCAGGGCAAACCCACATATCGCATGCATTGTGTAGAACATAGGCCAATGTGTAGGGTTGGTCCAGTGACCCACAGGCCACATCACATGGTTTCATGAGCCAGATCTGGCCCATGAGCCATGTTTTACCTTCCTGTACTAGACCATCACCAACAGAAAAAGCCACCTTGAAGTTTTATATAGTCGTTCTCCTAAAAGCACAGAGGGACATTTCTGGGTGCATTAGGGCACATTCATTATGTCCTTCTACAAAGCTTTACTAGGCCTTCAGGAAATTAAAATTGGAAGTTTTTTCATATACTATTTTCCTTCTAGTCTTCTCTGAGTTTTCACCCTTCATTTTTTTATGCAGTGAATATTTTCTGTTTCTTTTAATTACATATTTATAGCCACACAGGGAGGCTTAATTCTCCTTACACAGTTCCAAGATTTCAGAAGTACCTGTCAATGGAAAAGGCTAGTGATATTGCTGCAATATATGCAAGCTTCAAAGTGTCTCTGAGCATACAGCATTCATATTTTTCCCATGAGTCAAATATATTTGAGCGGAAGCTTTGCCTGAGTAAGGATTTAAAATCCTGCCTGATAGAGAGATTCACATTTTTGCTTCCAACACAAATTGAATTCTTAGTTTTTAATAGGCATAAATGAGCTCTTTTTGTAATGCATCTAGAGCTTGTGACACAATTAAACTGCACAGTAAAGTGTTCTAAAAAATATAGAGGAATATTTACTGCTCCCCTTTCACACTTACAGTCACTTCCCATAAAAAAATACATTTTAAACATAATGAGCCAAATATTCAGTCAGGGATACGCTCACAAAAATTCAGAATTAGTATGCAGACATTTGTACCAACAAATTGCATAAGTGCAAATATAAATGGGAAGTAATTATCTAATTCACATCTGCATCTTTTATCATTATTGATTATATTTCTCACTGACAGTGTACCAAAGATGTACACTGAGTTTAAAGACAAATAAACAGACAATCCCTGCTTGGAGGAGGTTATGGTCTAGCATTCCATTTACATGTGAAAATATGTTTTACAGAAGTACAAAGAAGCATGTATTCTTTTATAAGTGCAGGCACTGCACTTACAGGTCTAGGTCCAGTGTGAATGCAATTTGAAAGCATGGTAAATTCAAACCTGAAGATATTTTCATGAAGCAGTGGTAATATCACATAAAGGGCATTATGTCATTAGCAATACAGATTCTTTACCTGATGATACTTCCTTTCCACTTAGGTGCTTGAGCCTGATCTTATTCTACCCTGCTTACATTCCTGAAAAACAGTTAACATCCAATTTGAGTGCAACCTTCTCCTTCTGGCTAGAGACTTATTTAAAAGCTAAGGTAATGGTATATTGCAAAGATATGTGTTTTAATGGTTTCTCAGAGAGCTGAGCAAGGTGAAGTAGGATCACACTTATGTACATCCACTTAGGAATCTAATAGGTGGAACAGGATTTGGCCCTTGGCATCTAGGATTAGAAGAGTGTATAAAAAGAGGGAAAGCAGTGAAGAAAGTAGCTAGCAAGCAATCCCTGTAACCTCCCTCACCTCCCGCCCTCCCCCCGCCTCCCTCCCACGGCTTTTGCTTTTTGTTAACTAGACAAAGCAGAGAATCTGGGTAGGAGTCTGCAGCCTAATCCAAATTCTTAAAAATTAACGTGCACCGAGTCATTCCTGAGACTCAAAATCCATGATATACACACACACATGCCTGCATACACACAGAGAACAAGATTAAGCATTGGCATTCAGTGGGATTTCTTGGAACATGTTTTTTCTTCACCTCAGCATGTAAAGGGACGGCAGCATGGTAATGTTTCTACTAGTCTTTCTCAGACAACGAGTATGGACTTCTCCCCTGGAGCTACCCTTCTACACTGCAATGCTTTTGAGATGACAAATCCTGAAACCCAAACTCAATGGCTAACACAATAACTGGGCCCCAGCAGAAACAAGTGCATCTAGTCTTCTTCTTGTGCATCACTGTAAGCCTGCCACTGTCTGGCTCACAACGTTCACTGCTGGTTCACAACTATTCTATATTAGCCAAATAAGGCAAAATGACCTTCCTATTTAGATATAATTTGTTATCTGTATTTACCCAAGCTGGCAAAATTTAAAAGATTATTCCTTCCAGCCTTTTTAATTACCAAATTTCTAGCTGCTTTTAAAATATCATAGTCCCCCTTGAGTATTCAGGAGAGCTGTAGATCACCATGGCAATAAGAAAATGGTGCCAGCATTATCTTGGCACTGACTCTCTACAGATCTCAGGAGACTTAGCACAGATGAAAATTGAGCTCATGTAAAAAGCAGGATCTTTCGCTCATATTTTTCCTATATGTCTTTTATTTTAATGAACTACATGTTAAAGAAGCTAAATATAAACCTGGGAGCATATGCCTTCCGTAATGGACGCAATTACAACTTGATAGCAATTTGCTGTCCTTCAGTAAAATTAATTTCACCTCCAAAAAACAGGTTCTAGAAGGAGCTGTGTGTGTGTAGCACCATAACTCGTGCGTTCAAAATAAAAACAAAACAAAACAAAAAGAAAAAACAATAGCCTTGAACATATGGGGATTTAGAGTGATTTTATGAGCTTTGTGAGGCCTGTAAATTACCCTCCATTTACATATTCAAACTTTTTTCTAAAATCATAGGAGTTGCTATTTCAATGTAATCTGAGATAATGATGTTATTACTTGGCTCAAGAGCCTGGGGCTTAAAAAAAAATAATCAAAAGCCACAAGACTTACAATAGTATTGGGAACATTGGCAACATCAGAAAAGTGGGATTGGATGAATGAAATCCATCCTTCCCCACAATTATTAGGTGCAAGGCACAGGGTTATAGCACAGGCTCAAAAGGACACCCCTACATACTACAGACTGGAATAGTGGTTTCAGTTCCTCCATGCTATGACAATAACAATATATAAAATTTAACATCCTATCACAAAGTTTGAGACAAATGGTCTCCAGTGCCTCAATAATTCCTGAGCACAATAATGATAGCACAAGCTTACCAGGGAGAGTGTGGAATCAGACTGCCTCAGGGAAGCAAGAGTTGGCATTATCAGAGCTCCTGGGCACAGGTAGGCAACATGAATACTACATGACTTCATGGCAAGCCTCATAGGCCCTAGCTTATACTCCAAAGTACTGTGTATGTCTGAAGAATTAAGAATGGAGCAAACCATTTGCTTTGTAGAATTGTGCCTGGTTTGCATGAAGTCTGCAGAAGAGAAGAGAAGCACTTTTTGGCACCGCTTACCACTTGTGTGTTGGTACACTTCAGACCTATACGGCTGCATGTACTAAAAGGAATTACTACATACACATACCTGCGACTATCTTAGCCATGGAAATCAAGGCACAGGGTATGTCTTCCCCAAATCCACAGCCTTTTCAATAGAACTACAACTTATATTTTTGGACTTGCTATATCAATTATAGTGCCATATGACTCCTAAGTGGGTTAGAGTAAAAAGATTAATAAAAAAATATAGATTGTCCAAAATATCTAAAGCTAAGAAACAGTTGTTTTGTATCGTGTTTCAAGATGCCTTCTTTAAAATGAAAGAAGACATTAAAATGCTTTATTGAAAATACCACTATACTGAAATATTCAGGATAAGAATGTGCCATTGCAAGTACTGGGCACATCTACTTGAGATGCTATGACACCGTAGCCATGAGCTATTGTGCTAAAGCTCATTGCTATGGTGCTGTAGTGTCGCTGGGCACAAACTGTAACGGCAATGATACTGCACAGTACAAATGAGCTACCGCGCAGTAAGTCGTCGCTACTGCACAGCAGCATCTAAAAATAACTGTGTAGCTATGGGATTGCACAGAAACACTGGTTACTGCATAGCCATTTAGTACTTGGTTAAGGAAGTACTAAATGACTGCTCAGTAACAACTGTGCAGTCCACTGCATGTGTAAACGTGCCCAGTACTGTCAGTAACTAGAGATCAGTGAAAATTGAGGATGCCGAGACCTTTACACTGCATCTTACAAAAACAAATGCTAAGTTTTGTTTATATCCCTCGTAGCTCACACCCACACAGTTAATTTTGAGATGGCTGCTTGAACTTCTGCTGACTATTCTTGCTGAGAATTTAAATACAGTGTGTCAGAACATTTTCATTTTGCAAAAATGTGTTGATTTTGAGAATTCTTTTGTCTAAAAGGTATATTCTGGGGAGTGGAAGGAAAGAACACTCTCATGTACAACAACAGCTGGGTATTTAGGGTACTAGCATGGGATGTGGAAGATACATGCTCAAGCTTCTCCTCTGCCTAATTCAGGTGGTCTACAAAAGAAAATTTGTTTCATATTAAGCCACCCAGAACCCCATGCCTGTGATCTACGTAAGGGGCTAAAAAAATGCTTAAGAAACGTATCCTTTCTCACCTATTTCCAGAATGTAAAAAGTACAGCTTTTTATTCAAAAGTAACCTTTTAACATAATGCCATATTTGTGAAAAGTTCCACAAACGTTTGTTTATATTCGATGGTAAAACAAAGACAAGTTGTAAATTCTGAAAATTTGCCACAAAATGGATTATCATCCTTTGGTCAGGTCTGTATCAAAAATAGTAGCTGTGAACTCCAAACATTCTGTGCAAAATTTTTGGCCAATTTAATGCCAGTTTGAAATACAATGTCAAGACTGCACAGACAGGATGACTATTTTCCAGAAAGAATGCTGCAATTCACAGCATTAAATGAATTCAGAATGTCTGAAGGAATACCAGTACTACCAGAAAGGTCAAAAAGGGCTCACTGTTTATGCAAGCTAATGAGAACACTTAAGCAAGAAATATAACAAAGTGTGCTTGGGGGACATATTTCAGAAGTAAATCATATTGTAAAGGCAGAAATCCTGAAACTCCACAATAAATTATGAGATATTGCTGTTTGATATGGGAAAAAGGAAAAAAGATAGAGATAAATGTAGAGAAACAATAAAACAAATCTTGATGATCTGAAAGGTCCAATTATGCTGCTAAGGTAAATAACAGCCTGTGGTTTGCAACCTAGTATAATAAGGATGTGTACACTTGACCAACAACACAAACTATTGAAAGCAAGGAACTTATGAATGAGGACAAGCAGACCATTGTGTTAAACGAACACAATGATCCCGTAATGTGCTGCACACCATCCTTTCATTTTTTAGACTAGGAATTTTAAGTGAAAAAAAAAAAAAAAGCAGAAATTCTTGCTGGAGTTGCCAAAGTTGCCATGACCTAAGTGGATGATCTGGGGTTTTCCCTCCTGATATCCCACTATCAAAGATTAAAATCAGTAAGTTGCTGCTGATTCTAATAAAGGTCTGTGTTTAGTCTTTATGCTTGTACTTGCATGGCTAAGGGGTAGTGGCTAAGGAGCAGCTCAGGGAAAGAACCCCCTTCCTTCTCTGGGCTCCAGGTTTCTTCTCCCTACCTTCCAATATTTCACCCCTTTTACCTTCCCCAACTGTTCACAGAAGTCAGGATCTAGATAGCAGAGTGAGTACTCTCTCTGGCTAAGTACAAACAGTCATAAAGCCTGAGGCTGAATCTGAGCTGCGTAGATTGAATCTTTGCAGGTTAGTCTAAGATGTACAGATTGAACTGATGAGCAAATGAACAGACATTCACTTTTGATTCCAGAAATGCAGCCACATGACTGCAGTGGCTCAGGCCAGAAAAGTGTAGCCCATCCACTTTGTGGGGGAGTGGGGGTTGCAGGGGAGGTGCAAAGCATCCTGGGATGCTGGGGACTGAATTAATTTGAATCCGGGGGGAATCTGGGGCAGAAGTTCAATAACCTAATTCAACCTACATCAGTTAAATCTGATACTACATCCATTCAGGTTTATCCTAAACCAGTTTGGCCATTTTGAAAGTGGTTTATGTGCACTGAACTTATGTTGTGTTACAGATTTGGACTGGTTTCCAATCATTTATACTAATTTGTGTAAGTTCTGTCCCTAGTATCTAAAATTGAGTCCACAAACCAAATGAGGCAAAGCAAAATGGCCTCCTCTTCAATTGCAACTGCTTAGAAAAGGACATAATCTTAAACATAAAGCATTTTGTATCCTGCTGTGTATATGCAGCCTGATTATAGGGCCTAATCCTTCAATCAGATCTGTACAAACGGACTCTTAAGCATTCTCCCATTTGCAATCACTAACTGGTAAATAATAGAAATATACAGAAAAGTAAATCAGGACAACTATACAAGGTTGATCTTCAGTGTTCAAAAGCATATTTTAATGTAGAAGGAGCATACTGGTCCTTGGTTAGTTTCATCTTCATTTAAGGGTCTATTTTATTTCCACTGAAGCCAATGACAATTTTGCCACTGATTTCAAGTACAAAAGTTCTTTAATTTACAAAGATAGTTACTTGGTAGAATAGTGACCATCAAGTATCAAAATATCAACTATTTAATATACAATGGTTAGCAGGTTTGAACACTATTCTTAAACTACTAACCCAGGGAGTACCACCCAATCCCCAAGTTTATACAAGAGATTTCATCTGTTACTACATAATTCTTCACCACATTTTGTTAGTTACAGCTCCCATGAGTGTTTCTCTAAGCAATACATTTTTGTTTTACATATTAAAATGAAAATACTGCATGTTTTATTAAATTCAGATCTCTCATAATTACATTTAGGATAAGAGCCTGATGTTGTTTGTCAATGGGAAATGCAGCTCTTTTGTAATAAAGAATTCCTCCCACTCCCCCCTTTCTGACACATGTCAAATGTTAAAGTGATTTCATCTTGATAGCACTTAATTTTAGCAGTAAGTGTACAGAGTCAGCTTCCAATCCACTAGCAAACTGAACAAGTATAATAGCATGAGGGAGCCTCCTTAATTTTTTAAATAATAGTTTTATTATTTTCAGTTTTAATCACAAAGTATTCACTTGACAACAAAATACACATGTGAAAAATGTAATAGTAATATGAAACTGAGAAGTTTATGTGCATACAATCCCTTTCCAAGATGTATACTAGAAGATAAATTATTTTACTCACTCTAAATTTATGCAGAGACGACTCTTGCTGGGATTTGATTTTTTTAGGTCCAGGTCTCCCAAGTGTGTATTGTAGTGAGAGTTGTAGAAGATGAAAAGAAGGACATCAGGATGTCAAAAAGAATGCATAAAGTCTTATATCCCTCTGAGCTAGCGTAATGGATTCAGAGATGGTTTATATCACTAGAGAAATACAAAGTGGCTACAGAAAGGTCCAGAAATCTTCCCTCTGGGATAGTCGTTTACATCTGTGCAAAATGAATGCAAAATGCTACCAAATCATAACACTTGCTAATGCCAATGGTGGAGATTTATAAGCACTTTGTGCAGGTGTTGATGAGTACACAAGGTGCAAGGCAGTTGAGAGTCTGGTCCCTTATTTCATTTGTAGTAAAGCGGAGTTCAAGAATATCCCATGAGAACAACAAATAAATATTTTCAAATCCACAAAAGAGGACACTTTAAGTAGAAATAGAAATACTACACTTTTGATAAAGGAAACAGTTTTCAAACAAGAACCATACCAGCCTGCCAAAGGATCATCAGATTCTCTATAATTAATCTTCTTTCAACAAATGCAGAAAAGCTAGATGCAATAAGGTCTAAATTGTAAATGGCATATATCTAGTTCTTTATATTAGTAGTATCTAGGAACTTAGGTACAAGTACTGGAAAAAAAAAAAAATCTCTGCTCCAGAGGGCTTACACATACAGACACACACAGCTCTGACTCTCACTCAGTTGTGGATATAATTAGGACATGTAGAATGATTACAGTATCCAGATTTCCTGGGTAACTTGAAACATATTAATTGTAATAAAAGACTGGATTAATATACCAATCAACTTTAGTAAATACATTATATTGCATACAGTGCAAATGAAATTCTCCATTGTTGGAACCCTCCCCACAAGTATCTTACAGAATGGAAAGGCATGGTGCCAGGCCTCTATGCACAGATGAACTTCTCCCAACATAAGCAGCAAAAATTAATAAATAAATAAATAAATAAATCATGGACCATGATAAAATTGACAAGGAGCCAGCATGCTATCTTAAGCGAGAGGTTTAAAATATTCTGAGACTACTGAACAACAGTAAAACCTAAGCAGCTGCACATTTTTAGTAACCAAACTTTTGGGGAGGTGTGGCACAGGAAAAGCCCTAACCTCTCCTCAAGTTCTGCTCTGATCTCCATTCCCTCCAGAGGTATACCTGCTAGAGTCTCCACCTGGGGGCCCTGGAATGGGGACAGAGCAGGTTTCAGTCTCTGGCTATGCAGAGCATATCAGGCACAAGATGTTGCTGCTGAGGAGGTATCACTACCAGAAACCAGCTTAACCTTCTCTGATGCTGAAAGTGCTGCAGTTTTAAATGGTGAGTGCTGATCCAAAGCTCTTAGTTTGGTGATGGCTGCAGAGCCAGAAAAGGGTTAACTAGGATATCGGCAGTGACAACTGATGGCTAGGGACAGAAATTACAAATAAAGTGGTTTAAGTGATTAGAAACTGTAACAGAACAGATGTTCAGTGCACATATGAATGCAGTATCAGACTTAACTGACTCAAACCCATTTACACAATGTCTGTCCCAGACCCCTTGCTGGTTTAAGATAAACCAGACTCCCCAGCATCCCAGCATGTTCTCTGGGCTGGGCAGGGCTCTCTGCTCCACAGCAGGGCTTTCCCTGCTCCTTTGCTCCCTGGGTGCAGCTTCTGCAGAGACTGAGGGTTACTCCTCACCTCCCCCTCATCACTCTCTGCTCAGCAGGAATTCCCCCCTGCCCTCTGCCTTGCAGAGAAGTGTCTTTGTATAGGCTAGCAGACCACATGCTGGCTGGTCCAAGTTGAATCAACAGGTAGAATCAACAAGCAGAATAAATAGGTAGCTGGTAATGTCCCTCTGTTGTTTTCTTATATGGGGTGATAAACACTCTTATCACTTCCTTGCTAGGTTAATCATAGCATCCTGCTGGGGCCTGGCCATGCCCCCCTCAGCTTATCCCTGTGGAAGGGAAGGGAGGGCAACTCTAGTGTCCCCTGGCTTCTAGCCTAACCCACTGCAGGCACATGCCTACATATCTGGGATGTCTGTGCAGTTACAAACCAGTTCAGCCTAGCCAGGCTAGACTAACCTGCAAAGATGGAATACATTCAGGTTCAGGTTTTCTGGACGTCTGTCCCTAGCCTATGTGACTATACCCTGCGTCCATTTTGGAGCCTCCCTTTATTATGCATCTGGAGGGGGAAGGGGGACAAGAAAGCTGTGGATGAAGTGGTGAGGCAGAGCGCAAGAGGGCCACCTGACCTCCTGCCAGCCATCTGACCACCCCCCACCCCGGCATTTTTATCCATGCTGTAGCAGTGGGAGGGGGATGAATTCAAGACAACCTTCAAATAATTAAATTCTATACCTGAAAAATTATAACAAATTTATAAATGTTTCTTATATAGAATATCATTATTGGGGGTTATCTTAAATTCAGGGTCAGCTTAGGTTCAAATATATGTGGCTTGAAACAGACAGTGTAAAATAGAGGTCTTGAAATAAACATTTTCTGTGTCATAGAAAAGGAAGGATTATCTGATCCAGAACATCCCACTGAAATAGCACTGACCACTAAGGTTGATATAGCTTGAAGCAAGTTGTTAAATAGAGAACCAGAATAGCATTAACCATGTAGAACACTGTAGAAAGATCCAAAGAGGCTAACAATGATAGAATCTATAAATTGCTGCTGTTAATAAATTGTTAAGCTCTTTAAAACTGCAATCTCCCTGCTGGGTCAGTTTCCCCTGCACTCAACTCCTACTTATGCCTCACACTCTTCACCTGTATAATTCAGGATCAAGCCCTATGCAATTATCTAGTGAGGGTCACCATGCATACCCTTTTTCCTAACTATGTTTGGGGAAAACCCAAGTACTGTAGTATTCTTTTCCCCTACTTACCCAGATAAAAATTAACCATTCTTATTGACTGCCATTGGTTTTTGAATGCTGTAACAATATTAATGTATTTTACTGAATTTAGTTTTATTACTTTCTTTCCTAAAGCAAAATCATACAGCTGTGATATTTAAGCTGTCAGACAATACTGATATCTAAAATGTGAGTGAACCCAACCAACCATTATTAAATTTGTCCTAACAAATGTGCCACATTTTCTCTTTTACTCTAATATACTCATCTAAATTCCAAAGATTGAAACAAAGGTGGCTATCAAGACAAGAGTTACAGGAATCAGCCTTTGTCAGAACATGAGTAGCCTCATTTCAGCTGGTCAGGCTAAAATATCAATTTAAGATAATTAAATACTACAAAGTTCAATAGACAGGCTTACAATTCAATACAGGATCCGTATCTTTCAGGTGTTTGTACAGCACTGAACAAAACCAGGTCCTGAACTGACTGGGACATATGGATGCTATGACAACATATATAAATAGGCACTAATGGAGCACAGCACAGAATAGTCTAAGCAGAGGAGTAGTTTACCAGGAATTCTGGAGATTTATTCCTGCCTTCACACTGTATGATTTCTAGCCTAGTTTATTTACCTCTTCTGTAAAACCCTTTACATTTATTTACCCTCTTATTTACCCTTTTTGTAACCCTAGACAATCAACTTGCCTCGAATACTGAGGCCCTGAAGAGAGGAGAGCTTGTAGCGCTCACATTGTGCAGCTGGGAGGAGGGGGCACATGCACACATCTCAGAATGCTCTACGGGCTCTTTTCATCTGCCTGACAACGGATGGCAGCAGTGCATAGAGAAGCCCTGATTGGCTAACCCAGATTTCCCATGGTTAGCCTGTGGTATTAACAGATTCACTCTTTCAGGAAAAACTGCCCTGTTGGTGATTTAACCTTGCTTGTTCCCAGGTTAGTTCTCTGCTGGAACAGTCATTTTTACTCTAGAAGAAAAAGCCTGAACATCTGTACACTTGTGATTTTCCTAGGAATGTAGCAACTCTCCCAAGATAAAGTGAATGTCTTCACAAGGCCTCTGTCTCCCTTCTTATTCATTCAGTTCTTCTCCACCTCTCACTCTCTACTACTCTTTCCCTGCCTCCCACATACCACTCATGCTATCCCACACAGTCTCATGCTCCCCATGTCAACAAATTGATGAGAAATAGAGGAAGAGGGTGCTCTATAACTTCTTTCTTGCCAGACAAGTAACAATAATGGGTAAGAAAGCCCTTGGACTTCCTTTCTCCCATCTACTGAAATATTAGAATTAGAAAGAGATGGGAAAAGCAAAGCTGCCTTGTGCCTGCTCCCTTCTACTTAAGACAACATTGGATAGAGGAGAGAAGGTAGCTCCTGAATCTAGCAGCAAATGGAAAAGAGATGCCACAGATCTTAGGGGTGGGCTGTCACCTGTTTGGCAAGCATGCATGCATAATGCTGCCAGGTGGTGGCCACACAGGTGTACATTTAAGAGAGAATCCCTACTTGTCAAGGATTAATTAATGGTTGTAGAATACTCTGAAGCTAAAACATTAAGATGAGAATGACTTTGTTTTGCCTCTACACATTTTGTGCTCGAACAGTATAATTTATGTAGCAATGCATAAACAGGTCCTATGAGTACCTGTGATTGCACTTTTGAAAAGCCAGCACTGATCATTCACTGTTTCCCTTGCCATTTCTCTCTCTTCAGCTTTTTCACAACTTGGACATGATATTCCAAATAATCACAGCAAAGGGAGCAATTATAATTATGGCCAACACTGTGGTATATCAAATCCAAACATATCAGCCCATCACCACATTTGAGAAAAAAAAAAAGATGAATGGAATTTCTTGTCCTTGAAATGCTCTAACTCCCAATAAAGAACAACTATTACACCATTCAGGAATCCTCTGTGGGAAACTAATTTGAAGACTGCTAATCCCTAAGTTTAAAATAAAAATATTAGAAAAAAACTATTTCATGAATAAAATTAGCTGGAAATAATGATGGCAGCTTTTTATCTGATACATATAGCATATGTGTGTACTAAAAGCTGAATCCCTTTTAAGCTCACTTTTTTAAGTGATCTAACATTTTCTTGAATTTTTTTCTAGCTTTGAATCTGTTCTAGTTTGCAGAAACAATCCCCTTTGCCATTTGGAAATTTGACACCAAAGAATCTCCACAAAACACATGCAAATACTATACACAGCTTTCTATGCTTGTGTTGAACGCTGTATGTTGGTACCATCTCCCAACTGACATGGGTCTCCTCAAACCAACGTACCCTCAATAAAATTGTTCTTCTGCATGTTTTGTCTGCTGTGATGCATACAAGAAATCAGTCCACTAAGATAATGCAGGCAGGCGAGTAGTTGAAGATCATTTATAAAGACAAACCAAAGTAAAATAGATCCATCCGCAAAAGTTTCACTCTTACCTTCTCCCAACTCTGTTAGTTTTTAGTTTTTCAGACTACGTTATTTGGGGAAGCAATGTTGCTTTCCTACGTATTTGGAAGCTGATTAGTACATTATGGGTGCCACTGCAATCTAAATAAATAATAATATAATGATCTTGACTGAAGAGGTGTTTCAATACCACTCTTGATATAATGACAGTAATTGAAAATCCTTGTAGACTGCAGCCTACTTTGCAACATGTTTACATATCAACTCACTCATTTCTATTCTGTTTACAAAATGTACATAACTAAGGAAATCTCAAGTTCTTACTTTTTTTTTGAGGTGGTTAAAGAAATTCTCGGCATTTTATAAAAGAAATCTAATGAAACCACACTGAGTGATAAAGGACTCAGTGTTACAAGTATTAAAAGAGATGAATTGCATTAACCCCTGACCTTCCCCATTATATTCACTGCCCACTGGAAACAACAACAGAATTACTAAAATCCCACACTCTCTAATGGGATGGTAATAGGATTCAGAGGCCATTAGGGTAAAGGCAATCCATATTTTACAGTTTAATAAGCTCTTGCAGAAGATTCTGCATCCCTCTTTAAAGCCCAACAATTACCAATTTAACACTAACAAATCCATAACTATAGTCAGCAATGCAAAATGCATCTGAAATAGAGTCAACAGGTTATTTTAATGCATTTCTCCCCTGCTTTGATTTTGGGGAGGGGACAGTCTGTGTAATTAATTAAAACTTTATTATTTTGCAATGATACTGATTATTACCAGCTTGACTACTTTGAATATAAAACACCCACAGTTACTGCAGTATGGATACAATTCTATTTTCTAAAAGTATTACTTTTCTTATTAAGAAAAATACTTTAAAACTATTCCTGTCATCTTAGTAAAAAACATTCATTAGTTATTTCTAGATTTACATATATTTATGTATCTGGTTTACCAAAACATTTGCAATTATCTAAGTAATTCAGTTTTACTAAAATTATCTTCAATGGGTCTCCAACAGAGCTAATCTGATCACAAGATCAGACACTAATTCTGGCCTTATATACACCATGCATATAGCTCCTATTGATTACTCACAATGGAGTTGTGCCTTTGTATCTTGGAGCATAATATTGAATTCTTCATTTGAGCCCATTTTTTTTTTTTTTTATATATAAACCATGTAGAGAGGGAGAGTATGTTCCCTACAACATTCCCCTGCCCCTTTTTCCTAAGAAAAAGGTATTAATACTCCACTGATTTCTGTTCTTGGGATGAGGCAGAATGGGGAGACAAGCTGGTCAGGATTTCTGGTATAGGACTGAGACATGGCCCTTAACCTTATCTTACACACCCATGCTGCCTTCCTTTAAGAACCATTCCAGTTTCCTGGCCAAATCCGAGCATCTGAAAGAGGAAGTAGGCAATTACTAATACTGATGGGAGTTGTGATTCATAATGAAAGCTTGTATGTAGGTTCACTCTATTAAAAGGGCAACATATGCCACAGAGTACCCTTTACAACCATTATCCTGTTTGTGTAAGTGTTTCTCCAGGACACAGGTTGCTAAGATCCCAACTGAAGGAGGAGATGGGACTATGTTGGTGCCTTTATCTTTTTCTGTGGAGATGTGCACATACAAATCTTACTGGAATTCACATATCTAGCATGTATAGTCAATATTGTCTAGATTTTACCATGAAATATATATGGAGAACATTTTGAGAAGTCCTACATACAATTATCAGTGGCAAATTTGATCTATAATGACTTATGACAGAATATAAAAACAGTATAGGAATGAACTTCTTAAATACAGGAAGTATTCTTTGCGTCTATCTCCATTGTGATTTTTTTACACTATAGAGACAAGACCAACTTAATCACATCAAGTGTAAATTGCACTTAAATCTTATTTAAGTCACTGAGAGTTGATGGTGGATCTCAGAAGAACATTTGGGATCTTGGGGGACTGAGCACTATTTGCAAAATGATTTAGATTCATTAGATGAGACCCCAGGAGGCTGTTACCCCCACATCATGCAATCTGCACTAAGAGACACTTGCACAAAACATTACATTCTGTAAAAGGTATTTTTAGAAGACTTTGGGAAGAAGGAAAGCAGAAGGGTTTATTTAACAATTAACTAAATTGGCAGCAACAAATGTGCTTAGCAAACTACTACGATTATTGACCTCTTAAAATTTCATGATCAAATTTATATACTTTTTCAAGCTACAGCTTTTGAGCATTGTAAATAAAAAACAAACAAACCCCAGAACTAAAAAACTAGTCAAATGAAAATGGGCATCTACACTTAAAGTCAAGGATATTCTATATTTTGTCAACATCTTGTACCAGAATATAAATAGAAAGGAAAATGATCTCAAAGTGTCACCTGAAGAACTGGCAGACAAGGTGCACCTGAAGAACTGCAAACCTTCTTGAAGGTGGTACAGGGATGGAAGAAAGAATGGTATTTAATTACTTCTAAGGCAGTCATTATCAACCAGGGTGCCATGAGATAATCTTAAGAGTGCTGTGATATGTAACATAAGCACTGTTAAATGGGCAGATACCTACACATGACTATCAAGATAAATCCAAGGATTTGAAAAAAAAAATCTATAATGTCAAAAACATTCTGACCTGTTAGTTTTTTTCTGAATTATCTGCAACAGAAGCATTATTATATTATTTTTCCATAGTAAAAAAAAAAAAAAAGAGTGAAAACTAAAAACTGGCATTTTTCACAACAGATATCAAGTCTAAGGAGATGTGTCCCGAGTGTAACAAGGGATCCTTTGAGTCCAAAAATGTTAAGAACTTTTTTTAAGGGCTTGTCTACACAGGAAATGTACTAGCATGACCATGGTTGTGTAGCTGTACCACTCACTGCAGTTATAACTCTCCACATACATGCCCTTATCATTTTTTAAGAAATTCAGCTTATGGTCCTTTGATAGCTATATAAACTATACTAGGAACACACTCTTGTTTCAAAAAAATACTCTTATTCCAAAATATCTAAAATATTACAGCAATATAATGATAAATATAACATATAAATTACATTTATAGTTATGCTGGCAAAATTTCAGTACTGTAACAGATAATAATGTTGTGCTTGTTCTTTTATAACATTAAAAGAAAAGAAAGTATCAGTGAGGATATTTAGCAAAAGGAGGTTCATATGCAAAAACAAACAAACAAAACAACAGAAAACTATTTGTCTGGCAGAATTCAGCAACACGCAATGGAAATTAACAGCTCAACTGCTGAGTACCAAGTGGTCTATGAGTCAAAAATACCCAGCATGTGACACTGGTTGAATGCACCTGTGTACCAAGGACATGGTGTTGCATGGTTTCTATAATAATAGATGCTCAACAAGTTCTGTAAAGGTAATCCCCCACAATAGCTGCCTTGAACTTTTTCACCTTTTTGTCATAAACTGGCCTGTTTAAAAGGAAAACATCTCCCTAGTGAGATAATGTGTGAGGTGGTGTTCTTTTGGGTACGATGGGACTGTAATGCAAGTTACATTGTGTGTGTGTGTACAATTCCTTAATATATTGACTTTTTTTGCCATAGCTTTGCATGTTTTTACAGCTAAGCATAATCTCAGTCTGAAAAAGCAAATTCTCATGCAATAGAAGATTCTTTATCCAAAGCAGAAGTGCTGCAAAACTGCAGCTTTGCCCCCATTGAATTTGAATGCAAAATCTCATGACTCCATATCAACATAACTCAAGTTTCAACTTCAACATCCTCTAACCCATTCCTCTCTTCAACCTTTCTTCAGGAGGAAATTACAATTGTGTTGAACTGTGACATTGTAAGGGATACAGAAACAACCACTAGGGACACCAAAACTTGTTTCCACTTGTGACACAAATTAGAATTTGAACCAACTCCTTCAGAGATGAAAGCCCCTATGTTAACCCACTGCACTGCTAAGCCTCTTAAAGGAAACTTAAACTAATAGATTGAAAAGAAATCAAGAATTGTATCAGGTAAAAAAGCTTTTGAAACTGGAGATAAAGACTGTCAAAACAATTCTTTTTTTCAGAGAAAAAGCAAATAGGAATGACAGCTCCATCTACCTTCAACCATCATAGTTTTGTGTCATTTAGATTATTTCATTTGAACAATAGGTGAATGAGGTTAAAACAATTAATTTCTTAGGAATGGATGAGGATGAATGGATAAATATAAAAAAGAAATTATACTGTCTGCATTGAATTCCTGTTTTGTTTAGTACTTGCTAGATATGTTGTCTAAAGAGGCTTGATTTATATTCTAGTAATTCTAAAACTCAACCAGGAAAAAGGTAGGGAGACACAGTACAGTACAGTACAGTACAGTACAATACAATACAATTACAGCTTGGGTTTCTGTCAAGGTCTTACAACATAAATGAACATTGATCAGGAATTTGCTTAAAACAAACAGATTAAACATATTTCAGTAACAAGATGGATATGATTCTCTTTCATTCAGCTCTTTGTTAACTCTGGTTAATTATTTCAATTCTAAACTCCATTAATACCATATTAATCTTTTCTAGGCAGTGACAACTGATATGCTGTGTCTCCAGATCTCGTATTAGAGAACTGAACATCTGGCCATTCCTTACATTCTACTGACCTCTAGAGACTATATGTGTAGATGTATACATATATATGTGTGTATATATACCAGTAGATACATACAACATGTATGATTTATATATGCATATGTGTATAAAAGCTAGACCTCTAAATATAATTATATGTTATAAATTGACAATGGTACACATACTCAGCTGGCATGAGTTCTTCTATTCACTGACACAAAGGACTTCATATTTTTTGTGTGCATTTACTGTGCGCAAACATTATCTTGCCATTTACATTGGCACCTTTTTTTTTCTTTTTCTTTCTTCTTTAACCCCCACCCCACAAGCATAGGCCCCTTGTTTAAATTTTCATTTTCACGTTTGGGGATTTGTTTATTTATTCCATCTAAATATTAGACGGAAGGCAGGGCAGCGTGGCACTGTACAGATTAACTTTGTGGTTTTTCACATTTCTCAAAACACAGGGAAAGGAAAGTTATAATTTTCCATATTCTGCCAGAACATTTCCAAATGCTGGAAGAGGGGTAAAAAGAAAAATACAACACCCGTAACATAGGTTTTTAGAAATGGCAATATCTTGTGGCAGCTTGCTTGCCTCCACTGAGGTGCCCAGATGGAATTTATACACAAGCCCATTCCAGGTTTGACATTTTAACAAGACACAAAGGGTTGAAGTAAAGACCTGAATTTTATCAAATAAAACTTGTTAAAAATGGATGTTAATCCAACAATAAAAGGGAATGAAAGAACGGTATAAGGATTACTCCCTTTTCTCCTTCTCTGTGCTAGTGCTAACACTGAATGGGAGAACATTAATAAAAACCTGATAATACTGACCAAAATTATATGACAAATATGTAAAAAAAAATAAATTTCATTCTTGTAGGTGTATATTTTTCAATGCAGAATATGCAGCATTCAATATGTTATGTCAAACTCTTGAAATCCCACTGCAATGCACTGAAAAATTAACTGCATTTTTTCCTCTCAAATACTTTTACTGTTGTATTGAAAAAGAAGAAGAAAATGCCTTTCAAATGATTATTTCACATCATGTTATCCCACAGTCTCAGATAGGTGTGACAATATTTTTAGGTGCAGGTTTGGAAAACAACCTACTGTAGCATCTGATTTCTAATATGTAATTCTGCACTGAGTTGTTAGAGAATTTTACATCATATGGCACATTGTAAAACATGATGTAAATTTTGCATGATCTGGTAGCTTCTGTGATCTGCAGGATGAATAAGAGCTTTATTAAGTACAATACGAGCTGAATATGGAAACTTTATCTTAACGTAGGGGGGAAAATGCACAGCCAATGTTAAGTGTAATATATTTTACACAACACAACCCGAATGGGATTTATATTAATACCTTGGAGTTTCTCAAAATTTAGATCCGGATAAGCATGATCAAGCTCTGAATGTACACTATTTCTTTTACAAATAACTCCGAAAAAGGTCTTCACATGCAAAATATTGTTTATATTTTTTACTTTTTAAAATTTGTACTATGTATTTAAGCCAAGTACTAGTGCCATTTGAACTAAGTGGACTGTATGAGTTAAGAGGTGCCACGCTTGCCAAACACCATATTCACTGCATGTAGTAGCATTCTTATGTGCTTTACAGTTTGCAACAATCGAAACCCTTTGCAAATACGCACAATCAAAACCCACTGAAAAAACAGACACACAAACGTACGCATTGAATCACACTAACATTCTCAGTACTTACAGAATTCCTATTTTTCCTCTATTAAAAACACTCCTGTATAATAAGTGATAGTGTTAAGTGCCATGGTCAGGGAAAGCACCCAAATTTTGAAAGTATTACAATGGCAAGTAGGTGATAGCCTTGGGCAAGTAAATGGAAAGAATTAAATAAAGGAGCATAAGAGAAAAAAAATCTGCATTTTCATTCTCTTCTCAAGCAACATGGGTGTAACCTACATATATGTCAGATGTTCAAACTCTAGTTTACATATCATTCACATTCAGAATTTTGTTCATGTGTGTACAAAAACAAGCATACAAAACAGGTATCAGCGAAGGAAGGTGAGTATAGCACTAGTCTCATTAGCTGTATACATTATTATTTGCTATTTAGAACTGGTTTAAGACATGCACAGTGTCTCAATGCAGAATTCCACTAAGAGATGGTTATTTTTGCAAGTAGAATGTATTTGAGTAATTCTAAAATGTTCTTTAGTACAGTCTACTAGTTTCCCCATGTAAAGTAGAAACAGTTCAAATATATTTTTCTTCACAAGCTTAAGATCACAGATATATAAAGAATAAGAAAGTTTATTCCCAGGGGCTATACTGTGTTGTCAGCTTTAAAGCAGAATTCTCCAACAAGGAATTCACTTTAAAATGTTGATATTGTTGGCTGTATAAACTGAATTACATATAATTTCAGGGACCTGATACATTTGAAAGTAAAACAAAATTAAAAAGACTATCACTGAATAGACCACCTCTCATCTTATTCACAAGTGTTGTCACACATTTTTAAATGCCTCTAAAGTTCTGTACCTGCCCATTTTAGATGCACAATTCCTCTACTGAATGCAAGCTGTGTTGGTAAAAAGCAAGGAATCTGTGAATCTAAATTTGACATGTATAAAAGCTTATGTGAAAATATGGCCAAGAGCATACAGCATGTTGACAACTCCAAAACTACAAGCATGAGACAGAGGATGAGGATTTCATTTATGTAATGTCTGAAACATTAAAAATGAATTAATGACCTGTGTAAAAGCACACTACAGACAATACATGAAAGACTCAGATTTTAATAAAAACAAGGGGTATGGTAAAATAAGCATTTAAGAAAATCATCACATTAAAATATCTCAACCAAAGAAATGATTTATCCCGCATATCTGAAAATAACTATATTCAGCAAAACTAAACCATTGCAATAGGCAGTTTTTACCCACAGTTCATTTAAGGTGATAAGTCCAAGATATAAAGATTTGCTTCATATCTCTTTTTTAAATATTTAATTCTTGCTTACAAAAAGAAATATAAAATACCAGTGCACAAAATGACAAGGCATTAGATCAAACCATCCTACAAGAAAAAAAATAGAACATGTTGATAATATTTATATAAAGGGAATCTTATTTCAAGACTGCAACTAATCTTTTGTACTTTCTTTTTCGCTAAGTTAGTAGATGCACACTAGAGTACATGTGCATGTCAGCCCTCTGTTTTGATCCCAGAAGTAAGGTTTCTGACGTCTACCATATATTTTAGGAAAACTGCATTTATTACCGTTTCAAATTTGAAATCTGTTAGTTGATGATCATTTCCAAAAATAAATATTCCCACAGATAGAGGTCAGTGGTTGCCTGAAATTGCATCAGTTACTGCCTGTATACTACAATCCTCTGCTCCTGTGGGACTGTTTTGTCATTTTATCAGAATGATTACTAACATGGTATTTTAAGCATAGGACACCACAGGTTTCAATGCTCAAATGTACTATTTGCTGTCACTTCTACTTATTTTACTCATTACATTATGTCTTTTGCTATGGAAATGTTGCCCTTAATTTATTTTTTTAACAACATAGACTTTCTTTCTGAGGGCAATTCCATAGTATAATCCAACTCATAAAATGATAGACCCTTTCTGGCAAACCTGCAATCTTTTCAACTGTTCTACATGTTGATTTCTTTAAGCATTTAACATTCAATAAGAAAGGAGCTTCAGTGAACTGAAGCTGTACTTGATCTGAGATGGTATGCTTTTAATTTCATTATGCACTGGCATCCATGAATATTTTTCTACTGTGAATGATTAAAAAAACTAAGGAAATTTTCTTCCAGGCGTTCCTCTGAGAAAACTAGCATTTTAATATTCTACAATATGATGTCCTGAACAGTAACATGCAATAAATTATTTTACTATTTTAAATAGCTAACAAACCTACAATGCATCTGACAAGTGTAATAATTGTAATATGTCTTCATCTTAAGAAGTCCTATAAAATGTTGTAAAATATAATTGCCTCATATTTTTAATCAATCAACCACCAACATAAACAATATTAGTATTGTTTAAGATTTCTGCCTTTGCTTTTATAATTCCACTGCCTTTTTTCCCCTAGAAAAATGATCTTTACTTTGCTCTCCAGCAACATCTACTGGAACATCAGTAAAATGCTGCTATTTATATTAATCACACAGTTAACATTTAGTAGGGCAGAGTTAGCAACTGCCAAAATGTGAGATAAATGACCTGTAATTCAGTCTTAAACAGAGCCTCTATTGCTGCATTCTGGTCTCAAGCTGCCAAAGTTAGATCGCCTTTGACCTCCCAGATCTGCCTTTTAGTAACAAGCATGTTATAAATGACTAAATAATCTGGAAAGTTCACTATTATGAAGGCTTAGCTTTTATTTTATTAACATCATTAAGACAGCATGAAATCCACTGTTTTAAAAGACCAAGAAATAGATTTTTTCAAAGTTGTGATATAAAAAACCTACCCCCTCCCTTCCAATTCAGCAATAATAAGCATAGTTGAGTCTGATGTGACATATGGTTATGCAGGTTTGAAGCTTCTACATAGTTTCAGCTGAAAAAACCTAAAATTTTGGAAGAAAAATAAAATGCCACTATGGTCTC
Organism: Caiman crocodilus; assembly: GCA_030014935.1. Classification (NCBI taxonomy): domain Eukaryota; kingdom Metazoa; phylum Chordata; order Crocodylia; family Alligatoridae; genus Caiman; species Caiman crocodilus. The sequence continues at coordinate 11,269,820 of JAGPOW010003447.1, forward strand.
ACTCATTGCAAAGTTTGAAACTACAATAAGTTAAACAGAACTTGGAAAGCAGAGATGCCCTCTATAAATCTATTTTTTAAAAGTTCTGGGTTTTTTGTTTGTTTTGTTTTTTCCTAATTTAGTGGGGTTTTTCCCTATGTTCTTAGTAGTTCTGTTCATTCCTTCATATGTTGGGGAATACATATGGATGACTCCCACTGAAGGTAAAGGAAGTAAGGCACATAATTTTGGTCCATCAACGGGAGACTAGACCTCCCTGGGGGCTTGATCCTGCTCAGATACGTGGTGGCTTGTCACTGCCTATCTTGTAAAATCAGCTACTGTGAATGTACGCACAAAGAGTTGTCGCTGATTTTTATAGGATATGAAGCAATGTGAACCCCTATATCTGAGTGGTGGACTGAATCATTACTGCAAAGTTGCATGATTATAAAGAATTTTGTCAACTAATTGTATAAGTGAGTCTATTTTTAGGTCAACAATGCTATAAATAATATTTACTGTGTACAAGCCCATTGAAGTTATCTTTCTGTATCTCCCCTTCAAGAAGCTGATTAGTTTTCTAGCGTACTCTTACAAACAGACATTTATGTACAGATGTTAAATGGATTCTGATCATTGTATTTTTGGGTTTTTTATTTTAATCACCAATAAAGGCCTGCCTATTCTAAGGTATTCATTCACTCTTTACATTGCAATGGACAAACACAGAATACCCTTGCTGTTTCTAGAATTCTTTCCTTCCTATTTAAGTCTTCACTTGCTCAGCCTGAAAATAATTATAAAATACCAGAGAACAGAGAAGATACTTGGGGAGGGGTAGAAATCAGTGAGTACTGGAAACAAGGACCCCACAGATAAACGTTTTTTTGTGAATGAAGGAAACATTTAAGTAACATATTTTTTATTACATTATTTTTAGCCATATACTCCCTTTTCACCCCACATATGTTTATATAAAATAAGCCAAGTTTCTGAAAACCTAAAACACAATAAGCTATAAAATTTTATTTCTAAGTCTCTAGACCAAAGTTCAGATGTTTGCCTGATAATTAGCCCCTCTCAATAGCTGTTAAACAGAAAGCCCTTTATTGTAATCCAGGTGCACTTGTAGACAGCACTTTCAGAGTTAACTCCATTTGACAACTGACATAAATCCATTATTCTAATTTGGCGATTGCTTTACTAAACATGGATGCAGTTTATGAGTTTTAGTCACATATTTCATCCAGTATGGTACTTAATCTCAATTTACAAAACATAAACATGAAATAGGTTTTACAGTATGTCTAAAAGGGTATAGCTATTCATCTGATGAATGCCAGGCAAACAAATCACACTCACCTAGATCTAAACTCCATACTAGGTTTTACTCTAAGCCCCAAATGGTAAATAATTATAATTAATTGTGAGTTCAGTTATTACAAACAAATTATAGAATGTCAGGCACCTGCAAGATTGCAAGACTAAGAGCTTAAATTATACAGTGAAGAGCACCCTGAGGTTTCTTCAAGCACTGAATTTAACCTTATGCAAAGTCCAGCTTTCACAAAATCTTAAAATAAAACAGAAGGAAAATCATTCAGTGTAAATTCAGCTTCTTTACATAAGCATTTGCAATTGAATTTACAGCAAATTCTAATTCATCACAATTATTCCAGGTACTTTGTACTGTAAACAAATGGAAGCTGATACAATATAATATCCTTTCTGCCCTTTGATGAAAATGTTTTCCTCAGTTACAAAAAATGAAAATCGACCAATTTAACTAAGCCACTCTATAAAACACTCGTATTCAGACACTTCTTACCTGCCTCAGTTGAAGGCTTCCTTCCCTTGTTAGCAGTATGAAGCATCCTCTAGCCTTCCCAATCCTCACCACCAGCCTCAAATTGCACAGCTAAGTCCCTTTTTTGCAAGAAAATGCTTATTGATAGTGATTAGTTTTTGTTGTCCCTTTTAAGTCCCTCCTGCGGGAAGAAGCAGGGGAGCAATGTGACGCCACCTTTTAATCTTTTGCAAGAGCGAAAAGGCAGAAAAGGAGCGCTCGATCAAACTGAGCTTCACACATGACTAAAACTCGCCTGAGAGGCTGCAAGCTCTGGCTAAAGCACCACTAGGCGTGAGTGTAAGAACAGAGAAGAGGGGAGAGTCAATGAAATGTGACAACGTATGTGCATCAAAGACAGGAAAAGAGAGAGAGAACAATAAGAGAGGGATCGAGACAGCAATGAGAAAGAGAGAGAGAGAGAGAGAGAGAGAGATCTCTTCCACGTTCAAAAGCTGAGATAATCGCAATGTGTGCCTGTTTTTGCCTGATTGGCATACATGTGTGCAATATACCTGTGCTTTTTTCCCTTTTTTATTCTTCTAGGGATACATTTATGTGCAATTTACTTTACATAATCATCTGGATAGAAAAATGTGAGTTGCTAATTTCTATTGCAATTTACAATCTAGTTTAACTGGCAGATGGAACTCTACTTATAACTCCTAACAACTGCTACTGGTAAACAAAAGACTGAACAAATGCTTACTGTTGATAACTGAGTTTGCATAGTAACAAAAAACATTAGTACTGTTGAATTTGTGTTTTAAAGAGCAGATATTACAGACATTTTCCTCTGCTCATGCTATTACCTCACATGAAGTTACAGGGGGAAGAGAAAGTAGGAAACATGATCTAGGACTAATAGTGTCAAAGAAGTCAATCAGACATGGGATGGGATCAGATTTAGGACTGGAAAATCTGATTAAGAACTTGGCTTTAGAATGAAATTTAGAATTTTAAATTAAATTTTGAAACTCTGTTGCTATATTCTTATGTAAGTAGGATTCACAATCATGTAAGATCAGCTTTTTATCCCCACTTCTATCATATTACACCCACTTATTTGATCGTCTGCTTTATGTTGCTTTCAAGGTAAGGGCAAGACTGACTGGGGCTGATGGGTAATTATTCAATTGGCCAGCAGGCACGCTCCCTGAATGCCAAGCTTACACTAGTTTAGAGGCAGAATGTTGTTGCACTGGGAAGATGGCCAGGCAGTGGGAAAGTTGACAAGCCTGCAGGGAAATAAGTCTTGTCCTTGCTACAACTTCTCTCACTCAAGGGCTTAGTGTCTTGCCTCTTGAAAGGCAGGAAGAATGGGGTCAACAAACTTGGACTTGGGAGCTCTGGGTCTAATATTAATTTGATAAAGACTTAGACAAGCCACCTGTGACCTGGTTTTGAAGCATGGTATGGGGCAGACAGACATTTAATAGGACCTCTGAAACCACCTAAGTGGATCAGGCAAACCTGTCACTTTTAAAAATCCTATTAGATGCTTATCTGCATCTTAGGGTGTCTAAACACTTTCAGGAATCAGACCCTTATTCACTGCACACTTCAGTTTTTCCAAACTGTAAAATTCTTTCTGACCAGAGAGCTGTGGTGGCTGTTAACAATATGGCTGTATCATTTTATTAACATTTATGAGAAACTCAAATGCTACAGTGGCAAGGGCCACGTAAGAATTCAGTATTCCCAAATATAATTTCATCATAATCCATTTTACAATATTTAGTGTTTTGCTTAAAGCCTTAGTGTTTTATTGCATGAATACCTCAGCTTAAGTTTAAATAACAACCCAAAACTAAGAACTCTAGTCCTGAGGGTTGTGGAGGAATCTTGAAAACATCAACTCTTGTGGCTCTAAAATCAGAAGACTATTGTTAAAAATAAAAACAAAATAAAACAAGCTCATGATCTCTAAGCCTACCTAATTTTTTTAAAACATTTTAAATTAGCAATACCAACAACCTAAATATAGAAACAGTGAAGGAAGACTGAAAATTGAAGCAAGTACCAAATGAACTTCACTGTGGCCAACAAAATAACCACATGGACTGCATATAGGCAGTTCTATCACTTTAGCTCCCTGTCTGTAGGCCTTAAGACAAGAGAGTAATGCTGATGTCCTGCAAGAATAATTTCCCACTGTTCCACTTCTATAGGAACATACGCAAGAATAGTGTCCTCTTCAGTCTTCCTGCTATTTTATTGGTTTGTTTTTTCTATCCCATAGAGGTCCTTTCCCAGTGTCAGCTTCAACTTCCACAGCAAGTTGTAAATGGTGGAGGACGTTGAAGGAATTCTTCAGTTTCGATGTGCAGACTGCATGCATGTAGGTAAGGGTGAGAGACTGTAGGACTAGCTGAATACGTCTGTGGTGATGCAAAGAAGACAGACTGAGGATATATCCTCTAGAACAGTGGTTTTAACTTGTGGTACACAGACTATGGGGGTCTGCAGACTATATCTACAGGATCTGTGAAAAATTACTACGCTCAATCAAGAATATGTGACTGCTCACACTTACAATTTAATGGGATCCACACGTCTATTCAAAATTTCCAAAGGGGTCTGGCACCTCCATTTGAAATTTTTAGGAGTCTTCAAATGAAAAAAAGTTTGAACACCACTGCTCTACAGAAAAGTTGTCAATGTGTGGTCTGTCATCTGACCAACAGTGTTCCTAGAGGGGTCAGGAATTCAAGGGTGGGGGCCCACCTCTGATATCTGGGGTACAGAGCACTACTGGGGACACATGTTTGTCACAAGTGGTGAGTGACAGCTATATTAACTCCCAATGTTGCCACTGACACATCCCCAATTGGGCTCCATACCTCAGATTTCACAGAAGTAAACTGCTATCCAGATCTGGCCTGGGGGCAAGCAAGTTTGATACTTGCTCTAGAAAACAGCCGTAACAGGGGTCAAGAAGGTGAGGATGCTCAAACATGATGACAAACAGGAAATATTATATAGAAGACAGGAAAGAAATGAGAAGGGGAAAGGAGGAGGAAAACAGGAGTATCATAGAAAGAAATTATGTTGTGTAGAGATAACATAACAGAAAGTAAACGAGTGACAGATTTAGGTTCCTAACAACCATTGATGTTAATGTGTACCTTTAAAAACTTGATCTTAATGTCCATGTCAAAAGAGCTTCCTCTGTGTGTTTATCTGTGAACTTATGCGCCTGAAACTAAGAACGCTTAAAAACCTTGTTAAATCAGGGGCTATTCAAATGACCATACAGCTTGAAGCTATTTCTCCAAAAATGGCTTAAATGGCCAACTATTGGTTATTTAATCTTCCAGATACTTAATTCTTTTAGTAAAGTACAAATTGGCTGAAGACATTTGAAAGGTCTACAACTATACAGACATAAATGCAAAATTTTCTTTTGCTTCTCTTAAATATGATTCTAGTTAAACCTTCCCAAGGATTAGTACAGCAGCATGAAGAAGCCATTCTACAGTACATTAGAATAACTTTTACAAAGCAAAATTTACTTGTAATGGCATTTTGCATGGAGATGTAAATAACTGATTTGTGACCCAACTCTTGTGTAAGTTTTCATAGCTCCAGGGAAAACAACTAATCAAAGCTTTCTCTCAGCATTACCTAACACAAGCCAATTATAAGTCAAGTTTAACATTAAAGAGGAAGACCTCCTGTTTCCTCCTTCTGTACTTGCTTTGCAAATCCAAGCCTTTTCCTTATTTGCTTCTATTCTAGGATTTCAACAGCCAAAAAGAAAATGCTGATGCTGTGATTTGCAACCTCAAACTTACTTGAACCATGGAAGATTTTAGACTCACAAAACATTTAATTTCCCAAGAGTAAAGGAAGATTTACTAGCATTAACTTCACTGACATTCACCCACATCTTCTTCCAGTTATCACAGCTTCGCTGTTTCAGTGATGTCAAATGATCTGCTTTAGAAAATGCACTCCCAGTATTGCTCAGCATATGAGGTATCACAACACTGTATCATGATTTAAGTGGAACATCAATAAAACGTGACAGTATGCAAACTTGAGGTGATGCATGTTAACAAAGCTACATGCAGTCATGCATTCATATCTGAGCTAAATTCAAGCCTCAGACTCAGCATAGGTACTTGCTATAAAAACAAACAAACAAACAACAAAAGTAAAAGTAACACTATGAGGCACTTCACTCTTAATTCCCACCTGCTTCCAAACCTAGAATATTCAGTAGCCATAGCTGTAATTTTCTCAGATCCAAATTGACAGCAGGGGCACTGCTTCATTATGCGTATTTGCCTACTTATATTTCTCATGTCTTGTGTTTTAAAGCCAGGGCAGAGGAAGGAAAGGGACATGTGTGGAGCTGGAGTTGGTCTATATGGGTTTTTTAACAAGTAACAAGTAGAAGTAGTAGCACAGTTCTGTATCTAGAGATCTTTGACTCATCTGGGATCTGATTCAACGATGGCAGATTGGAAAAAAAAAGTCCAACTAGAGTCAACAAACTTTGATTCTGGCTGTTTTGGAATATCAAAAACATGTACAACAGGCCCCCCTCTAAAAGTTATATATATTGCATAGTTACCCAGTTAATTGCACAATAAATTTAAATTGGCTACAAGTGTACATTAATTTTGGTGACTTAAGAAGATCCAACCAACTGTAAAGTTATTGCTTAGAAATGTATAGTAACTTCATGACTGGTTTCTATCCAGCTTTAATTTGCACATGTAGACAGTCCCTGTGAACTGGAAGCCTGCAGCTGGTAGACCCTGGCTGATGGGACTCTTGATCCTGGCTGTACCACAGTTGGAGCCAGGACTGGGAGTCTCTCAGCTGTAGGACTCTCAGTCCCAGCTGCAATGGCATAGATGAGGCCAGAACTCCCACAGCTGAGTGGAGTCCTGGCCCCCGCAGAGTCTGGCAGTTGTGGATGCTAGGTCCCAGAAGTGCCCTGCAGCTTCAGGACTCTGGATCCTGGCAGCTGTGGAGTACTACTGTGATATCCTATCCCTGGGTATGCAAGGGACCCTGTTGCTGTGAGACTGTGGCTAATATCAAATCTTTATGGATCCGGACCGTGTACAGGTTCAATTCCATTGAAGAGTCCTGACATTATAGCTGGCCTTAAGGGTGGGCAACACTGATTGACCCCCCAGGAAGCCATGGTCAGTGGTGCACCAAACACATGCCCATATGTGTGAGCAGTCCGTGCTCGCAGCAGTGTTCACTCCCCCCCCCGTTCTGTCCCAGCTGATCCACACCCCAGGCAGGAGGAGTGGTGCCCAGCCTAGCCCTCCCCTCACCTCCAACAACTGCTCAGGAGGAGCTGGGCTGGGCACATGCAGGCAGAGTTGCGTCTGCTCTAGTCCATCCACCTTGCTCCTGCACAGCAGCAGTGCCTGCCCACCTGGCACACCATGCTGCTCCACCGCCTTGCAAACTGTGCTCCATGCCCCTGCCTGCCTTTGCCTCTGATTCTGCTTGCAGCAGCGTTGCTGACATGGGGAGGTGGGTGTGTCACCAAATACAAGTTCACTCAGGGCACCATTTTCCCTACAGATGGTCCTGCCTGACATATCAGTAGTAAAGCATCCTTTTATCTCGATCTCCACTATATGGGAAAAACTTGTAGAGTATAAAAATATGACAATAATATGTCACAAATAAATCTAAGGGACTGCATTAGAACCCAAACCTCTGAGATACTGAGCACACCATGGGAAATGTGGGCACTTAAAACATCACATGATCGAATCTGAAATCTATGACTTCATACAACCATGAAATAACACTTTAGTAATCTGCAAAAGCAAATATGTATGATAAAAGAGGTGTGCCACATTTACATATCTGACATCCTACATATTTGATACAAAAATACAGAACCTCACAGAAAGCAAAATATTACTTTTCACAGTCACTTTTAGTACAAAATTGTTTATCTTTCACTGAAAATTTTGTCTGTAGTTTTCTAAGACTGTTTCAAAGTGGGGGGAATCTTGAATATAATAAAGTAAATGACTTAAGCTATTAGAGATAATTCAACCAATCAAAATAAAAATTAGTTAATTTGCATGGTATTTGGTTAAAAACATGCTTTACAGCTATAAAATATGTGCACAGGTGAGTAAGACAGTAAGATGAAAACAGTAAGACATGAGTTTTAAGGCAGGCTTTTCCTTAATAAACGTCTGCAGAAAGTAACCCAGGATGTCCAAAACTAAACAAGCAATAAACAACAGTTAAAAATACATTTTTGTTTTCTTTACAAAATTAATTGCCTTTGTCAACAGATAGATTCTGTGTCCTCTGAAACTGGGTGACAGAGAATACAATATCCCTTCTTCTCAGGTAAATACAGGCATTCACGAACTATTTGTTGGTTATTTTGAATGTTTTCCAACACTGTAAATTTATAGGCAGCAGAGCAGAAGCTTTACAGTAAATTCAGTTTCAGACATATTCATAAGCAAAGAAATTCAGTGTTCCAGTTTTTATTTTTAATATTTTTGCAGCTAACCTGTTTGCTGCAGAAGCTGCCATTTTCTGACATTCTTTCCTGTGACAATCAGAGAAGCAATTCAAAACCTTACTTATTGGCAAGTTCTCTTTTACAATAATCTGACTGTTATTTGTTAAATCTGGGATAAAACAGTGCAATTTCAGATGCTGAGTACCTAAAATTCTCTGAAAGCTGCTAAAAAGGGATATGAATGACAATGTCTAATGTAATGGAGGTACAACAAATAAATATCCTGGGGAGTGCTTGTCTTAAGGCGCAACACCAAGAGCATGACATTTATGGGCCCTAGTCTTGATAAAAGAAAATCTTATATACTCTCCACCTACTAAATAGCCTATTTTTTCCACCTCCTGTGGTCTCCATCTCTCTTCATTTCTCTATTAGAAGGTTTGCTTTTTGTTTTTGTTTTTTTTAAACACTTACTGGCTCTGTGCCTCAATTTCCCCATTTATAACATGGTTATGATAATGATCGGCTTGTAACATGCTTTGAAATCTACTGATGAAAACTCAAGATAAGAGGTAGGCATTGTTAGCCAAAAATAAATTCATGAAAGGAAATAAAAATAACTGAATTTTAAGTTAAGCATTTTCCCCTGCAGCTATTTTGAGTTTATAGACTTTAATGTGGACAGGTTCAGATCCAAAATGGAAACCTAAAATCCATTTAAGAAACAATCTTACCATCTTGCAGCATTCACTGATGGGCAGAATGTTGCTGACTAACAGGATGATTGTTGCAAGTAAAAGATAAAGAATTTGGCCCAGAGTAATAATAAAATATGGTACCATTACAATACTTCTCATAGTTCCAAGATTTCTTTAATACTAGGGGGAAAAGATGTGAAGTCAAAGTAATATGAATGGCTCACTAACTGCTGTTGATGAGGATGCTTTAAATCGATGATATCTGTCATCACTCTTTTATTCATTAGATTCTATTGCTGTATGTTGAACGTTGCAACTTCCCATTGGAAGTAACATTAGTGAACTTATATCAACTGACATAAACTCATGCAGAAAAGTATGATGAACCATGTTATATTATACATTTAAAAAAAGTGCTTCCCATGGTTTATTTTAACGAATTCTCACCAAACTATTGTCATGAATAATATTTATTACAATTTCAGGGCCTATGTTATGTTCTGGTACTCACAAAAACATGTCCTTGGACATGTTTACATAGCATGCAAGTCCTGAACATGCAATGAGAAAGGATTATTGCACTAGTCTCAATATAATAAAGACCAAAAACTCATAAATGCATAAAAAGTAGGGAGGCAGGACACTTCATGGACTTCACATCCAGACAAATTATTTTAAGTTACAAATTCAATACTCTATAAGGTAAGACCCTAAATCATCCTAGATAGACCCATTGGTATCTATGCTAAACAGGTCATCAGTCTCAATTCTGTTTCTAATGGACAGGTGTCAATTTTAGTTCCATGTGTAATTTAAACCACACATTTGGGCTAGTCTGTACATAGGAGGTAAAGAAGTGAGAGGCAGATTAAACAGTATCCTTAAGCATGGCTTTTCTTTTTGAAAATGATTTTACATAACATAAGACTTCTCATATTCATAAAGTTAGAAATATGCTTATGAATGTGGTAAACAAACATGCATGCATAGAATTGGATCCATCTTTTCTTTCCTTTGGATTGAAGTATATTTATGGGTTAAATATGAAAAGGTTTTGATACATCTGTTCTAGGAATATAGCTTTAGTTATGAAAAAGGTTAATCTGTCACTCTTCAAATAGCATTATGCTATTTAAGTATCTAATATAGTCTTAAATACAATTCCTGTGTTTATTATTTATACTACAGCAGCAACTAGATAGAGGCCCCCAGGTAGGATAGAGCCCCACCCTCCAAGGTAGTGTAGAAATATAGACTAAGGCACAATCTGCTTACCATAGCATTTTATAAATTAAATATGATGCAAGCAGTGGACACACAACATACACAAATATGAAGAGAACTAAATATCTAATCCAGAAAACCTTTATTCACCTGTGTGTTTATTCATATAAGGAGTCTCTCTGAAATAATGTAATTAAGTATACCAACACTGATGATCAGGTCAAGAGAAATCCATAACTTTTTAAAGCCTTTCACACTCTAGCAGCAACTAGTCCTTCTACTATAAGAAGCAAAAGCCTTAATGGAAATAGGAATCATTCATATTCCAAGACAAAAATAATGATATAATCAAGTATTTTGTTTGTTCTAGAACTAGTATACATTTTAGCTCATTTAACATTAAATACATGCTTCAAAATTTGCAGTGAAAAAAGGTATTTTCCTCCTTTATCTTAATTACAAAAGATGTAAATGTAGTCTTGCCTGCAGAAAAATCAGCTACTCCTAACAACGATGTGTTAACTGGTTTCTGCTTAATTCAGGTCACAGTTGGCGCATCTACACATGCATTTATGCACCATAGTTACTGCGAATTAAGTTTTGTACCTGTAATAACAGGTACTAACACAATGCGTGGTAACCAGCACTGCTGTGCCGTGGCATTGACACATGCCTTTTTAGTAATGCTAATGCTTTTGCCATGATGCGCTAAAGTGCAGTAAAATTAGCCTACTGTGCATTTAGCATATCATGAAAATGCACCCAATAGGAATAAAGCATGATACCATCCTCAACTCCACAACTACTTTAATATTTTCTTTGGGTTCACCATTGTCTCAATCACCCTTCATGAAGATTGATGGCATTTTAGATACACGGCACATGCATACATGCAAACCTAAACATACCCAGGGCCTTAATATAATCTAGACCAAAATCCTTATGTTAAAAAAGAGAGCAAGAACACAGGAAGAAAGAGAATCAATCTTTCCCTCAAAATTTGAAGATGATATACCCAATACTCAGTTACAGAAAGGCAGTTTTGCACTACACTTTGGTGCTGCAACATTCTTCAGTAATTCCAAAGTTGCCTGTAGAATTTTCCTAGTATAGGGAAATGTTTGGCTACCATACTGGTACAATGTCACTGTATGCCAGAGCAGTGGGAGCCAACCTCTTGGGCAGGCATGCTACAGATTAAACTCCACACCCTTGCTGAGTACCACTCAAATCTCATCCCCCTACTTGATGTGCTGCTCTGCTTTCTACACCCTGCCCTGTACTCCTTCCTTGATCTGCTGCTCTGCTTCCTGCTCCCTACCCACACTGGACTGGTCCTCTGCTTTCTGCTTCTTGCTCTGTGCTCCCTACTGAGCTACTGCTGTACTCTCTGTCCTAATCTGTTGCATGCCACACACAGAGGTTGCCTGCATTACTTGTTGCCTACTTCATAGAATAAAACAGAGGGCAAGGAAAGAAGAAAACAATGGTTAGAGTATGGTTATTAACGGTGTGCTAATAAAGATAGATGTTTTTGTACAATATCACTGGCCAATTATTAACCAGCCATATCAGCTGATACTGATCCAATAGCCAATATGCAGCCTGGCAACTTGGAGAGCAGAGTCTGGCCAGTAAGTCTGAGGGGTGGGGGGGGGCACTGGGGAGAGAAGGGGCATGGGGAGGGGGATCGACACCCCCATAGTGAGGGAGGGAATAGGCTTGGGGATGGGGCAGGTGCTGCTGATTCAGGGTGGGCCATGGGATGGAGCTGTGGGTGGCTAATACAGGGGGCATGGGAAGCGGTTCCTGCTGCTACATGCACCCCCAGGGGAGGCACAAGGGACATGTGACCCTCAGATTTGTGCACAGGATGAGGGTGGTCTGTCTGGTGTAGGCTCAGGACCAGGGGCTGAGCTGGTCTCTTCCTTATTGGGCGGGGGGGGACTGGGCCAGGGCTGCGCCAAGAGTGGGTGGGGGCAGGGTGGGCAGCAGCGTGCTGGGAGGGGTGCTTAGGGTGTCTATAGCCCACCCTATAACCTTCTTCCCAGCACCGCCACCACCACCCACATGCCGTCCCACCCTGACCCGGGTGAGCAGCACCTCCCTCTGTCCCAACACCACTCTTTCCTTCACTGTGGGGGCCTTGATCTACCACCCCATGGCACTTACCCCTCACAGACTTCCTGGTCAGATGCTTCTCTCTAAGCTGCCAGGCTGCATTCCTGGCTTTGTGTATGTGTCATTTATCAATGACATTATCAGCTATACCAGCCAAAAAAAAGCCAATTGCCAGTAATGTCAATTTTCCTTTTATCAGTGCTAATCCAATATTGATTGATATATCGGTACACCTCTACTTGGGAAATTAATATTGGGACTGCTCTTACTTAGGAACCAGACTTCCCCCTCCCCATTAAATACCACGGGGATAGCAAAAAGTAATGTAAAAGCAATTTCTAGTTGTATTCAGGATCTTTGCTATCATTCTTTTTTCCTAAAGACTGTGACATTGCAGTAACTGCTCTGTTGTTGGTAGGTATGACAACAAAAAATAAAGACAGTGTGTATGTGGGAGGAAATAAATTTCCCATATCTAATCTACTGGATCACAAAATTAAAACTGCAGACATAAGAACAGCAAGTTATACTGCTACTTACTTGATTATATAAGATAGCATCAGAAATTTGGGATTATAATAAGCATTAAAGAAGTGAGTGGTTAGAACAAGTCTTTGCTAATGGCTGTGCCCTCTTCAACCCACACAAAAATGGATTTGCATTATACCACAAATTATTTTATATTTGAGTTTGGCTGCAGGATCTAACTGAGGAAAGGAAATGATGCACTTCCTTATGGCTTATATGGTGGAGCACAATTGGGGTGATCACCACTTAGTGTGCTGCTGCAGGCTACAGAGAAGCCTGCATGATGAGTATTAGGAAGATTCCCCACTCCCGGGTAACCATTTTAAGGGGAAAGGTGTGTGATGGAGCACCTTTGGAGCTCTGTCACTAAGTGCTGAGAGCAGACAGCCAGCAGGTGCAGGCCAGCCCTGATGAGGTGGCCATTTTAGATGCTGGTTCACTAAGCTTAGGCAGTTTGGTGCAAGCAGCCAAAGGAGCAACAACACCCAGCTGAGCTGCTGCTCATGAAACACCCTGCTGGTAAGGGAGGAACTATGGGGATGGCAGGAGGCTCCTACACACCCTGTGGGGTCCAGAGCCCCAGGAAGAAGGTTTCAGCCTAGTCAGAACAAGGCCCAGTCTAGGCACTGGGCTAACAGCTGGCAGGCCTACAAGGGGGGCAGGCAAGTCCCGGAGTAGAAGAGGGCTCTCTGGTGGGACCCAGGAAGGACCGCTCTCTGGAGTATGGGTATCAGCAGCTGCTAGGTTGACTCTCTGATCCTTCGCATGGGTCAATGCAAGTTATTCACGGCTGAAGGACAACGAAGCCCAATATGAGGGGCAGGCCAGGGCCACTGTGCACCATCTGGCACCCCATCTACCCTGGAGTAGGGGCCAGAGTTTATAAAGGATGAAGGTCCCTCTGATGACAGGGAATCACAGCCATAAAGGGTAGAGGTCAGCCACCATACAGGCTTTTATAAGACAGGAATGGGACCAGAGTGAGAGCTGGACCTAATGAGAGAGAGAGTTCAAGGACTGCATACAGGAGCCACAATACGGGAGCTAGATGGGCATGACTGGAAACTGCACCCTGCTGGGGCAGGGTGGTTTGGTGGAGCTGTCTGTGGTGTGACAGTCCTCCGGAAAGGTCATTCAGTGGGTCATGAAGACCAGAAAGTAATGGGGCCAGGCAGGCAGAGGCACCTGAGCCTGTAGGGATGTAAGACGCTGGAAGGAGTGGACTAGGCAATGCTAGGCAGAGGCAGCTGAGCCCATGAGGATGCAAGACTATGAGGATGAGTGAGTAGTAGGTGTAGGGACACCTAGACAGAGGCATCTGAGTCCACGAGGGTGTAAGACCATGAGGCCCCAGTATAGGAGCAGAGTATGGCCCCAGTGAGGGGGCAGAGTAGATACCCCAGTGAAGGGGTGGAGTGCATGAGGTTAGAAGCCAGAGATTGGCAAAGTGCTCATAGGGTGAATGAGTTGAGATCCCAGAGAGCCCAGAGCTCAGAGTGGGAGCATGTGTAGAGACCCCAGGAAGGAGGCAGTTAGGCCTAGGTAAGTCCTTGGATGCCTGAGGCTGCAGGTGGGCCTTAGGCCAAGCAAGTGGTCCTAATCAAAGAGCAAGAGTTATGAGTTACCCAGAGAGGGGCCTGGGTCAAAACTTCATCCAGGGCCAGGTGAATTGGATGGCCCCCGTTAAGATGAGGGTCACGGGAGAGGCCCGAGAGGTTGCACCAGGGCCAGCAAAGGAGTGCGTGTAGGCAAGTCTGATGGCCTATAGGAGCTGCTGAAAGGAGCAGGGCAGGCTGAATGTGGCCCTATGTGGGGCAGCATGTGAGAGGCCCAATCAGAGCGGGTGGTATGTGAGAAACCCAGTGAGGCCTGCTGGGGTGGAGAGAAAGGAGGAATGTGTGAGGCTTAGCAAGGGGCCAAGTTTGGCACAGCCTTGAGCCAAAGCAAACAGCAACTCAAGGATGACATCTATGAGGCATGGGACATGATAAGGATAGGTTGGAGTCATGTGTACACCCCTAGACATTGGGGTCTTAAAATGGGTAGCCTCTCACTTACTGTAACACCAGTTTACTTTACATCAAAGGCGTGGCAAGCGAGACTAGACAGGAGGGTGGGCCAGTACTGTGAACGGGCCTCAGAGATTTGCCCCAGTCACACTCAGTGTAATGTCTCTCTCTAGTTTCTGTTGCCAGTGAGGTTATTCTACTTTTACTGTACCTTCCAATCTTTAATTCAGCCAACACATGACACAAGCCATACAGACAAATAACAAATAGCCAAAAAACAGAACACATAGTTTTTGTTTAACTTTGCACACCAAGTTACAGATTTTAATTCACACTTTAAAATGGGATTTTCTCAATTATTAAAACCTCTCTTTATGAATTTTTTCACTCCCTGGGAGTGAGGTAATCTGTTTTGCAGGACTTGGAGAACGAGATTCTTGTGCAGGTTGTTTAGGTGTGAAAGGATTTGTAGTTTCTCCTTGTCTGACTTGTCCCCACATTAGGAGGAAGTTTTGGGAAAGAAGAGCTTACTCAAACCAGACCCTACCTCTTTGTGGGACTATGATGCCACTGGCCCTGCAAAGCACCAGTTCAGAACCATTCCCTCAACTCCCTATGAAGAACAGCTGCCAACCTTCTGGTATAGGGAAGCTATTCCACTTCCTACAGGAGAAGAGGGGCAGTGCATGATACCTTCCAGCCTGTGAAAGGCCCAGCACCCAAGGCAGCTACACATGCTTTTCACAGACGGGATAAGCATAGTCACTACCCAGCCTTGCCCCTCCCCTTACCTAGAAAGTTCTGTGGGCTCCCACACTCCCTCAACAGCTCCTGGAAGGGAGTGAAAGTCATGGCCAAGAGAGCCCAGGCTTTCTGGAGCTAGAGCCACCTCCCTTCTAACCTAGTGGCACAGGATGATTTTCTGCCAAGAAACACCTGGCCCAACTCACAGGGAGGGTGGGGCTAGTGGAGGGGGATGGAGAGGAGTCGGGGGCAATGTGGGACTCCTGTGAAACAGCCCCTTGGTACCCACTTGGTTAGTGTCTAAATTGGACTAAGGAGCCAGCAATTCCCTAAAATCAGCTACAATTGCAGGCTCCAGTTCCCAAGGGATTGCCTCAGCCTTTGGCCCCTTAGCCAGCAGCAACTGCAGGAGAATGTTGCAGTGGCCCCTATCCTGCTTTCTGCTGCAGCAGTGATCTGGAGGAATTGGGACAAGCTATCTCTTTCCCTTTACTTTCTTCAAAGATGGTCTTAAACTGGGGAAGGAGGTGACCCTTAAGGCCAAAAAGATATTTATGTAGAGCCACTGCCTTCACACAGGAGAAGGAAAGATAACGGGGATATACAAACCTGCTGTCCTTCTGTTTTTCTACAGTATCACATTAAAGGCCAACATCAGTCTATTGTCTAGACTAGAGGATGTGAAAAAATACTCTAGATTCTACAATGGAGGAGCAAACAAGCTGGGTAAGCTCCACAGATGACAGATTGTCCATTAATCCACTGTATATCAAGTTAGATGAAAGCAGATATAATAGGGATGCCAAGAAAAGTGTTACATGGTATACTGAAGCAGAACCCAAAAGGCTAAGGACTACAGTATGATTCCCAGAATCTTCATTTAAGGAAAGGTTAAGAGAGAAGAGCAATGTTTGATATAAACTGGAATTGACAACATCTGGACTGAGAGAGAGATCCAGAAAGGAGAGACGGAGAGCAGCAAGATCCTTTGGATGTCAGTTGCTGTTGTGATGTGCAAGGAATACCCGACTCGCTCAAGAGGACTCAGTGATTAAAAAAAAGAGATGCCAAAGGGCTAACACTAATGGCAATTCTGTCTAGCCACAGTCATCAGCTTGACACTGCTGCTGTAGATGCCTGAAGAAATAGACATTTTTTTCTTTTTCAAAACTCAGGTGTAGGCTGTGAGCTCTGCTCATGCATAAAAAGTAAAATTAACACAACCTGACTGCTGATAGCAATGTGTTCACAAATAAGACTATACAGTATGTGGTTAAATGGCAAGTATGTTGGAATAAAACAAATTAAATCCATTTAAACAAAGCCAATATATCACAGGGGGTTTTATCCCTGAATAATAATTTCAGATATCTAAGACTGCGCTAAATTAATTAAATTTATCGTTGTTGGATTCAAAGTTGGAATTTATTCTATATCTGACACAAAACCAAGAAGAATTGGAAACTCTCACTGAGAAAGAAATAAAGTATCTCATTAAAATCCAATTTTCCTGTTATCCAATTTTTATCCAATTCATCTGAAAAGGAACAGATGAAATGGAAAAACTGGCTAGGAACCCGAACAACCAAAGGAGACCAGGATATAAAGTATCAGTACTAAATCACAAGAACAATGCATGAGAATGAAAATAAAATAAGACAATTTTGTTCCCTGTTTTTCACTCTTTGACCACTAGGAGCTACTTCAGTATTCTGATTTAATGTCACAGGCCTTAATTTCAGCAATGTTTATGGACCTGTCACACAGAACTCCCATGAAATCTTCAGTTTTCTCCAGTGACGTCTTTCACATTTTTATATGTACATTCCTGATATAGCATACATATCTTCCAGGTTCTAAAGGCACTATACATTAATGCACAGATAGGCCTTGATTGGCATGTTTGAGTCTGTTCATTAATGTACTGAGACACTGAAATGTAATTATTCTAGGAGGAGACTTATTATTCTGGATAATAACATAAAAATTACCTCCTGGGGATGGTGGGAATGAGAAAGGTCTGACTTGATTTCCTCTTTTCAATCTGTGCTTACAGGTGGCAGATGCTACCTACTCCCATATCAACAATCACTGAGTAGAAAGAGAGGCTACATCTACCTGAAGTATTAGTGGATAATGATTTCATATGTTGTCCAGCAGCCAGACAAGGAACCAAAAATTATACTGTACATGCAGGATATCTTTCAGAATTCAGATCCCTCACAATGTTAATGCCTATGAACACAGCAGAGTTTCACAAAAAATAACATTTGGTATGGTAGCATGATCATTATAAAGAAACCCAAAACGTTAAGCTTCCCTGACATTTGAGGTATGATGTTTTAATTAGGGGTTAGCCCAGCTTCGTTTTCCAAACAATGTTTTGATTTGTAATTTGATTTGTGTGTAAAAAGAGGTGGCTAGGTGTCTTGAATGCTAATGTATGCTCCCAATTCATCTTAGGTGCAAAACTGTAAATTCTTTTATTCACACACAGACAAATATATCCATAAACTTAAAGGCCATCATGGAAAGCTAATCTCTGCATGAGTTATAAATGTAGAAAGTAAATATTTTAAAAAGCATTTAACTTAAGCTAGTCCATTCAGCAGTTGGACAGTGATCTGCCCTACACACCAAGTGCAGGACTCGAAGGCTTTATTGTCCAAATTCTAATGTCATTTCCGGCTCTGCTTCATTGTAGGAACTTGGGAGAGTTAAGTAACTTCTATGCTCTCCAGTTTCCAGTTGTACATAGTGTTGATGATACTTATCCTATCTCAAGGGGCAATTGAGGTTTTAATAACTAATATTTGTACAGACCTTCTAAGTTATTCATTATGATTATGCAACTAAATTAACTCATTATCCAACACAAACCAATAAGATGACCATATTCCTAGTAGTGATGATAATTATTAATGCCAGGTGCACAAGAATAACCTTGTAAATAGGTAATAGGTAAAGCTCTCACTGTTCCTGAAGCCTTACTATACAAGGTTTTATCTGAACAGTATGAATACACCCAGGGAGTTAATCATTGACAAGATGCTTTATAGGGCAGCTGAAAGACAAAATACTGAAAACAAAACCATGAAATAATTATTTGAAAGAACATTTTTGGTCTCATTGCACAATACTCCCCAACATCTGCCTCGTGAGAACAGTGGAAATAAAGATAAGAGGTGAAACAATGGAAAAGTAGGGAAGTTCTTAAAAAATAATCTAATATTAATTTCTTCTTTTTCAGACTGTCTTTAAATCTTTGCCCTCAGAATTGTTATCTCTGTTCCTAAATACTCTTTTTCTAACAACTTTGTTCTTACCATCATAGAAAAGCACAAAAATCAGACTGGAAATTAGAAGAAATTCCATTTCAGTCAATTAGCCTATATCAGAATTAGGCCCTGAAGTGCAACACCAAGGTAACGATGCAACTGTGGTCTCCATCACATTGTAATAACAGTAATAACTGTCTCTTTTCATTTATCAAGACAGTTTGCTACTGAATAATTTTGCTTTTATGAAATAATACTGGAAAAATTGCTAAAATATATATTTGTTGTTCCTAAGGGGAAGTTCTGAAATATTGCTGAAACTCTAGTACAGTTTAAAATGCGAACAAGCATTCAAATAATCCAACTCAGATTACACGGTTTACCTTGACTTGCCTAAACCTGAGTTAAGTTCTGCCATATGCAGGGAGCACAAGGTAAGTAAGTTTGGAGGAGAGGACCTGAGAGGTCTGGAGGAAGCACGGTGGGTCCACAGAGGGTTTAAAATAGCACAGCCCCAGGGCTGGGGCTTTCTGAGCCCCAAGATTTTGCTGTGAATACATGCAGGTGTTACTGGTTAGCCTGTTTTAGATTGAGTTAACCCAGGCAGATTTAAGGTAATTTTACCTCTCAAGGTGAACTAATTGAGATTAGGCATACATCATTTTTAGGACAATTTAAGATCTGTGAATGCCTACATGACCAGACATTTTGATCAATTTAATTTTAGTTAGGTTGATCTAAATGTAGGATTTGAATGTGCCCTATAGATATGTTCCCTAAGGCTATAGTGTTTTGCCCAAAACCACAACTTACCTGAGACCCAAGAAGGATAACACTCATCACTTGCCCAGTGATAAATCTTTGATATCCAAAAATGCCATAGGTTTAAAAGTCCAATATCTTAGGTCCTTACAAAACTAGAAAATGGAGCTTTATTATGGTAGAAAGTAGATATCCAGTCCTAACAAAGAGAACAGCAGTATTTGCCTTTACACTTGGAAGACATATATCAGACTTTAACACTATGACATTTTATGTTTAAGTAAAATTATTATATCGGTATTTTGCTTTAAAATAAACCCAACTAAAACACTAACAGGTGAAAATCAGTATAGGTTCAATGAAACCAGTGGAGCATGAATGATTTCTGCCAGTTTAAAATGCAATGCATAGTAATAACTGTCTTTCTCTGAGACCTGTAGAGTTTATTTTACTTAATTAAGGCTTTACTGGCAAAATGGATGCAAAAGTAGTCTTGATAATTTTTAACTGTCCAAAAGATCCCCAAAATAGTTTCAGTGGCAGAACCCAAATACATTAGAAAAGAGAATAAATAAAAACTGTAATTGTCTTTTAAAAATTATAATTAATTTTTAAATAACACACATATATTTAGGTATACAATCAGTAGTGAAAACTATACTCATAATTTGAAATCTGGCTATATTGTAAAGCAAGTTACAATCTTAAACATACTAAAATATGGCACCAAAATTACTAAAATTACATAGCAAGTCCAAGATAAAAGTAGCATTTAAGTGAACAGTTTCTATATGTTCACTCGTATGAACATATACAATGTATGCTCCCATATATTCTCAGTGTTCAAATGCTGTCTCTCTCTGAAAATATCACACTGATATGCAAGCCTAGAGATTCCTTTTGGGGCACTTGAGAAATTTCTATTAATAACTAATGAAATGCAGTGTTTTATTGCAAGGTTTTTTCTACAGCGTTCTCCCTGCTTTGAAACTAAAACTGAAGCAACTTTGTGAATGAACAAATAAGGGATGCTCCCTGAAGGGCTGCATTGGTGTGGGTGACACTTTTCTTGTCTCCCCAGAGGTGAAGTGTGTCACATCCTCAGTACTTCCAATCTTCACCAGCCTACAAAGCTACAGGCTATCCCTAGAGCAGGATCTCTCACATTCACACATGCCTGTTATGTGCTATGAGCCTAGCAAAAAAATCCCCCATCCTTTTTTCAAAGCATATATAAATCAAGAACAGAATACAAAAAACAATATATACTAAATAATTCCATCTCCAAAATAAGTAAGAAGTTCAGCAGTGCAATGTTATTGTTTTTATTACTTAGAAAAAGTAAACATGTTCAGGACTTGATCTTAGATTCCACACTCAGCTTTAAATCCTGATCCTATTTATTTCAATAGTAATAGTACTACAGACTTCCAGGACTGTAGTTTCAGTTTTTACTCAGTCAAAACTTCCACCGAAGTCACTGGTCTGAGCAGGGATTCTAGAACTGGCCTGTCATTTAAAGGCTGAGTAAAAATGCACTGGGCAAGTCACACTGCAATGGAATAAAATAACATTTTTTTTTTTTAAATAAAGAATCAAATCAATTCAACACTATGCCACCCTGTATTGCTTTAAAGGCTCTTTGTTTTGGTCTTTCCTTATCATAATCTATAGGGACAAGACCAAAGAGTAAACTTAAAAAAACTTCCGGGGAAATGAATGAAGGAACAAATCCCATTGTGTTATGTGAGTATTTATATTTATCTTCCTATTCACATAGGGCAAAAGTTTAGAGTTTAAAAGGCAGGTGGACCCTAAAGGTGAGTATAGTAGCTTACATTATTCATGCAATGAAGCCCCTGAAACTGCTTTGTAGTCTTAACATAACAAATATTCATGACTACAAAGCACTTTTAACAGGGCTGATCACAGAAAAATGTAACCCTCATCTGATGTACAATCAAACAAGGGCACTCTTAAAGCAGAGTGCCTTAGGAAACCTGTATTCAGGTGGCTGGTGAGGGTTAAAATTTTGGGTGATTCCTTCTATATCCCGTATGGCTTTGCAGAGCTGTCACAGAGAGGATACAAAAAACCTGTCTCCTCCCTATCCAGTCAGGCAGGTCAGGAGAAAGGAGCCCTCCTGTACCACATGTACTACCCCTACTGGGGTCTTGGGGGGGGGGGGGCGGGCTGGGACCAGAAGATGAACAAGGCTCCCTTCTCCATGTCCCCATGTGAACATTTTGACAGTGGCAGAACCTATTGCACTTGGAGCTGGGGCAAGGGCTGGAAATAGGGCTCCCTCCCTTGTCTGCCTGGCCCAGTTCCCAAGACCCTTGCAAGAATAGCTGGGGGGGCCACATGGTGGGGGCACTCCATTTTCTTTGCATCCCAGCTCCGGGTATGGCAGCCTCTGTCACTGTCAGACACTCACAGAGGGGGTGGAGGAAGGGAGCCCCATCTGCCAGCCCTGCTGGGAAGAGGAGGAGCCAGACCAGGCCAGTACAGTGATGGTGGGCTCCCTTTCCCCTCCTCTGCCCCTGCTGCCTGTGTGAGTGTCTTGACAGAAATAGCTCATGGCTGTCGCACCTGGAGCTGGGAGTGGGGTGGGGTGCAGTGGGGTGGTGGGCAGAGAACCCTTGCCTCGCAGGCCAGGCCCAGATCCCCGCAAGATCTCAGCAGGGGTAGCTAGGCTGGGCCCACATGGTGGTGGGCACCTTCTTCCACATAAAGCTCTTTAAGACAGTAGCCCTGTGGCTGCCGTGCCTGGACCTGGGGGGGAGGAGAGGAAAATGGAGCCACCCTGTTGTATGGGCCCAGCCCAGCTACCACTTCTGCAGTCTTGGGGGCTGAACCTATGAGGTCGGGGTGGCTCCATTCTCCCACCACCACCCCAGCTCCAGCTCCAGTAGCCACAGGATGCTTATGTGGGGGGGGGGAAGGAAGATCCCTCCAGAGATAGCTGTGGGAGAATGAGCAGAAAGGGGAACTCCCGTCTTGCACTCCTGTGTGAGCATCTTGACAGTGGCAAGAGGCTGCCACACCTGGAGCTGGGGAGGGAGCAAGTGGAGCCCCACTACCTTGTGGGCCCAACTCAGTTCCCCCCAAGACCCCAAGCAGAGGTCTGTAAAGCAGAATCTGTAAGTGGGCTGGGTCTGTAAAGCAGAGGTGCTTTGTTTTTGTCCACCAACCCAGCTCCAGGCGTGGCAGCACCTGCTGCTGCTACAATGCTTGCACCCACCAGTCCCTCCACTCTCCCCCCAGCCACTGTTACCCATTCCTGGGGAGAGGGGCAGTACAGCAGCCTCCTGGGAGGCTGCTGGAGTGTCCCTGTTAACTACCCTGGCTCAGTGCAGTCAGGCTCTGAGCCCTGCCCACCAACGGTGCTCTAACTCATAGCACTTTGTGTAAAGTTCCATAGTTGCAGCACCTCCCCAACAAGCTGCCTGAACTTCTGTACGCACCTAACGATAACTCATGAAAAAGAGTGGGAGATATAACACAGAGTAAAAAGTTATAAAGAGGCCAAGGAAATGTATGGCTGCATTAATTTAATATGAAAGTGATCAAAAGGTTTGTAAAATTTAAAGTAATTTGTAGACAGTAGAGATCTGGTCTAAAGCTGCTATATAGGTGCCATTCACTGAGCCATATGCTGCTTTCTTTAAGTAATCCATTGTACAAAAAATAAATACCTTGTGACAGATTGTTTTGACAGCTAAAAAAGATTTAAATTTTTGAATGCATTTGACTGAAAGGCAAAAATGTTAGGTAGATGTTAATTTAACAGATGTCTAGTTTTGCATCATCAGCCTGAAACAGGCAATTTCTGGCAAGCCTTCCTGCTGCATCACAACATGAGATCCTATGAATTCCACATGGATATGCCTTTCAGAAACATCCAAGTGAGCCATTTTCATTCAAGGAAAATAGCTGAAATTACTGAGAGAAGATGGTAACACCTGGTTATAGTTTTCATCAAGCAAATAAATGAATTCAGAGATAATGCAACTGATATCTGTTTATGTGAACTTCAAATTTAAAAGAACACTGTGTCTGCAATACTTAACATAGCTGTTTGAAGTTAGTTATTTCTACCCTGAAACAATTTACAGATTCAACAAGGACAGAGCAGAATACTTAAATTCTTTCAGGAAACACAATTTACCAAAACAGAAGGAACTATATTTAGTAAAATTTAATATTTTAAGACCATGGTAATTTGATTGTGCTTATTATGCTAATAATTACAGTATAGAATGGCATATAGGAGCAACATTTGGAACTAGATCCTAGAATCATTTATTCATTTGAGGGATCCTCCTGAAGTAAAGGGAGATTGTACTTGTCAGCACTTTAGAAAATTCTGTTCTTTGACACCTAAGTATACACTTGATCTGAGCCTTCAAGAGGCCGAGAAGCGTTTGAAAACAATGGCTTAGTTCCTTTGTCTATAGCTGTATAGATATATGATATGCTGGATATATCAAAATAATTTCATAGTTTGCACAAAGTGTTTGATAATGATAATACACTAAATATGTAGGGATACAAAGTAACTATTAACTTGTAGAGAAAACATGTGAATATTGAAGCTAAGTACAGGCAGTCAAAAAAACCTGAGGCTGAATCTATTCAATGTTTGCAGGTTAGTCTAAGCTATGTATATTGAACCAATAAAGGAGTGAACAGACATTCACTTTTGATCCTGGAAATGCAGCCACGTGCCTGCAGTGGCCCAGGCCAGAAGCCAGGGTGCACTAGAGCACATCTCCCTGCTCAGCTCGGGCAGACAGCTTGAGTCAAGGCTAGCCCGCCCACTCACCCTGTGGGGGGAGAGGGGGGCTTGCAGGGGAGGTGCAAATCATCCTGGGACAGAAATTCAATAAATTGGTTTAACCTGAATTAGTTATGCCGAAACTACATCCATCCAGGTTTATCTTAAACTGGTTTGGGCCATATTGAAAGCAATTTATGTGCACTGATCTTTTGTTGTGTTAGATTTGAACCAGTTTCTGATCACTTAAACTGGTTTGTGTTGTAATTTCTGTCCCTAACCACAGAGTTCTAAACAGCATTAAAGCTATTTTGGGTGGCTTAACTCCACTGCCTGCACTTAAGTTACACTACATTAAACCTCTTCAACACATAAAGAAGCAGGACATAATCCAGTACAAAATAGGTAATTATATCTGTTTATGTAATTTCATGTGGGTGGGAGCATCTTTATATTATATTTACAATAAATATCTCTGCTGCATTTTACAGAAGCGGCAAAAGAGACCGAAGTGGTTAAATGGCTCTGGGAACGACTTATTAATCCTTTAAGAAAGGTAATAACGTACAAGTGGCCTAATTCATGTCTGCTTATGTAAACTGCACTTAAGTATGTTAGCTATGGCATCTCAGGTTGGGCAAGTGAGCCAGGGAGAAGAAAACTTGCTTTTTATAATATGTATATGAAATATAATATTAATTGTAAAAGCTGAAACTATTGGTGCTCAACCTTTTGTACAAGTGGGCCAAAACTTAAATCAGAAATGGGCCAAGGGCTACATAGAAAAGCATTACAGCTTTATAATTTTGCATATCCTAACGGTAAATATTTTAAGTATCAGAAAGCACAGCAAACACTTTTAAGGTCATTTTAGATCTATTAATACACAGTAAAACATTCAATATCCTGTAGTATTATTTTATATTTTTCATAAATAATTAAGCTTCAAACCTTAACATTGAATAGTGTCATGTGCAGCAGCAGGGGTTGAAGCTGATGGGCCACTAGCTCATAGCAGCCTGTAAGGAGCTGGCTGGTTTCCAGGTTCTTAGTACTGGATTGCCAGGTCTCAGGCCCACAGGAAGGGAGGAGAGATGGACTACTGTACCTTAACTCAGCTCTCTGAGCTTCCTGGTGCATTATCAGTGTCTCCTGAAGGGAGAGCCATGTGCTTTGTGAACAAGATGGCAGTGGGGCCATGCCTCTGAGTAATGGGGCTTTCTTTGAAAAATGTTTCTGTTGTTTTCAGGTGCTGCATCCTCTCCTGTGCTGTGCCAGAGCTCTATCGGCACATATACATATGTGAGACTACCAAGGCATTCTTCACTGCCTTTCCCCTTCCAACTGCCAAAGTTTTCATGGGGCTTCAGAGTCTAGGAGCTGAATGTTGCTGCCGTTTGCCATCATCCTTCTCCATGCCCTACCCTTCTACTGAACTCAGCAGCAGGGAAAAGGGGGGCTGAGCAGCAGTGGTGGTGGTGCACAGCTCCTGTGTGCAAGTTTGAGCTCATCAACATGTTAGCACAGGCTCTAGCTGGAGTCACAGCTTTCATGGAGCTCTGGAGCCCAAGAACTGAGCACTGCTGTTGCTGCTTGGCCCCTCTTTTCCCTGCTGCTGAATTCAGGGGTGATGTGCCTCTACTCCTGTCACTGAATTCAGAGGCAAAAGAGATGAAGGGAGAAGTGAAGGGAGCGTTCACTTGAATTGATGTGTGAGTGATGAACTGTTCACATCAGTTTTGTGGGCTGCATCTTGCCCACAGGACCTTTGACAATAAATGATTGACAGACAAATTTTTTTCAGAAAGTCAAGTGGTCTGATCCCCAAAACCTCAGTTTCCTCCCCACCTACCTTGTGATGGTATAAATACAATATAAACTTCAACTCCAGTAAATTTGAATGCCCAAGTAAGTGTCTTATCAATTTAAGATAAAAAGTTTTCAGAAGGTAGGCTTATTTGCTTTGTAAAGAAATGCCTTCTCTTTAGAAGGAGGTTTGGAAACATAGAAGTCGGCATTTTTGTAGAACCATTTTATACACCCATGAATGGTTAAATGCTTAGGAGAAATAAAAAAGAAACACAGTAAGCAAAAAGCTCAAACTAAACTATTGTTCTATGGTGTTAAATATAGGAAATATATTACTGAACGATTTCTGAGACAAATATAAAATTTTGTTAATTTGTAAAAGAAAGGTGACAATCAAATTAAGAAAAAATAAGGGGACAAAACTGAGTTGCACAGTCCTTCCTAGGGCTGAATGCCTCATTTGCTAATAGGCAGAAAAGGTTCTTTGGGTAAATCTGATATCTTTTATTAGACCAACTAAATAGTTGGGAAAAAAGAAATCTTAGCAAGCTTTCAGGTTTAAAAGCCCTTCGCCAGGCTGAGGAAACATCTGCAGGTGGTGTGTGTTCATTTGCTAATAAATCCTCATGGAACTCTGAGAGTACATGAATTTTACCACTCTTGTTATTTTTGCATCTTTGAATCAAAGCTTCACCATAAGTTAAATCTAACTAGCCATGTACAAATGCCTGATTTATACATGCACATTAAGTATCTGCACACAGTTGTCAGGCACCTACAATTTCTGCCATGTCGTGATATTTAAAAATGTTAAAAATGTGGCTCCACAGTTTCTTAAATATGGTTAGCTATATATATCTCTATCTTAAAGGAGTGTTGTTTAGGCTAGATGATTAAATTTTTGCCAAATATTTTAGCTTGCTTGTTGTTCTGCTGTATAAAATGGATATGAAATAGCAAACATGTGGCCACACATCCCTAGATGTTGGTTACCAAAAAACTGGGCTTCAATTAAAAACAAAAACAAAAAAGGTGCGGTTAGAGTATCATTGCACCTAAGAGTTGCCATACAGCAGTGGATCAACTGAAGGCATTTCTAGAGATCCTTTGAAGGGAAGATAACAGCAGTGTCTCAGTATCCCCATTACCCATGGGGAGTTGTTCTTGCATTCTCATTGACATGTCAATTACTGGGAAGGGGGCAGAAATATAGCCTAAGGGTGTTGAGTTATAAATTAGGACACTCAAGTTGACAGAGAGATTAGCTCCGTCTTTGTGGGAAGAAAAAGACACAGTGCTATAGAATACCTGATATCAGCTAGTTCTTGCTTCAGCTTTGAAGGGTGTCCTTCTATATATCTTCTCCAAAAGAGAGAAAACCTTCCTGCCATTATACATCCTACTCTGATGAAGTGAGTGAATTTAAGAGAAATATAAAGAAGAGAATATCAATGCTTAAATAAAATCAAAAGAAAAAAAACCCTTTAAAGACTGACTACTCACAGGTAAGGGTCATTCAAGTTCTTCTACATATCTGATTATATATACCAAAACATAAACAAAATAGAAATATAAATATGAATTATTACTCACACTAGAACAATTATAAAAAAAGCAGGGAAGCATTTTTATGGTGATGGGATATTCCTAGAGGGAAAATACAAAACAATCTGCCTACTATATATCAATTCCTGTAAGCAAGTCCAGGGTACAAATACTTGTAACTGGATAAAATATATGGCTGATATTTGCACCGCTGATAACTCACAGTTTTGCCAAGTAAGACCAATGATACATGACTTAATTTTTACAGTTTTTATTAATGTTTCCAATATGGCAGATAAGGGAGATAGTATGACATAACAAATAAAGACCTAGATCAGGGGTGGGTAAAAGCAGCCTGCAGGCCAGATGAAGTCCACCAGGCCATTCTATCTGGCCCATGAGGCCCCTAAAAAATTTAGAAAATTAATATTTATCTGCCCCTGACTGCCTGTCATGCGCAACCTCAACGGCTTCCCAAAACTCAGTAAGTAGCCGAAAAAATTGCTCGCCCCTACTGTAGATTGTAACTTGTGAAACCTAAGCTCCGTTCCTGGTTCTATTTTAAACCAAGCCCAAATGCCTTCATTGAATATATACATTTTTTCTTTTTAATGTAGCCAGTACAAGAAATATCCAGCGCCCAATATATTTCTGTATCTCTCTTCCTATGTTTTTAAAATTTTCCCAGGTTTAATATAACTTCTTGATAATGGAGCCATTTAAATAATATTTCATACCAAAGTTTACCTTTTTGCATGTAAAGAATCCAGGTATGTCCAGTGATCTACACCACAAGGGTATGCAGTGAACCCAATATAGGGTTGTTAAGAAAAGCAAAAAAGCAGGAAATGGATTATAAGGGTCAGATTATGCAAACACTGATTACTGGATGTAGTCCCACTGAAGCCACTAGATGACCTACAGTACTAAGTATTGGAGTCAAGATTGTTTTTTTGGGAAGTTTGCATCTTATCAGGCATTTCAGAGGTATTTTTCCTGGTATATACTAAATTTTGATGATATATTGATGATTTACTGATAAATTCAGGAATAAATTGATAGCCATGTCTAGATTCAGTTGAATGAAATATGTATTTTTAAAAATACCTTTGCATCCTACATACTATGACTTCTAATTCTGTAGTTCATTCACCTTCTACAATAAAAACAGATCAGTCAGCTTCCTGTATATTGAGGACTCAGGTTCAAGGGTGGGTATTTTCACGTATGTTAAAATGATGCTATAACATTTGGAAAGGGATCACTGCAGGGGAAGTTACACCTCTAAAATGAACAGTTTCTTCTGAAATATTTCTACTTCTGGTAAGTTTTGGAAATAAATTGACCTTCCATTATGGTTTTAACAAAATGACTACTACATTTTTACTACTATGAAAAGGTTATATTTTATATATAAAATATGAAGTATACAAGAACAATTTTTTTAACCATTTTGGAAAATATAACAAGTTTTTCCAAAAAAATTACTGTATGACTAGCAAACTTTATAATGTCACCTTGGTTTTGTATTGCTATGTTCAAACATTTTTTCAGAGTGAACTTTCTAATGTTATAACCTTTAAAGTACTGAAACATGATCCTCTTTTCAGTTATTTTAATAGTGTTTATGTTGTTCAGAGTTCCATTGCCTTTCATGGTTCTGATGCACTTTACTGGACATCATTAAGATTTCCATCTAAATGTACTCAACCCAGCCTGTCACAGAAGTAATAGAAAAGCAGATTTTGTTATATAATATTTAATTCTCCTATTGTTAAAAATATAACAAAAAAGTAATTTATCCACATGATGTACCTGAGCTATAAAACTTCAAACACTGTATTTTAAAAGAGGCATTACCATAGCATTTATCAAGCTGGTTCATCATAGATATGTTAAAATAACTAAGAATGTATACATATGTAAAACTTTTGAGTAGCTCATACTGTGTGCCCTAAATAGGAATGTTGCAGATTTGTCACCAAGAAAACCAAAAACAGATAAGATACAAGTAATGTTAAACCTTACAGTTTATATATTTTGCTTTTTCCTTTGTAAATAAGCTTCACCATTTACTTGAGCTTAATTTTGCTTTTTATTGTAATTTACACATTTTCAGAAAAAATGAAAGTTACATCATTTTAAGTTACTGTACCTTAACGAATGCACCTAAAGTGGCACTATTTTTGCATGCATGGAAGCTCAAAGCCTCAACAACTCCCATGAGCGATTAATCTTCTAACACTAATTAGATATTTGCTAATTAGTGTCTGATGTATGAAATGAAAAACATTTTGAAGCTGAAATGAATAGGGTCTATAAAGATAGCGGCTGTATCCCAGCTCTCCTTTTTTCTGTTATCATATTTCATAAATATTAATAAGATCACATGATACTACCCGCTCTATAAAATTATCTTTCTGAACGAAGCCTTTTGTTTTGTATAATAGGAATGTGTCAATATTTTGCATTTAGTGCAAAGCACTCAATGGAGAGAAGCGTTTTCCCTCAATGTTAAAGAGATGTCACAATTCATGCATCACTTTTATGCTGCATTAACTGGTCCCACTTTTTAACAAAGTTTATCTTTTATTCTACTGAAATGAAGAATGCAAAACAGTTGTGAATCGCCCTTTTCATTACTGAACAATCTTGTTTATTTTATCTTGTTTTAAATGTAACTTGAACAAAATGCAAGAGATAATGCTTTCTCTAAATACAGAAATTGGCAAATATTTGTTTAGAATGGTCTGTTTCAAAGCATGTTTTGAAGTATGCTAATAGTTTGAATTTTTACAATTTACTCACAGAAAGGGTTGCTCATTAAAAAATGCTATGCTATAACGGTTTGGTGATGTATGCAAAATAATTACACACTGTTAAAGCCATTCATAAATGTCATCTAATGATAACATGGCAGATCTAATATTCTAGCAAAATATAATATTTAGCTTCAAGAATATTTTTCCAAAGCAAATTTTATTAAGGGGGCAGATGGGAATAACCTCAGAGGATAAAGTTAATATCATACAAACATATTTAGGTGTTTTATTTTAACTACTCATTGGTGAATACTGGCCATACCACAAATTATATCTAATCATAGGACTGATATAGCAATTTTAAATGATAGCTAAGCATGAGTTGACAAAGGTGACATTGAAACATAATAATGAGTAGATTATCACTTTATCAGGCTGACATTTTGCGATTATAATAATGCTGATCAAGATGATTAAAATGATAATAAAGAGAAAGCTCTAAGAACCAGAACAAAACAGACCTAGGTAAGATGTATAGGATGTAAGCTACAATTTTGTTTCATGCTGTTTCAATAAGACACCTTTGTTTCAGCTTAAAATCAGACAGTTTATTAATCCCTGAGAGCTCTCTGTAAACTGAAATAGATATAATATTTTCTACCAATTCAATGTATTTTCTGTTTTTGATATGTTTCATAGAAGAATAAGTTCACCTATATAAATTTATCTTGTGACATTATACTTCATACTTCAAGTCTGTGCTGATAACTCTCTTCAAACCCCAGGAATAAACCATCAAGATACTACACACACACACTCTCTCTCTCTCTCTCTCTCTCTCTCTCTCTCTCTCTCTCTCTTTCTCTCTCTCTCTGACAACCAGGGTCAAATTCTGATCTCATATGTGCTTGTTTTACACTGATAGTACTATTACCTTTGGTAGTTATACACCTAATTTACACCTAATATAAGAGAGATCAACAGAATTCCTCAGTTACCAAAACTAATCATTTAGTTTCCAGTATACATTGAAGCTCTGTTGTGCCAAAAATTTAGATAGTTAAAGTCTGGCAGAAATTACCTTCTCACTTAGAGAAAAAGCAAAACCAGACTAATTTTAATTACGAACAGACAGATAAGTCATGGAGAGACAAACCAAATAAAGACACTATCAATCAATTCTGCGGGTAGATGTAGATATGTGTTTAAAGCAGGAGATGACTATTATTCTATGCCAGATCAGAAGTGACTGAAAAAAGACACAGAGATGGATTTAAATGGCAATCCAAAACATTAAGTTAAGATAGGAGGAAGTTAATTGGGTGCAGAATGGAGGTTAGAGGGCTCACAGAATCACAGAAAAGTAAGGCTGAGTGGGACTTATAGTGCTAGGGACAGAAGTTACACATAAAATGGTTTAAAGGTGAAGACAGAAGTGCCCATAGTTCCCAGCTATGATGAACTCAGGATGATTTCTGCAGTGTTCTGAGTTACAAGGTTACTCCAGACCAAACAGAAGTTCACTTTTTGTTCTGGGGGGAGGGGAATCTAACTGCTGGCTGGGAGGTTAGCAGCCAGGTTCCCATAGTAATGCCACAGCTCTCTGGCAGTGCTTACTGTTTTCAGAATGGGAGAGGGGAAAGGCAGCAGAGGGAACTCAGTCTTGGGGCTCCCCACCTGGTGCTGAAGGGTGGGATGGATGAATTGGAGCTCCTTCACTTCGGGGGGCAACCTCCAATATACACCCCCCCGCACTCCAGAAGGACTAAAAAAAACCCAGATTGAACTCCCTTCATTCTCTTTCTTCCCTCCCATTCTGAAAAGAGTGACAGGTTGGGAGCTCAGAAGACACAAGTTAGAAAAATGCTACATTTTGAAATGTCTTTATCTGATATCTCATGCAATGAGGGGTCAGAATGTCACCTGATCAGCCACTTCTGATGCTGTCTGCAGCTGTGTACTTGTGTTTGGTCACAGCTATAAGCTGTTTTCTGTGGCCAGATCTGGTGAAAATTGTCACTTGTGTCTGCACCTTAAGTGATCAGGAAATGGTTTAAACCTGTAACAGAACAGGGTGGGACAGGTGATCACTCTGGTTCCCAGTTTGGGTGGGGGGAGTAAAAAGCCCACTGTGGGCTCCACCCCTGTGCTGGACACAGTCTTGCTGGGAGTCTGGAATAGGGGGAAGGGGAGGGAGAGGGTGGCTGTTCTTCCCCCACAAATCAGCCTGTCAAGCAGCAGGGGATGGGTGAGCCTGGGAGATTGTCCTTTTACTCCTGGCTCCGGAGAAGGCGTAAAGCCCCCACTTTGGGCTCGATTTTAGGACTGCATTTTTAGGTGTTTTATTTTAACTACTCATGGGTGGAGGACCAGAGTCAGGTGGAGGGGGGCCTTCGCCCCCACACACTTCCTCCTCAGCAAGCCCATTAGTAAGAGAGGGGATGTGGCTGAGTGATTGCCTGGCTCGGGCTGGGGTAGTGCCCTGCAGCTGGGAGTTGGGGTGATTATCTGGCCACGCCCCTCCCAGGCCAGCAGGCCTGATGAGGTTGGAGTGAGGAGGTAAAAAGGTTTTCCCCCACCCAGCTATGGATCCCCAGCCAAGCTGTACCCAGCATGGAGGGATGGGAGTAGCCCATAGTGGAGGTGATTTTACATCCCAATCCTTCCTCAGCTAGCCTGCTGCCTGAGGAGGGCATGGCTGAGTGATTACTCCCAAGCTGCAGGGAAGCTCAAGGTGAGGGCTTTAGTCATCTTGCCAAGCCAAACAGTCATCTGTATTGACTAAGAAGTTGGCTAGGGGGCCCCAGATGTGGCCCCAGAGGTGAAGAAAGGGAAGAATGCTCCACTGGGGGGCTTCCCCTTCCCCTCTTGCCCAGCACTGGGAAGACTCCATCTGGGGATTTTCCCCCATGCCCCTCCTCAGCTGGTTGGAGGCTGAAGAAGGGCATGACTAAGGGAACTGCCCATCTCCTGGCTCTCTGAAGTGGCCAGCAGGCATCCCCCAGGTCCTGGTCTGGTCACTGCAGGAATCTGGCTAACTTTCTGGTTTGACAAGTCAACATCAGTTTACTTTCTTATTGGTTCAATCTAGGCAGCTTACACAAACCTGCAAAAATTGAAATGATTCAGCCTCAGGCTTTTTGACTGTCTTTACTTAGCCCAGAGGTCATCTAAGTCCAACCTCTGCCTGAGACAGAATCATTCCTATTCAAACCATCCTATATAAATCCATTGTCTAACCAATTAACAAAACTACACAGTCAACCTTGAGAAAACCACAAGACATAACACCCAAACCTGCCACAAGTAAAAGCAGGGGAGACCATGGCAGCCAACAACCTGCTGCTGCAAGGTTGTTAAAATAAGCTCTAAAGATCCAAAAGGATAAGAGCCATAACCCCTGCTTACAGAGAAAGGCCAAAAAACAAAAATTATCCACAGTTCATACCAATCTGACCATGGAGTAACATTTTTTTCTGGCTCCTATTGCATAACCCAGCCTATAAATAAGATCAAAATAATTGAATCACCATGTGTAACTCACCTTATTAGAACAATAGTTTCCTAAAGGAAATCCTGGTGTACAAAATCGTTAGGTTTCCTCTTTCTCCACCACCCCAGGGTTCAGCAGGAAATTCATTGACTTATGTTACTTCTCAGAACAGTCCCTTTGACTTTTTTTTTCACTGAATACCAGCCATAAGTTGACATGATGTTAAAAGCTGACATTTAATGAAGTAACATTCACACAAACTGGTATGGATTGTTTCAAAAACTCATAGAAGCTGCTTATAGATGTGCTCGTTAGCATTGTAATTGAACGCATCAGAGCAGACTCAACTAATCAAGTCTGCTCCAATGTTGCCTCACCATTGGATGTATTAAGGTGCCCTCATTTCAAAATGGCTGTGGTGGCACTTTAACTAAACCTCATTAAATGAGCTTTAGTTAAAGCATCCCTGTGGCCATTGTGGAATGTGAAGGAGATTCTACCCTAAAGTTTAGTCTGGGCAATGAAATGTGGTCCATGCCCCTCATATTCTGTGTCAAATTGTTTGTAAACTGTTTCCATTAGCTTGTGTTCACTGATATTTCTTTTTGATTAAGTGACTGTTAAATTTCACATAGATACTCTTTACCAGAAATGTCTAAACTAGAATAATACATCATTTCTACTTTTAAAAAATTCATTGCTTCAAATTAAAAGCTGTTTTGTTTTGAGAAGAACAAGTTGATGCCATTTAACCTGGAGATGAGGAGACAGTTTGATTGCATACTATTCAAATAACTTTGGAAGAAAATTTCTAAACAATACACTGCAGGAACAAAGTCAATAGGAGAATAAAATTAAATAATAAGCAAGCAAGTTGAGGTCATGACCATAGACCACAGAGAACATACAACATATTGGCTTTGTGACTCTATGATCCAGCTCTGAAGCTGTTCATCATAATACCATGGCAGAATTTAGTAAAAGGGTTTTGGTCACTGGTAAGTAAAGCCACAAAAATATTTAAAAACCAAAAAATTTCAGTCCTAACTTAATCCACTTAAAAGGTCAACTATTAAAGAACTCAGATGGATGCCACATGTACAGTTTGTTCTTATCATTACCAGATTTGCTGACACAAATTTCATAACTGTGCATGAATGTGTATATAATGTTGCTCGTTGTGACGGCGCCGGGCCGTCCCTGGGGACCCGAGAGGGACCCCAGGGGGCGAAGGAAGAGACAGCAGACTCACCGGGGACGGGAGGACCAGACGGTG
>JAGPOW010003447.1:11305248-11322078 GCA_030014935.1 Caiman crocodilus
ACAGATAACACCACTGAACACCCTCCCCTTTATATTGTGGAACATCAAAGTCGTGGCGGGCGAGAAGGAGGGGTAAAGGAACGTCTCGGGGACTACCCATGACCCAGGGACCTACAGTGGTCACACTCGTATAAAGGTTGGCATAAAGTCTAATACACATTATCCTATGTAAATCTTAAATTTGGGGGCTAGGCCTTTTAGTTTTCTAAATAACATGCATATTTGATTTGATTTACAGCTTACTCATTAATCACTACCTACTGAAAGGAAACACCAGAAACCTGTTTATGCAGTGTCTGACATGTATAGTTATGCTTCCTGTGATTTAGCTTTGTATTATCTGCCCTTTTTTTTTTTTTGGAATGATCTATACCCTTCTCTATTTAAGAGGTAAGGTCAATACAATTAGGTTGGCCTGTAGGCCTCAAAGAGGAATATGTAATATACCATTAATTAATGCATCAACTGGCTTACTACTATTTGGAATAAATAAAAAGATTTTTCTATGATGGGAAGACTGTGCCTATGAATGTGTCACTTACCAAAACTAGAGAGAAGCACTGGAAACACAGCTATAAAAATAAAATATTATATAATCATGGAGGAACTAGTGCTGTGCCAGCATATTTTATGGAAGTTTTTCCATTTTATTGGAAGTTCAGTTTCATGTCACACTTCTGATTTAGCCAGGAGTAGAGTTAAGCAAGTGTGGAGGTTGAGGTAAACACATACTGCTATTTGGTAAAGAAATCAATTATGGTCTTAAAAGGAGCGATCACATGCTCTTCACTAGAATTTGCACAGACTTCATCTTCAACTGAAGAGCAGCAACTAGTTTTGATGCAGACCATAACAAACATTTTCACCAGGGATGACCAAAGTGCATATCAGATCTGTCCTCAGACAATTTTAACATATACAAATAGGAAAGTTGCGGATGGGAAAGTGGGGACATTCAGTATTTATTTTTTAAATATATGCAGTTCAGGCAATAAACTGTTTTAAGTTTTAATACAGAACTTTACAGAAAACCTATGTGAAAGAGGTATAGAAAATTCATAAATGTAATTTACATATTTTTGTGACCCTCTTCGAGCTCATTAAGGATATTTCATTAGTAGATAAGTCTCCTCTATTTTCCAGTATTTCATTTTTTTAGCTTTCACTACTCTTCCTTCCACAAACTTACACTTTGTATTACATTATAAATGTAATATTAATCAACATCTGCTGTATGACTTAAGAAAATAAATGCAGTAATTAAAATAGAACCCAGATAAGACATACTCCATAAGCCATCATCTGTATGATTAGGGAAAGACTTGTCTAGTGACTCCATTTTTCCTTTTAGCTAAGCATTGGCTCGTGTTATTGCTACCACTTCCTGCAGAATACTACCCTGACACAAGATAAACCTCTTCATTCAAAGCTCATTTTTTCCAAGAAGATACTGACCCCCTCACTTTTAGAAAATAAAACAAAAAAAAAGGATTTGGGTTATGGCACAGCTTCATTAAAGTGTGTAGAGATATAGTAATGGCCTGTGTTTTTTTTAAGATAATGAATCACACTTTCCATTAAAATGCAACAGTATTACATTGTGTTATATGAGATTGCTTCTGCACTTTCCCTCTTTCTCTCCTTCTGTCTTTCACTAACTAAAATGTGACTTTCATTTACAAAGTTTAATTACTGAAGTTTTTATCTAAATAAAAATGAAAAATAGGAAATTGTCAGAACACTGATTTTATACAGTTATCAAAGAATAATGGAGAACACATTCTATGGAGTTATTAAAAGTGCTTAATGAACTGGATTCATATAGTTTCAGACTCTTCACATATCTTGGTGGAAGACCTAAAAAACAAAATCCCATTTCCATGCTACCTTAAATGTTTCCTCGGGGGAAAAAACCACATACACTAAAAAACAAAAAACAAAACAAAAATAAGAACCATTGGTATTTTATACCATTAAAAACAATCAGTTCATTTCAAAGGCATTTTATTTAAAAGGGAACCATGTGTTCTTCCTCCACAAGGGGACTGTAGATGATATTGACAAAGGAAATGGACCAAATCTTCTACAAGGATATGACTTGGAGTGGCTCAAATTAAAAAAGTAAAGGTAAAGATGGGCAAAGAATTTAACTTTTCCATAAAAATACTATGCTACAGTATCATCAACAAAACCCAGACAGCTGGCAACCATGGATCTTGTACATGTTAAGTTACCAAAGTGGTGTTTTCATGGAAACTGAAAACAATGAGTATGCTCTAAAATGCAGTGTGCAAGCTTTCTATTTCCTCATTATTACAACTCCTGGTAGAAGTAATGTACATGATATCTTTTGGAAAGCCACTGCTTGCCAGACTACATGTGCAAAAGTATGCAGTTTTCAGTCATGGAAAACCTAAAGAAAGCTAGGACTTAAGTTACACATTTCAATAATACTCCTACATATGAACTTGCCTTTATTAGATTGATATCATTAATGAATGTATTACTACCCAATGAAAATGTACTTTTTCTTGTATTTAACTGCAACATGTACATCAAAGTAAATGTGAAATGCACAAAAAGGCCCCCCATAAAAACTTAAATTCCAAAAGCACTTATTCATGTATGAAATACATTAAAAAAAAATCTAAGGGAAGGAAGACAAAGCATGTAAATCAATGACTGGCTAAGAGGAATTCTCCTGCAATTCAATTAGCCATTTCTAACCATGGACTTCTCCTTGGGAAATGCTAAATACCTTCTTCTAAAATAACTCCTTCTGGAGTCAGCATGATCAGTATTATGCAGTGCATCTTGATTATACTAGTATATAATCTTGCCCAAGAAATAAAATATATTCATTTTACCTGCATAGCTGGTTTTGAACCTAAACAGCAATTAGCTTACTGATCTGTGAGGCTGTCCTGATATATTGTACTAATATGAATGTTTAATGAAGATTTTAATCTAAAAGAAGAATATCATCAATACATGTCCAGGTATATTTTAATTAATAACTGCTCCTTGAAAATAATGTAGGTATACCAATAGCACAGTTTGTTACTTCCTGAATAATGGAGGGTGTGACAGACATGGGAAATTAGAGAAAATGTCTATTCTATGCTCCTATTACCCTTTCCAATGGCATAAGAAATAGGGATAATAGATTTGACTGAGTTTAATGATTCATTGTAAAAAGTCATAAAGAACTATAGAATAAATAAATAAATAAATGCAATCAGTAATTACTCAGTGGAACTTATTACCACAGGAATTAAGAATTTACAAGAATACTTTTAAAAATACAAAAGTTTACTTGGGTGGGAACCAGAGGTAGGGGTGGTGGGGAGGATGGGGAGAGGAGGGGGACAACAGATTTACCATGCATCAGCTGCTTCACAATAACTGGTACTATGTGGGGGTAGAGGTAACTATTACCCATCACAGATTGATTCTTAGGACATGGGCTGATAAAGTATTTACCAAGAGGTAAAGTGGAGGAAACATTTTGTTATGTGTCAGCTGTTCTACAGTATCTATCTATGTGCCTGCTCTTAACCTGTGATAGATGAAAGCTAACTAACAGTACTTACCTACCCTTCAGTGAGAACTAAGTTATCATGGGTTAGCTTTCATTTTTTTTTAGCTGTGGGATAAAAGCAGGCACACACACAGAATTACTGTTGAGCAGATGCCACACAGTAAATATTGTTCCCTTCTTAATTGTGTGGCTACAAGTTTGTCTGGTGATTTGGGAAATCACCATCTTATTCAACCACTGGCAGAAGCATCACTGGTTTCTACATAGTTGGATCAAGAATTTTGAAAAGGCAGGGGGGTGCATATGGTGTGGTGTATCGTTACATATAACAAAACATACATTTTTCTCTCCACTTGAAAAGAAACTAGAAGATATACTAATAATCTAGGGGTCCAGGGCTATACTATTTAAGTTTACAATTTAAATAAAAACAAAGATAACTTTATTAGAAAGTGCATTAATTTGATAAATCATATATTATGTATAAAAACGTAACAAACTAGGCAAAAATAATCAGAAGATGCTGTTTCATTAACCCCGTAGTTATCAGAATTAAATGTACATCTCTTTTTAAGATTTATAAAACAAAATCTAGCTTTCATGAGCATCCAATGCTTCACTGAACTTATTTCCACACTTCAAGTTAAACGTTCACCGGAATTAACATTTCCACACCTTGGTTTTTGTGTTTCTAGCTTGAGTTAAAAACAGTTTGCAGGGCTGTGAAAAAGCAGTTACCAGAAGTATCTAACAGGCAGCAGAATTTCAGAACAAAGGATAGCTTGATTAATGAAACCATAAAAGACCATTAAAAAGGAGAGTGGGTCATTAACACCTGTGTAGTGAAGAGTTTAGAAGGAATCAGGTAGATTATACTCAGGCGTGAGGTCGACTGACTACCTTACTGCTGCCTCAATAAAATACTGCTGCCGCTGCCAAATTTTAAATTTTGGACAGATGAGGAATCAAAGAAGGATCAACTGTACCACTGCAGTCTCCCCCCCTGCTCCCCTTCCCCTTGCACTACTTAAAAGCAGGCTTCAGTGATGAGGAAGGCCTTGTATAATCTTTTATCTGGGAGACTGAATTTCACCTAGAGAGCTGTAAATGTTAGGAAGCATGGCTTGGAAGACCCCAGCCATAAAATAGGAAGAGAAGGGGAAAAAAAAATGTTTGCAATTTTTATATTACTTGAGTTCAAAATCCGTATATAATTAATCTTAAAATGCTAAGTGTGCTTGAAGAAACAAACAGAAAACATGTGTAAAAAGCAGTGTTAAAAAATTTGGAGAAATTATCATTGCATTAGGATTTTAGGAAATATTTTGCAAGATATCTTCATTCAGCTAAATGGAAAAAATATATGAGTCATTCCAAATAACTCAGAATTGGCACGTCTGCCATGCTCAACCATACCTCCATTGCCAAGTGTCAAGCTTCATATGGAGGACTCATGCATCAGGTATCTCTGTCACACTTTTATTTCATCCTGTACATTTCAGACAGAGATAGTGACAAGGGCGAGGGAGAATAGTAGTGGTTAATAGCAATATAAATACTCCAGAAACAATGCTCTAATTGGCATTGGGAATACCAAGCATTGGCAGGCTGATCACTGTAGGTGTAGTTCTGTTCAGATATTCAATTTATAAAGCAAACCACCTTGCCAATGATCACTGGAGCCTCACTTCTGATTCAGCAACATTTCTGTGTGATGCCCTGAGAGCTTCAGCAATCTCAGCTGTTGCATCTGTGCTGTGCTAGCAAATCTAATATTCATTGACCTTGGTATTACTATTGTTGCTTTTGGGCTTTTGAGAAGCTCTCTCTTTTTTTGGTCAAATGATCAATATAGTAAATCCTGTCGTGACAAAACATGTTCTACCTGTTTTTAATATGCTGTGTGTCTGGTGTATTATATCTTTTATTCTGTTTAGCGTTTAGCATTCACTCTTTTATGTTACATGTTTAATTTAATATTTCAATCCATATTGTCATGTTTGATTAACTTCTGCTTCACAAACTTATTTTGTAGTAATCCACAGGCTCAGTTCATATTTTCTCTAATATATATGGATAAATTGGGTGACCTTAGTATAGCCTGAGTAACTTGATTATATTCTGAGGACCTGATGATTAAGAAGGGGCCACTTGCTAGGGCTGTGTGAAGCTTCAGTTCTAATTCGATTTGGCAGAGATTTCACCTGATTTAGTGGCCAAATCTCTTAATCCGAATTCAATTAGGAGACCCTTTAATCTCTCCAAATCGAACTGGAACCCTCCAAATTGATTCAGAAAGATTCTGAAAGATTCAATGATTTGGACATTGACACAGCTTTAAATGTTTTTTCTACATACCTTAAGGTACCAGGTAGCTCATGAATGCTGAGATGGTGGGGCAGATGGAGTGCAGGGGGCTCCCCAGTGCATTTGGCAACAGACCCAGAAGTGGACCGGAAGTACTTCCAGTCCACTTTCAGGTCTCCTGGGGAACACACTGACCCCCCCTCCCCGCATCCCCCCGGCTAGGTGACTGGTGCCTCCTGGGTCTGGGGAGACACCTGGGGGTCCCCCCACAGCTGATCGCTGAGCCATGGGGGCGTGCGGGAGCCCCCCCCCATGTGCTCAGCAGCGGACCTGGAAGTGGACCAGAAGTACAGGTGGGACACTCCATCCACCCTGTCTGTGCTGAGAGAGCAAAAGTGCCTCAGCACAGCCGAGTTCTCAGCACAATGCGAGTGTTCGGTTGCAAGGGATTCCCCCGTAAG
This sequence comes from Caiman crocodilus, assembly GCA_030014935.1. NCBI lineage: Eukaryota > Metazoa > Chordata > Crocodylia > Alligatoridae > Caiman > Caiman crocodilus. The sequence goes on from JAGPOW010003447.1 coordinate 11,311,558, forward strand.
GCGGGAAAAACCCCTTGGTGCAATGATCAGTCTGTATTCCAGTTCGTAAATAAAGTTCTTTCTGAATTCAACCGACAAGCTTTTTGTGCCTAATTCCACTCCACTGGCAGCCCCATCTGGCCACTCTTGGCCCCCACACACCCCACCATCTCAGCATTCATGAGCTGTGCCTGGTACCTCGAAGTATGTAAGTATGTGGAAAAAACATTTAAAGCTGTGTCTGTGGCTTAATCACTGATTCTCCAAATCAGCATCGAATCTTAAGATTCGGATTTGGCTGAATCAAATGGGGACAGTGATCCGAAACAACTAATCAAATCACTGTCCTGATTTGAGCTGAATCCAAATCTGAATCGAATATGGCTCGTTTTGCACACCCCTATGGCTTGTTTGCACACTCGAAGTACTCTTCGCACTCTGAGGTGAAAAATTATTCAGATGAAAATCCTACCCAACTTGAGAGAATCATATCAATGATATGCCTGTCTGGTAAGCAGTGGTGGTAGGATATGCCCCTCAGTGAAGGTATACAGTCATCCAGATGTGCCTCTATAATCAGGATCCCTTTAACTGTCAGCCATACCCCCTTACCTAATCATTGAGGAAATAGGATTGCCTCCAAATATAAAAAGAATGAGATGAGTCTGTGTTATGCCAGTCTCATATAGCACTCATTACATGACAATATTCAGGCATTAGTTCATCTGGTCTGCCTAAAGGGAGATATATACACTGAAATAGGAGGAATTACTATATTATAAAGTTGCCAATTGTATTTATGCATCTCAAACCCATTTTTCCTCTATGGGTGGGTGGGTGTGTGTGTGTGTGTGTGTGTGTGTGCGCGCGCGCAAGCACACCATTTCCATGCACTGAGCCCACCCATTCAGTATTTTTAATAAACTTCAGAAATGTGCGTTATATAGGAAAGAAGTCAGTTTTGAAAATTACTGAAGGCTAGCAACTACGCCCTCATCAAGCAGGACTATTCATCCATTTGTAAAATCCCTGGAATATACTGTTGGTAAGCTACACCACTGGGCTAGACCTGACATTGCTTTACAAGAGGAACCCTCTGCATTAGCACCCTCAAAAAATCATCTCCATTAGCATCCTCAAGGTCTTTTCTCTGATGCAATGTTGGTTCTCCTCTTGCATTAGCAGCGGCAACTGATCTGCCCACTGTTCTGGTGTCAAATCCACTTTGGCTTCTGGCTAACTAGGAGTGTTGAAAAAAAAAAGGTGCACTGCAATCACTTCTTTCAGAAAAGGAGACTTTCCCAGGGAATAGCAGTTTTCAAAAGGAACAACTTTTAGCATAAAAAAGTAAAATATATTTGATGTTATTTCCTGAAGGTCCCCTTGACATCTATGCTAAGGAAGCAACTAAAATATCTCTACTGTTTTAAACCAAAGAATCCTCAACAACGAAGTTCTCCAACTGACTGTTCATTTGTGTGTGTGCACACGCATGTTTGTCTATATTCCCTTCACCCCAATGATGTTTTTTATTTAATCTTTTCATCTAAAGTATTCCCTAAAAGTTTCTGTCCATTGGACAGTCTCATTAAAAAAGAGCCTAAACCACTGATGGATGCAGAACACCGTATCTAAAGGTGGATCTCTTGCTATTCAGCTGAAGAAAACCTTCCTCTCATCCAACGAGGAAGGAATATAAGTTTCTTCATTAAGTAAAATGGTTATTCTTTTTCTCTATGATTACATGGTTGCATGAAGTTACTTTACTTCATGTGACAGTATAAGGCCAAGAGAAGAATTGCTAGTATACCACTATACTTTTGTTTACAGTATGTTTTAAAATGTTCCTAGATAACACCTCTATTTGTCAGTGACACAGCAGGGAGTAAATTAAAATGTTTATTCAGACCCCTCAGCAGAAAGAACTCCCTTAATCCACTCACTGATGAGATAACACTGTAGGATTACAATAATCAACTTGCAGTATGTCCTCTATTAGAGCAGTAAACCTATAGCATTTCATATCCACTTGGAAATGGTTCTTTGCTTATGTAATATGGTAACAGACTTTCACCCTTTGAGATCATATATTTCACCTCATGCTGATCCTTCAAAATGTTTCTATACCAAATGACTAATAGATGACTAACTACTACAAGTTATAAAGCCTAAAACTAAAAGAAAGATTGTTTGCAGTACCCACTAATGATTTAAGTAATGGATTGATAAAGAGACAGATGTTAACAATATAGTCAAGCTTCTAAGCATCCTCATAGGGGAAGTGGTACAATGAACTGCTTGTGCAGGATTCTTATTTAAATGTAGATAAAAATCTCCAACAGTTCTGGCTAACATATTTTAAAATTGCTATTAGACTCTTTAATGACCTTTTAAAGTGATTGCTGAGTGGATTCCACCCCAGCTAAGGTAATGTCCACTGGCTAAGGCAATAGATGATTTCTCATTCTGCTACAGAATTTTAAAGTTTCGCTAAAATACATGTAATGGAAATGTGTGTGTGAGCAGAGAGTTTAGATAATTCATTCAAACCTGGCTTTTTTCCATGCACTTTTCTAAAGGAAATTTGAAGTGTCAAAAATACATATCTTGTGCTCATTATTAAATGCTAAATACCACAGTGTTTTGAGCTGCCTTGTGGCCATTGTAAAGAAAACAGGTGTTCTGATAGATTATAAAGTGTGAGTCAGATGATGTGTAGAACAGAATTTTAATGAAGCTGCTAGCACAGAAGTCTGACTAGCCTTTTGAACATGATGCTACAACACTGAAAGTAGTCTTAAAAAGAGACAAATAGCAGTAACACAACTAAAAAATCCTCATTAATATACGCCAAATGAATACAATGTAGGAAAGACATTAATTGAGGCACATAAAGCACCAATGAAATGGATTATAGTAAGGTCTATACTAGATACAAGCTAAAGATGACTCTGAGAATGGGGTTGGGATGTAGTTTGAAGGATCTGTAAAAGTTGGCTTTGCTCTCCTTCAGTCTTAACACTGATGTGCACAGACCTTTTCCTGGGAATATTTTAGAGCTACATTAAGGTTGGGTCTGCTTGAAGTTAGACTGGGCTGATAAAAATCACAGAACTACAGCCAAAGATCAGCATAACACAGAGGATCTTGACCATGTCACTTGCCTCCATTCACCCCCCTGACCAGTAGTAGACAATGTAAAAGCCTCTATGTTTGACTGTTGACATAAGGAGATTCCCCAGGTTGTTCAGCAATCTTCCCAAGGCCATTTTATACTGACTCTGTAGCATGTAGTAAAGCTCAGTAATGCCAGATGATCTCTCCACATTACTTTCCAAATCACACCACTATATTAAACTTTAGCAAAAAGACTGAAGCAATTTCAGAGATTCAAAGCAAAGTAATTTTGTAACTGGCATTTATAAAATACTGTTTTTCACAAAGTACATATATCTTTATTAACTTGCTATCACAGTAAAAAACCTTTGCTGTTATTTGTGGGACAGTGTTTGAGTTACAGTCTTATGAAATATTTTTGCAAACACTTATCTACGGTTAAGTACATGAGGATTTCTATGAATAATTCCAGGATACTTAAAGTTACAGATGAGTACCCCAAGTACAAAATCAGAGCTTTTATTAGAGTCAGGCTACTGTACCTGCTAATATTAGTGTTTGCAAATCTACCTGTGTAATACCCAAATTACAATTATTCTTTGAGCAAAATCATGCCTTTATGTATTGTCTATTTTACCATAATTTAGTATAAAATTGTGAATTACACATTATATCAAAGGTTATTCTTTCCCTGAGTTTCTGTCAAACACATATTATCAATAGCAATGCTATGTTTCTGCAAATGTCTATTGTGTGCTTTGATTAACATAGAAGTTGTTCAGTGTACTGACTTTTTGCTTCCCACACACTCAGACATATGTTGTTTACCTTTTAAACTTTAAAAAAGGAGTACAGAAAATTCCTCCTGTTACTTATAAGTGAGGCTTTCTTTAACTTGCTTTTAAAAGCATCATAAATTTGAGTTTCTGTCTGAGATGATTAGGGAGAGATGACACAGCACTAGGAAAGAAAACAATAACACACTCCTGCTCACTATAAAAAAAATCTCAAACATTCCAGATATAAGTATCAGAAGATAAAGAAGTGTTACACTGTAGTATTCGTGGACTGTTTCTATTATAAACTCATTAGAAACACTACTAATGAAGATCTTGTTTAGGGTACAGTTAGAAAGATAGGTCATAGAATAGTCAGGTCCTAGAATCCTACGCTCAGATGCAAAAAATGTTTGTCTGAATACCTGTCACACACTGATGAAACAGAGTCTATTAACTCAAACCTAGAAATATACACATAGCTTTGAGTGCGTGAGACAGAGAAGAAAAGGGTCAGGGCAAGAAAGAGGCTTCAGAGAAGAAATATTATGGAAGAGCAAAGTGGAAACTTGTTGCAAGCCTATGAAAGAGCGGTCCTTCAGAGAAACAACACGCACTCAGCCAGCTTGTTACCAGTTTTACTGACCTCATTTGACAGTCTGCGTCTTGTGTCCAGAACTTATTGGCAGAAAAAACTGTGGAAACCAAAATGGCCCAAGTTTCTTGGTGCACATGCTCATTCTATTTGGTGGGGAACTCTAGGGACCTCTGCCTTACTCAGACTTCAGATAAGTAGATGCAGCTTCATCCTTCAAATGCAATTTTTAGGGCTGTCAAATTATTTAAAAATTTGACAGCAATTAGTTGCGGCATTTAAAAAATTAGTTGCAATTAATCACAATTTTAATTGCACATGTGCCCCCTGGATCTGTGTGCAGGCTGGGGCTCTGTGCCCTGCTGCTGTTGCCCCAGGAGCCACATGATGCCATGTGCCTTCCGCTGCTGTGCAGGCACAGGACGTGGTGCAGCCAGTGCAGAGCTCCCGAGGCAAAGGCAGTGGGGGCCCAAGGCCACAGCCCACAGTGGTAGCCCACCTCTGCCCATGCACAAATCCAGGGGGCACCCCTGTGGTGCTACAAGCCACCCTGGATCCCCATTCATTCCAGTCCCTGCCTCTGCTGCACTCCCTGCCACACTGCCGGGGCCTCAATCTGCCCTACCCACAGCCCTTCCCCTTCAGATCTGCCTGCTGGACAATGCTCCACATGCCACCAGGTTGTGTTGCTGGCTGCCTGCATGTCTGTGTGTGCCCCTCCCCACCTTCTGTAGCTGCCCAAAGTCCATGCCCAGGCTGCCCTGAAGTCCTGTGTGCTGTCACCGCTGCCCCGCAGGGTGACCCAGAGGCAACAGTGACAGTGGTTGGGTAGAGCCCAGTTGTGGGCTCCAAAACCATGTGTGATTAACGCATTAAAAAAATTAATGCGAACAATAATTAATGCATTAATCATGCACATTAACTGTGATTAATTGACAGCCCTAGTAAATTCTACTCATGGGTAAAATGAAGACAGCATAACTAATTAAGAATAGGACATAGGAAATGCATTTTAAGTGAAATACTCCTATTTTTATAAGGCTATATATATATTTAACAAGTATCTAAACTTCATGCTGTATATTTTTGTCTCTCTCTCAGGTTCTGCTTTTTTTTTATTTTGTTCAGGTTTTGTTCCTTTTTGGCTTTGTTTCTCATCCACATGTACTCAAGGTTAACTGGACAGTGTCACCTGAAATTAGGATCCAAATTTAGAGTGTATAAACATCTAAGATCTTTAAGATACCTAAGACAAAAGGACATATTTTCCTTGATATGCTTTTCCTGTTTTTAAATAAAAAGTCTTTGAAGTGTTCATGCTTTCAGCATTGTAGCAAGGAGATTTCCATAAATGAAGCTCACCATAAACAAGTTAATACTGACTCCATGAATGCTGAGGATATACAAATATACAGAAAGTAAACCAAGAATAAAAATAAAATATAACACTTAACATTTTTCCAGTTTCAGTAATCTAAAGTGCTACTAGTAATCAAGGAAAGTAACTATGCTGCAAAGATATGGACCAGCCTCTTACCTGTTTTAAACAGCCACTCCAATTTATACTAGTAAGAATCCATCCATGACTTTTGAACAGATTGCATTTTTATTTGCAATGTTTCAAACATGCATGATGCGGGGGAGTGATTTCCAGCAGCATGCCATGAGTTGTATATTGGCTTTGTTTTAAAAAAAAAATCAACAAGAATTTGAAATAACACTGGAATGAATACACAAGAATTGTTACCACATACAAACACTACACACCCACGTTTAAAAAACAGCAGTCTAAACAAATCATGTGACAGGCACCTGCAACTTGAATAGGTTTACTGCATTACAAAAACCTGTGAGAGAATTATCTGAAATGTTCATGAATAACCTAACGAAAACTCTTGTGCACTTAAATGTTTGTATTGTGGGTCCAATCCTGCAACAGCTGAAAGTTCAAGGGGCTGAAAGTCCAAAGAAGTGGTTAGCACCCTCAACTCTCCGTGAAATTAACTGGAGAAAATGATAACATGGAGCATCTTTCAGTAAAAACCCCAGCTTTTTGCAGAACTGATCAATTAACAAATTTCCTTTTGTGACAGGCTTGCCTCTGGGGCCTTGCTGGGGACAGTTGGGCCCATGGGTTTTGTAAAGTTCAAAACTGATTGGTTGGGGAATTTCTCCTTCCACACAACCCCTAGCCAGGGGTGAAGTGAAGAATTGGATCGGAGAGAGAGATAGCCCTCTTGCTCTCCCAATTGGTTTCTTTTGTCACCTGAAGAGAATAAAAGGGCAGTGCACCCAACTCCCAGAGTGGTTCGATGGGGGATGGAGAAGAGGGGTTTTGAAGAAGAGATGGTTTGAGCTGACTGGCAGGGCAAAGTGGTTGTCTCAGAAGAGCCCCAGAAGATGCTGCCTCAGACAGGAAGCAGCTGTGGAGCTTGGCACACATGCAGGGTATGGTAGGTCCAGGAGGGACCAAAGTGCTTGAGCCACAGGCGGTGGCTCGGGCTTCCAAACCCCCAAGGCCTGAGGTCAGGCAGCTTGGCATGCAGGTGGCATGCAGAGGTCCCAGAGGGACCAGAGCCTGTAGCTCAGGCCTTCAACCCCTGGCAGGACGCCGGGCAGCTCAGCTTGCAGGCAGCGTGTGGAGGGTCCCAGAGGGACCAAAGCCCTGAGCTGCAGGTGGCAACTTGGGTCTTCAAACCTCAACTGTAGGCCTGGCAGCTTGGCACACAGACAGCATGCAGTAGGTCCTGGAGAGACTGAAGCCCTGAAGCCACAGGAGGCAGGTCAGGGATTGGCGGCTCGGTGGTAGACTCTTCACCTGTTATGTGGGAGGCCTAGGTCCAATTCTTGGCCAAGGCAGCAGAGGGGGTTTGTCAGGAAAAGGGAATCCCCACTCACCTCTTTTCTTTCCCCCTCCCAGGGTGCAGGGATTCCACGCCTCAATTTTTGTGCCTTTCCACACTGCAAATATTCTGAGATCTGCACCACATATTTTGGGAACCTTCATCTCACACTTTGTCATTTAACTTCCTTTATAGCTGTGGTCCCCAACCTTTTTTTGCCGCAACCTACTGCTGCAGTGGTGGTGCCAGCGGCGGCCCACTGGCAGAGATGGAGGAGCTCCTGGTATATGGCACAGCTCATTCTTTGTGTGTGGCACTGCTGACATTGCCCCCGTGACCCTCATTTGGATCATGACCTGAGGTTGGGAATTGCTTCTTTATACAGTATAAGGATGCATGACTGTTGTCAAACCTTTCTGCTTCCCTGATCTCTCCTAGGTATCCAGAGGCTAACTAGCTGTACCTATGTTACCTATAGTCCCTATATTTCCAGTGTATATGTTATGTTCTGGTTCTTTCCTATTTAATTAAATTATATATATATAGTTAAGTCTTCACAGATATTCTGTCTCTGCTCTGTAGGGGGAAAAGGGGAGCTGCACACTTCAGGCAGCTACGCCTCCCACAGTGCTCCAGCACCCGCTCTGATCCCTTCAATTATAGCAGGTACATCCGTGTACTTTTGAAGATTTTTATGGTTTGATATTCCAACACAAAAAGGATACTTGGACTGCATCCAGATGAGTTGGTTTCCTGGAGACAAGCAGCAGTAGCACACTTTGTGTCCGAGGAACTGCTTGTCCCCAAGGAACAACTGTGCCACACGTGCTCTGGTGCATGGCAGATTACCCTGGGTGGGGTAGGAGAGGCTGGGGTCAGCAACTGTGATTCCCCAGAAGCTGACTCTGGCCATCCGGGCTCTGGTTTTGGGCAGCATGTGTTGCTGCCACATACTCTGCCCAACTTTTTTTCTGTGCAGGTTTTTTACCCCCAGAATCTTTCAGGGTCAAAAAACACCCTGCAATGCAAGGTAGCAGTGCAGAGAATGCCTTAATGTGAAGTGTGTTATTCCACACATGGCACGTACTGCACAGTGCCATGTACTTCACGGTTATGCTCATCTGGACATGACCTAAGGCTGTATCCAGATGTACAGGGACATGGACTTGCAGCAGCACAAACAGCAGTTGGCACAAATTTGTTCCAATACTTTGCGTTTCAGCACACACCCCAGCACGTGCACTTTGTTACAGGACACTTTGTCCCACTTTGGGCAAAATTCCCTTGCTTAGCTCTTCCCTGCTCCCAGTGTTCTGGAGTAGCAGGAGTAAAAATGGAGCAGTAGAGGCACTCTGGTTGGCAGCCAGAGCATCTCACCAGAGAACCAAGGCTCCATTAGTTCCAGTGCATGCTATTCGTGTGTGCTGTACACCACTTTTTTTCCTGGCACTTTTTTTTTTTTTTTTTTGCTACCAGGAAATCCTGGTAGCAAACTTTGCCCCCATGCTGCAAATCTGCAGTGTAGGACACATTTTAACTTTTCACATGCATGGTTTGTGGCACCACAAAGTGCATGCGCCTTCACATCTGGATGCAGCCTAGAGGAAAATTTCAATTATATGCAAAAATAGGTTTCAGAGATATTGATTAAGGAATAGGCTAAATAGGTATTCAGGTGGACTCAGCAACAACCAGAGTTTCTGGCAGAATAGCCTTAGGAAGAGATCTTAGGGGATTTTTTAGATACTTGTATGCATTATGTCAGAGAAAAGAGATCACGAAGAAGAAGAAAAGAGTTATGAATATGAAGCATTTCCTACTATTTATCTTAAATTAACAGAAATGTAACAGATTGTGTTATTGGCTTAGACTATAAACTTTATCTTGTTTAGGAATGTCTTTCCCAAGAAAATTAATTATAGGTATTTCAAGTTCATTTTCCAAGAATCTTGCTCTCATTTTCAAATCAGTTGAACCTAACTCCACTGTCTCTGAAAATTGGTTACCTTCCTTTGTTTGTATAGTAGCAAGTTAAACTGTGTTCACTATCATTAAGAATTTTTCAGTGCTTTTAACTTTATTTCTGGTATGTGTGCACATGCACAGACATATGCATGCACCCTGTTCTCAGAGTGATTCTCTCTTTCTCTCTCTTTTTTTTTTAAGTTAGCAGAAACCATGGGGAACTACCTTAAAAACAGGTATAATATAGTACAGTAACAGCCCTGTTATCGAGCACGATTAGGGAATGGCAGGTGCGGGTATCTAATAATTTCAATTACCTGAGGCCAGTGGTTTTCAGCCAGATGCAGAACAGGGGAGCAAGTGGGGGGGAGCAGTTGCGGCTGGATGCGGAGTGGCGACAGTGCAGGGTGGACATTTCGACTGGATGTGAAGCGGCGGCATCGCAGGATGGCAGGTGGTGGCGGCAGCTGCTGCATGTGAGCTTCCCCCACCCCATCCCTCTGTGTGCAGCCAGCCAGCTGGAAATTCTGGTTAATACAGTATTCCGACTAGTAGAATGCTGAATAACTGGGCTTTTACTGTAGTAATTAAAATACCTGTTTTTCAAAGCAATTGATCACAGGCTTTGTGAATTTAATAAAAAATTTCCAAAAGTGCAGGATCAGGCCAGAGTGAGTAAACATTCTGAAATTTCAACACTAGGACTATGTAGACACAGTTAAATTATATTTTTAAATAAGTATTATAAATGTAGCACATTAATCACTTGCCTACAGAGAGTAGGTAGGAGTTTGACAGTATTGCCAAAGAAATGTCAGTGAATGAAATCTAAGTGCCTACATTTACTACTGAAGAACAATAACCCCTTCTAATTACTGTGCAGAAGTTATAGCTCAATGTTGTAAATATCTAACAACTGGTAGCTGAAAGTTAACTCTTCAAATGTTTTTAAGGAGTTGGTTTTCTACAGCTTTGTTTCCATGGTAATTTTGGGCAGCTCCTGGAGCTCTTAACACCTGGATTGTCCACATATTAACACCTGAAACTCACTTTAAGCACTCGTTATGCAGCTCAAAGTTATGCCAGACCAGGGCAGGATTATAGCTGATCTGTGGTACCCAGCTCATGTCATACAAAGATGTAGTCACCCTAGGAGTGTAAATGCTAGCGGCCCCCCCCCCCCCCCCGCGCCCGCGGGGGGGGGGCGGGGGGGGGGGGGCCGGTTGCCCCGGGCCCGGGGGGCCCG
>JAGPOW010003447.1:11322178-11395111 GCA_030014935.1 Caiman crocodilus
TAAACTTAGTGAGTAAAGTATCTGGAGCACTGGGGAAGGTGGAGTGTAAATGCTAGCCCCCCCCCACCCCACCCCCGCCAATCTCTGGGCCAGAATTGGGCCTGATTCCACTTCCACCTTCCCCAGTGCTCCAGATACTTTACTCACTAAGTTTACTTGTGGCTGCCATGCTGTCTGTACTGGGGGAGAAGGCAATAACATATTAATTTGCCTACCTGGTCATTTCAGCTGCTGCTCTCTGGGTGGGCTCAGCCCAAAGAACAGCTGTAGCCCTGCAGCAGTGGCTAAGCAGGTAAGTTAACCTTTCCCTGTCTGCTCTCCAGGGACAGAGAGCTGGGCAGCTACAAGTAGGAACAGGGATAGGGAAGGACCTTGAAGTTGAGGGGGAGCCATGGGGATGGGGGGGAAGTAACCAGGGGAGCCCCAAGGGAAGGAAGGCAGGCCAGAATGGGAGGAAAGGATTCCTACCTTTCAGTCCTGTTGGCCTGAAGTGTGACTGCTCCAAACTTGGGCTACCACTAACACCTATCAACATTTTGTGCAGCTCACACTACAAGATGCAACAAGGCCTTAAGTTAAGTGATGATGCCCAGTGATAGCACTCACAATCAATTGTATAATTTAGTTTTCAGTGCTCAGGTTCAGCAAAGAAACAATTTAGTTACAGCATTTTCATTTTCTTCCATAAAATTTCCCATAACATGTAAAAGATTATATCAAAGAAAAAGTCTTTGTATACACTTGATTTTTCACAGAAAGCAACTCTGTAGGGATATCTGATGCATGAACATTTCTATAAATCAATTGCTTCAAAGACTTATTTCAGTCAATAACTAAAGCAAAATTCTTATTTGTCCCAAAGGAAGGTTTTGCCTCCCTCCCCCAGCTGGTATCTATGATAAGGATGGAAACTGAACAACCATATGTCTGACTTCAAGTATCAAGTTTTTTCACTACTGGTTTTGCAAAAACAATATGCTCAGAAATTAAGGGATAAATTGAAGGGACACAAAACTTCATAATTTACTTTGAATCCACGTCCTGATCTTACTGAAGTCATTTGTTACCAGCCCAGACATCTCTCCATCTGGACATAGCTATGAGTATAGACACACATATTGCAGGGGGACTGGACCCAATGATCTACAAGGTCCCTTCCAGCCCCTAACAATCTATGGATTTATGAATCTACATACATCTGGAGCCATTTCAAAAGGGCAGCAACCGTTACATTCTATTTCTTATGTGTAGACAATCCAGGAATGGTACAATTGGAATAAAACTGGTCCAACTTCAACTCTAGATGAAGCAATGTTAAAAGTTGGAGAAATTTTGCTAGATTTGTATTGCTCCCAGTTTGTCCATATGGTACCATTAGAATAAAGCAGCTGCTGCCCTTTTGAAAAGGGTCCAAATGTGTGTGTGTTCATGTACTTTGACAAATAAAGACAAGACTTGAATATGCAAGTAGAAAGGCAATCACAGAAATGGAAAGATGCTGAATCAGAAGTGTAACCTTGCTATGCCAAAAGAACAAGAAAGTCCCTTCTTCCCTGTCACTGAGAGCCATCTTCAACCAAAATGCAAAACCAAACAGACTTAATTCCTAAAGGAAACACAACATCTCATTCTAAGAAACCAAGGATTGATATTGGTTTCACTGATATTAATAGGGCCGCTAGACTGCAAAACGAGTGGGTTGAGGTTCCAGATTCTCACAGTGAGTTATATGGAAACAAAATCTAACATGGAAGAGGGAACAGAAGTTGCATCTACATGTGTACTTTACCACTGAGTTGACTAATCAGCTCCACAGTACAGCATCACAGTCCACGTGTGCTGGTGTTAGGGTGCAGTAAATTAACTCCATTATAGGATAATACTGTCAGGGACTGGCTAGGGCATAGGCTTGGACTTGAGGGTGCTAAAGTGCAGGGGGCTGCCTGTTGTTTAACCCTGCACTTGTGCCCAAGCCAGAACCTCTACTGCCCAACACTGCCACTTGGAGCCTGGGGCTGCTTTGCCCTGTCTTTACTTGGGTAAAGACCCACCTGGGTCTGCAGCAGTCTAAGATGCTGTGCCTAGGAGCAGTTGACTGTGGCTCAAATTGTGCTGGAATTTATCATATTGTCTTGATGGCACATTTAGATGCACCCTGAAGGATCTATTCACTCTAAAAAGTAAAGAACTGCAAAGTTGTGTAGAGATTTATCTGGATCCCATGCTCATTATTCCTCAATACCCTCACTTCAATATACGGCCGCTAGAAAGATAAAAGTCGCTAACTGTCCCAGGGAAAGTTGTAGCTGAATATGCATACAAGGGCTTCTGCTCCAACTGCCACTTCCTGGAAGTCCAGTGGGATCAGTGTTTGAAAAGCAGAAACTAGAAACTAAAGCCACTTTTACATGTGCTCCAAAGGTGCAGGGGGGTGGATGCACACCTGCATCTCATGTATCAGCATCCCCATGCTTAAGATGGCAATGGGGGCACTTGAACTAAACTAAAGCTCGTTTGATGAAAATCAGAGCAGGAATTCCATCACATCAGGGTAGCTTATGTGCTTGTTTATAGATGCTCTAAATGAAACCAAAAGCAGCTTTGAATGCCTCCCTTTCTTTGGAACCTTAATAATTTGCAGAAGATTCATGCATCTAAAACAGCAAAAAAGTGGTACAGTAAGACACAGTGTAATAAGGCCCATTAGATTTTTATATTTTTGCTTCTTGAACACCAAACCAGCGGCACAAATGGTATTTCCCATTTGTCCTTAGTCTACACAAATATGACGATGGAAACTTCATAAATTAATGATACTTTGCTTAGACATACTTTGTAAATTTAATAAATTCTTCATGAGGTGACAGAGTGACATGAAAGCTTCCAACAAAAACTCCATGTAACTACATAGGTCTTATCTTAGCAATTCTTACAAATTACTTCTTGGAGTTTATGTTAGGATGTATCACATCCTGTGGTCAGGACTCCAGAAAAGAAAAAAAGCTATGATCAGCTCCTAAAATGATATTTCACAAAAAGGATTAATAAAACACAGCACATTTCATGATGACACTCATCCAGCAAAAAAACGTGCTGAGGCTTGATTTCCCATTCTGCTATCTAGGTTTTAGTTGGCATGATTCCACTAAAGTCAATGGAGCCATACAGTATAAAACTGGTGTAGCAAAGCTGAAAATCAGACCTATATGAAGACAAAACTCATCTTTACTTAGCAACCTAAAAATACCAGGATAATGGAGCACAGCTATATGTAAATAGCACAGGCCTATCTTTATTCTTTTTTGCCTCCCTTTGAAAATTGGTATGGAGCAGGCAGTAGCTTTCCAACATGTGAGGTGATACATGTTGCATATATAACAGCAGCTTCAAATTGTGACCTTGGACACTAAAAAGCCACTTAGGACTGCCAGGTATATATTAAAATGTGTTATATTAAATTTTACTAGAATGTTCAATTTTGAATGTCAATCTTTTAAATAGCTTTCAAGAAAGGACAAGAGGCTAAACTAAGTGAGATACCACTAGCTTGAGGGAGGGAGACAGGGGAACAGTTTTCAAACTACTGATACCAGAATCAACACCACAGTCACCCAGAAGGTGCTAACATTTAGGAAGCTAAGATTATTTTATCTTCTCCTAACAGTCAGATGGTTATTATAACTTTCCATCTGAAAATTTATATATAGGACAGAGCCACTACTCTATTAACTTTGGTTAAAATGCATGTGCATATGTTTATGGAGAGCATGTTGGAATATTATGGTTGCACATTTGCCATTTTCAATTAAAAATCATGTAGAAAGATTTTATTGGGTATGGAGAAAATATGAGTAAAATGGCCTCAATGAATATTAAATAAAGTCAAATGTCTTTATTTTAAAATGTTCAGAACCTTTTAAAGTTTTAGAAACTAAAGATTTCTATGGCTTTGATGGACTAAAGTTTAGCCAGCTTTGTAGTAAATCCTACACGGCTAAGTACAGACAGTCAAAAAGGCCAATTTAGAATCGATTCAACCTAGAAAGCTTCATCTAAGCTGCATAGATTGAACTGATAACCAACTAAACTGGCATTCAGTTTTCAACTGGGGAAGTCAGGGGGCGGCCTGCACTGTCCCAGGACAGTAGATGGCGTGGGGGCCGGGTGGAGAAGGGGGTGCTACAGCATGTTTCCCAGCCTGCTGGCCATTGCAAGGCCAGTCAAGTGGGGCCATCCCCAGTTGGCTCCCCAGTACCCTGGGCTGGGGTGGGGGCAAGCCCCACAAGGCAAGGGCTCCCAGGTGCCCCTATGCTGCACTGCATAGGCAAGCACCTGGCCCAGAGGTCGTCTTCTCTCTCCCTCCTCTGGTAGCAGCTGATCAGCAGCTGGGAGGGGAAGGTAGGGAATTCCCCTCAGCTCCCTAGGTCTGTGCCTGGCTAGGGGACCCTGGGACAGGGTGGAAGAAGCCCTCAAGGCAGAGGCTTCCCAATGCCTGCACCCCCAGGGCCTTAGGAACTCCTTCTTGCTCCCCTCTGTGGCAGCAACTAAGGCAAGCAGATATGCAGGGGAGAAGAAGATGGGGAATTCCCCCCAGCAGTGGTTGGGGAGCTGCGGTGGGGCAAAAAGCTCTCAACATGGCAGCTTTGTCTTTCCCAGCATGCTGTATATACACAGGCTAAGGCAGCCTGGGGATCTGTTCCTCTTCCCCCTGTCCCTACGGGCTGACAGATGCAGGCAGGAAGCAAGCTAGCGAGCAGAGGGGAAGGGCAGCCTCTGCTCCGCTGGAACAGATGCCATAGCCAAGGGCTGCAAAGCATCCTGGGGTTCTGGGGGACTGAGTTAACTTGAACCAGGAAGGGATCTGGGACAAAAGTTCCATAAACTGACCTGATCTAAATCAGTTAAGTCTGATTCATCCAGTCTACATTCATCCAGGTTTATCTTTAACTAGTTTTGGCCATTTTGAAAGTGATTTATGTACATTGAATTTCTGTTCTGTTACAGGTTTAAACCAGTTTTCAATCACTTAAACCAGTTTAGGTGTAACTTTGGTCCCTAGCCCACTGGTTGTTGCACAGGGACAAACACATACATTTGGCTATGAAGTTGAGGGTACAGTAGGTACAATAAGGCTTGATGTGGAAAATGGAGGACATTTCTGTCCTTGATCCCAAAGCATGTTAACCTGGGCTTAATTTTAAGAATGTACAGCTCATGCCAGGGGTTGCTTTTAGTGCTTAAAGTTAAGCACATGTTTAAAAGCTTTGCGATTTGGGGGACAAATTCCTCAGCTCTTAGCAAGAGCAACCCCATGCTGATTATGGTGTGAATGTGGCTTCAATGGGGCTACACATTTGTATAAAGTTAAATGTGTGTAAATGTTTCCAGGTTCCGGACCTTATTTGTTGGAATTGCGTTGAAACCTTTTTTCTTCCTATAGATTCAGGTTTTTACCATTCAGAAGATTTTAAAAGTAAAAAAAAAAAAGTGTGCTTTGTCTCCAGAAGTTTAAAAAATATATATATACTGTCAATCTTTTTAGCAATTGGCTTATTTCAAATTATAGGCTCTATTTTTTTCCTTTCAAGAACTATTATTATTATTCCTACAATGCCATAAATGTGCATAGCACTTACAGAAAGATTAGTCACCTTATGATTTTTTCTTAGATATGCAACTGCAGTAGTGAACTGTGCATTGTTATTAAACTCTATAAATTCCTCTGTCATTTCTAGGAACCATTGATTTTACCCGCATAACGTATCCAGATCCACCCTAACATTAAAAATCATTTTAAAAACCCAAGGAAATGAATTTCATTCTTTAAAATAGATATTAAGTATGGGATTTGAAAAGTGTATTAGCAAATCTGGCCAGATCTTGGGATAGGTGCATATTCTTAAAAGAAGAACACTGAAATGAACACAAATATTTTGGCTGGAGAAAATTCCAAGAATTAATTATGTAGCGGAAAAGGTGTTAATTATCAAAGTAATCTGAAAGTTTGCAAACTAAAAACAGTTTTAAAAATAATATTTGCTGTTCATTTAACATCCAAATCACCTGTATTAATGTAGCTATTTAGAATTTGTTATTTTGAGATAACTGAATTTCCAGAGTAACTGAAGCCAAATAACGCATCATCTAAGGTGCTACAGAAAATGATCATTTATGGAGCCTGTTCTTGAGATGTCAAATTCATTTGGCAAGAGAATCAAACCACTGACTATTCTAGTAGTGTAGCTAGTAGAGCTGTGCAAAGCTTCAGTCCCTGATTTGATTCGGTGGAGATTTGGCCCAATTTGGTGGCCAAATCTCCAAATCTGAATTGAATCAGAGGACCCTTGAATCTCTCTGAATCAAATCAGAACCCTCCAAATTGATTTGGAGAGATTCAGAAAGATTTGGAGATTCAGGCATAGAGACAGCTTTAAATGTTTTTTCCACATATCTCTAGGTAGCAGGGGCTCGTGAATCTTGCAATGCTGGGGAGCACTGAGTGTCCCACAGAAGCATGGGGGTGCTCCCCAATGCACTCAGCAGCTGACCCAGAAGTGGACCAGAAGCACTTCCAGTCTACTTCTGCATCTGCCACCTCCACCTGGCTCAGTGACCGGTGCCTCCTGGGTCTGGGGGGAGCACCTGGAGTCCTCCTGTAGGTGATCGCCAAGCCGGGGAGGCATGGGAGGGCCCCCCAGCACACTCCTTGGCAGAATTGGATCAGAAATGCTTCCAGTCCACTTCTGGGTTTGCTGCCGAGCATGTGGAGAGCCTCTCTGCACTCTTGTGGGATGTTCCATGCATCCCATCATCACAGCGATCACAAGCCATGCCTACTACCACAAGGTATATAGAAAAAACTTTTAAAGCTGTGTCTATGTGCAAATCGCTGATTCTTCAAATCAGCCTCGATTCTTCAGATTCAGCTGAATCAAATCAGGGAAAGTGATGCAAATCAATGAATCAAATCACTGTCCTCGATTCAGGCTAAATCCATATCTGAATTGAATAGGGCTTGTTTCGCACAACCCTAGTAGCTCAGAGTGAGAGGAGCATCAGCCCCACATACCAACTTTGGAAGGATGCCAAAATTGTTCCTTGCCCCAGGGGAGTCCATGCCTTAGCAGTAATGGTAGCCTCATAACTTTGCTCTTCCAGCATGGATATGACTGCTGCATTTCCCCCTCCCCCCCACTCATGGCACCCATGCATTCTCCTCCCAGGCTCCCACACTCACTCTTAGAACTGCCTAACACACCTCCTGTTCCCCTGGCATGGCTTTGCCCAGTTGTTTGAGCGGAGTAGTCCAGAGGTATGGACTACACCCTTCAATCAACTGCAATTACCTCACTCATAATGGGAAGTTTACACAATAACTGAGCCTGAAGAATTGTTGTCATACCCTAATCAAGACGTTCTCCTCACATGGTAGTCTATGAAAGCTGATTCCTGAATATGCCCCGACCCTGTCAGTGGTTATATCTTCCCTCATGCCTCCTTCCACCATTTTTCCCCATACCCTGTCATCTATCTTTTGAGAGAAAGAAAGAGATCTATCAGAAGCTCAAAGAAATTTACAAGTGGAACAAAGTTTGTGTTGGTGGGGATAAATGTTGAAGAGGGCCCAGATAACTGAGGAGGACAGCTCCCTCCTCAGACAGATTTCTAGAAGAAACCCACTAATGTTTTTATAATAATATTCTACCAAGCTGAATGACAAAGATAACACTGACAAGCTAAAAATGTACTGTCGGCAGAGGCAGAGAGACAGCAAAAGTAGGGACAGCACACAATATATATAGGTCAGTATCACACGTGTACCGGTATTGTTCCTTTTCAAGGTAACAACCAAAGTATGAAAGTACACAATATTTTGTAAATGAGAGACACTGATGTCCACAAGCTAACCAGGTAGCAACTAATTATGACATTAAAAAGCATATTTCATCTGCGGCATGACTCCACAATATTTAACAATCAATGCAGAATACAAAGAAACCATCAAATATGTCCTAATGATGTAGCAGCCTTTGAGGTAAATCAGAATGGCTAAACAGCAAAAACTTAGGACAAAAGAATACCTCTGACAACTCAAATTACACATTTTCAACTGAAAGATGCATCCAAATTATAATTTGCCAAGACAGCAAGATGAATGCCCCTGTTTTATTTTATTTTTTTTAAAAAAACAACATGACCTTTCATGGCTATGTTCTCCGCTTTAAGTCTCATTGAAAATATGCAC
The DNA here is from genome assembly GCA_030014935.1 of Caiman crocodilus. Taxonomy (NCBI): domain Eukaryota; kingdom Metazoa; phylum Chordata; order Crocodylia; family Alligatoridae; genus Caiman; species Caiman crocodilus. The sequence goes on from JAGPOW010003447.1 coordinate 11,330,424, forward strand.
ATCTCTAGAGCTGCATTAATATCCCCTAAATTGTACTATATAGGAAATTGTTTCAATACATCCTCAAAGGGGAGAAAGAGCATTAATCTACTACATAACTGACATCACTTCCTATAGCACTTTGATGAAAGACATCAGAGGAAAATCTAAGTAATGACCAGACCAAACTAATTGGCTTATGAGATCACAGCTCTAAGTTGGTATGGCTGTAGGCCAAAAACATGATTTCTTAGCTACAAAGGGATACTGATCCTTTACCATCCTCAAGCCTGAAACTTTCTAGATAACATTTCAAATGACAGGTTATTTGGATCAAAGGAGGACTGGAAACTACAGTAGATTTGTAATGCGATGTACCAAAATAAAGAGCAGTTGCACTGAATTTTAACTGTGGGTGAGAGGAGATCAACTGACCTGTGAGACCATTCAAGCTTGATTAGGATATGCAACAGCAAAATTTATTTAGATCAATAAAGACGATGCTTACACAGCCTTGAATTCAGGGAAGAAACAGGTCCATTGGCCAGGCTTCTCTGTTCCCCTTGGGATTTGAGTTGGTTCACTGAGTTCCACAGGAGTCCAAATTTAGAAGTCCAACAGTAAAAGTCCCCAAAGCAGAAGTCCAAATTTCCCTTCAGCCTATGCCCAATATTCCTAGATTGCTGGTCCCAATATTCTAATGAATGATCTCTGAGTGGTTTTATTTAAATTTCTTTGTTTCACTGAAACCTTTAGAACCAGATTTAAATAGATTTCTTGTGGACCATAGAAGGTGTCAGTTAGTTGAGATATATATCCCTGTGAAAGCAAAAGGAGCAAAAGGGAGGCTTCTTTATCTCCTTTCTCTTCCCATTGTGGAATGCTATTTTACACTGGTCTGTTACTTCACTTTAGTTTATGATCTGCCGAGGCTGTTTTGATTTTTACAACTTTGCTAAATATTCTAACAAAAATACATCTATTATAAAAAAATAACATTCAATACGTTTGGTTACATTAATTACTACTTCTAGTATTTCAATATAAAGCTATAATATAGTATATTAAGAATATGTGAAGTATGTTTTTTTCTTATCCTTGTGCTGTGTTTGATTGCATCTAGTTAAATACATGAATGGCTGCCTTTACTTTACTGACCAAGCCAGTTGCTACATTTGCAAAGGTTCATGATATGGTCACTGTGACATGGGCTTTTGAGGCCATCTGCTTTAGCTACACACCTGCAGCTTTGGCTTGGGCCTCTTGAAAATGACCATGCCTAGCAACAACATATCCATGGCTTATGTTGCACAAGTCTATGTACAGCCTACAGAGCATACACTGGTTTTGGGAAATAACTGGCTACCACATTTCATATGAGATTCTTCTGTTATGACAGTAACATGAAACACAAAAATATAACACTTTCTGAGAGTAACATGGCCTGGGTGATAAACAGTAAAGGACAGCCAAGACACAGTCTTCTATCTAGACAGCATTATCTTATCTTGACTGTTTTGTCAAAGCCTGTGAGTGCATACAAGATATGCTTTATAATTTAATTGGCCTGCAGTTTACACTCATAACCAAACAATAAAGTTAGAGTAATGAGTTTCAATCACAGAATTCTAGCGCATAGTTGATTTGCATACATAATTAAAATCACCACCCGACTGTCCTTTCCTTGTTCTGGTTCTGTGCTAGCAAATATAGATCTTGGAATATAATCCATTTCCCTCTTGTATTAGGGAGAATTATAAATGAATTCCAATGCAACTGCAATTCACTACAACATTAAACAATTGAGGGATGTTTAGCATAAAACATCTCATGTTCCTTTGGTTTTCTTAAAAGCATTGAGAAAAATCAGAATAATTTTATCTGGTTGTGATATGATATTCAAAAGAAAGCATTCCTTCTAGATTTCTTTCACCAATATTTTTCATATAAGCATTTTTAAGTTGATTATTTTATCACAAGCATCTTAAGTTTTCTGTGAGCCAGGGAACCCCAATGGAGTTCTGTTTGTAAATGTATGAACAGAAGTTGAATCAAGCCAAGATACAATGCTATATCGTCTGACCTGTGAATTTTCATTGAACTAACCATTCAATGTTAATGTTATACATTACTAATATTACTTTGGACAAAGACTTTTGTTTATAAAGGTAGGTTCCTAACCACATTTTAGACAGCTCAGGAAGGGACTTTATTTTCAAAAGTAGTGAAAAACGTGAAGCAAGCTCAAATTTTAGTCAAGCTTTATTTATTTATTTATTAGATCTTGGCTTTAGCAGCTAAGGACCATGAACTAGAATGAAGGACTACAGTACAAATCTAATACTAAAAGATTCTATCTACCCCCCTCCATTATCTTCAAAAGGTGCACATTAGCATCTCATAACTATAATGCCATATAATGTGGGATGCTGTTCCCCACAAGCCCCTGCACATATCGTCTTGAAACTAAGCAAGCTTTATGCTCTCTGCAGAGTCTACCACCCCTGAAAAGTTCATCTAAATTGGACAAAAAACAATACAGCTTCCCCACTATACCCTATGGCCGGCTCTCCAAGGCAGCTCTGAACCACTTCGAGAAGCCTAACAAGGCCAGTGCTTCGACCCAGATGCGTTTCTTTGGACCCCAAAGCATCTGAAGCTTCTCTGGATCTGAAGCTCTGTCCAAAGCCTTACACAGCCCTACAAGAAACATCAAAATAACTGGATATTCAGGAACAAATATGCTAGTGAAAGGGAGATGCATCACTAGTACCTAGTATAGAAACAGAGCGTATCAGCTCCCATTCATTGTGGTACCTAAGGAAGTTATACCAATTTTGGGTATGGTAGTTTGTGAAAAAACTGAATCTAGTCAAGTGTGTGCTTGCAGAACAGGAAGACACAACATTCATGCCTCCTGATGATAATCTTGGCTGTCACAGCCTAAATATGGAGAATCTGCTTAGGAAGAAGGTAATAGTTCCAGAACACAAGAAGCAACCATGTCCTTATAAGAAAAAAATGTCATGCAGAAATAGGAAATCAGTCTTAATGGTCTGCAGTTAATGGACTTTATGCTATGTGCAGAGTCACTGCTGCCAAACGTGCAAGTCAGTCAGATCCCAGTATAAGGGCTGAAGTCTATGAAGACTTGGAGATTCATGCACTGATACCTGAACCTGAGGAACCCCCAGCAGGGGATTCCTGGGAAATACCTCTATAAACAGAGAACCTGGGCAGGAAATGCAGGGGAATTCTTGGGGAATTCCCCTTCGGGAAATGCAGGGGAATCAGGCCCCTGAAACCCCAGGAGTACCTGCCTGTGGCAGCTGGAAAGCACAGGCAAATCTGGGCTGCTCATGTTCTCCTGCCATAAGACATAGATACAGCTGCCAAAAAAAAGGAGGAGGTCCAAATTTATGTTACCTGTTGTTGGGGCACTAATTTTGGGCATTTGTTCAACAAGGGGCATGGATGATTTGTGCAACAAGGGGCACAGACATGTTTGCTTGAGCTTTGTGCCACCATAAAAATGTTTATGATGGCACAAAGGCTATGTCTGTGTTCAGCCTTAGCAAGAAACAAAGGGTCTGAAGAGGTTACCTAAAGCTTTACAAATAAAGTTTGTTGTTTTAGTCTCCCTCATTTATGTATGCCTGTGTTTACTGACCCTGATGACCCTACAAAGACATCCTCCTCGTGGTATTATAAACTTCTTCAGGGGTGTGCAGTAATTTACCTACCTGAAAACAATATGAAGGAGACTTCACTACATTGAAATTAGCTGAACAGAGCACAGTTACGGGTTTTTTAACTTGGATTATTTTTCTAAAAAAAAGATCCAATTATAACTTTTGAAAGAGCCTCTAGCAAATTGTTTTTGTTTGAATAATGTCTATTAAAAATTAAATGACAATTTTAAATTTAGGAAAAAGCACATAATTTTGCTGACTGAATAATTATCTGAATGGAGACCCAAACCTAAACAATTTAATTTGGAATTCATTATCTTATTTAACTCAGGTCAAGAGCATGCATAATTTCCAGAATGTTAATTAGAAACTTGAAAATAAAATTCAAAATTGTTTAAAAAAGGATAGTACTTTGCCTAATGCATTAGCTTAAAACAATCACTTCTTACTCTTAGAAATTAAATAAGAATTCAATGAAGCAAAATCATAAGTGCTCTCTTGCGTGCATGCATACACACTTATTTTAATAAACATTTTGTACATCCTTACATAGGCTTGTATTTAAGAAAATCCTTGAGTGTTGTTATATGAAATTAAATGTCTCCTGGCAAATCAATTGTTTGACTGCTGAGTCTTATTTACTAAGAACAATTTAAAGAATTTAACTTCTATTTCTTTATCAACATCTTGAAACACTATATGGCAGTGAGGACCAGATGCTAACAACCAGCCCTCTGAGATCCCCGCCAGGAGTTGGAGGGAGCAGACAGGGTCAAGCAAGGGACCCAGGAAACTTACTGGCAGGAAAGGGAGAACCTGGACTAGCATGATGTCTGGTGCAACAGCACCACTTTATGAGCATGCTGTCCATCCAGGTTGGTGGTGCCTGGCTGATGTCAGCCTCATGCCGTACCTCACAGGGTTTAAAAAACACTGGGGAAATGCCAGAGGGGAAGCACAGGGAAGCAGGCTCCAGGCAGCTGGAGCCTTGCAGCAGACTGTGGCACCCACAGAGCAGGGTCCCCACGGGGGCAGATACAGGGGACCAGGGTCCCTCTGTGTGATTCCTTCCCCCCATCTTCTTAGCTTTTAGGGGAGAGCATGGAAGAGAAGCAGATCTTGTGTTTCACACTTTTTTCTTTCTTTTTCCTTCCTTCCTTCCTTCTCCCCCCATTATTGACCCTCTGGATCTCAGAGGGAGAGCCTTTAACCTAGCAAAAGGGAGGCCTGAAGAAGCGAGCCTATGGAAAGGGCCCGTAGGCTAGTCACAGAAAAGCCCTGGGCTTACCTGCATCATGACATTAGGTGGCCGAACACAGAATCAGACTGCTCACCTTCAGCTGTCCCTGAACAAGCTTGGTCAGTGGATACCTGGAGTATCGAAGAAGGCCAAAGAACTTGCAATACCTACAGTCGGTGAGTGGAAGGGATGTAGGGGAGGCAAAGCCCCAAGGCAGTCACTGCAGTAATGTGAGTACCCCTATGGGGCCCATCAAGTAGAGGACTGCACCCTCCCATCTTTAGTGCAATCAAGATATAGCAGGTGAGTAGGGAAGGACCCCAGCCCATGGGCTTGTGTACCTTTCATCAGAGAAACTGCAGGCATGACACTGATTCTGTCTTTTAAATAAATACCTAAATGTTATATATTTTAATTTACTAATGGCTAGTATGAGCAACCAAAACAATCAGTAATGAGCAACAAGATAGAGGAGTAAGCTCACTGAGTTCAAAAGGACCCAGGAGGACTCTTCAACATGGGAAATGGTGGGAAGTATCACCTGAGTCCCAATGCTTTGGGGGACAGGATCTCCTTTTACAGTTTGGGGCCTTCACAGAAAGCAAGATAGAACCCCCTTCACAAACTGCTATCTTCGCTGGACTTTGCCCTGTAATATATACAGCTCGTGTAGGAGAGCTTATGCTCCTTACTCTTGTACATGATCCTGTAAAGTGAGTAACAATAATTCTCTGGGTAAGCAAGTCTGATTGGCTATGTCTCATTGTTTTATGTTACAGTGCTGTATTTTTAATCATGCAACATATTATCAATGTAACACAGCTGTGACAGCATAATTATATTCTGCTTTAATAGACATCTTGGTTTAACCTTTGCTTATATTATTAAACTTGTACCTTCACCTCTTCATTTTTTTAACATCAGGAAACTACAGTACATTCTAAAGCTCCATGCTGTTGACATCTCTTATTTGTGTAACAGTCAAGAATTCTACTTAACCCTTGTGACAGAGTTTGGCCAATGCATCTTCATTTATTTTTAATGATTACTGTTAACGTCTTAGGTATGTGGCACCCACATTGTGCTAAGTGATTGTCTCAGAACTAAAAAGTGTACAGAATAGCCAGATCTTGCACAAATGTATTATGGCCTGACTCAAAGTCCCATGAACTTCAGCAGAGTCTATACCACACTGTTACTGTCACTGGACTGGCATACATCAACTTTCCAATCTGATTTGGAAGGAGGAAATTTTAAAAATTATTCTCACAAGTTGGAAAAGTGAAATCATAATGCATACAGTATGTGCAATATGTAGACATTAATGTGCTCCCAACAGTCCCTCAGTTCTATGACTTCCTGATGATTTGTTGGTTCAACAATGAGCCACCTTGGTGTTAGATTTTGATAAAAGGCCCCCCTCTACACATTACAGGTATTGCTCAATTAACTAGTTCATTATGCAATTACCTTGTGACCAGCTACAAGTGCAAAGTTCCTATCATGCCATAAAAAGCTCCAACCAGCTATAAAATTAGACCTTGAAAATGTGTACTAACTTTATAGCTGGTAGCTATTGAGCTTTAATTTCCATGCATAGGAGGGTCTCCCCAAAATTCAGTTAGGAGAGCTCCCAGTCACAGGGGTTCACTAGGCCCAGCTGGGGCTGGGAATCCCACAACTGAGGGGATTCTCAGCCCCAGCAGCTGCCAACTCTGGGTTCCAGAAGCACTCTGCACCTGCCAGAACCCGGATTTCTGCATCTGTGGATACTGAGTCCCCACAGCATGTGTCCCAGTGCCAGGACCCAGGGCATAGCTATGATCTCTCAGCCCTGGGGGTCCTGGAGCCTCTGAGGCTGGGAGACACAGCTGCCACAATCTCCTAGCCCTGAGGATGCATGAAACCCTTGAAGCTGGGAGACTGCAACAGCTGCATCTCTCAGCCCCTAGAGTGCTTTGGGTGCCCATGCAGCTGGAAGCCCCCTCAGCCCTCTCAGTTGTAGGAGCTTGTTTCTTGCTAGTGCAGGGGGAGCCTGAGATCAGGCTTCCCCATCACCAGCAGTAAAATACTATGCGATCTAACGTGAGATTTTACAACTGTGTCTCCTGCCATGCACATGTGATATGGCAGGATATATCAATAGCTATATCAGATCAGACCAATATCCTATTTTCCAAATGCACAAATAGGCAGATAAGGGCAGTATAATTCTACATAAAGAAATAAAGAGTGATGGGACCTAAAGAAAATTCTTTCTAACCAAAAGTAAACAACTGGAAAACAAGTAAGAAGGCAATTTTAGGCAAACAATGCTTTTTTTTGTAAAGTTGTCAAACTATGTATGTATATAGTCCTTTGTTGTGCAAGCTGTTCTGCCTGGTCACCATTTATCCAGGGAGACTGAAATAGCTAACACATTACATTACCATACATATAATTTTTCATAGTACAGTTTTAAATCAAGCTTCAGATTTAGGAAACAAAACAAGAAAATGAACATTGTGAAGTAGTATAGATTTTGCATATATAAGCAGTTGTGATGAATAAGTCACAGATACGATGAACTGTAAAAAGAATTACAGGGAATATATTGCTTCTGCAAAGTTTTACATTTAAAAAGAATAAACTCCTCTAGTTACATAAGCAATAAATTATTGTAACAGTGTTTGGCTGCATACAGTCTTTAAATAAAATGTGTTTAGCAAGTTTTAAATATCAGTAAGTAATAAGTATATTTATGGATAGGCCATGTTAATTCATTCATGTATTTCAGAGAGTTCTCAAAAGTGGTTTTTCTTCAATTTGATATAGTTTCTTAAACTAAGGATCCGTTTCTTAGTAAGAAATACTTATTTGTATAAAAAATTTGAAAGGTTTTTTGAACCAGTCATTAAAGAGATCCTTAAAAAATATAATGCATTTTTATTTTCTGATTGTTACAAAATTTAGAAAGGATTTTCCTCCTTCCTTCTCAATTGTTTTTCTGCTCATACTAAAGGTTAAAAGATTTTAGTCCCAAAGAAAAGTTTTCCAGTTTTAATGAAGAGATTATAATAGAAGTCCCCAAACCACATAATCTATACCACTCACTATTAAGAAAATTAAAGTGAAATTATATACACACACACACACACACACACACACACACACACACACATATATATATACACACTGAAATCACAGAAAATAATTGAAATAAAATACATACATATATACAGGAATAAATACAGAAATAAAATACATTTTAACCTGATAGCACATCTCAACCCTATCCTGAAACAACTTTGCTTGTCCAGTCTTCAGTGTTTCAGTATATTTTAAGGGTTTGTGACTTGAACCTTCACTCCTGACTAGGTAAACAGCAACATATTTTTTTCACTTGCGACTTAGTTAAAAAAATCTGGTTTTCACATATGACAATCTAGCGTAATATAAACAACTTGACCAATTTTTCATTGTGAAATACATATAGAAATTTACTTGTAAAGAAAAGTCCTCTTGTAAATAAAGACCTTAAGTCTAGATAACATAAGCAACAAAGAAATACATAATGTATGATTTCAAAGCTGAATTAGAGGAAAATATGAGTTCACGAACAATACATTTTATTCTTGAAAATGAATAGCTGAGGTGATGTCCAGACAAATGTATCATTATAACAACCCATACAGAAAAACCTCACTATTGAGGTCACTGTCATATCAGATTTTTATTTCATCTATCCATCAATGGGGTGGTTGGTTATGAATAGAAACCCTGGTTTCCTCTGTTAAAGAATCCAAAGCTCGCTGATAAAAAAAAATCCAAAATTCTCTGATTAAAAACCCACATTTTTCTATGATTAAAATTAAACACTACTATATATATAGGTATCAGCTGAACACAATGTTTGATTGATATATTTACAATTTTAAAGCAATTTAGAAGTCTAACAGTGGCTCCATCACTATAATAAAATGAATTCTAAATATCTATATATTTTGGCATTTGATTTTGTTTTCTTGCATTGTGGAAAATCAGTACTCCTTTTGTGCACTTTGTTCACAAGGACATGGGTCCAGATGAGGCCCCACTACCCCCTCCCAATACTTTGTGGCACTGAGCAGCCCTGATATGCTAGTGCCCTGCTGCTACCCATGCTGTTACCCCTCACTCAGTCCCCCACCCCCTCTGGCAATGCACGTGCCTGCCCCTCACTCCTGACCTGCAAGCTCCCATACCCACTGGTGCCCCTCCCTCCCAGCCTGCAGCCCCCTGGCCCTGCTGGGGCCCCTCCCTCCTGACCCACAGCTCCCCACCCCCCAAACCAGCTGGTACCCCTCATTCTCAACCCACAGCCCCCTATCCCTGCTGCTACGCCTTGCTCCCAACCTGAAGTCCTCTGCCCCACCACAGCTCTGTTGATGTCCCTCACTCCTGACCTACAGGCCCCTACCCCACTCAACCCTGCCAGAAGGCACCTCCCATGGCCCCTCAAACTCACAGAATGGTGGTCTGTGGCGATGCAGCAGGGGCAGCCTCAAGCATGAGGTGCATGCACTGCAGCATGGTGCAGAAGCACAGGCAGTGGCTGGGGCTATGGTCAGCGGGGAGGACCAGTGCCACGCTCCACAGCAGCATCATGACACCAAGCATGGCTCTGCCTATGCTCTGGGCAGCAAGAGTGGGGCAAGGAGGTCCAGGCACTCTGTCCTGCCTGCAGTGGCTCTGGCTGTAGCAGTTCTAGCTGGTGTGGGCGGTGGTGGAACAAGTCTGGCCCTGGCATGGACAGGAGGTACAGGGTACATCTGTGGCACTTCCTGCCCCAGGCTGTGGCTCCCATGCTATGCCAGGCAGCCTGCCCATGTTCCCCCTGAGGCAGTGTCTTCTGGCTCCCCTGCCCCTCAGAGCACCAGCACTGGCCCCTGGCACTACCAGTCTGACCACATGGACTCCTGCTGCCAGCTTCCCCTGTTGGCAGAGGCGAGCTCATGGATGGCACTGAGTCTGAGTGCTGCCTCAGACCTTTCTGCCCCACCACAGCTCTTCCCCCAATGCCAACAGGCACTTGCCCTGTTTTATGGGCATGCACACACACACCTCACAAATTCACATACTTCACAACCCCTCCACACACCCTTGCCACACACACAGATATGCCCATGCACCTCCCTCTTCCCCCTACCACACATAGCCCTCTGGAAAGTCCCCACACCCTGACCCTCTTACTTGTATCCAGCTGTAGGCCATGTGTATGTGCATGGCACCCCCTGCTTCCAATTGCTCTCCCCTACCCCCGCAAGCAGATCCTTGCAAGCTGGAACACTGCCAGCCTGCAAAGGGAAACCTGTGGTTTCCCACATCAAAGGAGAAAATCTGCGATTTTCTCCTTTAAAGGGGAAAATCTGCATTTTTCCATGGGAAAGACTCATAGCCAATGATCTAGGTTAACTGTGGGGTCATGGTTTCTCTAATAACTGTTTCTTTTATCTTAATTTTAAAAGAGCAGATGGAGTGAGAGAGAGAGAGAGAGAGACAGAGAAAGAGAGAAATAGGTCACTGAATCTAGTACAAAGCAGTATGCCTGGTAAATGAAAATTATATTGGTTATATACTTAATGTGTCTATAGTACATCAAACACTACAGACATAGAAAAGCTTACTACTAACCCAAATCTGTTTTTAAAACATATATTAATAAAATATGCAGAAACCTCATTTCAGCAGTCTGTCACAGTGGAACAGTAGCTCTCAGAAATTTAAATTTAGTGAAAAAACAATACTGTAGTCCATGTTTTTGTCTCCCCTGCACAGTTGTTCCACGCTCACTCCACTCATTACATCACAAGACCTGAATCAGCATTTCTGGATTCAAAGTGATGGAGAAAATGCATCATTTCCTCCTTTTCCGTAGCTCTTTCACATCTTTTGCCACTTCTCTCTCTGCATTTTTTACCTCTCTCTTTTCTACTCTATATTTATTTTCTCTCCCCATTGATACATTTTTCCTTTCCTGTCTCTTTTTGAACCATAATCTTACGAAGCCTCAGACTTGGGACTGCGAAACACTTCGCAATAGGATCATTGCGACCCACACTAGAAATGTTAACCCACACTAGAAATGTTACCAGGACAGCCCCCTTTGTCACCTTGTATTTCAACACATGCCCAAGTAAATGAATCATTTCATAATTGGGATAGGATACATCAATTACACTTAATTAAATAAGTCCCCAGGCCCACAGAATAGACTGCCACTGGGGATGGTTCAAGCACCTACATTGAATGCATTCGAGAGACATTTGGATATTTATCTTGCTGGGATCTTAGAATCCCTGCTGACTTCTTGCCCTTGGGGCATGGGGCTGGACTCGATGACTTTCTGAGGTCCCTTCCAGCCCTAATGTCTATGAATCTATGAATCAAGATAAGGTCATAAATTTCAGACATAATGCTCTTTTCTCACTCTCTGCAAAAAGGCAGGAATGGCTTTAACACCTGTATATGCTCTTATCTTTTTCTTGAGACTGTTTCCAGCAAACTGAGAATGATAACAAAAAACAAACAATATGGTCTGTACTTGTGTGATTTGTAACGGACTCAGTTTAAATTAAAAAATGTTAATCAGCATACTGGGTGGTGGTCTTTAAGCTTGTCACCATGGAATTTGTGATGAAACATGAATTATGATTTTATAAAATACAGAAGAGATATCCAAGGACACACACTGACTGAGCACTCCCAGTCCTCATTAATGAGAGCTTACAAAGGCCAGCTTCTCTAATGTGATCAAATGATAAACAAAACCTGGTATTTTGTAGGAGAGGTAAAGTGATGAAATCTAAAATGGGTAAGCCAATGATTTTCAGCCACGATGCCATGGGCCCCTGGGGTTGCTGTGAGATCCTGTTAAGAGTGCTCCGCAAGATTAGCACTGTGATGCATGTAAACACCCACATGATTCACAAGATAAAACAAGATATTTCAAATAGAAATCCATAGTATCAAAAATATTTTGATCTCTTGTGCTGTAGTTTTTTTATGTAGTAAAAAAAGAGTGAAAGCCAAGATACTGGATTTTCTTAGGGATGCCTTGAGTCTAACAAGGGGTGCCTGGAAGCTAAAAACGTTGAGAACCACTGGATTAACTCCTGATATTTTTTGAAGTGGGGAATAAAGCATCTACCTTCCAGAAGGTAGTTCTACAGAAGACATAAGTTTAGGAGAAGAGGTAGAAATTGGCTAGTGAGGGAAATATAGGAAAAGGCAAAGTATTCCAGAGGAAAAGATGATATTTTTACTTTGTGGAATGGGCCCTTTCTCAGGACCTCTGAGTCTTTTGTATTTCTCAGTTTAGAGATACAGCTCCTTCCTAGACAGGGAAGAGCAGTATTGCATGTAGCAAATCTAACTGGGGAAAAAAGCACCATTTTTTTTGATGGGGACAGTCAGAATCTAAGTTTTCCATGATCTTACTTGTCACAATCCTACTCACTTGAAGGTGAGAGGAGTTTGGTAGTCCAAGATCTCTACAGTGATTCTGTGGTGAAATCATTGTAAGCTTCATGCTATGACAATAAATAGAAATGTGGAGTTCAGAATGCAACTAAAATGAGTAAAGAGTAGCACTGACAAGGGTATGTGCCATGGAAGACCTGGACACCTTCACACCTTTAAAAGAGAAGGCAAATAGAATTATGAGAAAAAGCAAAACAAAAGAATACATACCTGGCCCCCAACAGCAGGCTAGCAGAAACTGAGAGATGACTTTTTGATTTAAAAAACCCCTATTGCTCATTAACTTAATGCAGTAGCACCCCAAGGAGAAATGAATTGTAACTTAATTATTAAAACAGAACAGAGGCTTTCAACCTCTTTTAACAAGTATACCCCTTCTCTCTCAAGAGTTCCAGCTCATATAACCCTTTATAATATTTTCTGGTTTTTAAGGGGGAGTGTACAAATTGAGGCCCCCACAGTGAGGGAGTGAGTGAGGCTGAGGCTGCACAACCAGGGCAGAGTGCAGGAAAGATCTACAAGTGGCTCATCTGGGGCATGCAGGGAGGGGGTGGCAGCTCCTACTGGTGCATGCAGCCCGGGAGGACATGGGGGTGTATGCCCCTGGATCTGAATGTAAGGTGAGGGCAGACTAGATCAGCAGTGGAGGAGGAAGTGGGGCTGCGGCAAAGACAGGGGCTGCCCAGCCAGGGCAGAGTGCAGGACTGAGCCACATGGGGGGTGGCTCCTGCAACTATGTGCATCCCCAGGTGGGCACAGGGGCATGTGCCCCCAGCTTGGTGCAAGGCAGGATGAGATGCTGCTGTGGGCTAAGGCTGGTGCCAAGCTGTTCCAGGCAGGGGCTGGGCCACACTGCCCTGGGGGCAGGCAGCAGCAGCACTGGAAGGAAGGGCTATGGAGGGAGGTGACAGAATTTTGGGGTGACTGCAGCCCACCTGTAGCCCCCTCCCAGCATCATTGCTGCCCACCCCATCAGTGCAGCCCAACCCAGCCCTTGCCAGGAAGAGCCTGGTGCTGCTCCAGCTCCAGCCAGCAGTGGTATCCACCCTGCCCTGCACAGATCCAGAGGCATACCACCCATGCCCTCCTGAGGTGTGTGCAGCAGCAGGGAGCCACTCTCCCGCCCCCTAGCCCCAAGATGAGCTGTGGCTCCATCCCATGCTCCACCCTGGCCCCCATCCACTGAGCACACCCCTAGGAGGGCACAAGGGCATGTGTTCCTAGATCTGTGCACAGGGCAGGGCAAGATGCCACTGCAGGCTGGGGCCAGCGCCAGGCTGTTCCTGGCGGAGGCTGGGCTAGGCTGTGCTGGGAACAGGCGGCAGCAGTGCTAAGAGAGGGCTATGGCAACTTTTGGGGTGGCTGAAGCACCTCCTAGTGCCACTGCCACCAGCCCAGCCCGATGCTGGCCCCAGCCCACAGTGGCAACCCACCTTGCCCCACGGAGATCCAGGGGTACATGCCCTGTGCCTTCTTGGGGTGTGTGCAGTGGTGAGGGCTGTCCCCCATGTAGCTCACTCTGGCACCCCACCTCATCTGGGCAGCTGCAGCCCCTACCCTACTCACTCCCCCACTGCTGGAGCCTCGAGCTGCCCCCTACCCCCTTCTCTGGCCCCTTCCCTCACAACATGCTTACCAGCCAGACCCAACTGCTCTCCTGGTCACCTATGTGCTGCGCTGCAGCTGTGTGTATGCACACAGCATTTATCAGCCATATTAGGTCTGCATACCCCTAGGACCTTTTTAATTACCTCTAGGGGTACACGTACCCCCAGCTGACAATCACTGAAATATAATGTCAGAGCTCACTACATGGCCAGAATTCACTGGATTCCATATCACAAGTTAAAAAATGTTAGCCATGGATGTACAAGATAGAATAAAAAACTGTCTCAAGTTGATTTGGGTTCTATTTTGGGCTCCCAAATGAGGTGGTACACTCTCCTCCTACCTTGGGGGCCTTCAAGAGGAGCCTGGACAGATATTTGGCTGGGGTGATATGATCCCAGCACCTGTCCTTACCTGGGGTTGGGGGTTGGACCAGATGATCTGTTTAGGTCCCTTCCGACCCTAAGTACTATGATATGATACTATTTCTGATATTATTGCTGATTTTTTATGTTACAAGGAGTTATTTAGCTTTCTCTTCTTCACTTTTCCATTTATAAAAAGGGACATTGATGGGTACCTGCCTTTCCAAAGTTATGTAAGACCCAAGGATGAAAAATATGAGGTATTATTATAGACTGCTTATTATTTACTATTTATATTGCACTAAAATGCAGAGATCTAATGATGGTTGGGAACCCACTGTACTATTGTTTGCCTAAAGGCAGAGTTAACAATAGTCTCCAGAGATCTTACAGTCTAATACTTTTGTTAATAGTATATTGCATGTGATTAAATAGCCAGAGCCATTTTAAGTAATTTGAAGTAAATGGAAAAACTCCCATTGATTTTAAAATGCTTTGGACCCAATTTATAATATTATGATGGTCTGACACCAATAGCACACCTATTTTGATGGTAAGTATATGTATCATAAGGTATACAGTCACAAAAATGTTTGTGTGCCAGTATCCAACATCATGAAAAATATCTTTTATTTGGGGGAGGCTTTCTAGCACTTACTATTGGCAAGGACAGGTTTCACTTGTCCAATGACTATTTGGTGGTAAGAAGTAAGTAAAACAAATTTTTTAAGATACTGGGATTTCCTGGTATTTAATCCCACCACTGTGCTACAAATATGCAGTACAGAGAATGGATTCATGTGCACAGCATGCATTCTGTGGTGCCTCACAAGACTTTGAAGACTTTCCTGCTTGTGTGGATACAGCCCTTTAGTGTAATATTGGCAATGTGCAATGAAGTAGTAAAGCATTTGCTTCCATCTGGTAAGGATTTTTTTTTGTATTTATATTTCATAATAAAGCAATATTCTTCACAACCCCCTCCCTTGCAACCTCATTGCTAATGAACTGAAAATTCAAGTCATTATTAAGAATGTAAATAACTTCTAAACTGAATGTCAGTAGGTGATATTGTCAGTTGAGCATTTCATAGATTTGTTTTATTTTTTTCCTGCTTCCTGATATCAACCTGAATTGTTTCACTTTGGGAGGTGGGGAAGAGGAATGGAACCACAGATGGCTAGCATCTGTGCTTGCAGTGTTAATGCGTACAAGAATACATAGTCCCTAATTGAATACAGGAATGTAATTCAATCGAGGTCTTGTGTTAACATCATAAACCATAAAAATGTAGCTCAAACAATTAATAAATAGATGTAGAACCCCAAGAATGAATTTCCATGTAAGGATTTAATATGGGTTTCTATGCTGTTCTTAGCTTATGCATTTTACTAAACAAAAAATGCTGGCTATTTTAAAACAAGGCAACAAGGAAACAAATTTAAATTTAAAATAAGTGCCACTAGGGGAGGAAGAGATCTGAAATAAAGGGAGTATGATTCAGCTGATGCTTACAAAAGAAGAATACAGTTTGTGTGACTCTGGGTTCCAGATTAATACTTTTCCTTTATACTTAATGATGTCCTGTATGTCTTTTTAACCATAAACCAATCATAAGTAACTGAAAGGGAGAAATTCAAAACAGAATCAAAACCATCTGCTGGATATAAAGACTATTCTTGCTTCTCAAAATATGTCATAGCAAGTCTTGTGTGCCTTGCAGGGCTGAGCCCTGAGCAAACAGGAATTCCAAGATTAGACCAGAAGATATTTTTATACCACATAAAACTAACTGTTAAAACCCTCATTAAATAATGATTATCCTATGAAAATGGGGATATCTATAATATTAGAACATTAAAACAAATACTTGGATTGAAGGGGAGAAGGAGACTGCTTCTCAAGGAGTACAAATGATTTCCTTACATGCACTACATTAGAAAACCTTCTGTGTGTGTGTGTGTGTGTGTGTGTGTGTGTGTAGGGGAGAACACTGATTACATAATCATTTATATAATCTTCAAATCTTAAAAAAAATCTGGAGACAAGTTTTAAGGACTGTATTCATGAATTTTTAACTTGACCAGTGTTTCAGCCAACTGCTCATATTTAACTTGATTTTGGAAATGCATTACTCTAAAAGCTAAACAAAATTTAATCCTGATCTTATGCTTCTTATTAAACTATTAAGTGGTTTCTTAACAAGCATGGACTACCAGCTATTTTAAGTGGGACTACAACTACATTTTAGAAGTTTCATAAGATTTTGCATGGGCAAATCCATCCTTCTAACTGTTCTGTAATAAGACTAACTCCTGCTCATTAAATCTTGGCCCCTGAACTCTTTCTTACTACAAACTTTATGGTCATTAGTTTTAGGAAAGTCTAAAGCATGAATATTTTTCTCACATAAATATATCACTTCACCTCATCCTAGCAGCCTGTATAGGCTCAGCTGTTGTCAGCAACAGGAATGACATATAATTGGATTTATTTAGATTGCTAGGCTACCTCCCTCCGCACTCTCGCTGGCTAGCAAAGAGTGAATAGAAACTTTTACATTATTTATTTATGATTTTCATTTTTGTTTGATATATTCTTTATCATGTTATCATCAAATACTTATAGCTTTGCCACATATCAATAGTAATTGAATCCTTACAAAATGTCTGACAGGTGAATTATGTTAATAAAAAATGGTACATACCACAGGGTCAATCTACATTATAACACATTCTATATTAGCAAATATGTCATAATAAAAAACCGCCCTGATTATATCATTGCACAGCTTCATGTTCGTGTGGAGAGGAAATGCAACAGTTTTTAACTTGCAGCTGGTTGGAAAAATGGAATTTCTGTCCCAAAGAAAAATACAACATTACAAACTCGGCCCTCTTCAGAAATCAGGAGTCAAATTTGCAAAATTTTTACACAGAACAGAAATTTAATCATTTTTACAATGGATTTTCAAAATCCTAACATGCTGATGTTAAATGTTTATTTTCAATAACGATAAATTATAATTATTATATCAGGAACAGTATATTATACAACATTAAAATTAATACTATACCATATAGAAAATAGAAGACAACCAAAATATTCAATTTCAAATCATATCTGTATTAAAAGTTAGGTGATATTTTTCATTTCTGGGAACATTGTGATTTCTTCCCCATTGAAGAAAAAATACTCCATTAAAAAGTTTCTAACAAGACCTAATTTAACCCAAATACACCCCCATCTTGCAGAATTATAAGAAAATTTAAACATTTTGCACCAACTACAAGCACCAAGATTGGTGTTAATCATGCTGCCAGTGAAAAGTAACTTTTATTATGTACCATATAGTCACTGAATCTAGAGACAATGGTATTTTACCCATTTAACATGGGTAAAAAACAGTCCCTTGTCCTGGATTCAAGTACAAGGCAGCAGGGGGACAGGCAACTCCTTTGGTTCCAGCTCTGATCCTGACCTGGAATTGGGTTTTGGGCTGCAGCAGCTACCTGCCCTCCTGCCACCTCTGCTATGCCTGCCTGTCCCTGAATTTCCTTCACATCCTTCCACTGCAGCCTCTGATCCAGCAGCCTTACAACCCAGAGCAAAACTGCTGCCATGGTCAAACATATACTTTGTGTCCCAAGCTGGAGTGGGAACAGAGCTGTGCTGGAACTGAAGCAAGGGTGAATAGTGGGGGAGAGGGGATTAGCATGAGGGCAGAGGCTGGGTGTGCATGCATCTGTGGGGGAAAGGCATTGGGGTCAAATAGCAAGAGGAGGAAGATGCTGTGGGGGGAGTGGGAAGGGCAGAGGCAGGGGTAAAAGTTGCTTCACTCCCTACCACCTGTCCCTGCCTCAACCTTCCTCAGTGCCTGCCCCCCGTCACTGCTCTACTCACTGCAGTGGTGGTGGCGGTGAATTTAAGACAATCCTCCACTAATTAGGTTTTAATACATGGAAATGTATAACAAATTTAAAAATATTTCATAGATTTCATAAACATAAGGGCTAGAAGGGACTTCGCAAGATCATTGAGTGCAGCTCTCTGCCCCAGGGGCAGGAAGTCAGCTGGGATCAGATCACCCTGGCAAGTTAAGTATCTATGCATTTCTTAAAAGGTATCCAGAGTAGGTGCTTGCACCACTTCTGGAGGGAGTCTATTCCTGACTCTGGAGACTCAGATGGTAAATAATTTTTTTCTTATGTCCAGTTTAAAACGGTCTTCCAGCAGTCTGTGACCATTAGAACTTGTCTTCCCTGGTGACCTGATGTTCTCCCGGTTCCTGATACACATACCTTATATACTTATAGGCTTCCACCAATGTTCCTCTGAGCCTGCACTTTTCCAGACAGAAGAGTCCCATGGCTTTCAGTCTCTCATCATAAGGCCTCTTCTCCTGCCCTCTGATCGTGCACATGGCTCTCCTCTGGACTCTCTCAAGCTTCTCCACATCCTTCCCAAAGTGTGGAGCCCAGAATTGGATGCAGTACTCCAGCTGTGGCCTCACCAAGGCCAAGTTAAGTCCGAAAATGACTTCTTGGGTCTTGCTTGAGATGCATATACAGAATCTAATTATTGGGGAGGTCATCTTAAATTCAGAGTTATCTTGGATTTGGGTAAATAAATACTTAGACGTAACATTCAGAGGAAAACATTTTCATTTTATGTAGGGAGGATGAGACCATCAAAACTGTAAATAATTAATTTGAGAGAGATGCAGTCCTTTAATTCTCTTACATGTGGTTTCCAATAGAAAAATAATTGCTAGAGAGAAAAAATATTAAAAGAAATATATTAAACTATCGAGTCACAAAACCAAATTGTTTTGTGGTGAACTTGGCAAAAGAATATTGGTAGAAATTCTGAACTAAAAACAAACTATATTTTTGGTAGTGACAGTTATAAAAATTCAAGATTTGTGTCTGAATGATTTATAGAGTGTTTTTGATTTTTCCTGTCAACTTTACAGTAAATGGAATACTTTTTGAATACATTCCTTTGGAGTGTTAGAAACATCAATCCAACATCATGATAGTGCATAAAAGTCAACATAGAACGAAGACTAGAAGAAATACATTAATTGAATAGGCTAGTATCGAGTTTAAGTATAAAAATCTGAGCAAAATGCAAATATAAATATTGCATATTACATATACATGCTAAAAAGTAGTCTGTTAAAATATTAGTATTAAATAGTAATTAAATTAAGTTAATAGGTTTTATACATTAAGGTGCCAGGTGTCTTACAAACATAACATTTCTTAAAACTGTGGTCAATTTTCCAGATGTATAAAGTGATTTCTTTTCTGCTCCATTAACAGTATAATTATTTGTGGAAACTAATCATTAAGGTTGTATATTTGTCACAGCAAGAGTCACAGAGTCCATTATTTTTATGTTTTTTAAAAGCTCCCCATGATTTTTGACATTTTGGAATTAAATGAGTGAGTGGGTGGGTAAATGTGCAGGTGAACAGCTGTACTAACTTTACTGAGAGCTTTAAAAGAACAGTTCTTTGGAGACTGACAGGAAGTTAACTATCTGCAGGAAATAAAGGAACTGGACCATTCAGGTTACAAAGGTGCTCTCACAGAAACCAGGCAGTCAAAGGTGAAAAAAAGAGGGAGGAGAAAAACCAATTTACTATCTTGAGGTGTGGATGAAATCATGAACCTTATTTTTCAGAAAAATAAATGATCTGATAAGCTATCTAATGTTAGGGTCACAGAGAATCTCCTCTGTGCAGATCACTGATTCCCATCAATTTGTTGCAGAAGAAGCACAGGTATGTTGATCAACCATATTTTACCACATCTTTGGCTCCCTAAGCTTCCTCCACTGGTACTGGGAACTGGCACAAGGTTGAGGAGTTAGAACAGAGTATCAGTACATTTACCTGGGTGCTTGCAAACAAATGGGACATTTGTAAAAAATAAAAGTTTTCAAGTTTGATGGAAGAAGCCAGTGTTTGCTGCACAGGGTTTACTGCACTGTACTATAATAATGCAAGGTTGTGCAAATGAAGAGGAAGTTACTTTGGTTGGAATTTTCAAAAGGTGCCAAGCTCCCTTTAAGGCCTTTTAAATTCCCTGCCTTAAAGCATTAAAAATGAAACTGGCTCAACTGTACTTATTGCTAAAGCTGATGCAATGGGAAAATAAGTATGTGGCATAAGGAATCAAGCAATTTGTCATCTTATTGAAATTGTGATAATCACTCTCTTTCTATATATATTATCCTGATAATGTCCTTTTAAATAGTAACTAGTTTTCAAACCCTAATCTGTGTATTACATCATTGCAAAGAACATCGCCTTTGACAGGGTTTAAATAAATAATCAGTTTTGCACATGGATAATGCATCCCTAAACATACTAACCATACCAGCACGAAGGTTGCACTGAGACTAATAACTTCCAGCATTTCTTTTGGATAAATAATAGCAAGAATTTGTTATGACATGTCAAATGTAATAGCTCATATTATACATTTGGATGCAAAAATGAATATCTATATTGCAAAACTAATATGACATGACTGTGTAGCTTGTTCATGATTATGAGCTATAAAATACAACACTCCATTAGATATTTGATAAGAAATTCTCACAAATAGATTTTTCATGGCCAAAAGCAACATTTGTTATATTCTTTCTCCATCCATTTTTGTGTGTAATTTATTCAAGAGAAGAGTAGGTGGTAAATTATCTATAAGTTTAATTTTAGCAACATGGCACTGAAGTGTTTTGCACATTACCTACATGTGATTTACTGTAGGTAGTTCTCCACAGCTCTAATATATGCAACTACATGTGCTGATAACACATTTGCTTGATAAAGAGTATCACTAAGGATCAGCATGTAAAACCTACTGACATTAAATCAAGAGAATAATTTACCCTTCGTGTTCTGCTCTATGGACTTATATTTAGACAGGGTCAAACACTTTGAGTACCTTTAACATGAAGAATATCTACCAGCTCATGTTACTGATAAGTAGTTTACAAACTCCTCTTTTTTGGTACTGTCCAGAATAAGAAAACAATTTTATTCAGTATTTTTCAGATAAAAATTAGAAGTGGCCAAATGATTAGGTTGTCATTCTATTATTTCTTCAGAGCATAGGGTGGTTACATATGCAAACATCTGCAGGACAGCTTTTTGTTCTGTATTACAAGGTAATTCTGTGTTTCTTACTGTACAACCCACATCAAGTTAGAGAATATTGGCTTGTGTGTGCTATGTAAACTTTCCTATTCTTCCACAAATGAGACAACAGCATAATAAAAAGGATTTACCATACTGCTGAGCCACATACATTTTGCAAGACATTGATCAAATTTCATTGGTATATGAAGAAAGACAAAGCTTCCTTTTGAGGTCACTTTACACATTGGAAAACTCAAAGCAGTTACCTGCTTGTCATATCTATGTGTGTATAATAACTGTGTGTAATAAAGTAAATTTGTAAGTGTTTTCTAGTTTTCTTGCACTCAGTCCTACTGCCTTCATGGAAGTTTTTGATTCAGAAAGTCTTGTCTCCAACTCATCCATCCATGCCCAAGGCATCCCACATTAGGACATTTAGGTATGATATAGACATGATTTTAAACAAAATATATGCTATCCATATAATACATGGTGGCATCTATAGAAAACAACTATAAGAGACAAGCTGAATAAGAACAAACAGCTTAATTGCTACTAGTATGAGAAGAGAGGATATGCTTATGAAATGTAGTGGGCCAGCTCCACAGCTGATGCAAATTGACATAAAACTTCAGGGTGAAACCTACTCTGCAAAAGCAAACAGGAATTTTGTCATTTATTTCACAATGTCAAGCAATAAATTCAATTTACAACAACCAAAAGTCTGGATCATTTTTAAGGAATCCATTATTTACTACATGATGGAGTAGCAATTCTGCTTACCTGTCATTACTAAAACTATTTTCTGAGGGACAGGTGTTAATGCATTACCCATCATTAGTGAAGCACAACTGCTATTTATTTGAAAGTGAAAGTAAAACAGTCAACAGATTTATTAAGTATTTATAAGCAATATTTATAACCTAGAGTTCTGTCCTGTAAGCACCTTTTGGAAGTCTTACTCACCTGTACAGCACATCTAAAGTTAAAGGGAAGATTGCTGGAGTAAGATATGGCAGAATCATGCCCTTACTTTTGCTTTTGGAGACTGTTAAATGCACTGGGTAAAAATGTAAAACAAATAATGTTTCAAAACCCTATATAACTTCCTGAAAACACTGTTTCTGTAGGCTGACATATTTTATTAATTGTGAATAAATCATTCATAAAATGAAATACGTTTCTGCCATTTCAACAAGTGTATACCTGAGAACTACAACATGAATTAGTCTTAATTTATCTGTGGTATAACCTACATGTTTTATAAAAAAATTGCATGCGTATATATAACCACAGTAGAAATTAACTTCTGCCTAAGGCTACCACCAAATGTCAATTAAGCTGCCAGACTTTCAGAGCTTGGTATTCTATCTTCCTGCCTTGGGGAACTTTTGTATTCAATTTATTGTTGAATAAAGCAGCCACTTTGGCAGCAGAGATACATTAACAAACTGTACTGCATTTTTTAAAAGGTGAGCACACCCTACTAAAAAACAAATTTAAGAAAGCTTATTATTTTTATTATCATTATGTTTCTCAATACATAGAGGTATGCTAGAAAAATGCATTTAATTTTGTTTAAAAATAGATAAAATACATTTGATTTTAATAAAAAAAGTATTGTTTATACTTATATAATTATTTTGTTAGGCATTTATTTTGTTATAAAAATAGAAGTTGCTACCATGCCCAAGAAGAGGATGTAAAAGACAGCTATGTCCCCAGCAAAGGTAACAGTCCATGACTGATAGAAATGGTTTTGTTCCATTAAATCAACACAAAAATTATCTCTGCATCTGTGCATGTGTGTGAACAGAAATTCCACAGAGTAATCCAGTTTTGCAGCTGACCACTGTGGTTATCCTACTGCTTTTCTCCATGCAGTCTAATTGCTAGTTAACAATGGGATTGTCCTTTGTTGTGCAAACTATTTGAAACTATGGGCCCAATTTTATTGACTTTATTTTATCAAAAGTCCCAGATTGTTGCTGTCTGCTATGACACTTTAATGTTCTTGAGTCCTCAAATAGTGCCGTTTATGACTGTCTTGACACAGTCATGGATGATTCCAATGGAAATTTGTCCAAATAAATACTTGCCCCACATATGTTCACAGGGTCTGTGTCCAGACAGGCGTGGCCACAAGGTATGTGGCACCACAGACACATCTGCAATGCTACATACTGAACATAGAAGTGTTCTCCACACTGAAAGGTGACGGGGGCAGGGTTGACCCTGGGACATCCAAGGGTAAAAAAAACCTGTGCAAAAAAAAAAAAAAAAAAAGTCGAGTGGCACATGGAGGGACAGTACGCTTCCCAAAACCAGAGCCTGGCTGGCCGGAGCCATGCTCCAGCTACTGGCCAGGCTCCAGGATTGCCAGGCTCCAGGCTAGCAGGATTGCCACTGCTACAGCCCCAGGTAAAGCTGCAAGAACCAGCCCAGGCCTTCCCTTCTTGTCCCCGGGTAACGTGCCGTGTGCCAGAGGGTGTGTGGCACAGGTATTTCCTGGGGACAGGTAGTAGCAGCATAAGGTATGCTACTGCTTCTTGTCCCCATGGAAACAAACGTCCACACTTGCGTGGATGCAGCCTTGGGGAACATTTACACAAGCTATTAATATGGCACAATAAACTCCAAGACACTTTGTGCCAGTCAGGTGCTCCTGGGCACAGCATCTTCATGTGTGCCTGGGATTGTAGCAACCCCAAGATGGCAGCAGGTTCAGGGGGTCAGCGCCAGGCCCCATGTGGTGGCATAAGGCAGCAGAGGTTCTGACTGGGGAACAAGTGCACCAAAATTGTGGAGCCGTATACCTGACCTCCCAAGCCTGCTCCACCTCCATTCAAACTCTTGCAGTCTACGTCACCATTTGCACATGCATTTCTGTGCAGTAAATGACTCCACTGTAATAGAGAACTATCCCTACAGTATTATCTTACAGCAGAGTTCATTCATTTAATGTGACCTAATACTGGTGTACATGTAAATGGTAATGCTTTACTGTAGAGCAAATTGATCAACCCTACAGTAAAGCACATGTGTTGATACACCCAGGGACTCCACATTTAGTTCTTTGCACATATGTGTTTTTTGAGGTTTTAACAGTCTCAACATTTGCCTTAAATACTCTATACTAGGCCACAATCCTAATGGAAAAGAGTTTCTTTAGTGGGTTCTCATCATGACCCATCAAAACACAACTTACTTATCTACAAGATGCAAATAAGCTGTAGCTCAAAAAGGCAAACTGAGCAGTTCTGAGCCCAGAACTGAAAACACAATCAAGATAGAGGAGATGACTTGAGCTGAACTCTTGCTTTCAGTGTTAATTTACTTAATTTGCTTCTTTGTTGTTTTTGTTGCTTTCAGAGCTAAACCTCAAGACTAGAGAAAACAGATGTTTTAAATATAAAGTGGTATTTGATGTACGCATTCCTTTTATAGTTTGTAAAAAAAATGAAAGCATAAGATGGTTCTGCATTGGTTTTGGGATATCCATGAATTCACTAAGGCCCTAGCGCAAAATAAATTCATTCAGATTATAGAAATTCCCCTGATCATTCCTCATTGAGACAATTGTATACACTTTTAAGAATTCGATAGTTTAAGAGAAAGTTAGAAGGGAATCAGGTGGGTGTGGATGGGTAGGTGAGGTGTGTGTGTGTGTGTGTGTTGTGTTAGCAGAAATAAAGAAACCTCTTCATTAGAGAGCATCCTGCCTCAGTAAACTGAACTCACAACATGACATAGTGCTAGGAGTAGTTGAAAACAGGTGATTGAATTGCATAGAATGAAAGTCTGAAAGTTTCCAGTTAGGCTGCAGAGAACAAGAAGAGGTCTGAGCAACAATTCAACCTGTATGAGAAAGTGGAGCCACTGAGAAGCCAAGTGACCAAAAAATATCCATTTTTCTGAATACAGCAGGTGCTGGGGTGTTGGATGTATGAAAGTCTCTGCAACAGAGCTCAGCAGGGCAGGTTAATTATGAGACAGTGATCAAAAAGTTTATCAACCAGTAGTAGTAGCAGCAACTGTCAGTCTTTCAAGATCATGATGTATGTGTGAGAGATCAGGATCTTCAATGGGTATATATCTAGGCAGAAGTATTGAGAATTGGAGGCTGCCCAGATCCTTCATCCTACCTTTAGACCATTAAGACAGAATCTAAAGACCAGACTGAGTCTGGAGTCTTGATGGCTGTAGTTATATGCGTGTCTGGTAATCAAACCCAGGTCTCCATTGTGGCAGACAAGGATTCTACCACTGAATGACAAGAGGGGGTAGTAGTAATAGGAACACCCACTTGTCAATGTGCCAGGTCATCATCTTGGGACCAGAAGTCATGCTCCATGACAGGGTCTTTGATGTCACAAACCCCACCCTCTTCCCCCTTTACACAGTGTGTGACATGACAAACCCTGTCCCAGTCATATGACACATGACATCACAAACCCCGCCCCTGCCCCCAGTCGCATGACATTAGAAATTCCACCCTGGGCCCCATTCACATGATGCTAGCATCAGAAACTCTACCTCGGCCCCTGGTCACATGACATGTGACATCAGAAACCCGCCCCTGCCCCTAGTCACATGAGTGACACCAAAAAACCCACCCCCTACCCCATCACACGGTGCATGACACTGCCATCACATGGTCTGTGAGATCAGATGGCCCCAAAGCTACCTGCTCATGCTGCAAGACCTGCCCTAGACCACATGGTACAGTCACAATCTATCAGGCCCTAGACTGCAATACTGGCTCCAGAACTCTCCACAGCATCACATGATGTGTGACATCAGAAGAGTTACCCAACAGCCCCCAAGCCCACCCCCCACTCCACATACTGCACAGCACTACCCTAGCCCACTAGGAACAGGCATGGCCTATCTAGTAGCAGGGGGTTGTGACCCCTCTAACAACCCAACCCACCACCCCCAACTAATTGGGATTTCAGAGGTCTTAGACCTCTCTGACAATGGTACCAAACCAACCAGAGTGAGTAGAGGACTGGGGCCTAGGCTACAAGCCCACCCGGTCTATCTGCTCTCTCAAGAAGGTCCTCTGTTTGTATGAACCATGCTAAGGCAGGCAGGGGCAGATATGGATTCTTAAACTATACCGGTAAGTACCTTCACCACAGCACCAAGACTTGCTAGATTGCTGCATAGAAAGTGTTACCTTATTAATAGTTTTGAGAAGGGCAGCCAAAGACTTCCTGAGATGCCTGAACCTTGTCTGTATGCTCAAATGGGCTTCCAAGAACAGACCTGTGAGCTGGAGACCTAGGTCCCTGAAGCAGACATTGAGAATCTGGAAGACATTGGAATCTGGAGAATCTGGTGGGCCCTGTGCCCAGAGCCTTTGTGGGAGGAAGAGGTCAATGGGGAGCAGATAGGCCGGTAAGAGACTTAAAAAATGATTTTGAGGGGCACTTAGAGATATAAACAAGCAAAACATTTAGATAGGTTTTGATAGTGGTGTGGGGTTCATCCTATAGAGGGGAGGTAGGAATTAACTAAGAAGTAATTAAACAGTGGCTAACTAAGGTTTTCATCTGAACTCCTTTGCAGTTAGATGAAGTCTTTTTTTAATGAGTCAAGCAAACCTGCCTACCAGCACACCCATAAACCTGACACCAGAAAGGAGCGGCTTTTTTTTTTTTGCAGAGAACACATGATAATGAAAATTTTAGAAGACAATTAGTCATCGAATCAACAGGTCCTGTTTCATGTCAAGAATGTAAAATCTTCATGAAGTCTCTTATGCAAATTTATTTTTATAGCATACCGAAATACTATTTAAGGATGACTTATTTCAAAAGTGCCTGCGTTGTATTTTTGATGAGGGGGTTAAGGTTGTCATGATTGTGTTAACTGGTTAGATGAAGATATAAATCAAACAATTTGAGAATTTTGCAATAAGCTGTGTATGGAAAGTGTTCTAAATGCAATTACGCCATCAGATTCAGCAAGAGAATTCTCAGAATTAACGAGAAACATTTAGCTCAGGGTAAAGAATTTCTAAATGCTGTGTATTTTCCAGAAGATCCTAATGCTGCTCTTTATGGGTTGATCACTGAGGAAGATAAACCTCTGGTACCCTTAACTGGATGCTTAATAGCACTACAATTTATAAAACCCTGCTTAGGAGAAGGGTTTAGCAAAGACAGTTTAAAGTGTGTTTTATAAGCTGCTATTTGGGAGGGTAAAAAAGTAAGCCTAAAGCACAACAACTGTTTTCAGCCAGACAGATTACCATTTGCTTTAGTGCCTTGGATCTCTAAGCACATTCATATGGAGGTATGTTGTAAAGATAAAGCTAGTGAGACTTAGTTGTCACTAGAAATTATAAAACCACTTCCTAGGAAAATGTTTTAACAAAATAAACTAGTAAATATTGTAAAGGTTTGTGATGGAAAAAATGGATTTAAAAATATATATTTTCACCGGGTTTGTGTGCTATTCTGCAAACTGAGCTGTCATTTTTGGGTGGGATAGAGTGGATGGTGAATTACCCAGAATCAAGGTATTTGTGTTGTAAAGACAAATACACCAGCAAAAATATAGATGTGTGACCAGAGCTTCTAGCAGCAGACCTCTACATAGGTAAAGACTAAAGGGATCATCTTTTACCAAAATTTTTTTAGTGGTGACTCCGTTTTAAAACAGTCTGGTACATACTTTGCTTTCTACACACTATGTTACTTATTGTATTATTTAAATGTTAATATGGAGGGCTTACTTACTGTATTATTTGATTTTTATTACACAGGGCTTATCTAGTGGGAAAGTCCCACACAATTTTACTGCAGTAAGGTAAAAATGTATTCTAAAATGGACGTGTTATTTGTGACTGTGTTAATATAAGCATATTAATTTATAACAACTGAGCAGGTGTAGATGAAATGGGGGCCGTAAATTGAAGCGGTGGGTTTTAAAAGACACCGCTTCAATTTAGAGCAGATTAAACCCTTGTATCATGTACACACCCCACCGATTTACCTGCCTCTCTGGTGGAGAGGTGAGGGCAAGCTGCCAGGAGGCAGAGCAGTCCCTAGCTTGCGGGGAGGCTGGTGCTTCCCTCCATGGCAGTGGCAGCCCCTCCCCCCAGGTGGCACCTGCCTACAGGCACACCTGCAGGCTAGGGCAGCCCTGGGGGGCACCACAGCTGCAGCAGGAAACACCGGGACCCTGCACAAGCAGACAGGTTTGCCACTTTTCATTGGCAGAGTCTGCTTTCCCAGGCTGCTGCCAGGCTGCCTGCAGGGCTTCCTGCAAAGCTGTGGAACTGCAAGGAGCCTGGTGCTTCACTCTGAGGCTGTAGCGAGTTTTAGTTTGCTGTGCCCCAAGTTATTTAAGGTGCATTCCTTCACCAAATTTCCTACAGCAGCTGAAATGAATGTGCAATACACTGCTAAGGCACATTTACCTACAGCATTAAAGCAGTGCAAAAGCATTTAGCCTACTTTAAAGTGTTGAGCGCATACGCCTCTCATTTCATCTACACATGGCCACTGTCTGTAACTGTTTTCAAACAGAACTCCTTCTTCTAAAATAGAAAAGCAGAACACACACATACATTCATGTTTTTATCTGATAGTAAAAGATACATTTTCTGAAATCAGCTTTTGAAACTCCATGTGTTTTTTAGGGAGGAGAAGTTTGGTGTGTGTAAATTAGTCACCTGTGAATATAGAGATAGAGGAGGGGAATCAATCCTGTGAGTATAAAGAGAGAAGGGGTAAACCTTGTTTGTTTATTTCTTGGGGAGATTGGGTGTGTGAAATTCAGTCTCCTGTGAATGTAGAGATAGAGGGTAGGGTTAAGCAAATTTTAAATTTGGAGTGTGTGCAGCTTAGCTATACATTTGTGGACAGTAAATTCTCAATGCTGAGATGTAATTTTTATATTTCATAAGTGATCACATACAACACTCCTAAAGAAGGGCAGGAACCAGGTCAGATACCTCTAAAAACGCTATCAAAAACAACAGAAATGCTCAGCTTGCAGATCATAACACTGAGGATCAGAAGATCAACAGGGCAGAACAGAAGGGCATAGTTCCTCAGAGGAGAATGCACCACGTACCTCTGAGAAAACACAACTATAAAACAGCTATAAAAACACAAGGATTCGCTCCTCCAAAGCAGGTAATCTGGGTTCCATGAATAAGAAACCTAGGACTCACTGCTCACACATTTTAGAGAAACCCAAAGAGAAAAAGGAGGGTCTTCATACTTTTTTGAAGGATCATGATTACTGTGAAAACCAGAAGATGGGGGGTTTGAAATATGTGGGTACCCACCTTGCCTTGAAAGATCATGATTATTGTAAAATTCAAGAGAGGTATACATGTACATGTGTGTGTGGGAGGGGGGTCAGGGCATGGTTTACCTGCCTCTCTGGTGGGGAGGTGAGGACACGCTGCCGGGGGCACAGCAGTCCCTAGCTTGCGGGGAGGCTGGTGCTTCCCTCCACGGCAGTGGCAATCCCTCCCCCCAGGTGGCACCTGCCTGCAGGCACCCCTGCAGGCTAGGGCGGCCCTGGGGGGCACCACAGCTGCAGCAGGAAGCACCGGGATGGTGGGTAACCATCTTGTCTTGAAAGATCCTGATTATTGTGAAAACAAAAACAGGGGGGATTTTGAGTGGTGCTGGCATATGTATACATCACAGAAGGAATGCAGAGTGCTTTGAAAGATTATGATTACTGTTGGAACAAAAGGGTACGTTTTATTTAGACAGGAGGTAGTCTGTATGACCTGGACAGCAGTCATGGCATGCACCATAAGAGGGAGAGCCATGATAAACCCAGGAGTAAAAATGGGGGGGCTAGCCAGCAAGTGGCTTGCTGGACAAAAAGTAAGGCCCTGTTTAAAACGGAATAAATGCCTATTGAGAAAAAATGGGACATCCTCTAGTGATGGTGCTTTAGAAGACCCCTTTGAGGGCTCCTCAAATGCTCCTCTTCCTTCTGGGTCTGACCCTCCTCCAGTCAGAGTGGTGGGATAGCGAATATGATTTAGAAGACTCTTTAGAGGGCCTCTCAAATGCTCCCCAACCTCCTGAACCTGCATAGGATGTATTACCAGATGTACATATAATGCAGGTGAGAAGGCAAGAGTGGTTTGTAGCTAGGTTTGGAGGCACAAGTTACACAGAGGAGGTCCGTTTTGTGAATCTGGAGCTTATACTGTTACAAATGGTGTACAAAGCCATAAGCAGAAGGGCAAAACAAATTGTAGCATAACTCCACCAGAGATTCATACCCAATGACTATGCCCAGTTACGTATTCAGGCAGATAGCATGAGGAACTGTTTGTATTCTCAAGTTATTCATTTAAATCAGATGACCCCAGGGCTGTTTTTAGAGTGGATCAGTAACATGTTACAAAGCTAGAGAGAGCTACTGCTTGATTCAACATTTTGGGTGACTGTAGTCAGTGTGAGAGGAGTGGGCAGTGGGAGCTGTAGAGGTGCAAGCTCTATCCCCTATTGCCAGATCATTGCTTAAAAGAGGAAGTATTTAATTGACCCGAGTACCTTCGATACTAGCCTGTGCTTTGCAGGCAGTCTGTTGGCTGTTACAAAATGTAGAGGGGCCACAAATGTTGAACTGCTAGATGGTGCTAAAGAACTTCACAGAAAATTGGGCCCGTCTATACATCAAAAGGTTACGCTCTACCAAGTAGCTTTGTCTGAAGGTGCTGAACAGGTTAATATTCATATAGTCATTCATAAAGGGAAAAAGGGATGGAATATATTTAAAACACATGACTTACCCAGATACCCCTGACACCTGTTTTCTTTTGCTACATGATGAACATTATGATGGCATTTTGGATTTAAAAAGGTGTTTGGCTTAAGAAATACTCACAATCTTTGTGAGATGTTGTACAGTCATGACACTCATGCAGGTTCTGATATCATCTTTGTCTGAGCCTGAACAGCGCTGAAAATGTGGGCAAGGCACAGAGATGCCTTAACTGTAAACTGTCACTAAAGGGTACTTACAAAGGCATATGGCTCCGGCCTCTGAAAAGCGGATTGAATGTCTGACAAACTTTGTGCGGCAAGTATAAATCTTATGTGAACAGAAACCACAAGTGTGAAGGGAGGTAGTGCAAGCAGTGTTATGGGAAAATCATGGATGTAAACAAGCATCAGTGTTTTATGCATTGGATTACAGAACCTGAAATAGGAGCAGGGTACATTTTTTATGATTTTGAATGCATGCAGGAGAGGGGAATGCATGCGCTCAATTATATTTTTGTGATGGAGCTAAAGACGGGGGGGGGGGGGGAACCTCAGAAAGCCATGGGCAAAACTCCAAAAAGGGCTTGGATAGCTAAGGCAAAAAGGTCAAAAATACCTAGGAGTTTAAGGGCAAAGAATATTTATCTTGTTTTATTACGGTCTTTAATCAATAAAAAGTTCAAGAACTACACCATCATAACTCACATTGCCAAAGGCTATGACAGTTAATTTATCGTTAGCCAGTTATTGAAGGAAAAAATGGGTTTGAAACTAGTCACTCAGGGTTGTAAATTCTCGTGTATGGCAGTGACCAACCTAGGTATCTGTTTCATAGATTCTTTAAATGTTTTGCCAACTTAGCAAGCTTCCCCAGACAATTGGGTTTGAAGGATGCAAAGGGTATTGCCCAGTTTTTTTTTTAACATGGCAAAAAGCCAAAAGTATGTCAGGCATCTCCCAAAAGGTGGAGTACTACAGTGTTGAAAATAAGCTGTCCAGTGAGAAAGAACAGTTTTTAGAATGGTATCAGGATAATCGTGATAAGACCTTTTACATGCAAAAGGAGATGGCCAAACATTGCTGGCAGGATGTAAAGATTTTGAAAGAGGCTTGCTGCCTCTACAGGGACAAGATTATGACAATGACACAGCAGGTAAATCAGGTGAAAATTGATGGCAAACACCAAAACATAAAATGCTGCATAGATCCTTTCCAATACAACACGCTGGCTTCTGTTTGTATGGCCGTGTACAGGTTTATGTTTCTGGAACTGCAGACCATAGCACTTCTCCTCCCTGACAACTACTAGAGAAAGAAAAAGAGGTTTCCAGCCCCATCTATCCAGTGGCTACCGTACATCTCAGAGAAAGAAAACATTCAAATTCAACATGATTTACAGGGTGGGGAACTTCAGGTAGGCCCCTATTTTTCAGATGACTATGCCAAAATTGATGGGAAATACACGACCTTTGAATTTAAAGAGTGCCTTTTCCATGATTATGTCACTTGCTACAATAAAAAAAACAGAACCCACTGGCAGAGACCACCAATGGGTTTTTGAATTACCAGACATTGTACAAGACCAATTATCTCAAGAGAGAGGGGTTCATCATTAGGACCATTTGGGACCACAAGTGGAGGGCTCTGTTAGAAATGGATATGGAGCTGGCAGATTTTTTTAAGCAGAACCCAGCTGCCTTCTCCTCAGCTACCTAGGGATGCTCTTTCTAGGAGAACTAATGCCATCTGTCTTTATTACCAAACTAAACCCGGTGAACAAAAACACTATTATGATTTTACCAGCCATTACCCCTTCATAAACATAGGAATACCTAAATGGACATCCTGAAATAATTCATGACAATTTCAAATCCCTGCTGAGTTATTTTGCAATGGCCAGGGTGAAACTGCACATGCCGTGAAACTTCTCCCCCCCGCCATATTACCAGTCAGGATGAATGGCAAACTTATGTTCGTGCTGTGCCGCCTTTGTGCAGGAACAAGAGAGCAAATATGACCACACTGATGAAGAGAGAGCCTTCCTAGGCACACGGTGCACACCAGAAATGAATAAAGCTATTGCCAAGAGGTACACAAAGTAGCTAAAATCTATGAAGTCTGGCATTTTGCCAAGAGGTCTAACACCTTTTTCCTGATACATAAAACCGCACCTCCAACAGAAGCCTCAGGCTTATCCTGCCTGGTGTAATGACTGAGGAAAACAAGACAAATACGTGGCCAATTTCTTCTAAAGAGAAGGTGTGATTTGTGAGCCAGAGAAGAGATTGGAACCCCCACCAAGCAATTCTGAGAATGCCACAAAAACACCTTTTGGGTATCTGGTGGTGGATTTAAATGCTTCTACCCCACATGCTTTTAGATTAAGAACCAGGCTTTTTCCTTCTGACCAACTGGCTATTTACACTTAAAAAAATAAAAACACTGGGTGGGTAAAAAAAAAAAGAGATGATCTAGTGGCAGGTGCTGCTTAGCTCCTGAGACAGTGGGAGGGAAACATGTCTAACCCCATAAAAAGAAATTTGGCTCTCTTAAAACTGCTTCTTCAATCCTCCCCACAGAAGAGAAAAGCTATACTTTGCTCAGCCTCTGACGATTGATGAAACAATCTGGGGGATTTATGGGACCTTTGTTAAGTTTTGCTCCCCCTCTGATTATGGGGCTTTTGACTAAGTAGTGATGGAGTACGAAGAAAAAATGTATTTGGTGCCCAGCTGCCAGGTGGAGCAATTAAGGGCTTCCCCACCGTCTCAGCAAAATATCAGAACCAAGGCAACCCGCTTACTGGATGCTGAAATGAGGGACATTTCCCAAAGGTTGGGTTTAGCTGAATATGATAAAACTAAACCGTATGCCACTGTGATTCCAAAATACCTGACATATGTAAAGCAGGGTGACTTGGACAGAAGGACATTAACCCTGTTTCTGCCAGAACAGAACCCCCTAGGAGCCAGAAAACCCCTAGAAACCCCAATAAACCCCAACCCCATTGTTCAGGAAGTGCTGGATAACGTTCATGTCTGATGCAGAAAAAATGTTAAGGTTTTGCTCACCAAGTGGAGCCAGCACAAGCATATTTCTTCTTGAGATGATCAAGGAGGCTTTGATTACAAAGGAATGCTCATCAAGGGTTCTAACATGCTCAACTTAGTTCAAGGAACCCTTCCAATTCACACTGAGTCTAGTAAACATCCACCTAAACGTTGAGATGTCTTTATGAAAGCCATGGATGAGCTTCCATCGTCTTCCATTATGGGCAATGCTGTAAATCAGGCTCTTCTGGAACACCTGAAAACATGTGCTGCAGACCAAGAACACCAACCTCACTGCCTAAGTGAAAAATGATTTCTAAAAGCCAATGGCTCGCCATGTAAAGTTTTATGCTTGAAATAAACTATTTTATACTGCTTCAAATTTTGCCTACAGAGGATTATTTTTTTTTAATGAAAATGGGGTAAAAAGGAAAATACATGCACCATTTTTTTAAACAGCAACAGCTTAATTTACAGCTGGGTGTTTTATTTAGAAATGGTGTTCATGAAAGTCATAGCAAGAAATGCACGTTTTGGCATGTTGAAACATGTTTTGAGCAGGCCCAGACATGCAGAAAGTTTTATATTTACTTTTTACAAACTGCATCACCATCCTATCATTTTGTACAAAATAATCAGAATAACACAATTTTAAAGTCTGTTCAAATGATAGCTCCTTGCTACAGGGATGGAGGAAAAACACACAGTGGTATTCACAGGTGACAGATAAGCAAAGCATATTTCTGCTCTCAGGTTCCCGATTTTAATAGTGAATAATGATCAGCACGTTCCTGGACAGGTCGAAGGCAAACGTACCCCAGGGCAAACTCCTCATGGTTGATTAGCAGGGACTGGTCTTTCATATGTTTATTTGTCATCTGTACCAGCTGCATGTATTCTCTCATGCAGCTACCATTCTCAAAATTTGGTTGTAGGGGTTTTGTCAGGGTTTGTAGAGGGCCACAAAATTAATATTGTAATGTTAAATTTAAATGGATCCTTAGAATAATTCCCACTAAAGGCATCATTATTCACGAACCTGATGATGACAACAAGTTTGGGCAGCTGTCCCAAAAATAAATTCTCCTGATTACTAACTCGGCTGCTGATGGGGATACTTTCATATCCACTCTGTCTATGGGGTATTTAGCATTGGCCATAAGCAAGGCCTCCACAGGGCCCAGATAGCAAACTAATGTGATGCTTGTAAGACTGTAAAGGGTACCACAATTACTTACTGAAAATTATTAGTTTATTAAAAATGGAATTATTGGGGAGGGGTGTCTGGGTGTGTGTGTGCATATATATATATTGTTGCATAAACTGGGTTCTTTTTTGTTGCTTGAAAAGGGAAGATGTGACAATTATATATACCTTTAAGAAGTGAGTAGAGTTTGAAAGAAAGAGCTCGAAGTGTGTCTTGTGGCTGAGTGTGTATGGTGTTAGCAGAAATAAAGACACCTCTTTGTTAATGCGTGAGCTGAACCCACAACATATTACTTACTGGTCCATATTCAGTGCTTATGAGTCAGTCCATACTTGTTTGTCCTTTCCCTGAGTATATATAGTTACTTCCTCATTCTGTGTACATTATTTAACACAAGGTCTAGCAATGGCTGTCACCACACTGATAAGCAGCTTACCTGGATATTCTTGAGTCTTATGGGAGCTACTGGTGAAGCTATGGGCAGCTGCCAAAAAATGATAAGAAATCAGAGTATCTGCAGAGTTGGAAGCCCTGTATTTACTGTTCTCTTGCAGAGATTATTAGTCCTTCCACTGAAGTCACCTACAAAAGCTCTCAGTGGTTTCAACAGAAACAGGATTTGGGCCAGGCCTAAAAAGTCTAAGATTAGCAAAACAGTGCAGGAACCCTCATTTCCAGTTGAATTAAAAGTAGCTCAGCATCAACCAGCAGAAAATTAGCATCTTACAATTCAGGTTAGGGAAGGCTGGAGAAGTTTTGAACATTTGTAATCTCCATTGTTTTTATTAGATTTTGCAAGTTCCCATCACCACAAAGGATTAAACACATGACTGTTAGACAGTGAATGAGACAAATTTTAAAAGCTGGAATCACTAGTGATCATTTCCAACTTAACATCTCATGGAGCATTTTTAATCCTTTATCTTCCCTGTAAGTGGAACTGAAAAGTGACAATGTTTGTGCTTTTGTCTTTCCCTCGCCCTCAAAAAATCTATTATTAAGCACTGGTAAATGGATGAAAACAATAAATAGAGACTGTAGAGACTAATATTTATTAAAATGATTGGGGACTTAACATATTTTGCTTTTGAGCCATATTCTTAATGGCTGATTAATATCTGGCAAGATCCAGACGTTCCAATGATAAAAAGCTGTTTAACAATATTTGGTCTGCCACAGCTATCTGTGTGTTTCGATATTTGAAGTATATTCATAAAGAGTGCCAGATAAGATTCTGAAGTAACTTTGCTATTGCTCTCTCAAGTTTTGCAGAGAAAAAGATTAATTCAGCAGGAGAATGAGGCATTTACACTTGTGATTTCAGTGGACCAAGATTGCTTAAGACAAAAGTGTTAGAAAGGGATGGGTAGTCAAACACACAGGTAAGCAAACAAAATAAAATTCCAGAACAGTCCTCCCCACCACCACCACCAAAAAGGGAAAAAAAAAAAGTCAAAGCAAATCTATTTGGAACCAGGATGCTATTTTTTATTTCAACTATTCATTCCCACAACAGCTTTTTTCTGTAATTAGATATGAGTCTGTTGCTGGACATCATTAGAGTGAGCACAGCACAGAAAGGTTATTAGTGCTTCATCTGAACTCTGCAAATGTCAAGCCAAGTGGGAATGGTGCATGGTGCTAGGAAACTTATTCCAGCTATCATATGCTAATGAAGAGAAACAATGCATGGTCTGCAAGGGGGAAAAAAATAACCCAAAAACTAAGAACATGTGGTGCATTTACAATAAAAGCTAGAAGCATATGCAGCTTTCTATAATCCCATCCTCATTAAAATATGTAGATAGTACCATTAGGTGGTCAGTTTGGAGGAACCGTTTGCATCACTAACCTACTGAATCAGGTTTAGTGGACTACAGTTCACTGGTTAGTAAAACCACATCAGGAATAGCAGTGTCTTGCTAAATTAAAAGGGGCTTGCCAAAGTTAAGAATAATACAAGCTATATGAAATTAAGAATAATACAAGCTATATGAAACTGGAGCAGAACTAGCTAGTTACAATTGTTATGTCACTGGAAGAATTCAGACTTGCCACTATCACACCTTTTTTCATAATTTCCCCCCCAGTAGGTATCTATCCATTTATTAGCAAAGTAAGGGATATGCCAAGTTGTTATGATATACATTGAGTTTGGGGCTAATTAATACATTGTCCGTGACTACATTTGAGATCAGATTTGTTTTTGTTAGATTCATTCATTTCTTGAAAATAAAGATATCTTAATGGTGCTATTTAGCAAATTCATTTGAGTGACTGATATGTTCCTTGAATTAATTTCAAAGAAGTATCTTGTAATCAATATTAACATAACTTAGAGAGCATTTTTAATTATTTTATGAGAAGTTTATTCCTTCCATTTTCAGGTATCTGTTGATAATTATACATGCAAAAACCACATATTAATATGATATGAAAGGTGCATATATAATTGCATACAGCCAATGTTAGATTACAATTAAAAACAGAATACTGGTCTTAAAATGTTAAGTTATCTCACACAATGTGTTTGTTGATATGGCTGTATATAAAGAATAGATTTAAAGAAGAACATAAAAGGAGAAATAATGGGACTGGTGTTTTTTCATTATTTATGATGTACTAAAAACTAGGGCTGTGCAAGGCTTCGAGAGGTGACTCGATCCAGAGCAGATTTGGCCTGATTTGGTGGATAAATCCCCGAATCTGAATCGAATCAGGGAACCAATTAAAAAGTCTGAATCAATTTGAGGCTCTCTGAATTAATCTGGAAAGCTTCGGTGATGTGGGCAATCCTTGCCTGCTGCAGCAGTGAGCTGGACCCGGACTCTGAGCTGGTAAGTAGAGGGTGGAGGCAGCTGTAGGAGGGAGGAGGGGACCATGGGAGTACCACCACTAGGCCCCATCCCCTGTCTGCTCCCCCAGACCCCCCCAGCCTCCCCATGGCTGCCCCCCAGCTCCCAGTTGTTTAAAAAAAGCCTTCACTTACTGGTTGTTGCCATGACCCCCCCGATCCACCCCCACTCTTCCAGTCCCACCACGGCTGCCCTGCCCACCCCAGCTCCTAGCCCTTTAAGGAAAAAAAAGCCCCAAACTCACCAGCTGCTGCATTAGCCTTGAGGCTTCTGGGGGTTCATGCGGAGCCCCCCCCCCCACAGTGTGGGGCAGCGGGGGGCAGCGGGGATCACTGCTTACCAGGCAGCAGCTGATGAGTACGTAGTCTTGGGTTTTTTTAAGGGCCAGAGCTGGGGTGGCCCTCGCACCTCAAAGCAACCGGTAAGCGGGGGCTTTTTTCCCCAAAAAGCTGGGAGCTGGGACAGGTGAGGCAGCCATCGAGAGCAGATGGGAAATGAAGTCTTTGTGATTTGGAGATCTGGCTGATTCGGCAGCAGCCAAATCTCTGAATCAGATTTGGCCAAATCAATTTGGGACAGTGATTCAAATCACCGAATCAAATCGCTGTCCCCCACATCAGCCAAATCCAAAGCAAATACTAGCCGCTTCGCATAGGTTTACCAAAAACTAAAAAAGTCTCTCAACTGTTATTTCCTCATACTGTTTCTTTTAAATAGATGTGTAAGTCTTGTCTATATAGGAAGATTAATGATACTATGATCACCAGTGAAATAGAAACATTGTAGGAATCAGGAAAATGAAAGGCGAGTGCCTAAAAGGAGGAAATTCTAGTACAAATTTGTAGGATGGCTTGATTGTTTTTTGGCTTGTTCATGTACAGTTTAGCTTAAACAGGTATCATTTCAGATGAAAATTCAGAAACCTCAATCCTTCAATTATTACAATGTTAAAAATTATATTAAACATCTCTCAAACACCATACTTCATTCTCCAGTTACCTTTCAGGAGAAAACGAAATACAACCAGACTGACCAACATATTTACAAAAAATGTGTTTTGTCTTCTGAAGTTGGTTTGTAATGAACTGAAATTACTATGAGCATCAATAATATTGTTATGATAACATTAACTATCTCCTTTCCTTGCTTTTGTTTATTTAAGGCCCAATTCAGGCAAGGTTGTGTGCGAAGTTCTGCGTATCATTGCTTTCTGTGCATTTGCACACAACCACATGCTCCACATTTCAGGACCAACTATAAGCCACCTCCTGCAAATTCTTATGAAAATCCTTAACAATGAAGTCAACTGAATTCACATGCTGAAAATTTAGTAGATGCATACACGCTTGCAGGTTTGAAGCTTTAATGTTGGGCTAACATTGGCCCCAGATGAAATGAGATTCTTCAAGTCATTACTGCTAATCCTAATGGCACCAAATGTGTCAATATATCAAATGAGTACAGAAACAGATGAAATATGAAGACAAAGATTAAAGCAGAAAAAGAGAGGGAAAGAAAAGACAAAGAAAAAGGCAAAAGTAAATAAACATGTCTAGCCCTCCTAAACTCTCACTACAAAATTCATAATGTTTCTGAGCGCCTTAAAGTGATATCTGCAAGCACCATTTGAAATTTCAAAGGCTGTGTTGCCATATTAAGCAGTCTTATCTTGATCTATAATTACATTTGGGCCACATAAAATAAGCAATTATTTTTATCAATACAGATTAATACAATTTATGTATTTAAGATCCAGGGGACTGATTTATGTGTTTGTAATCACTGCTCATTTCATTTTGTGAAGCTGCCTATTACTGGCTTATTAAAGCCTCATTATAGTATTAAGACCAAATGTCAATCTTGGTTCCAGTCCAGACTCTTCTCTCTGTATTTTGTAATTACCAACATAAATAATTTCCAATGGCAGTTCATTTGGGACTTGTTGATCAATAGGAATTTTACAGTGGACATTTGGGAATTTGTATCCAGAAAAGGATATATTTATTTAACCTGACTCACTTTGATGCGTGGGGAAAACATATATAACAATATCCATTCTGCCAGGGCCAAATATTCGAGTAGCATAAATCAGAGTAGCTCCACTGATTTTGCCATCTGAATATCTGTCCCCATACAGAAACAAACAAATTGCGTGTGATAGTTCTGAAGTGATGAATAATCAATAGATCACAGAATCCACACAAGCACAAAGCTGACAGCTTTCATGCTCTGTAAACGGCAGAAGCGATTCTATATTTTATTAGTACAATAGGCTAATATAGTCATATTTTTCAATTATTCAGAAAAAAATCCTCTCATATACATCTATAAAACTTCTATTATTTTTCCTTCTTTCAGAAGACTCTAAACTTATTACATGTTTTATGGAATAAAAACAAATATTTATATAATGCACACAATTAGAAACACATTTAATTGATTTTTAAAAATGAATGGCACAATGTAAATCTATTCTGCAATTAGAAATACAATTGAAAAGATTTGTTAATAGTAAATGATTCATTAAATATAACATATACCATTATAAGCCTAAGAAGCATATAAATAAATTGTGCTCCAGATATAACTGAATTGAAAATTAAAAAAAAAAATTTCTGAATTAAAACAGGAAGTCATCACCTAAGCACACAGGGTTCTATGTAATATGTTATAGGCATATATCACATTCAGAAAACTGATTTTTAACATGAATTTTTACTTGCAAAGTAGAAAACGCTCATCATAATCAAGCCTTATTTAAACAACAAAGATTTTCTTTCTAGAATTATCTTTAATGTGCTATGTGCGATACCATTTGTGAATTTTATATATAAGTAATTCTCTAAAGTGTTTTTTAAAATCTAATTACACATGCAACATTTGCATTTTTTATATAATGCTAGAACTAATCCTCCATTTGTAGGTCTCTTCCCATCAGATCAACTTCAGCTTAAAATAAATTGCACAGTTTTATTTTAATCTGTTGCTAAAGTTTAATACACCCAACAGAGTATCTGTAGGATCTAAGAAAACCTATTTAAAGGAGTGTGTGATACTTAAATGCAGACTTTAAATGTACCTTTTTATTCTTATCACAGGAATATTACTATGGTCCCCAGTAAGATTTATTTTATAATTGATATTTTATAATGAATGCTATAAGAATATTCAAGCCTCATGGAAGGAGAGCAAAATACTGTAGCAGGCACCTACCTGGTGCATTTGATTTAGCTTTAACAGTTAATAACACTTGTTGCTGTGAAAAGGAAAGGGGCAAGGTGTGGGTGCAGGGAGAGGGTCAGTTTCTTCCCTTTAAAAAAATTCTTACTTGGTACCATTCCAGTCCCAAGGAATTTGATAGGATTTATGGAGGGAATGGACTAAAAATGATTAACTTAAAAACTACTTTTATTTTTTAAAAAAGAGAACTTCCCACAACCTGAATGCTGCTCCTCTCTGCGCCATTGGTACCAGAGGCTCATCAGAAGAGGTTTGGGTTGACATCTCCTCAGTTTGCATTAGGGGATTCCTTATTTCCTGTGAATTTTAAGTTATATACATTCTATATTCCTTATGCCCTCAACACAGGACCTTTTATTATAAAGTAACAGACCTGCATTCTCTCTCACTCACTGGATTAGATCAAAGCCTGCATTTATTATCAGCTATGGGCACTTCACTAGTACCACACCTTTTTCTTTTGAAACTTGGAAGGAATTTCTCCTTCATGGCCAGACTGGACAATTTAAGGAGCTTTTCTGCCTTCCCCTTTCCTCCAGTTGGTCAGGAGGAAAAGTTTGAGTTGTTACAATTTAGCAGATGTCTGATGCAGGTACACGTTCCATGAGGAGTCCGATTCCTTGTCAATCTTGGTTCCATTTGGAACCAGCTGGAGTCAGAAGTAAATTTAACGACACTTTGCTAAGAAAACTAGGGAAAAGGGGTGGGACTCCCAACACCTACTATAGCAAAGACACAAGCCATGGTCTTTTTTGTTAATATATAACAAAGATAAAAAATGAAAGAGATTAACACCCTCCAAAAGTACAGAGAAGCAGGGAACATCTACATATGCAATTGAAGTATAGAAAATGCAGGATCATTAGTGCACTCCCAGGTACACATTTACATCAAATTGGTGATGTAATTTGATTTTTTTCTATGGATCTGACTGCATTCCACAGCACTTTACTGCTGAATATACCAGTTCTTGCTTTAAAATTATTTCAGCCCAAACAGACTGGTCATAATTGGGTACTAGGGCTGTGCGAAATGGCACCATTCCATTTTGCCTTGAGTTTCGAGGTTTTGACGGAACAGCATTTCTCATCGAAATTCATTTTGATTCGAAACAACTGTTTCATTTTGCTTTGTCGAAACAGTCAGGCTGTTTTGACTCTGTTTCGACTTTTTGCTAGATCTGCTGGAGATTTTCTGGAGGTTTTCTACCCCCCCCATTACCGCTTAGCTCCATAGATCATAGGGGAGCCTTTAAGTCTAAGTCTTAAATGAACAAGTTCTTTCCTTTTAAAGTTTGTGGCACTAGAAATTTTCCAGTAATATGAACATCTGTATTCTGCCAGGATCATCTCCAGCAACTACAGAATAAAACCTTCTATGATATGGACTGAAGTGATTGGAAACACATTTGCGATACCCCTCATTTTTCTTTATGATGCTCCTGGTCCCTTAACTAGAGAAAACTGCTCCTGACTTGAATTTATATTATAGTTTTCAAGATGCTGTAAGTAGCAGATTGTGGGATTTAATCATTTAGGGAAAAGATAACTTCACTGAAACCTAAACTATTTTGAACAAGATGGAAAGAAGCAAACTATTAGTGCTTGTTGTATAAATACATAAATATGCACAAAATGATATTTTGTGCCTCTTTCAGTTTTGTGCCTTTCGAAAAAAAATGAACTCTGTCGAGCACCTTGTGTATAATCTTTCCCATACACTAGTAAATACAGAGCTCAAAGGGTTAAAAATGTTGTTGTCTAGTCTCTGACTCATGGGCCCTTGCTACATGTCACATATATTATGCAATTAACTGGTTATTTGCATAGTAAATTTAGACTAGCGACACGTGAAAAGTAAGACTGGTGACAAGTACAGAGTAATTATTGCACAAAAAACTAGTTAACTGTGCCATAAATTTAGATCAGCCACACATGCAAAGTAGTTATCACACTATAACAATGACTCTCCAGCTATAAAAAGTCAACCAGCTACAAAGTTAGTGCTTGAAAATGTGTAACAACTCTATAGCTGGCTTCTATCCAGCTTTACTTAAACATGAGACACATCCCACTTATTAAAACAAGCAGATTCTTCACTGAAAGACCTCTTCCTAATGAAAAGCATTCTACAGTAAATTCAAGACCCCGGCATCCTTGGTCACATACATTTTGGAGAGAGAAGGGGATTCTGATCTGTGGTATTTAGGTAAAACCCTTTTCTTTTCTCAGCATTGCAGGAGCTCTTCCTTGAGAATCTGGAGGAAGAGGAAAGGAGCCCCTTAAGAACATGGCATCTCTTCAGCCCTCAGGGCCAATACTTGTTCTTGAAAATGTGCTATCCCTGGCTTCCTTCACAAGGCAAAACAACTGTAAAGATATGTGTGGGAGTATAAGGTGTCATTGAGGAGAGGAGTCTCTGGGAGCA
The DNA here is from genome assembly GCA_030014935.1 of Caiman crocodilus. Lineage (NCBI taxonomy): Eukaryota > Metazoa > Chordata > Crocodylia > Alligatoridae > Caiman > Caiman crocodilus. The sequence goes on from JAGPOW010003447.1 coordinate 11,374,498, forward strand.
TGGTTTTTATCACAACCAGGATAGTATGGAAGCCAAAGCTGACTAGCTTTCCCCTTCGATAGAAATTCCTACTGGTTCCACAAAGGAAATAAAATTCCTACCAGTTCCATTATGGAAACTCAGCAATTGCTGCTTCTACCCTGCAGGAATACATGTTACTGAGAACATTTTTTCCCCTCAGGACACTAAAATGTTTATTTGAGATATACCCAGTGAAGTCAAGAGGAAGGCTGCATGAATACATCGAATCAGAATTAAATCTTATGAACCTAATCTTGATACACATCACAGTTTTCTTTTAAGAGGATGAATTAAGTTATCAATATTTCAAGTTCCTGACACATTGTATCTCAGCTGTGTGTCATACATTAAATCAGACTCCTCTCTTATGAGTAACACAATCACTCTGTGTTCCCTGAGAACACAGTAACTGGCCAACCAAAGTGAGGCCTAACAGTCAACTTTATAGCAAAGCCCAATTCCCACAACGTGCTGCAGACATCAGAGGTAACTTCTCACATACTCCTTCTAGGTCATTTGCACATTTCAGCAGAATGACAAGGGTTGCCAAATGAAATTGCAAGTTATATAAATGAGATGCCGTCACACATCTGGACTTGGGCTATCTAAGATTGAGGCTGGACATTTGTACTGCTCCTACCCTGACACTCAGATCATTCACTTGGGTCCAATCGAATCTGGCTTCATCAATCTAAACATTTGGTGCTAGTCACAGATTTGTGTGGCTGGGATACTCTCCAAAGGAGAAATGACTGTGGCAAACAGCAGGGTTAGATTTTAAACTTCAACAAGGTTAACAGAGAAAGGGAGTGATGACTGACTGAATGACCTCTTTTGTCCCAATGCTACTATTCAAGCAGTACCAAATTAGGGAAGAGAAAGTTGGTATAAGCCTGATAAAACAATGAGAAGTTGGGGAAAGGCTTATTTGACTTAACACTAAGATTTAGGTTAATGGCAGGATCCTCTAGCACTGCCACTACCTGATGCTCTGTGAGTAGGAGACGTGTATATACAATCATACACTTTAAAGGTTCATCTTGTTTTGCAGAGATAGCAGTGGTTCCATTAATATTTTGTTTTATTGCCCAGGCAATATAGCACAAACCAAAAGAATCTTTGGAGTGAACTTCTTAAAATTCAGCCAACATATTTTATTCTCTGAACCTCCAAATTAAAAAAAAGGAGATTTAAAAATATATATTTTTCCCACAAAAAATATGGATTTTACTTGGCCTGGGGGTACGTTTTGCACAAATTGGCCATACCTAACTTTCAATTTAAGTACTTTCAATTCTGAATTATAACTCTGATGTACACTGTCTTAAAATGTTCCTCCAAACAAGTATACCAGGTAACATTCAGGATATCATGCTGCTATCCAAGTATGTGTTGTGTGGGTGCACATACGCATGCACACGTCCGTAGCATAGTTAATGAAAAACTATGGCATAAACTATGGCATAGGTTACCGTTCCCTAAAACTAAATTTAATGACTGTATTAAATAATGACTGCAGGCCAACAAGAAAAGGGCTTGAGTGGCAGACTGACAGAACATCTGAAGTGCCCTTGAAAATTATTTAAAAGTGTGTAGCAGTCCTTTAGGTCAAGAATGAAAGGTTTCAAAACAGCAGTTCTGCTGAGGTCCTTCTCTGACCTAGATGATGCATCTTTGATGTTCCTATTAATTCAAAATTATAACTTAATACACTGACACCTTCAAAAACCTTTCCTTTTTGAAAATCTGTAATAATTTATATGGGCTCAATAATATTCAAATTTCTGACTGAAACATAAAACTGCTGAAGCATAATTACTTAACTTACAAGATGCCACAAGCAATGGAGAATATGCTTCAAATGATATTAATTAAATATTCAAAAAATAAAGAAGTAAAGTATGTTGAGATCATCTATAAAGTTAAATTATCTATCTCTTTTATTTGTTTCAGTCACATTTGAATGATAGCTATGTATTTATACACTATTTAATATAATTAAATTGGTAAATATTTGAAAAGGAATATTTTGAAGACTTCTATTTAATTTTATATAAAATAATAGCTTAACTAATTATATAAAATTAACCTTAGTGTACATAAAACAATATCAGTTATATTGTAACTTTACCTGCAATTATTTTATATTGATTATTTCTAACAGAATAAGTTTACCAAAATCAGAGCATTTTGGCAATTATTTTGAAAAAAAAGCTTTATATATTATCTTTGCCTCTTTTGGAATGTGCATGCCATTTTTAGAACACTAATATGCATACATTAGTAAAAATATGAAATAGCTTCATGCCACAAAGAAAACCCATTTTACATTTATTAGAGCATTATGTATGCCCTAATGACACTACCATACATAAAGTCACCTGTGTAGCAAACTGACAAAGCCAGATTAACAGACAGGCACAACAGCTCCCCTTTAACCCCAAATGTCACAGAACATGTCACTCTTTATATACAAGGCTGAGACAGAACAGGCATGAGAGTCGCACAAAGCTGAGTATGCAGGTATTTAAACAGTCTAAGGAGAAATCTTTTCTCAGATTTTTCTTCTGGTGGGACAGCTATTAATTTAAATAGCTGTTCTACTATTGGATACCTCTGTAATTATATCTCATTCCATCCACACTCTAAAATAAATTAATTTTTGGTCTTGTTTTCACCAGCATAACCATGAAAGCCAATGAAACTATTGAAATTTTACCAAAATGTAAATTCAGAATGTAATCTCCAATTCAGTACCTAGATATATGTAGTTTGAGAGAGGCATCAGGGCAAGTAGGTCAAAAATTAGAGGTATGTGTCAAAAAGAGCACAAGGTACACCGGGTCATGAGTCTGATTTTTAATTAACATGAAAAACTAAATTAAAAACCAAATTTAATTGCACATTTTGGACCATATTTAAAGCCAGGTCTGCAATCCAAAGATATGCTGCCACAGCTATGTCAGCTAAGAATGTGAAAAAAACAAACATCAGCACAGTTAAGGGAGGGTGACCAGGGCACCATCCCCAGGTGCTGAGTAGGTGGGTAGGGGGAAAAAGGGTGCTCAAAAATAGCACTGCTAGAAATCTGCTAGAAAAACTCCATCTGCCAGCTTACACAAAACCTCCAACAAACCAATACTGGAAAATCAACAGCAGCAGAAGCTTCATAGAGTACAGCAATGATGTTCAACCTCTGGCCTACAAGCTAGATCCAGCCCATAGAACCTTGCCATATGGCCCATGGGGATCCCCATAGGTCTGGAAATTTGGTGACAGGGGATAGGGGCAATTAATGCTGCCACAGCTCCACCATCACCAAATTTCGAAGCCCTGAGTGCCAGATGACATTCTCTTGCCCACAGGGTCAGGGCCACAGGTACAAGCTGATGCAGGGCCCAATTCACTACACATCTGGGCCAGCTCTGCATGCTGAATTAGGTCCTAGTTCTGGCCTCATACACCAGATCAGGTCTATAGGCTAAATTAAACCCATGGACTGACCCAACGCCACTTATCCAGCTAGCAGGGATCAAAGGTTGGGTATCACTGGTATAGACAAACATTTAGTTACACCTTTATTGAACTAGGGTTACTGTACACCTGAGTTTTCCTGGACATGTCCTCTTTTTTAGACCCCTGTGCTGCATCTGGGTGGGTTTTTAAAAAAAAGAGCAAATGTCCAGGTTTTCTGATGTCTCAAACTGGCTGATTTGGGTTGGAAGCAGCAAGCAAGGAGATTGGTTGTTGGGGGTCACGTGCTCCCTGTGTGGGCTCAGGCAAGCCAGCAAGAGTGAGAGCATAAGCAGCAGGGCTGGGGGAGGCAGGGATCTGCAGGTCAGGAGTGCAAGGTACCAGCAGGGCTGGGGGGCAGAGGCTGCAGGTCCAGAGTGCAGGGCATTGGCAGGGCTGGGGAGCAGGGCAGGGGGCTGCAGGTTAGGAAGGAAAGGGACAGGATGGGTGACTGTGGGTTGGGTGCATAGGGCACTGACTGGCAATGTCAGGGGACTGTGGGTAGGGAGTGAGGGGCAGGAGCAGGGCTGGGGGGGGCATGGGTTTTGTCAGTGAAGGGCAACAGAATGGGCAGGGGTAGGGCACCACTGCCCCCCCTCATATATTGGCTATATAATATCTATACTGAAATTGCTACATAAGTTAAAGCCTTCCACACCTGTTATAGAGAGAAAAGAGCCCCTCTTCAATTTCCTTAGAGTAGATTTATAAATGTAGCCTCCTCAGTGGAGGTCAATAATTTACAGCTGCCTACCCCTAAGCTGGCAATGAGTCCAATTTAAACTCTTAGCCTCATGACACTGGAGAATGTATAATACAGAATTAGGATGTACTATAAATGCAGTCTGGATTAAACCATTAATCACTGTGTGATCTTAGTAAAAAACAGAAAATATTGCTAAGAAAATTGGTCATTCAAATGAATCATTACTTTTCAGCAAATGTTAGCTTTTATATTCTTCATCAGAGAGAAGAACCTCTCATTTCCCAAAAGACATATTGGGCCAAAATCACTCCTTACCTAACTCTGCTGAAGATGCTGGAGTTGCATCAGAGATGAATATGGCCCCTTGTGTTTAAAACATGAAGGTAATTTATTAACCTAGAAAGAAAAGTCTCCAGCTTTCAAAAATGCACATTAAACAAAAAACACAGCAGTTTTCTTCCAATTTGTGTCCACTTTTGTGATATATCTTTATTGTAACTGGCTTCTTCCAAACCTTTATGAAAGGGCTACAATAGAATAACAGCAAGTTTCTCACAGCAATACTTGCTCGAGTCAGCAATGTAATCTGGTATATAGTGTGAAAATGACAAATTACAGTTTCTCCTGAACCATTATACTAGAGATGGGACCAAAATAAAATATCCAATACCCTGAACTTTTGGGAGATTTTAGAAATCCAAACACCAAGGGTCTTGACCTGACCTCTGTATCTGGCTCCTTCCCCAACCCTGCTTTTAGGTATCAGAGACCAATAATGCTCATTTGCCAGTGGAACCAAATCATGATGTTCACTTTAATCTTCATAAGATTTTTCAGTTCCCAGCTGATCTTGAATTCATAGCAGAAGAGAAAGTCAGTTTGGGAAAATAGATCAAACCACAAAAGTCAAGTTGTGATCTTGGATGAGATTTCTTGTTATATACCCTAATGCCCTTAAGCCTTTAGTTTGATCTGCAAGTATCTAGGATGCTCTATACTGCTGCTTAATTAAATGTCCAAAGGTTCAAACGGTTAAATATCCAAGACAGATAAAAGATTATCTTGAAACAAAATTGTCTCAACCAGTCACAGTGCCAGGATGAACTAAGGATAGGAAAGTTGGTATAATATATAAGGGACTGGACTGGGATTCAAGAGGCCTAGGTTTAATTCCTAACTCAACCACAGACTTCTTGCATAATCTTGGCAAATTACCAAGTCTACCTGTTTCCATGTTTCAGTTCCATATCTGTAGAATGTGGATAATATAACTCAGCCTTAAGCAGTATCGAGAACATAACATTCATAAGATGGCTCTTTGGCCAAATAAGTGGCCAGATAGATAACCAGAATTTCCACCCCATATCATATTCCAAAAAATTCCAATAGAGTAAAATAATTTCATTTTATAGTATGAGCATACTATATGATTTTCTCTGACCTTATTGAGGGAGAAACTGAAAAGACTCAGCTACTTCTGCCTATGGGGCATTACTGTGTCAGTAGGATGGGGGAAACTTTTCAAATATATATTAAAAGGAAAACAAAAACCAAAGTACCGCATGTAAGCAAATTTGGACAAGAGCTTTTGATGGATGCATGTGCGCATGCACATGCGCGCACACACACACACACAGAACCAGCATTATGTACACCTTTACTGAAGCAGCCTAACACAGTATCTTAGCTCATGTAAATGACCTACCAATTTGCGGCACAGTCTACTCAGCAAAGTCTTTACAGGTAGCTGAGTTTTCCCCTTTACCTCCATGCTTACTGAGTCCTACCCCTACTTCCCAGTCCTCATCTTCCTTCAGTGAAATATATGCTGGGCACTTGACCAACCTTTATATCTATGGCTTTCCACCTAGCAACATTCTGTATGCAGCCATTAGGTCATGATCTAAGAAAGATGCACACACCTGCCTTCCCTTCTAATGTGTATTTCTTCAACCTTCTTCCTCAATCGCAAGCCTTTAGAAGAGCCTTTAAAAGAGCATAAGCTACCAGCTGCATAGTGAATCATGCTGGGAGTCATGTTCATTGCTGCAATGCTGGTCAACAAAAAGGGTCAAATTTCTTAAAAAAAAAAAAAAAAAAGAGAAGTTCATGCCCCCCACTTTTTCCAATATTAATTTTCCCTTGGATTTGTAAAAGGAATTGCCATACAACAAGGCTAAGTACAGACAATCAAAAAGCCAGAGGCTGAATCAATTCAGTCTTTGCAGGTTAGTCTAAATTGCACAGATTAAATTGCAACAGAAATGAACAGACATTTACCTTTAATTCAGGAAATACAGCCACATGCCTGCAATGCATCAGGTTAGGAGCACTGGGGGGAGGGGGGCTGAGCACAGCTCTCTGGCTGTGTGTTCACTTCTCTTCCTACTGCCCCTGAGGTCTCTGGAATTTGTAGTTCAGAATTACAGCAGCAGGACTCTGGAGGTTTGCTCACCACTTCTTCCTCCTGCTTCTAGGTTCCTCTAGGATTTGTAGTCCACAGTTGCAGCCAGAAGTAAGTTTGAGTGGGAGAAGGGGTGTTTAACTCCCCTGGAGTTAGAGCTGGCCCCAGACCTCATTTAGGGTTTGCTTGGGTGGGGGAAGTCACCCCCCTCCTTGCAGACTGGGCTGCATCCCTAGCTGGGCTTGTCCCCTCAACTCCTTGTCAGTCAGCCTTCACTGTTCCAGCTAGGGGGACAGAGAGGTGGTGCCAGCTCTGCTTTCTGGAGCAGACAGCACAGACTAGCCCAGGGCTGGAAAGCATGCTGGGGGACTGATTTAATTTGAACTAGGAAGGGGACTGGGATGGAAGTTTCATAAACCAGTTTGCCCCAAATCAGTTAAGTCTGATATTACATTCAGCCAGGTTTATCTTAAACCAGTTTCAGTCATTTTATGTGCACTGAGCTTCTGTTCTGTTACAGGTTCAAACCAGCTTCTGATCACTTAAACCAGCTTATGTACAACTTCTGCCTGTAGCCCAAGTGCGCAGCCAAAGCTGACCCTAGGGGTGTACAGGGCCCAAGGCGAAGTAAGTGCAGGCCTGTGGGGAGGAAGGGGGTGAGTGGTGGTGCTCTCAGCACATGCCAATGGCACTGTCCACAGGGCCCTCTAAAGTGGAGCCTGAGGCAGTAGCCCCGATTCACCCCTTGGCCCACCAAGGGACAGCTCTTTGTGTAGCTAGCTGAATAGCTGATGAATTGCTAGATGTCTCTAGCTGTGGCAAGAACTCAGCAACATGCCAAAGATATATAAACTTAAATGTTCTCCAGTACAGTAGAAGAAAGCCAGAAATAGATCATCATAGGCTGGAAACTGTCTCTATATTATCACATTTTATAGTAGTGCAGGGATTGGGCCCAATCCTGTATCCACTGAACAGAGGAGTCATCTACTGAAGTCAGTGGATGTTTAGCAACTTAAGCATCTCTGAAATAGGATCAAATATACAAACAGAAAATTTGTCACTAAATTTGTTGCTTCCCATAATAGTAAAGGTTCTCCCCCACACCTAAAACTCACTGCATGTAGCAACACATATATTTCATTCCAGAGGTCAATGTGCAAATAGCCCACTATCACAAACCTACAATATTTTGAGATGTCCATGGAACGCCATGCATTTATCCTGAATCTGTTTTGCTGATATGGGATGTATAGCCTCTATGTGTAGGTAGTGTCAAGCTGTATTTAGTATTATTATGTCTGCATGAATTGCAGTATTTGATGTGAATGTAATTTTGATATATTTTTATCTTTTGGCCAAGGCTATTTAGTAGGACAATGCTTAACTTAATGTTCATCCCCTATTCACACTTGAGAGAAGTAATCGCTGAAAATTAGCATCTGGCATGAGTATATTTAATAACGAATCAAACAGACCCTTGCAGGAGTGAGGCACTTGAGCCATTTCAGAAAATGACAAATTTACATTTTAAAAGAGGAGACCCATAAGAATTACACACAAGCACAGGCTATTCAGGGAAGGGCATTTCTCACAATGGGGAAATTAAGCGAGAGATGGTATCTTGGGACATGCCTGAAAGGATGTAAATATTCTCCTGGTTATAATTAGATTGGGAAAGACTTCTGGTTTTGTAAATAAATACATCTTTGGGTGGGGACAGGAAGTTATTTGCATAGTTTGGGCTCCCCAAGAATCCAATGGGTAATGTATGTAAATAGCCAGATAAGAAACTATACTTAAGGTGTATACAGAAGTTACTTTTTTCATCATTTAAAGCACTTTATTACCATGACTTAACAGAAGTGCACAGCTTTATATGACGTAAAAAATGGTATGGTGCTTTAAATTAACCATCATTAAATGATGTATTACATTTTAAGTACTATATTTTACAGCATTTTAGCAGCCTACAGAGCTTTAAATAACTTCTGTACACTGGTCAAATTTCTGACCAGTGAAGAAGACTGAAAAGTACAGGGAGGCTCAGAAGCATCCTCCCCCTGCCCCCCCACAAACTGCACTTCTGTTGTATGTCAGAGAAGTATAACTTTATGGCAATATAAAAGTGCTCTAAATTAGAACATTGTAAGATATGCACAGAGCACGTATGTACACACTTTTAGCTTTGCTAGTTAGATTGTGCCCAGACTAAAGGAGGGACTCGGGACCCTCTACCAGTAAGCTGAGTGAATTAGGCGGACAGGAAAATTTACAGGAGGATCTGACATGAAGGTCAGGAGGAGGAGGTGCTTTCTAACCTATTCAGCTGAGTAGGAGCTGCATTCTTAGGGTAAAAACAGATTTTTGTTTTGATATTTATTTTTATATGTTTATTCTTAGATCTCAGTCTGTATCCCAACATATGGTTACTGATTTATTATGTTTGATCTAGTTTTAATTATAATTATTTTTGTTATCTGACATCTTACTACTTTCAGTGGCAAGTATGGACAGCTTTACGTATGCTCCAGGAGTGAGGGAGGTGCTCTAATTAAACCACCCACAAAGTCTTGTGGATTCAGGATCCTGAGTTTCAAAATGGCAGTGTAGGCACTTAAACTAAGGTGTGCTCGAGAAACTTTAGTTAAAGTGCCTCCACTGACATTTTAAAGAATGGGGACACTGAATACATGAGACATGGAGGCTACTGGAAATGCTAATTAGAACACTCCAGCAGACTCAATTACTCAAGTTTGCTGTGACAGGCTGTAATTATAGCACTCCAGAGCAGCATCCCCACATGTCTACAGGAACCCTATGATTGCAGAGCATTTCAACATGCAGGCAGGAAAGGGGGATCTACCAAGGAAAGGGGGATACATCAGTTCTGAGCTCATGACCAGGGAAGGATATGACATCTAGCTAACAAAATCTCCTCTGCTAAGAGCTGGCTAGACCTAGTGGTGTGGGTAAAGCTGAGGCATCACTGGTCAGGGAAGTGACTACTGGAACATCTCAGTGATCAAACAGCAGATGTCAGAGGGTCTGGGGGCTGCAGGGCACTCCTCTGTCTCTCAGAGGCATATCTGATTGCATCCAGGGTCACAGTAGGCAGGGATGAGTATAAGGCTAGAGGTGAGCTATCCCAAAAAGGCTCAGAAAGGTCCATGAAGATACAGATCAAATAGCCTGAACACCATGTTCAAATACTGCAAGCGAGCGCCACCATTCCAGTCTAGAAGCTAGAACAGTGATGCTGTTACCAATCAGTCATGATTGACTTAGGGATTAGCTCAACACACAGTAGCTGGCAAGGATAATGAGTTAATGAGCAATGATTAACAGCTACAAAACCACAGATGAAGAAGAGGAAAGAATCAGTACAGAGCTGGGAACTGTTTCTTCCCCAATATAGAGCCACTCAGTTGCACAAGCACCCATGTCACAAGTTTTGCCCGTCAGCAGCTAGAGGAGCACGTGCCCAGAACCCCTGCACCTATCTCCTTGACAGCTGCCTGGCTTTGTGGCCTCAGCAGGGGCTAGCAGGCCTGCAGCTTTCACCCTGGTGCAGCTTAACACACAGCATCACCCATGTTACAAGTTCTGTTTGTTCGCACCTTGAGGTACAGGTTCCCCCAAACCCTTTCACCTATCTTCTTGAAACTTGGCAGGCTTTGTGGCCTTATCAGGAGCTACCATACCTGCAGTTTTCACCCCCTGTGCCTTAACACACACACAGCATCACCTATGTCATGAATTTTGCTTGTCAGCAATTTGAGGTGCAGTTTCCCAGAACCCCCTCTACCTATCTCCTTGAAACATGGCAGGCTTTGTGGCCTCAGCAAGAGCTACCACTCCTGCAGTTTTCACCCCACTGCGGCTTAACGCACATGACGTAAGTCTTGCTTTCAGAACTTTGAGGTGCAGTTTCCCAGAAGCCCCTGCATCTATCACCTTGAAATGTGGCATGTCATGCTCTCAGCATACGCTACCATTCCTGCACGTTTCATCCAAATCAGCCAAAAGACAACAAAGTTATAGATATTTCATTGATTTCCCATTATATTCTGTGGCCAAATCTCCGAATTGGCTCTGAATCTTCCAAAGCAATTTGGCTGAATTGAATTGGAAAAACAATTTAGGTCTCTGAACTGGATCTCTGGAATTCAAATCGGCCAAATCTGAATTGAATAGTTCCCTATTTGCACAGGTCTAATGCACGGCCCAAAATCAGAGTCTAGAAGGCTATGAGAGAGCTATACTCCAGCTTTTGGCCAAGACCCCAGCTGCCGGAGTGCCTTGGCTGCAGCATCCTGTCTCCCAGAATTGCACGTAAAGCTACTGGGGCCACCATAGTTGCTGGCCCCAGCCTTCCCTGCTCCACCAGGGATAACCTGCCACATGCCAGAGGGTGTATCACACAGGTGTGCTGCTGATTCTTGTCCCCAGGAAAACAAACATCCATATTCATGTGGATGTGGCCTTGAGTAATTTTGTTGGTGGCTTAAAATCAGGTTCTAGATCCAAAACTCAGATCAAGACCTAGATGATTAGAGTTCTAAAATCCCCCAAAAGTTCAGGGTGTTGGATATTTTATTTTGAAACCATCTCTGGTATAATGTAAATGAGACAGGGTGACAAAGAATGAGGGTTTAGGGAATTAAAATAACATTTCTGAAGAATATCCATTCATTTGTAATGGGAGTTAGGTTCTTAAGTCACTTAAGTGCATTTGGAAGATTTATTACCCTCAGCTTTTCATTTTTGACTCATTAGTTTCCACACCCTGGACCAATCAATTTTGAAACTGCCCTAACTGGGCAAAGATACTGGAAAGCCAGGTAAAACTATGTGTATTTGTGATAGCCTATACAGAAAGAAAAAAGACATCTACTTACCCTGTAATACTGAAAGATGAAACAGGACAGCAATGTTAGGAAGCAAACAATTAGAAACTGAATGACTCACCTATGTTATGAATAAAGTACAGAGTTCTATTTTGTCATGTTTGTTCATTTTAATACATTACTATTGACAAAATATTGATGTGGTTCGGAATAAACTACCATCACAGATAAACTATCTTGGCACACAGTTTTAGTCATGTTGAAGTACTGCAATTTGATGAACCGTTGATTTGGTTGTACAAGAGTGAGACAAATCTACCTTACCAGGGTGCTAAAAAATATCCATAACATGTTTATTAGGAGGATTCAGTTAATCATAATAAAAGGTTATTTCCTCTACCTCTTTCATTAAGAAAAAATAGAATATCCAAAATTCCAGCGTAAATAAAAGTTTAAAAGATTTTTTTTTCTTTAATGGCATCTGACGCTTTTGTTTGATATTTAAATTATGTATATGACAGAAAATAAGCAGGCAAAATGTTTGCTAGGAGATATCCTTGGTCCATGGAATTATGCTAGCAAATGTTAACCCAAAAGCTACATTGAGTACAACCAACAAGAACAGGATTAAAAAACCAAAGACACACAGATTCTCTGCTACGTGTTTTCCTGACTCCAGCTTTGTACCTTCATTATTATGAAGCAGCTTTAGGACTGATCCGAATGATATTGGTAAAAATGGCTCTCTCTCAGGCCATTACACTTGCCCAACATACTCAGAACACAAATGTGCTTGAATCATGCCCCTCTCCTACTGCTCTTTACTCCTAGAGCTGGAAGGATATGGACAAAATCCAGCTTAGTTTGAGAGAGAATTCCATTATGAAGCATTTTCTTTTTTCTCTGGGGGCCAAATTTGGCCTTATTCAGAGCCCATGCATGTTGCCAGAGCTCTGTAAAAAGGCAAAAATAAAAAATAAAATATAATATGTGATAGATTTTGTTTTTCAACTTAGTTCTTAAAAAGCACAGCATCATAATAGAATTACCTTCAGTGAAATGTTGAAATACTTCCCTCACGGTAGCCTATGCCAGGATGTGGGGAAAATGTTCTTGTATGACCTACCTCAGCCCCCATGGAAGATCCACCTGGAGCACTTATTTGGCAAGGGAAATACCAATGCCATAAAATAATGCAATATTTTGCTACCTTCAGTTGATCAGTGAGGTAGAGAGTGGCGTCATGACCCTACATCATCCCTTTTCTCAGGTAGAAATTTGCTCCTTGAAAGCTCTTCTGCTTGGACACATTCCTGGGGTTGGGCAAATTATAGCCCTTAATGAATGTATGGACATCAGTTATTCCTATTTTATCTCAACTTATCAATACCAAATAGAAATACAAATATGTTTTTAAAAAATTTCTGTTTGGCCTGGAATCAGAATATTTTAATTCTGTGCATTGCTGTACTATATTCTTACTGTGTAGCTTCATTACACTACAAAAGAATGGCATTCAAATACACAAAATTATCAAGTTTTGTCATTTTTTGTTTGAAGACAGAAATTTATGTTCTCATTTTTCAAGGGAAAATGAATCTTTTTTTAGATGCAGGGGAAGTTCCTGAATATAGTGTCACTTTGTTTGTATAGATGCCTGTATGCATGGCTGGAGAAGACATGCAAAAGGGCAAAATTACCTTGGAAACTTGATTTTTGTGGAAAACAGTTGGATATACCATATTTATCCAAATCCAAGATGACTCTCAATCTATAAAACAACTCCTCAATAATTGGACTCTATCCATGGAAAATGTATAAATTTGCTATAACATTCCATGTATACAATCTAATTATTGGCAGGTTGTCTATTTGTCCCCCATACCACTGAACACTGTGGGGGCAGCAGTGAGAGGGAAAGAAAGTGGGAGATATGGTGGGGGAAGCAGTAAGGGACAGGTGGCAGGGAGGCTGGGCAGTGGAGAGGGTTAAGTGGCCTGATCCCTCCCTCTCATCCCTCACACCTGTTCCCTACCCCAAGTCCCTCAGTGCCTTCCCCCCATGCCTGCTTGCTTACCCTCCAGCTCTGGTCTTGCCCCAGCCCAGGGCATGGAACATGTGGTTACTCTGGCTCCAGCCCAGCCATGCAGCATCTCTTGCGGTGGTTGCAGCTCTGACTGAGCCCCAGAGTCAGAGCCCAGGCCAGAGCTGTTACCACTGCTGCTTCTGCTATTGGACTGAGTATGTTCGGTATGTTCTAGAGCTAATCTGAAATGAAACCTGAAAATCCTTGTCAGTTGCCAGCTGAGTTTTGGAGCAATACTTCAGCTGTTTTAGCTCCTGTTTATTATGTTTAGGGGGGTTTTGTTTGTTTTTTTTAATAGGGCTTTGTAGTTTTGCCTTTGCTTGCAATTAATTTGTCCAGTGAAGTAAGAAAGGGAATACTTTCATGTACTGCTACATTTTTTAGTTATTTTCTGATATGTGATTAAGTATTCTCTTTTACAGAGAACAAAGAGAATTGTTTCTCTGTTATTTTCTTCTCTTTTGTTTTAGGACAGTAGTGATAAATCCATTTTATCTTAATTTGAAATTTCTAGTAGAAATTAAACTAATGATTTAGTTGCTTTAGAAACTTGCTGGAAGTGTTGCAGATTTTTTTTTTCTTTTTTTCGAGTTTCAGATAAGTTGAGAACTACATATTTTATTTAGGTTATACTTAAGCTGACTGAGACAGATATTGTGACAGGAATGTTTTGTTAGAAGATAAAAACAAGCTGTAGATATTAAAGGTCTGAATCTCAAATCCAGAGGATCTTCTTTAGTCATTGTGAGTGCTGACAGATGTATAGGCCCCTGCTCTAACTCATGGTGCTTTACATAAAGCACCACGGGTCAGAGCGCCTCTGCCCCCTATTCTAACAGACATTCACCTGTTGCATCAGAGGGGCAGGAACAATCCTTCCTGCAGCTGAGGAGCTGCCTCCCTCCCCCAGCCCTACTTCACCTCCCAGTTCCAGAACTGTCTGCAGGAAGGGAAGGGGGAGGAGTTTGTGCAGCCTAAGCTGGAGGAGAAATTGGGGGTGGGGGCATGAGGCAGGATGCCTCCCATCCACCTCCCACAGCTCAGGCTGGGCAAACCCCAGCTGGCAGCTCTCTCCTTCTCCCCCTCCTTTCTTGCTGACAGCCCTGGGGGCAGGGTTGGGCTCCATCAGCCCAGCCCCAATCATGCCACAAGTTAACCCTAGGGAACACAAGTTCTTTAAGGCACTCCAAAAGTGGTGTGCCTTCAACTGATCCCTCATTTGATGAAGGTAAATTTGTCATGCTATTGGCCACTTCATAAGCACTCTGCAGCTGTGCACGTGTGTCACGGCATGGCTGTAGAGAGCTTACAGAGGACCAATCATAGGAAATGTAATTTCTGTATGCACTCTTAGATTGTACAGGGACCCAAAGATCAGAATTCAGCTGTTCACTTTGACCTTAGTGGGGAATCAAACCTATTTTCCAGTAGTAAAAAATTATGCAATTAAACTAGATTTTTAAAACTAATATTACAGATTGAGGAAAAGCAGGTTGAGTTTCAATTCTAATTTAAATTGGCAAGGAAGAGATAGAGACTTCAGCAGCATTTAGGGATAAGGAATGATATATAAAACTGTAGTTCTGACACTTTAAAATCTTACACATTACTATGAGAAACAAGCTGTCTAAATTTGATGAATGGACAGTATGGCTTAAAGTCAACCAACCGCAAAGAATTATGATAATTGAAAGCTGGTTAACAGAAGAAATCAAGAATGAAGAAATTTATATTCCAGGTTATGTTCAGGTTAAAAAAAGGAAAGGCAAGATTGAAGAATGGGATACTTATTTATATAGCTAATAAATTGGAAGTCTGATTTGAAAGAAACTGAACCATTTTTGGTAGCAGTTAATATTAAGAAATATAAAATCCTTGTGATGGGCTACATCTTGAAACACTGACCAACTGACCTATATCCATGTATCTAGTGCATACATTATATTTAGCAGCTTACTGTTTAGGTTATAAGAAAGAGCATTTTAATGTAAAGGTGAAGTTACATGTTACACTTAGATCATGTACACTTAAATCTGTAGAATGTTAAGTGATACCAAAGTCTGAATGTGCTGTGACCAGCCTCACATTAAGGGTTAATTATGTTTCTTACCTGCATGGCTCTGATCTGCCACTACCATGCTGGTAAGCAAGGACATAGCCAGGATCCAGGGGGCTACTCTGCGAGGGGGTAGGGAAGGGCTGAGAGTGGTGCATCCTAGAATGCTAGATGACTGCACATTGCTCGTTTTATCTCAAGAGAGCAGACTGAATTTACTTTAACATGAGCTAGATATCATGGCCCAGAGTTAACCATCACTTAAAGTGTAATTTTTATATCTTCAGAGGGCACTTAGCACAAGTTAATGAACTTTGATGTGCAGATGCTCATGTTTTCAGTGCCTTTAGTATGGTCTAAATGTAATGTGTAACTTTACCTTAAGAGACTGAAAACTTCTAGAAATAACAAAGGCATGTCTCCATATCAAGCAAGTAACAAAAATGTATGGGCAAGGAAAATTGAGTAAATAAAATAGCAAATTTTATATGATGTGCATTGTTTGGGAATCTAACATAAATGTTATAGTTTGCCAAAGAAGAAAATATACAAATGGCTATGTGTTTTAGCAGATAATGATGAAGTAGGGAAGAAAGTGAAAGCTGTCTGAAATACCAGCGTGCTGACTAGAAACAAATTTTGTTTCCAATGTTTTAAAGAATACAAGGCAGTCATTACTTATAATAGGGCCTGTATGGGGTTAATTAGCAACCCCCCACTCCAGGTACAACAGTCTCTGGTTTTGCCCACCCCTTCTCTGCCTTTGTTTCCTATTCCCGCCTCAGAGCAAAGCAGTGTAATGCTATGTGGGGAACTGAAGGTAAGCCTGCAAGGCACACAGTGAAGCGCTGGCAGATGGGTGGCTTCCTCGGTGCACAGTGCACCAGTAGGGTGCCCATGCAGGTGCACAGTGTGGTAGGTATGCCTGCACAGTACAGCGAGGAGTACGTCTGTGCTGTGTGTTGCCCAGTGGGCTAGCAGCTTACCCGGATGGGGTCTGGGGGGTGTGAAGCCCCTAGCCACTTAGAAGTTTGATAGCCCTGACTTTCATCTTGACTCCTTTTACGAGGAGACTGGGGATAATGATTCTGGGTCCTACTTTTTTTCCTTTTTACATATTAAGGGCTAGACTATGCTCTTGTTTTGCTTGGGCTACTCAGATCTTGGGTTAACTCGAGCAAAGAACAGTCTTTATTCTCTGTAGGAAATGCTATGAGTAAACGGATAGAAAGAAGATGGTGAGGCCAGGCAAAAGAGGGAAACACGCATGTCATTTTGCCTTCTCTCTAACATAAAGGAAGGGATGCAACTCACTGAACCAGAGCTCCAGTTTGGGAAATAAGTGATATAATGCTCTATGCAAAGGAATGAGGATCAATTTAGATCTGTATCATTTCCAAAATACCAAAATTCATTTTAGGCACTGAACAGTGGTTAAAAAATGGGTACTAAAATGAGTTCAATTAATACATACCTTGATAGAGCAAACTAACCAACCCTATCACATGCAATTTAACACATTTCCAAAGATATACCAGGAATGTACTGATTTGGACAATGCAAAGGTTCTGAAAGAAGTGGGACTCGAATGGAAAAGAGTTTCATTTCAAATGCTGGTATGACATGAGACATCTTCAAAGGGAGAGATTAAAAAGCATATAGACCAGTTTGGTAAAATAATCATCATCATCATCATCATCATCAAGGAGATCTGGGCATTTGTGCCTCAATGTCTTGTCCTTAAAGGTATCAACAAACAACGTATCAACAAACAAAAGAATCTAATGAATTTTGTCAACATTTGTTAAAACAATTTTGCAACAGCTCTTAAATTAGTTGTTTTAACAAAGCATACTGTTTTACCTTGTGTGCAATAAATTGCTATAAATGGCATTTAGAATACTGTGTATTTCACTATAAAATTATCCACATGCAGATAAAATTTTAGATAAAATGTATATTTTATATGCCATTTTATATACTTCATACTGAAATTAAAATCTAACACCATTCTGAATGATCAACACACTGATTTCATACTGAAGACAGGGGAATTATCTTGCTTCACAGATTATTTGAACAACAAAAATAGATTACAATAGTAGAAGAAAAAGACCGTCCTTGGCAGCATATTGCATTATCTTTTGAGCACCCCAAGAATAGATACTGATTTTTTTTCTATACATAATTTCCCTCATCAAAGTCATTCCTATAAAGTGACTAAGTACCCTGATGATGCAGTCATTTATAAGAGTGGCAATTAAACAGGAACAATTCAAAGTGACTGGCAAAATGACTTTGATAAACTGCAATCTAATGGAGCTCTTTATAGAGCATATATATTACTAAATACTAAGACCACCAATACTGCTTGTTTCATAGAAAGATGAAGATAAAGAAAATATCAGAAAAGACCATGCTACAAATAAATAAGTGTAAATATTTGAGCATTTAATTTAAAGCCAGTTTATCTTTGCAATATTTTCTTTATCTCTTTTCTTAACCTACAAAAAGAAATCTGACTTTAGATTCCTAAATGCTAAGCAGGTGACTTCATTTTCAAAATAAGAGAACCTTAGTCTTTTCAATCTAAGTCACTGCGGCAACATTAGCTGTCCCACATCTCAACTGGAACGTGAACATGTTACTCTTGCTTTTTAATATTTATTATAAAATACACAGAATGCACAGTGTAGCTGAGTTAACACTGACAGACACTGACAAACTTTAAGGAACACAGTTATCTCACATTTATGCTAGGGACTATTTCATTGTTTGTGTGACAAGTAACACATTCTTTACCATAACTAAAAGAGATTAGAGCAGGGACAGGCAATTATTTCAGGTTGAAGGCTGCTTAATGAGGTTTGGTGAGCTGTTGAGGGGTGCATGGCCTGTTGAGGGGTACAGTCACCTACCCCTGGTCACCATCTTCAGACCCGAAGTCCCACCCCTAACCCCTAAACTTTGCCACTGGAAGTCCCTCCCTTTACCCCCTGGAAATACTCTTTTTGGGAGGGGAGATTGCCATCTTAGAACCAGAAAGAAAAACAAGTCATACACTAAACATCAAGCATCTACTATTACATACTTTAATTTTATTACAATAAATATTTTTGTCATGATTTTTGTTTATGTACTGTATATAGAGGTGATTGCATAATAATTCAAAATACATTCTGAGTCTTTTATGTTGTGTGGGGGGTCTGGTTGGGGGGTGCATGTGTGTATGGTGGGGGGTGCATGGTGGGGTATGGGTGTGGGAAGGGGCAGAGGAGTGTGCGAGGGGGTGTGGCTGGGCGGGGACATAGGGTATGAGTGGTGGCTGTGTGGCTGCAGAACATGCTGATCTCTGGAACACACCGTCCTTTCCTCCAGTCAACCCAGGCAACACTGCAAGAGGGGAGTTAAAAGCTAGGCACTTTTAAGACAAGAGCATCTGTAAAAACAAAACTTGTAGATATTGGGCATGTCCACATGAGACATTATGTCGCCATAGCAACAAGCTACATCATCATAGCTTGTTGCTATGTGGCTCTGGCCAGCGCTGCACATCACAGCAAAGAGTGCAGCCCCCACTGGGCAGTCTCTATCACCAGTGCTCCTCAGCACTCACGCAGCATGGAAGGGAAGGCCCAGTGCCTGGGGGCATGGAAGGCTTCCCTCCCATGCCTGGACCTTCCCTGTGCGCTGCATGAATGCAGGGAACACTGGCAATACAGATAGCCTGGCAGGGGCTGCACTCCTCATTGATATGTGCAGCACTGGCTGGAGCTGGGTACCAGCACTGAGCATGAGCGTCCCGCTCCCCCACTGCTGCTGCTCCCCCCACTGCCTACCAGGGCTGCGCACCATGGGGAGAGTATGGTGGGGCTCCCCATGCCCTCCCTCACACACACTCTGCTCAGCCAAGCTCTGTGCTACCCCTGCCCTCCTGGGCACAGGCTTCATGCTGCTGCCAGCCTCAGCCCCACACTGCATGCTCCAGCCCAGCTGCAGCCCCATCCCTGCCCCCTACTTCCTTACCTGCTGCCCAGAGGAAGTGGGATGCCAGGGAAGCCTGCAGAAGCAGCCCCACCAAGTGCTAGCAGGGCCAGGCCATTTACCCCACGAGGATGGGAGCGAGGCATAATAGGGTAAGTTGAGGGTGAGTACAGGTGTCTTGTTCCCACCCTCATGGGTAGAAAGTCTGGGCAGGGGACAATTCATTGGTGGGCACCACAGGCTAAATAAAAGTTTCTGGTGGGTTGGATCTGGCCCATGGGCAGCCTGTATTTTGCCCACCCCCTGGATTACAGGTGGGGAATAAATTATATATTTTTTATTTATGCAGCTGACAACATTTGGTGAGTAGACAATTTCACTGTTTCCTTTGCCTAGGTAATTAGCCAGTCACTTTAACCTGTTGCATGCATTTTCCTCACAACACAGGAGAATACATTCATTAATTAAACAAATTTATAAACAGAGAAAATACAAAGACAGAGAGACAGACAACTATGCAGTAAAAGCATAATTTACTTTTTTGCTTTAACTCAGGGCTATCCAACTTCTAAGCAGCCAGGGGCTAGCTGTCATGTGGGCCACACCAGAAGGAGTTGCACACTCCAGGGGCTGCACTAACATGAGCCATGGGCCCCAACCTACCCTAACCTGTATTGGGCTCATGGGTGGCCACTGCAGCATGCAAGCAGCTGCTGCGACACACATGCAGGAGGCCCCTACTTCAGCTCCTACTCCCTCACTACACTGTACCATTGGCTGTACCACCCTCTCCCCTGGGGTGGAAGCAGGAAGCGAAAGCTGAGGGAAGGATGGAGATTTAAGAGATCCTGGCTGCAGCAGCAGCTGAAGAGACAGGGGGAGCAACCCAGGAGCCATAAGTTAACCCCTTGCAAGCCACATGCAGACCACAGGCTGCAAACTGGAAGACCCTTCTTAAACTGATTAAGGTTTAAATTGATCCTTTCCTTCTATG
>JAGPOW010003447.1:11395564-11489042 GCA_030014935.1 Caiman crocodilus
AAAAAAACAACTTGTAGACACTGGACTTATCTACATGAGACACTATGTTGCCATAGCTCTTTGCTATGGTGATTTAGCATCGTCAGGCACAAACCACAATGCCAATGCTACTGCACAGCAGCAATAAGCAGTAGCTGCTATAAATAGCCATACAGTGTCGTGACTGCACAGGAATGCTAGTTACTGCACAGTCACTTAGTATAAGCTTAAGCAAGTCCTAAGTGACTGCACAGTAACTACTGCACAGTCCACTGCATATGTAGACACACCAATTAGGAAAAAGCTTGATTCCCTTGAAGACAAACGGTAGTCATAAGAACCTTTATCCAAGATTTCCTTACACTCCACAATCATCTGATCCACAATAATGCAGAACAATGATGGTTCCACTACATAGCAAGGAGGACAATATGAGATATTCCTCAATATCTGAGGAAAAGTCTGCCCACCATACATGAACCATGATGTGGATTTTTGTTGAGGCTTGTGAGGAAGACAGCTATAGCACATGCTAGAGCCAAAAAATCAGCAGCTGTGTAGCTACTTTGCAAATTCCACCCTTTGGACAAGGTAGTGTTTATATATGTTTTCCCCCTTGGCTGGAGTGACCGCAAAGATTTAATTCTAAGCTTCTCTTTCAATGTTTGAAAAGATCTGAATTATTTACAATGGTATTAGGTAGATGTCAATATAAAAAAGCCTGTTCTTGCTCCCACTGAAGTCAACAGCATGGCTGCCACTGGCTGGAGGCAGAACTGGGCCTGGTGTATTACTGATGGGCAGGCAGTTAAGCACGCTGATGATGGAATCTCAGGGCAGGATGCCTGTCAGGAGAGGCATGCAAACTGAGGTAGTAGATATCTATTGTTACGTTTCAAGGAAACAACATTTATACCTACTTTTCTACTATGCATACCATGTGTTGCTGGGGCAGCTAGGCACTCACTAAATTGGGTTTTGAGTGGAACAACTGCATGCCTAATGCTGGAAGACAGTTCTGGACTGTGAATCCCTGTCTGACAAACGCCTCCTTCCAGCCTGGACTTAGGAGCTAAACTATGCAGATAGGATTTAACACTCATCCCTCTCCTCAGCATTTCCAGCTGACTGACGTAGGTGATTCTTCAATCATCAGGCTGGCTGTTGCGAATCTATTATGGGACACCTAACTCTCCCTCTTTCCTTACAGGAAGGAATCTAACTCTAGATTGTGGATAGAGGCGGATGATTGTGGATCATAGATTCTACTCTGGGAGCCTAGCACTTAATAATTAGTCAATGAGAAAAAGCAATGCCAAGTTTTTGAAAAGTGCATGGGGTTTTGTGAGGAGATAAAACACATTTACAGACTGTGAGGCGTTCAGATAATAAAGTGATGGGGAACAACCAAATATCATCAATAGATAGAAGTCAAATTTTCCAAATAAATAGTGAATGGATATTACTTGGTTACACGAGGGCACACTTAAAGCAAGATTTTTCCATATATTCAAACATTAAATTCTTAGTGTTAGAGTTTGGGCTGTGAACAAATAAAATAAACATTAATAAGTAAACAGAAAGTAGAAGCTCAGGTATCTGAACCATAAAGAAGAAAACCACTTGAATTGTTTCAGTCATTCATTTCTGGCACCATGCTGTCTAGTCATATAAAGCTGTAATTGAAACCATGCGGTGTGTGTAGAGGTTTCATTACTGGCTGCAACTGAGTAATCTCATGTACTAACCATGTACTGATTTTTTTTCTAATATCCTTCGGTCAAGATATCTTCACTTAAAGATTTGTTGGGACATATGAATTCCCATTCTCCCTAAGGAACAACAGATAACCAGGGTGATAAATAAAACAGCCACAAATTAATTCCTGAATTGGACAGCTATAAAATGTTGTATGCATATGTCTCTAAACACTTCTATAATAAACAACACTAGTTACATTAGAAAATTTACACACACACACACACACACACACACACACACACACACACACACACACACAGTAATGAGTCAACCCTGGAACAGTATTATAAGTGCAAATACTCATCCTTGGTTTTACCTGCAATCTACTACAAATATAAAAGTTATGGATTACTGGAAAAAAGGAAACCCTAAATGGCAGAAGAAAGTTGCATGGTATTAAAATGAAGAAAAATACAGCCATGTTGAATTTTCTTAAAAAAAAAAAATTAAGAACAGCTAGAAATTAATTCAATCCCCTCCTATGCCCCCCCCCAAAAAAAACAAAACCAAAAACCAGCCAACCAACCAAACCTAATCTTTATTTTCTAAGTACAACTTTGGCCCCAGGGGAGAGCTTTCATTTCAGAATGAAATACATGCCCTGGGAATAATTATAGATCTAAAAATTACACTGAAATTTTAATGAGGTCTGGGCAAGGGGAAGACCTTAACTGAAGTCATGTCTAAATCTCTCTCCTAATGTCTCCTTGGAAAAGAAGAGAAGAAGAAACTATATTTTATGCACATATACAATATCAAATTAAGAGGGAGGAAAATAGTGCTAATTTGATGTCATTGCATAGATTTTCCATAATTTTAGATTTATGATTGTATAGCATACAAGTTTTCATTTAGGAAAAAATAACTCAGTTGCTAGTCTTTTCTGTGAAGATGATTTATTCTACAGTCTGTAGAGAAGCTAAAGCGATAGCACAAGAGTTGAATATTTTTAGTCAGAAGGCAGGGCAGAGCAGCACTTTAGAGAATAACTGGTTGAGACAATCATGTGCTTTAGCAGGTGACAGCCTATTTGGTCACAGCATATGACCAAATAAGCTTTCACCTATGAAATCTTATGCTTCTCTCTCCAAACCAGTTAGTCTCCAGGGGACTTTATACACGTGCTTCAAGAAACTGGGAGGTGGGTACTTTCATTAGAGTGGCTATGAGAGCTGCTCTAATTAAAGCACCTGCAGCGTAATGTGCATCAGTGTTCCCATGCTGAAAAATGGCAGCGGGGACACTAACTAAAGCTCATCAAACAAGCTTTAGGTAAAAGCACCCCCGCTTAATCGAGTCTGGTCTGATGCACTGTAATTACAGAGCATTGGAGCAGCCTCAGTGCATGTGTACAGGCACCTTAAGGTGTCATCCTGCCTTGCATTCTGCCTGACCTCAGTCTAACATGGCTAACTACCTCTCTCAATTCTTTTAGCGGGCAGATACTTCCAAGTCTAACAGTGGTGGCTATGTTTCAACACTGTTAACACTCTAACGACCGATCATTTTTTTAGAACATCTACTATGTTTACTCAAATATAAAATGACCATGAATATAAGATGACTACCCCAATAATTAGATTCTGTATATGGTATGGAAAATGTATACATTTGCTACAGTTTTCCAGGTAGAGAATATAATTATTGGAAGTTTGTCTTAAATTTGTTCCCCTCCTATTGCTATGGCAGGGAAAATAAATCTGTGTGGTAAGGTAGCCCTCTTGCCCTCTGCACCCCCAAATTCTTCCCCCTGAGCCCCCTTCTCCTCATGCTTACTGTCACACTCTGCTATCCCTGAGCACAAGGAAGTGAGGGACAAATTTGAAAACAGTGATCTTGCAATATAATTTACCAAATGGGCAAATTATTGCAGGTGCCCACAGACTTGGTTAATCCAGAATTGATACATTTTACCTTTTTTTTTTTTTTTTGAAAATGCTGCAAGTTTTAGCACAGGTACTCCAGCAGCACTTTGGCACCTATTTATATACCATACAGTTCATGGGGCTGGGCCCCACCAGAGTCAATGGTATTTCAAACCATGATGATCTCATAGCTCAGCACCTGTGTGTACTCCGGGTACCCCCCACAAAGGATCCATGTGCCAATTAGCATGCCGCTTGTGACTTAAATGGGTTGATGTTATTGCAAATCCTGGGATCCTCCAAAAATGTATGCATAGATGAGGTGCAGGGCAACCTGGTCTTGCTCCATGTCATGGAGGGTGGGGCCATACTAATCATATGTGACAGGCTGAGAGAGGGGGTAACAGAGGGATCCTGTGGGAACTGTTTGGAGCCCCAGTACCTGATGTTTGCAGACATTTAAGGCTGGTAAAGAAACGAGAATCATTGGAAATGGGAAAGAAAGCTACAGTTCAGCTGTGGGAGGGAAAAAGTAAAAATGTATTCAACTGAGTGGCTCACCATGACTTCAAAAAGTATTCATGATAAAGGGGACTGTGCACAATGGGCATTGTCACATATCTTATTTATAAAGGCCACTGGAATTTGTACTAGAAGTGCACTTCCAGCACAAATTCCAGTGGTCCCTACTTATCACTGGCTTATTCTTGTGGTAGATTTCCATCAGCATGTTTGCCCAATATGTTTTACAATCATGCTTAGTTTTGGCTGCATTTAATCAGCTTCATAGTTGGTTTCCATTACTGAGCACATGCTATTTTTGGCAGCAGTTTAATGAGACACAATATATTTAATTAGTTTTCCTAGCATGTAAATGAAAGACAAGGGACTTCCCACCCCCCATTACCCTTGTCTTGTATTCAAGTAAATACATTAAGTAGAACATACTGCCACTGACTTTTAAACAAAGCTCCTTAATGACTGTAATAGCAAATTTTGCTGAAACATGGATGCAACTTCTTCTCCCTTGTGACAGAGCAATAAAATAGGAAGGAGGTAGACTTTGAAACAAGATCTTAGGGTCTGATCCCACCCACTGAATATTATGCAGGATATTAGTCTAAAGTGAAAGTTTCATGGTTTACCATATAGTTCATGGGGCTATGTCCCACCAGAGTCAACAGTATTTCAAGCCATGATGAAATGATCCATATTTACCTCCCACCGGATCAGTTTTTCCTTTGACAGTGGATTTAGCATAATTCCTGTATGCCTTCAGAGGTACAAATTGTTAGAAGTCCTTTCACTCAATTAAAATATTTGGTATGACTCAAACCTTAGGGTAAAGGCAGCACAGGTACTCTGAAAAACTGAAGTACAAGTTGAGCAATTTTAGAGAGGTTTGTGTGAAAAGGATCCATCAATGAAATCTAACAAAATATTTTCAGGAGGGGCTGCCTTTTTTTATTCCCCATCCTTAAGATATTTAATAGTAAATAATAAAAGAGATGGGACTGGTATAGTATTTTCATAGTTTCTAGAGTCGGAAGGGACCTGAACAGATCATCAATCTGACCCCTTGCCCGGGGCAGAAACGAGTGCTGGGATCATAATACCCTAGCGGGATATCAATCCAACCTCCTTCAAAAGACCCCAAAGGTGGGGAGAGTACCACCTCTCTTGGGAACCCATTCCAAGGCCTGGCAGCCCTAACCATAAAGTAATTCCACCTGATATCAAGCTTGAACCTGCTCTCAATCAATTTGTGGCTATTATTCCTTGTTATCCCAGGTGGTGCCTGGGGGAACAGAGCCTCACCTATTTTCTGCTGGTCCACTCTAGTGAGTATATAGACAGCCACAAGATCCCCTCTCAGTCCTCTTGTGCTGGCGGAATAAATTCAGGCCCTTTAGTAGGGCCTGGCCTGCTCCCCCTGACCATGTGAGTGGCCCTCCTCTGAACCCTCTCAAGTTCAGCCACATCCCTCTTGAAGTGTGATGCCCAAAACTGGACACAGTACTTCAACTGCAGCCTGACCAGCGCCAGATAGAGGGGGAAGATCACCCCCCTGGACCTGCTTGTGATGAATCTGCATGAAAAGGTGCAGTTAGACTTACCGATTGCTTCCTTGCATTGGTGTCTCGTGTTCTTCCTGGAGTCAACAATGACTCCAAGATCCCTTTCAGCCACTGTGTTGTTGAGAAGGATGTTCTCCAGCCTAGAGGTATGTTTCTGGTTCTTTCTCCCTAGATGCAGCACCTTTCTCTTGTCTGCATTGAATTCCTTTCTATTCTCACCTCCCCACCTCTCTAACCTATCTAGATCTAATTGGATTTTGTCCCTCCCCTCTAGTGTGCCCACATCTCCCCACATCTTTGTGTCATCAGTCAATTTGGATAGTGTGCTTTCCACGCCCACCTCCAAGTTTCTGATAAATAGCACAGGCCCGAGGACCAAACCCTGAGGAACTCCACTGCCCACATCCCTCCAGGTCAAAAATGACCCATTCATCACCACTCTCTGGGTACAACCATCAAGCCAATTTGCCCATCTGACTGTGTAGGCATCAATGCCACAGTCACCTAGTTTTGTTTTTTTTTAATGAGAATGAGGTGAGAAAGAGTGTCAAAGATCTTCTTGAAGTCCAGGTAGATGGCATCCACCTCAATGCCTGCATCCAAGGACTTTGTGACCTGGTCGTAAAAGAAAACAAGGTTAGTCAGGCAGGATCTGCCTGCAGTGAGCCCGTGTTGGTTGCCCATGAGCATTACGTCCCATGCTGGGCCCCTGCAGATGTGTTCCTGATAATTTTCTCAAAGGTCTTCCCAAGGACCGAGGTGAGACTAAGTGACTTACAGTTACTCAGGTACTCCTTTTTCCCCTTCTTGTAAATGGGGACCACCACGTTGAACCTTTTCCAGTCCTCTGGGACCTCGCACAAGCACCATGAGCCATCACACAGCCATGCCAGGGGCCCTGCTATGACCTCCAAAAATTCCCTCAGTACCCTCAGATGAAGAGCATTCAGACCTGCTGATTTATACATGTCCAGCCCCTTCAAGAATTCCCTAACTAGATGGTCCCTGACCTAGGTATGGCAGCATGTCCCTTGAGACTGTCCACAATCCTAGTAGGGGAGTTGTCCTGGTCCCTGCTCAGAAATTTGGAGGCAAAGAACTTGTTGAAGAAACCAGCTTTTTCCTCTGCTGCAATTACCAGATTGCCAAGCCTGTCCTGATTACCTGGTGCCTTCTTCTTACTCCCTATGCATTTGAAAAAGGACTTTCAAATGGTATGATCATCAAAATTAATTCTCTAACAAGTACAAAAAAAGTATCAAAATTAAACACTCCAGCAAATTTAAAGAATAATGATAGATATGGGGTGGAATAATTACATATATAAGGTGGGTAAGCAGGGGGGGAACCTCCATAGACCGTACTGCCCTGATTCTGGGTCAGTTTTTCACCAAAGTGTGTTAGCCCTTTGAGCACTCTGTGAAACATAAGCAGTTCAATTCTAACCATCCCGGGCTGCCTTGGAAAATCACAGGGGAAAAGTTAAACATCTTGCCTTATGAAGTGATATTATTAACACTGGGTGTTTTAGTTTGTATTTATTTGCAGGTATGCACCTTCGTTCTATAGTTCTGTGAAGTTCATTTATTTAGTAATAAATGGATGTAACTGTAATTCTTACAGTGAGATGTATTACTCACTCTTTCTATATGAAGGGGCTGACAACATCAGCTTCTGTATATCCTTAATCAAATTTCCCTTGACAAAAATGCTGACCCGAGCATATTTGTACTGCTATTTATAGTTGAAAGTGCTTACATAACATACAAGGGCAAGAATAGTTTAAAACTGAAATGGATGCTTAAAAACCTAGCTGTTATTTACATTAAAGAAGAATTGTGTTGCATGATAAAATTAGCATAGCATTTAAAAAGACCTGCTGGAAACAGTCAGCACCTTGTAGGTTTCCTCAATATGAGAAATTTCCCCCTGTAACTTAGCAACATTAAAATTATAACAAACAAAAATTAATTGTGCTGATACAAATTTATGTATGCAATGCTCATCCAAATGCACTGGGATCATTTACATTTTACCTGCAACATAACCTACATCATATGCATACAGTAATGAATTATTACAATGCAGCTCAGGAAGGCACAATGTCATTGTGTTGCATATAAGCAGCAATTCCACCATATCAATAATTTTGACTGTCAGTGGGAGCCAGTGTAGATGAAACAGATGTTTCATGTTGATAAACAGACACTAGGAAAGACATTTTTATCCTGCTCCTTCTTCCCCCCCACCCCATTTCCTCTACCATACCTGGCAATAACAATTCTGGTACAGCTGCCATTTGCAGCCATTCTGCTCAGTCCGGCTCCCAGATTTCATTCCATCCATAAATCAAACACAGTATTGGTCATATTCACTGTTGCAGAATACCCTTCTTTTTCCTTTGCTTGGAAACAGGTTTTTGATGGCAAGAGACAGCAAGTAGCTTTCTGATGAATCAATGCTTTTGGCTACATCCCTCAAAGATTTAAGAAGAAGCTCAGTCAACTGTAGTTTATCACCAAAGCAATCATCAAGGGTTCACATTCGGTAGAAACCTCCACACACGTTCCAGGGTTTCCATTATAATGGTATTTGAATTATCAAAGGTCATGCTGCAGTTCTAAATTTTTGTATAGCCCTACCAGATTATAATTATTATATACATGTTTACATTATGGATGCCTTCACCCTATTATGGGTAAATTCAATTCAAGATAGCAAAGAGAGCCTGAGACCACAAACTCTTCACTGAGACTGTAAAAGAAATGGTAGCCACTAACACAAATACTACAGAAGGGGCAGGGAAGAGGCTTCTGCATTTGCTGACCACCAGTGTGGTGATCAGAGTGCTCTAGCAGACAAATAGAAGGAGAATCATCACCTCTGTTTCCAGTCCTATAGGAAGCAGATACAGAACAACCTGAGACCAGTTTCACTGTTATATACAGCCCCCTTCACCTTCCCCCATGACCGCTGCTGGAGGACTCAAGAAAAGACACAGGGTTAGATACTCACTGGCAGTGCAACTCCAATGTAGTCAATAATTTTCCGTGGGCACTAGATGCATCACTATGTACATGTGTACGAGAGATATAAGGACAATTTACAACTTTTTTCATGACTGAATTTCTGGTTCTGGATAGATATAACAGTTGGAGCTCTTTAAACACCTTTGTATTTGAATTGTGTATATATGAGGGTAAGGAGCTTTTATGAGCTAACTTTATTATCTTTTCAAAATTCAGGTTCTAGTTTATGGGAGGACATATTAAACAGACACTCCAGCTAGGGATAGAAGTTATACACAAACCAGTTTAAGTAATAAGAACCTGGTTTAAACTTCAGGAGATGACTCCTGCGTTCAATAGATACAGGATTGGGCCCACTCCCTGCACTAGTATAAAATGTTATAATACATAAACAGTTTCTAACCTATGATGATCTATTTCTGACTTTGTCTAGCTATGCTGGAAAACATTTACATTTCTATATCTTTGGCATCTTGTTGAGTTCTTGCCACAACTAAGAAACATCTAGCAATTCATCAGCTATTCGGTCAGTTACTCACTTTGGCTAGGGGCAGAAATTAATCATAAACTGGTTTAAATGATCAGAAACTGCTTTAAACCTGAAAGAGAACACAAGCTCTGTGCACATAAATCAGTTTCAAAATGGATGAAACTGGCTTCAGATCAATCTGGTTAAATGTAGTATCAGACTTAACTGATTTGGGTCAAACTGGTTTATGAAACTTCTGTCCCAGGCCCTTTCCTGGTTCAAGTTAAATCACAGTCACCCAGCATCCCAGCATGCTTTCCAGCAGAGAAGGGTTGGGGAAAGGAGGCAAGAACTGTCTTTCCTCCACCCCTAGCAAACCCTGGCTGGGGTCTGGGGCCAGGGAGAAGGGTTAAACTTCCCTTTCCCAAGTACAGAGCTGCTCTGCCCTGCCCTTTTAAAAAATTACTGATGGCTGCAACTGTAGACTACAAATCTCACAAGGACTTGGAAGCAGGAAGAGGAATTTATGAGCAACCCTGCAGAGTTCTGGTGCTATGATTTTGGACTGCAAATCCCAGAGACCTTGGAAGCAGCAGAAAGAGAAAGCAAACACAGAGCCCATGCTGGCTACACGTTCTAGTGCCCCCCTGCTTCTGGCCTGAGCCACTCTAAGTATGAGGCTACATTTTATGACTCAAAAGTGAATGTTTGTCCAGTTGTTTCTCAGTTAACTTTCTGCATTTTAGACTAACCTGCAAAGACTGAATCAGTTCAACCTCAGGCTTTTTGACTGTCTGTACTTAGCCTCATATTTGCTGTTATAAATTAGCTTAGAGACACACATGGAAAGGACAAATGTGATCACCCTGTCAAATCACAAAACAAGCTGAACTTTAGGAACTTTATTAAACTAGAATATTGCTAGGGAATCTGGTCTAGCCACTGTATGTCATCATAATCAAACTTCACTGAACTCAGTGGCTAGAATATATATTTTTAAATGGGTAATACAAATCTGCAAGCACTCCTTGTAATTTAGAGACATTTACAAATTCTATAGCATTAACCAAAATTGTATTCCTATTAATTAAATATACATTGTGCTACAGAAATCAATGTAGTCATACGTATTGTAAAGAAAAGGCAGAATGTTGCTCACAAAATAAAATTAAAACAACTCTCAAAATCATGAAGGTTGATCATTATTCCTAAATAAACGTGAACCTTCTGAGAATACCTAACATAACTAGCAGCCTAGTAATCAAGAACTCAGGAAATGTAAAATCCAGTCATTAAACATTTGCATGCAAAGGAACATGTTAATATTTTAAAATCTTATTTTAAGTAACACTTTTTTTAAATTTAATTAATTGAGCTGCTGAAATAAAATGACAGATGTTTCATGTAATCAGGCGGCAAATTTTCACCACTAGAAAAAATCTACAAACTCTAATTTAACCACATCTTCTGCACTTATAAAAGTTTTAAGGCTAATGTAGGAAAAGGCTTTTCCACTTCAGAAGGTTGTGATTATTTACTTTATACGGGAATCTTAAAAAATGGGAAAGTCCAAAACATCTTCTACACCCAGATCAAGAGGTACATGCTCTGTGTGCTGAGGAAAATAGATAAATGGAGTACCAGAAAAAAAGGAAATATTAATTTAACAAAAAATCCCTGATGATAAAAAATGTACTATTGTTAGATGGATATAAACTTTTGTATATACAAGTTATATTTTAAATGAAAAAACATAATGAAAAAAGTTGCAACAAGGAACCTGGTACTTTGTAACAAGGAAGTTAATTTGTGATTTTAGTTGTTAAATTAGTAACTATAAATATAATCTTAAACAAGTTTGGATTACCTCAATGTATTATACAAAGGAATAACAATTTCTTTATATTTTGGTGTGGAAGAATAATTTAAATGCAATTCAGATTCTAAATTTGGTATTTACCATATGTAAAAAAGCACTTCTAACCATGTCCACACCTCTAAATTTCAAAGTCCATATAACTGGCCAGTGCATTCCAAAATAGCTACAGTTAACTGTGATCACTGTCGTCTTAGCTGACACAGTGGGAATTGAACCAGATGCTCCCAGAACTAAAAATCAAAAGCCACTGCAACTTGAGCTAACAGCAGAGCTAGAGGCTTCAAGAAATTTATATTATCAGAGGGAAGTGGAGTTTAGAAGGATTTGTAATATACTTGCATAAGCAGATTCTGAATTTAGAGCAGAAGAGTATTGGAGAATAGTCAGCACTGCAGGGATGACTGTACCCCTGCTCTCAACCTCTGTCCCACTTGTACTGGGGATGGCAGACCTACTACTGTAGGAGCAATAGCTATGGACTTTTATTAAGTTCCCAAATCAGATATGAATTCCACCCCCCACCCCATTCTCAGCACTCCTCCCTCTTACATGCTCATCTCCTTCCCTTGTTTTTTCCTATTTCCCACCTCACCCTCTCTACTTATGCCACTAGAGAGTAGAGACCTGCCCACCACTACTACCACCACCATGGCTCAGACAGGGGGCAGCAGCCATGACTAGCTGGTCTTCCCTTCCTGTACCCAGCGGTGTAAGTAGATTGGCTAAGTGGGGAACAGGACAGAAGGGAAGATGCTGCTGCATATGGAAGGGAAGGGAAGGGATGCTGAAAGGAGGCTGGGATTCCTACTTGCTTTATGGACTTAAAACAAGTGCTTGGCTTGTGATCTCAAGCCATGCTGTGAACTCTGCAGAGAATGTAGGCATCCAGGGTTGAGGGGAACTGGAGCCACCAAACTACACTGTGGAAAGGGGGTTGTGATCTCAGCAGTGTATCCCTTCCAGATCTGCTTGTGCATACTCATTAGTGAGCTACTCTAAGGGCCTTGTTAAACATTGTACTTTGAGCTGCACAAATTCTGATCAGCGTACTGCCAGCTTAGAGTTTGGAGCAGTCACACCTTTAATCTAGAAAACTTCTCTTTCCCGTACCTGCACAGCTATGACTTTCCATTAGATGCCTAGTGATTGGGGGGGAGTGTCCCTTCCAACCCTACTTCTATATGATTCTCTAAGGCAGCATTTACCTCTCCTGCTTGGCAAAGAGCTCCAGTCCCACGGCTTGATCAGCGCCCTGCTCCATACACTGGATCCACATGCAGCATGACTACTGTGATGCAGGGGGCAGCTTGCTGCTGGGGAAGCCATTGCTCCAGGGTGGGGCAGCAGTAGCTGGATCTAGGCTATGGGTGTGGGGCAGGACAAGAAGCTGTAGAGGGAAAGTTTCAAGGCTATCTTGCTTCTGTCAGCTAGCATGAATCTAGATCCTGTTACAGAAAAGGGGGGCTGGAGGGGGGGTACTGCATCCTGGGATACTGGACGACATCAATTTGGGTGGCACATTTATGGGGAGTGGCCAAATGTTAATGGAACAACAGCTGGGTTGTGCTGATCAGAGATAATCTGGCCCTGGAGTAGCTAACTCTGAGCTGTGTAATGAGTAGTTTTCAGCCACTTAAATTTTGCTGAATCAATTTGGAGGGTTCTGATTCTATTCAGAGAAATTAAAGGGTCTCCTGATTTGATATGGATTTGGAGATTCAGCCACTGAATTGAGCTGAATCTCCACCAAATCAAATCAGGGACCAAAGCTTCACATAGCCCTACCATATATTAGTTTATGGTATATACATATAGTTTCCCTTCCTTTCCCCTCATAACTACCCTCCCCACATTTTTATTCAGCTGACGGCAGGGAGAAGAAGAAAGCTTCAGATCTAGCTTGAGAAAATTAACTGTGTTCATAACTGATACACTGTAGCATGCTGGAAGCTTCGTTACAATATGATCTTCTAATGCACTATTTGTGCATCATGTCTAGTGTGTGGCAGGCAGAATCTTATGCATATGGCAGCATTTCTGCATACTTATGCTACAAAATAAGCTTAGAAGATTTTATCCCTTTTGTTTGTGATTATAACCAGATGTCAACAAAAATATCTCCTAAGGTTCAGCATCAACCTAGAATGACTCTTGTAAGAGGTACAGTGCTCCATTTTGTCACAACAGAGCATTGTCTGCAACTTTCAACCATGACTTCAATACTGCTAGCCACCTCACTTTACTTTAGTAGGTTAAACAACTTAAATTTAAGATAATCTATCCATCCAGTTGCAAATACTGAGGTGTCCAGGCAAGTGTATCAGGTGAAGGCTTGCTGGTGAAGAGAATGAAAAGTTTGAATACCAACCTCCAAAAATTTCAAAACACAGTAACCCAAAGATGAAAAATGGTGGGGGACAGAAGAAAGAAACAAATTCTCTGACCACAACCAAAAGCTTTAAATTATTACAAAAAATGCTATTTTTAATTAATACAAATAAACTGACAAGTCCAGAAGATAAATGTGAACTAAAACAATTATGTGGTGTTAAAATAAAAAGGCTTCTGGGATTTTTTTTTAAACAGCCTACTGTAGCCAAGACCATATTTAAAGTTTATTTCTAAATAAAAAGCAGAATTTAATAAAGCCTAATTAAATTTTGCAAGAAATGATAACTTCACTTCTGATTTACTCCAGTAATTGATTAATTAAAACAAACTCTTAAATAAATAATAAATAAATATTTCTTAAAAATATACAAGAGGAGTTCTTTAAAGAGACCAGATAAAATCTTAGCTGCACTGAAGTCATGAAAGAATGCTCACTGATATCTCTGGATTCTGTTTTTCACCCACCAAAAATATACTTGTCAATGTCAGCAAGGTACCAAGCAAGCACTCTAATACGATGCATCATAAGGGGTGAAAGGCTTATGGTCCTGTTCTTGTCCCAGTGGATTTCTAGTATAGGAGGTCAATTTTAAACAAAGTCTGCTATCAAAAGCTATTGAAACTCTCAACACAATCGGTATATTTTCCTACCTTCCTGGGACAGCCTAGCAAAAGCAAAGATGTTCCAAAGATGAATACCTGCCATCACAGGATCATACACCAGGATTTACCCTTCTAGAAGCTGGTGTAAATTCCTAGTGAATTTAGCTGTTGGATCCAGAGGTGGATCCAACTGTTACCTACCTATGAGTTATCAAGTTTCATAGTTTCATATATGTTAGGATCAGAAGGGACCTATTAGATAATTAAGTCTGACCTCCCGTCCTGGGCAGGAATGAGTGCTGGGGTCAGATGACCCCAGCCAGGTGTCTGTCCAATCTCCTTTTAAATACCTCAAAGGAAGGGAACAGCACCACCTCCCTTAGAAACACACTTCATATTTTGGCAACCCTCACTGGAGAGATTTTTTTCCTGATGCCCAACCTGAATTTACTCTCTTCCAGTTTGTGGCCATCATTTCTAGTTGCCCTGACACATGCCTTGCTAAACACTGTATCTATTTCTTGCTGGCCTCCAATGATAAGTTTGTAGGTGGCCACGAAATCACCTCTCAGCCTCCTCTTGCGGAGGCTGAAGAGGTTCACATCTCCCAATTGGTCCACGTAGGGTTTTTTCTGTACGCTTTTAACCGGATGAATGACGCCCTCTGAGCCCTCTCCAGGCCACCCTGGAGAGGTGCCTCCTGAAGTGTGGTGTCCAAAACTGGATGCAGTACTCCAGCTGCAAACTACATTTTTGGACCATTCAATCTGAAGTGATAACTCAATCCAATCATTTTGACATACATTTTTTTTTTGATGTTGGAAGCATGATGTCAAGGTAAGTTTCTAGTTCATTAAGTGAGGTAAATCAGGTAGAGCTGTTAAGCCTTGTTCTTTTCAAAGATGGATGAGGAATAATTTTCAGATGTTTTGTAGTAGTTTCATGGTGAATACAAAATGTACATAACATTCATGTTGCAGCTTCAAAATCTATATTTTTTGCTCAAGAATGACTTGAATTTTTCATAATTCAGTAGGAAATGATGTATCTATATATGTACCTCCTGCATTCTGTGATTATTTTTAAACAGTCATTAGAACGTTATATTTGAAGACTCAATAGACAATCCAAACAATTAAATGAGATGTTTGTTTGTTTCTTAATGAGCTAGTTACATGTAGATTAGTTATTCTGGAAATGCACTACATACAGCTGGGTGAGTGCTAATGTAATCAAGGGACCAATGATTTCTGAAATATGTCAATACAATAATTGATCAGAGTGGCAAACTGATAGATTATAAACCAAGTCACAGAACACTTCAAGTTTATGGCACTCATTCAACTTTGTTAAAGTCATATTATGGCTTAATTTAATGAGATCTAACTTTGATAAGAAATGATTTCCCAATAGTACATAAACTTTAAAAATCTTGAACTCTTTTACATCTACCTTGTAGATGAGGAAATCTTAGCAGATTTGATGTTTTCGTTTAGAAGGCATCAATCAGAGGCTTAGCAGGAAAGAAAATTAACACTCATAAGCAAGCTACTGAAATAATTAGGAAAGATGAGTTCTCAACACCACTAGCTTTTTCTACATTAAATGTCTACAAAAAATTGAACCAATTAGCAAAACTTCTGTATTAAAAAAAATTGTGGCAGGGTGGTTGGAGCACAGTTGTAATATTTTACCTGTATTAAAACTGACTTGAGAGCCAATCTGTACCTCATAAATTCTTTTTGGTGGCAACTGTATAAGTTACCTACTGTTAATGTTTTTTTTTGCTCTTTCTCCCCTTATTTTACAAAACTGATGTTCAACCAGTTTCATGTTTTATTAAAAAAATATTCATTTAATCCTTTGAGAAATAAAACAGTAAAATTTGTTGTGCTATTCTGATAGGTAAACAAGTAAGACATTCAAACAACATATAAATTAGATTTATTTTAAAGTTTGAAAGAGGTTTTCTTCTGATTTTTTTTTGGGGGGGGGAGGGCAACTTGTATTTTCTCATTCCAGCAGTAACAACAATAACTGTAAGAAGTGCCAGGTAATCTCTAATCATCTAAATTTGATGGCAATCCATGTCAAATTTGATGTCAATTGTGATCAGGCCATTTTCACTTTGGACCCATAGGCTTGGCTCAATTTTGCAAGCTCATCCAAGTAGTACTCTTATTTAAATAATTCCACTGACATTAATGTGACAGTCAAGTAGAGGCAGAATACTTTAAGCAATTAGGGTTTGCAGTACTGTTACATTACAATGTAATATCTTAAAATTGTAGTCCTCTTATGTATGGCAATACACCTATTGTCACTTCTGTAACAAATGACAGAATTTCATAAGCCCTCAATTACTATTAAATACAAAATCCTTGTTAAACCTACCATAACTTTCTACTTTTGTACCCTAGTAGAATTAAAACAGTTCTCCCCACCCACCCAGCATTCTTGCAGTCTGCTCTGATCATTTTAAAGCAGTTGATGTTCTTTTTTATTCAAGGAAACAGTTAGTGATATTGAAGAATATTAGCACTGCAATAAAAGGTAAGAGTTTGGCAAGAAAAAACCCACACATTTAAACAAGGTATTAAAACTACCCTGAATCAGACTTCTGTTAAGCTGCCTCACAGTAACTATATAGTAACTACACCTATATTTCATGTTTTTAAATGAGTGTGTAAATAGATTCAGATTGAGTTTCCTGTTTGGATTTTTTTTTTTAATAATAATTTTTTTTTTTTGAAGACATGGGAGGGAGAGCAGCATTTAAGAGTTAACCAAATCAGAACAAAAAAAATATTCTTCACTTATGAAAAAGCAGCACCAATAATTATTCAATGAATTTAGAAATCAACTCCAGCAGTGAAGTATATGAGATTCCTGCTGATATTGGTCATCTGAGAAATAATGATTTATTGCTGTTCAGTGCATGCTTACTTATGTGAATACAATTTTTCACTAAGGAATTAAAACAAAATAAGTGGCCCAACTATTTGCTTGGTTTCTTCAAAAAGCTTGAGAAGTAAATTGAATGCTAATAAGTAAGTTTAGCACAGCTGATTTACTCTGTGACTGTAAAGTGTACAACATTTCAAATAAACAGTGTAGTCAAGTTTTTTTTTTTGTTTTTTTGTTTTTTATAAAAATGGGCCAAGAGAAAGGTCCTTTAAAAAATTCACAGGAAGAAATTATAAACAGATTTTTTTTGGTGAAATTTATGTCCTTTTACCAATTTCCACAGAAAATAATGGTAGCTGACCCTCCATCTGAAGGTTCAGGCAGGAGCTACTGCAAATACATGCAAAGGTTACATACACACATTCAAATGATCTAGGATAATTCTCCCAGATTTGTTCTCTTAGTAGAAAAATTTATTCAGAAATGTCTGAACAAACATTTGAATGCCAAGTCCCTGAAGAGCAGAAGAGTCCAGCTCAAGTGACACAGTCTTTCCACATGGTAGGAAAAGGAAGATACCAGAACAAAGCACTCTGGATACTGGAGGACTGTGCTGTGGCTTCTCCCAGAAAGGTACATACACAGACATCTGCTCTTGTAGAAGAAACTCTCCTAGGTGTGATTTAACTCTGGCTGTTCCCAGGTTATTTTTTTCCTGAAGTGGTCATTTTTGCTCTGGGAGAAGAAATCCTAAACATCTGTATTCTTCTGGTTTCTCCTGGAAGATCATCAATTCTCCCAAGAAAACCTCAATGTCTGTACGTGGCCAAAGGTAATACAGTACTCTTCCCAAAACTAGTGTCTTAATAGGGTTCTGTCACATCAGGGTAATGGATAAGAGATTACAACAAATGCTAAGAACAAAAAGAGCCATCCCACAATGATGCATCTATTCTGAATGTACCTTTTGAAAACATTGGGGCACATCTTAAAGTCCTCCATTAGGTTTACTCAGGGCATGCCTATATGGCAAATGGGAAGTACAACCCATAGCAACATGCTATGGTTAGTTCTGATTTATGTATTTTGTGTAACTGCAGCAGCAGAGCAATCCAAGAAGCTTCAGATGATCTGTACAAGCCAGACTGACAGTGTGGGGACTTACATGGTGGATAAATCTTGTTACCGCCTTGCTTCACTGATCTTGGTATCACAGTTACCTAAATTAAAACTAACTTGGTTATGTCTGCATGTGTCAGCCAAAACCTCCAAATGACAGTGTTAGCATAGTCTTAATCCAATTAAACTCCTCTTGCCTTCTGGCCTTTCATTAGAGCCTTATGAAGCAGTCAAAACTGTGGATATCTACAATATGAAGTACTTTATAACTAAAAATAAGTGCATTAAATGTTAATTTGAGAAAACTACACTCCTCATACATAGTTTAACAATCACTTTTCCATTTCTGTAGAATCATACAATACTTGAGAAAATAGATAAATATATTTTTCAAAACTAAGGTACCCATAAATATCTATTCTTTCTCTATATAACTGTACAATTATACTTCCTGTTACAAAGTATATGCTTTAGACAACAAAACCTTGTTATGAAAAACCAAGAAAAAGCTTCACTATAGTATTTTTAGCCTGTAATGCTATTTGTATCATTTTACTTTATTTTACATTTTATTTACATGGCTATAAAATTACCTCAACTTCTTTAATCCTTTCAGATATCAAGCATATCCTCCTGGTTTTGGGGGTTTTTTTGTTTTAAAGGAAATTTAAAATTACTATATTAAAACAAATTTCTCATTCTAAGAAAGGTAACAAAAAAGCCTGCTTGGATATTGTGATTAAATGCTCCCAAACTTGGAAGAATTAACAACTCTAAAAATGTACAGTAATGCCAGATGCTGTAGCCAGTTGTTGTTGACTATTTAAAAAAAATGTAAATGTGAACACGTCCTGACAGTAGAATGTTCCCTCACAACTATAATGATTTTTTTTTGTACATGGTTCCAGCTGCAAAATTACAACTGGAAGAAGACATCTGTCCTTCCTTCTTTTATTTTGGGATCTTTAAAGGACAATCTATTTATGTGATTGGCACGGTTTTTCACTGTGAAGAAAAATTTTGAGGGAATCAATTACCTATCAAATGACCATATTTACTCAACTATAAGATGCCCCTAAATATAAGATGACTCTGCCAATAATTAGACTCTATATATGCAGGGAAAGCAGTGGCTGGGGAGAGGCCAGGTGGCCTCAGTGCCCTCAGCTTCAGGGAGAAGAAGTGGGTGGGGCATTCTTGCACCCTCCCACCCCCAGATCCCCCTAGTCTCTTTCTCTTCCCCTCAACTTCCCAGGCTCTGCCCCTTCCCCCCACTGCTTCCTAGTCTCTGACCCCCATTCCTCCTCCCCTGTTAGATGCTGCTTGGGCTGCTCCATCTTGGAGCAACACTCATGGAAGCTCAGCCATTGCTTGGCCATGTATCAGTGTTAGGGCTGCTGATTGGTCAGGCAGGCAATGCGGAGATGTGGGAACTGCTGATTGGCTAGGCAGTGGAAGGAGTTCTGTGCTCTGTGCCTGGGAAAGATCCCAGCCCGAGTCGGAGCTGAGCTGTGCCTGACCGTAAAGGGGAGGGAAGAGGGTAGGTTGGGGGACAACAAGTGGAGA
Organism: Caiman crocodilus; assembly: GCA_030014935.1. Lineage (NCBI taxonomy): Eukaryota > Metazoa > Chordata > Crocodylia > Alligatoridae > Caiman > Caiman crocodilus. Next base: position 11,415,211 of record JAGPOW010003447.1, read on the forward strand.
GGGGAAGTGTGGGGGGGAAGCAGGAGACTGCTGTGGGTCTGACTTTGGTCCTGAGTCTGCTTTAAGGCCAGAGTCAGAGCTGGAGCAGCCACCTACTCCTCACTCTGCTTCATATGCAAATATAAGACAAGGGACTTTTTCCCCCCAGTGTTGACTGGGGAAAAAGCTTACTTTGTCTTATATTCCAGTAAATGTGGTAAGTGGTTTTATGCAAAACTACATCCTTCAAAAAATACTCCCAAAACAAAAAACAACCAAACAAAAAAAAAACCTGTGAAAATTATGACTGAACTGGATACACAGTTAGGCTCTCGTTCAGCAAGCATATACCTTTAACTTTACTTAGCATTTGATGCTGTTTTCAGTTCAAATCAGTGGAAAACGTCACACAGATTTTAATGCAGCAGAATCAAAACCTTAGATAAATAGTTTATTTGACTTCACCAGGTTACTCAGTGAAGCTAATTCAAGCATGTGCATAAAGGACTTGTGCATAGAGGATCAGGCCTTAAACTTTACAAATATAAGATCCAAAGAAGGCGATGTTTAAAGGGAAAAATCACTTTATTGTGATCCTGTTGTTGCCAATTGTTGATATACTCAAGTCAAGCAATTTGGGTCTGATTCTGTAGCTTCTCATTATGGTGAGTAGCTTATTCTGCAAGCATGCAAGCAGACTACTGCAGGCAGCTGAACCACTTTTAAGAGTGTTACAGACTATGAGTGGACTGTTCAATAAAACCGTAGAAAACCAAGTACAGCTAACCGCCTGATTCATAATATGGTCTATTTAAGTTCCATTCACCCAAACCCCTCAAAATATATCATTCTCTTTTTGTCACACTTGCCACTGAGGTGAGGACACATTCAAATATATGGTCCAAATTCTACTCATGGCAGTTTCAGCTTAGAGTAACTCCTCTGTCTTCACCAGCATGTCTATTTTTTTTCTACTGAATAAAATAAAAAGTATTCTAAACTCACAAAAGTTAGAAAGCTTCTGCAACTGTTCATTATGGATGCTTCTCTTTCTGGGATCCTATGACCCCAGCTGACTTCCTGCCCTTTGGGCAGGGGGCTGGACTCAACAATCTTCCGAGGTCCCTTCCAGCCCTAATGTCTATGAAATCTATGAAATTATGAGGGCTTTTTTAAACTTACATATAAAAGCAGCTCTTCTGTACATCCCTTCAGTCAGAACCATTTAGACACTTCTACTAAACACAAATTTTGCTGTACATCATAGTCAGATGTTAGGTACTTGTAATCCATTAGTAATTTCACTTTCAATGGTCAAACAGCGAAGTCAACCAATTACTATTTAGTTCCAGTTGTCTCAAAACAGATGAAGAGAAAAAAAATATTGCAGTAGTAAACACAAAAGGGAGGCATTTTACACTTTACTGGAACTGGCGAGTTCAAAATGGACTGTACATAAAAAGTCAAGAAAAGTAGAATGAGGGATGAAATGACATTGCACAAGTATTACAAGAGTTAATGATACCAGGAGGAACACACAAATATATGCTGATATTTTGAGGGAGAATAATTAGAATTTGAAAGAGATTATGGTTGTGGTGTGCTCCTGAGGGAACCACATCTAGGATCAGAAAAAGCCTGAGTTATTACAGTTCATTCTTGACAAGTACTGAATACCCCCTCCCCTTCTGTCCCCTACTCTCCATGAATAGCCACAAGAGATTTGGTGAGTGGTGTGCTGAGACTGATACCTGATTTGATACCCTTGAGGAAGAACTAATAAAATCAAAACCTAAAAAAAAAAAAAAAAAGGGGTGACCAAAAGCAAAACTAAAATAGGAATAAAACGGAGGATGAAAAAGTGAGGCATGAAAGGAAATGAGGAGGAAGAGGGAAAGAAAAGAATGCAAATAAAAAGAAAGAAAAACGTGAGAAAACTACTCAAACAAAAACCAAGTTAGACTCCTTAAAATAGCCTTTATCTAATAGTCATTGATTAGCTTTTTGATTGCTGGTATTTAATACAATGTATGACCTGCACTAATTGATATTTAACTACTGTATTCAATTTGTAAACATAATTTAAAGGAAACAGACAAGAAGAATATTTTATAAACACAAAAGAGAATGTATAATCAAGGGCACTGATTAAAATCGGATTGATTTAGTCCACAACATTTCGAAATAGCATGCTTTAACTCTAGGTACATCAATCCCTCAATGTCTACTTTGCTAATTTGCATGAGCACTGTAATTGACAGCTTGTTAACAGCTCAACCCATGCTCATACAGGGCTATTAGATGGTATGAAAATGAATTAGTTGTTGTTATTAAACTGTTGTGTCTAATCATATTTTGGCACTCTTTTTGTAAATAAATTAAATACTATAAAATATCACAGCTAAATTCAATCACAACTTCAATTTCTCAGTCTTTCCAAATAAAAAAAACCTAGTTAAAATGTGGCTTTACTTCAATCTACCATGCAAAACATCTATTAATATGAATTGCAACATATCACATGAGAGACAATAACTGCATCATAACACACAGCAAAACCTATTTGTGTTTTCTGTTAAGGGAGTATAGAGCTACTGGATGTTGTCCTTACTTATCTTTGGATGAAAGCCTTATTATAAGCTCATTTCAGTTGAACAAATCTCTCTGGACTCCCTGCTGAGCAAGGCATTTAAACTTTAAAGCTGAAAGGCATTCATTTTCCTTTGCTGACAGTGAAAACCTTACTGCACAAGCTTCATGGTGCACACGGAAGCTTTTAGATTTTTCAGTGGCAGATGCATTAAGGCATTTAGCTGCTTAAGGTGTTTCTCTACAGCGAATGGACATCAAAAGCATTCATCTCCACTGGTAGCACTGGTGGACTTTTCAGCTCAACAGTCGTTATCCCTCCTAGGTTAGAGTGCTCTTTAGACTCCGGACAAAGACAACGAGGAGAAAAAGTTTGGTATATCATTTCACAGGTCACTCTGATAAATTATCATTTTTAGATAAAAAGTGGCATAGGAACCTAGAAAGCCTTTAGCATATGACAGTATATAGCAGTCCATTTTTATCAGATGAACAGAGATGCCAGAGATATACAATTATAAAACTCAGCTTCTTATATTCTACTGTCTCTGCACCTTAAGTCATATTAATTGAAGCGTCTTTGGAATAAGTCTTTCACTTACTACCATGTACTAATTTCCTACTGACTCTATAAGGCAATGGCAAAAAATCTTCAGAAGGTTGAAGGTTGTAAAAGGGACAGAACACTGCTGTATATCCACCTGCACCCAAATAGTTATCTTTATATGTACAAATCATAGAAGTCTCACTACCCAAATAATTATCCATTTCTGAGGTAGAAGCCCAGATTATAACACATGGTGGAATAAAATGTCATGGATCAGATACTGTTAAATTGCAAATGTACTTTCAATTTTATTTGTTTTTATTCATTGAGCTACACCATTAACCTCAGCTACAGGCACACTTCCATCACTGAAATAGATATAGGTTTGGTCCAGTTTGTGAGGGCAGATTTTGACTTAACAGTAATAATGAAACAGGGTTTTGATATAAAGTGTTTTTTTTATTTTAACTATGATAATACAAAGTGGTTTCTATTTTAACCATTTTACTGCCATTCTTACCAAAAGAACTGATTATTGTAAATTCTGTGCTGGTATTTGATATAATTAATATGCACATAAATATTTTTATACGATACGATACATACAAGTTCTACCCTCTTGAGTCCCCCCCCACCAAAGTACCCATAATTTCAGATCTACAAAGAAATGCAAGTGAAAATTAATGCTCTTTATAGTCATTGGGCACAATTCAGGATATTCAAACATTTTAGCACATAATCACATTGTCAGATTGTACAATATCTAAATTGCATGTGCTTGCAAATAGCTGTAGGTGGCAACATGTAGCCAACAACATGCAGGTACAGAGGAGGAAGGCTTGAAAATCAAGAAGATAAAGGATGATACGGTTAATTTAAACTGCTACTCTACTATATATTTTTCTAAAAAGCAAAGGCTGAAATAAGAAATGTACAAAGTTTATATTTGCTATCTGCAGGATATAGCAGTTTATTAACTGACAACTTTTAAGTGTTAGATCGTTTTCAGGCTAAGGTAATTGTACACAGACACATAAGAGAAAGCATCTAAAGTAGATACAGGAGTGGAAAGAGCAATAGTATTAGGGACTGAGCAGTTGTAAGGTTAGACAATCCCTAGTACTGAAAACAGATGTAAAGTTCATTTGGGCAGCCCAATTTAGTGCCTTGTTGACATCTTTTTATTTCGCAGAGGTGTTGGTTGTAGCTGCAATAGTCTAAGGACATAGACAGACAAGATTCTTTGGATAAAACTGATCTCTTTTATTAGATATCTTTTATTTTGCAGATACTTTTATTAAGTGCCTGGATTTATTTTAGGCCTGTGATGATTAAGAAATGAGTTGGAACCATTATTCTGAAACATGCTGAAAACTTGGTCTTGACTCCACAACACACTTAAGCATACACTTATATTTTACCATATGAATAGTCACACTGGCTTTTCATTGGAGTTGAAACAACTATTCCTGTGTTCAAAGCTAATTCTATGAATAAATATTTTTTGGAATAAAGCATGAAGTGGTTAACATTTTGCAGAATTGAGACTGACATTAAAACTCTGCTATATTTAATAAAGTTACTGCCTATTTATAAGCATGAAAATTCCTCTGGATGGTTTTTTTTTTTTTAATCGTAAGGTGACTTTTGCAGAGCAAATTAGGCGTGTTTTGAAGGCAGCAGTACATTGTGCACAGTACAAAAGAAGTTTTAAAAAATTAAGTATATATATATATGAATTGGGTATGTATTTTTTAAAAAATATAATAATATTTAAATGAAAATGAGAATCGTTTCTGAATAAAAGTTCCTCAAGTAGCAATCAAAACCTAAGACACTTCACATTTTTAAACAATACTAAGCCATGTTGTTTAAACATGTCTATACATAGATTATTTCATAATCCTTAAATAATCATGGACCAATTCAAATAATTAAACATGCTGTTATCATTTCCATGTGACAGGGATCATACATGTACATCAAAGCAATAAGGATTTCTTATGTCAAGTTTTATTTATAGAACAGAATCCTGCCTTAACTATAATATCTTTGGGGCAGCTACACATGTTTAACAGAAGGATAGAGAAAACGAACAAAAAACTAATATGCTCATAAAGCACTTATTAGATAATTTCTTAGAGAAGGAACCATGTTCTTCTGCAACTACTACAGAAATATTATTGCAGCTGATCATACAAGAAACATGCTCCAAATAACCTGTTACAGTAGATGGAATCATAATTCGCCTTTTCTTTCAAAGAGGTTTACATGAATACTGAAAAACAAATTCCCCCTGAGAAGTCCCAAATGGATTTTAGTTGGTATTTGATAGATTTAGGCTACTGTTCTGTGAAATAGGCTTTCTAAAAGACAGAATCAAATATATGACCTTGGGTATAAAGTCCATTTACTTCTATATTCAGCTGCTCATTATTGCTTTGAAAACATAGCTGGAGAATATATTGGTTCAAATGATCAGAAATACTTCCAAGAGAGCCAGCCCACAATATGGTAAACATTTTACTAGCAAGGTCTTAAATTTAGATTCCAAGTGTCCAGTGAATTAATGGGCCAAACTGAAGAGTGTGTTCTTAGGACTCAAGTGGCCTTGATTCAATTTTTACATGCAGACTAGTTACTACAAGAACAAGCTTTTTGATATCATTTCACAATGAGTTTACTATACTTAAAAATATTTGCATGAAGGAAAAGTAATACATTTTAAGTAGCTTCAAACCAGTTATAATTAGGAAACCCAGATGTACCACAAGCAACAATAAAAAGCCAGCTGTATTTGTAGTCCTGCTAAAAATGCATTGTGTATACTGTACCATGATTTACAGTGCTCCATAACCAAGAAAATTGTGATACAAGATTGCATTTACTTTTATCTTACCCAAAGTAACATTATCATCTGCAACTGTAAAGGAACTGCACTATCATATAAATCTATTTAAAGGAACTGACACAGCTACAATAGAAGGTATCCTTTCTCTGTGGCTTATTCACTGCAAATCACCCAAATTCAAGCAGTTGAGTGTTTTGATTTCTTTTCATACTGGCACTGTAAACCCACTCTTGTTCAGTACACACATATCCCTCAACTTCTGTCAAAAGCAAGAAAAAAATTCCTAACCAAAACTGAAAAGTCCTTGGCTTTTCAAATGACTATAAATTGCATGGCTAAGTGCATATGGCCACAGGGCTGTCACAGTTACTTTTCTTGACAATTCATCATAGCATACTAATTCTTTTTTTTTTTCAAGTCAACACAATAGTGCAAGTTAAGACAGCTTTCTATACAACAGATTTAAAATAAAATAACAAAACAATTCAATTTGCATATTGATTTAAAGATTTAAAGAAAAGTTATAAATCAATATTTTATCAATTATCTTGATTCTTTTAGGTACAGTTCAAGGTAAAGAACATGGCATTAAAAGGAAAATAAAAAAGATGAATCTATAGTGGAATCTAGAGTTATATGATTAAGTGCAAAGTGAGCCATTCAAATACAGACAATTAATTTTATTAAATTTTAAATCTTCTCTGTAAATGTCAATGATAATTAGAAAACATTATTCTTTAACATCTCAGCCCATTTTGCATGTCATGAAGAGTAATACATTAACTTATGATATACAATTAAAAAATATAAGTAAACCAAAATTAATGTAAAATGAAAGTGAAGGGACCATAATATTCTTCTTTCCCTTAAATATTGATTATTAAAGTAGCATTCAGTGAAAATGTAAACTATGCAAATATAGGAACTAATCATACTTTTCACTGATTTCAGTCAATGCAGCAGCTTGCAAATGAAGGATACCTAATGCAAGACAGACAAACTTACTGGGACTGAAAACGTTCTACATCCTAAAGTGTTAACATCTCTCATCAGCAGGGCCAAAACTATTCATGTATACATGTGTTTGCTGTTTGTAAAGGAACCATGTATATCTTTAGTTTAAAAAAAAACACAGAACCTATTTAAATACCCTATGAATAATAAATACTAGCTACCTCTAAATTTTAAGGCTTTAGAAAGGTTTTTCAATTAAATTTATTTTAGCCTTAATATGGTGCCAAGAACTGGAGAAAACCATGAATCCTGAGGCCAACCAAGGGATGAATGGACTGGAGGCAGCTTGATTTAGTTTGCTTTATGTCTCAACTACACTGTGAGATCAGCCAAAAGGGAATGGATCCAGCCTGTGCGCTGTGACAAAATCCTGGCCAGATGACCTGAGCCATGTACCCTGACAGAAATTTGTACCAAACATGAAGTCCATCTGTATATCAATATCACTCTATTCACAGCTTTCTGGAATATCAATTAAAATCAATGAGACATATTTACATACTGAGATATTGTTGAACTGGGGCCTACAACAGTACTAGAAAATAAGAAGTGCATTTTTCATTAACTGAGCTTCCCCTGAGAACTAATTGCTTACAAAACCCAGTACTCGGCCATAATGCAGCCATATAAACTTGCCTTATGGCCCTGATTCAGGAAAGCACGTGTGTTTTCATTATTATGTGATTAAATGCCACAGAACTTCAGTGAATCTTAAGTAGGTACTCAAGTGCTATCCCAAAGAAAGATATTTGAATTGAAGTCTCTGTCACTTGAACAAGCTAAAACTCATCTTCCTAAAAATGTACCATATATTTATGTTAAGAAATCACTGTATCTAACGTACCTAAACATAATTCAAATCATGCCAACCTATTCTAAAAGCAAGGCATCTCTTTGAGCACTGTAATATAACAAAACAAATAATTTTTCCCTTTTATCAATATACAACAGCTTTGTTCATTATTGAGAAGCGTTAGGTGGTAAAGTATTGAGTGCTATGCATTTTATGCTCAAATCAATGTACTGTCTTGCATTTATGCCACCTAATGTGTTTTGAAGCCATCCGCTACAGAAATCAATGTGATTCTTATTTGATATTCAGTGTTAAGTTCAGCCTCATAAATTTAGAATTGCACTCTGTTATTTTGATGGTTATATATTAACCACGTCCTGAAAGTTTTATGATATTATACTCAGTAAATCATGCTAGTTTCATACATAAGCTAAAGGGTTCTAGCTTTTATTTTTATTGTCCGGCTTAGAAAAGGAGAAAATAGTATTATTAGTTTGACATTTCAGGGAGCAAAAACTACAGTATATTTAGATAAACTTCAGGAGGCATGGCAGTAAAAAATATGCTGCAGAAAGTCTAACTGAGACTTTTCCAATGCAAGCTGATTTGCAGGAGATAATGAGTTTGATATACTTCAAATTACAGCTATTTTACATTAGAATGCGTATGCTGCATTTGATCATTCCTTCTAACGCATAGAGCAAATATTATCCTACATCCTACAAATCAACTGTTTTACTGTAAATATTTTTTCCTATAAGATGTGACTGATATTTAGAATGCTTGGCTAACTTTTGTCAGAAATTGCTAGGAATATTTTCATGGAATCAGAGGAAAGTAGGGCTAGAAGTTACCCAATGAGGTCATTTAGTCCAGACTCTTGCCCAAAACAAGACCATCCCAGCCAAGTTTCTGTTTAACCTGCTTTTGAAATTTCTCAGCAGATTCCACAATATCACTAGGTAGCCTGTTCCAGTGCTTGACCACCCTCATCTTATTTCTTTTGAATTGCCAAGAATATGTTTTTAATCAGATTATTTTATTCCATATTTTGCGTGTTTTTTAAAAATACTTTAGTATTTAAATAAACCTAAGCACTTACATAGGTTTCTAGTATGAGAAATTGTTTTTCTTCCAAACCCCACCACTCCCTTAATGCTTAACTGTAATGCAGATTCAGAAATTACACAGCAATATGATAATTTTCATTCCTTTTATTAAAGATAAATTCTACTTGTTATCTCACACAACATATTCCCACAGTATATAAATGGCTATTTATTATATAGAATCTCAGAGCAATCATTCTCCATAGTGGAGTTGAGCAAAATTTCTGTTTAGTAATAATAAACAACTATGAGAGCTTGCAGAGGGAATAAAAAACAAGAAAGGGTAGTTTACTTTAAACGCGGTGCATTTCCACACCAAGCCCTATGCCCCAGAGAAGGCAGCACGTTACAGCTTGCTGAACATCTGTGAAGTTAGGGTGCTTTAGTGGGGCTTTTTTGGTGTTTTTATCCAATAGCTGATTGAATCACCTTTTAGCTAAAAGTGCTGAGGAACTCCACTGAGGCACCTGATCTTTACAGATGCTGTAGAGCTAGGCTGAAGTAAAGTGCTGCTTCTTTCAGAAAGGGTGTTTTTTGTCTTTGTTTTTTAACAGCTGCAATTGGCCATAATGGCCAAGTCTTGTCTCTTTTTCTTTTAACAGCATATTATCAGATTGTGTACTCATTTCCTCAAGCAGGCATGAAATGGTTGAGCCTGTAGCTAAATTGACAAATAAATCAAACTTTTTGGAAAGTTCTAGGGGAGCCAAAGATCTTGGAATGTTTGTCTTCAGCAGGCATCATGGTGAACACCAGGACTGTCCAACCAGGCTGTCCACTTGCATATTCATTTGGGTCCTGGAGCTCCTGAGCAGCTGAAATTCTCTTTATTGCTCTGGCTGCAGCAACAGCCAAAGTCCCCAGACTGTCTCTCCCTTCTCCAGCTGCTCTCTTCCAGGGTATTTGAGAGTACCTAAATATTTAGCTTCCAAGTTTATTGTTGATAATAGGAAGGACCTAGATACTTTAGAAAAGTTAAGGCTATGTCTTTCACTGCCTCTGCAGTAATAGACTTAACTTGGAATTTGGGAAAAAGTGTATGATACTCAACAGAACAAAGGGAGGGACAAAAAAAGAAATTCCTTATTTATTCATCTATCATGTACTACCTGATTTCTGGAATCAACCAAATGCTAGAGAATTAACAAACAAATAGTAAAGTAATCCCTGTTGTGACAAAGATAATATACACTATTGAGTGAAGTATGACTGAATGCATCTCTTTTAGATACTGTGATCATTTAGTCTTGCAAGAAGATTTGCACTTTGACTCAAAACAAACCATGACATCCTGCTGGCAACATCCTGCCCACAGGATACTCTGACATTGTTCATATATAGAGGAAATTAAAAAGTTAAAATATCAGGTTACATATAGAAAGGAAGAAACACCAAAAATTGACATGAACAATGTAATGCCAAGCTGCTGGCAGACTGAAAAGAAGAAAAGAAAAGAACATGAGCCTTTCCTGCATGGACAATGCTTTAGGTTAAAGAAGCACTGCTGATGAAGGATAAATATCTGCCCTTAGTGTGTATCTTTAAATATTAAATGTATTTGATGTTTGACTAGTTGGTATTTTTTTAAAAAGTGAGAACAAAGTAGGATGTTGACCTCAGAGCATTTCTGGCTCAATATTTTTGTCCGGGGCTCTGAAAAGATTGGGAACAGCTGATAAAAAGGACGACACCGGCTGTATGTTTATTTCCAAATCATTTACCTAGAGCAATGTGAGAGGGGAGGTAAAAGTCCCTCCCCCATATGTCCCATGATCCCTCCCAATGAGCCCCAGTACTTACCGCAGGGAAGGAGACAAGCAGCAGCTGTGGGGAAATGCCGACGCAGGCTCAGCAGTTCCGCAGCTGCCTGAGCCTGCGGATTGGTGAGCTCCAGAGGCGGGGCCTTGAAGAAGTGCAGGCTGCTCAAAGACCAGCTGGGGAGAGAATCAGCTGTCTGGTAGGAGAGGAGCGGCACGCCAGCCAGGAGATGTGAGCAGCGGAGCTGGGCGGTGGCAGAACCGAGCGCAGGGAGGGAAGCTCTAGCATCAGCCATGGAAGCCCAGCTGCAAAAATAGGGAGTCCGGGCTCTGGGAGCTGAAGATCACTGGAGGGCCACAGTGAGGAGAAGCAGTTCTGCCCCACAACCATGGGCAAAGCCACAGTCGTGCCAGAGAGCTCAGGTACTGTGGTGGGGATGGGCAATGAGAGACAGCAAAACCCTGTGGGCACCCCATTGAAGAGGGAGGGGCAGGTGGTGGCCACAGCGGAGCCCTACGGGGAGGTGGCAAGTACCACCAGGTGGTGGGTTTAGGAGTGATCAACTCCTAGTCAGCTGGTCCCTGGAAAGAATACACAGAGAGATGGACAGATTCCTTCTCCCATCCCAGGGGGCAGAGGGGTCCTGGGAGCCAAAATACCAGGTGCTGAACACCTTTTTTTAGTTAAGAATTTTCCTAAGTTACAGTTACCCTGGGCCAGGGCAGGTTTAGTTGCCTGAAAGTTGATACAAAAACTAGGGATTGACTCGGGAGAGACTGATGGCCAGAAAGACCTGACCCCAGTCAAGGCGGGTAACATGGATGAAAAGAGATTCCGCGGGAAGACTACAGGGAGCAGTGTCTTCCCAGGCCATGTATGTGGTAAGAACGGGGTAAAGGGAAGGTTTGGAGCCCCATGAAGAAAGACCAGGGTCAAGACCCCTTTGGGACCACCGACAGGGAACTGCCGCCCCATCAATCAACAACAAAGACGTGGCAGGTGAGCAGGGGCAGCGCCTGAAACTATGTAGGTGGCCCCAGGGTGCGGCCTCACTCTGATGTCACTAGGCAACAAGGCACTGACCAGAAAGGGTCTGTGTAGCCTTACAAGACCTACCAGCAACAAGCAATTATGAAACATCCACTTTCCCCACAGGATTTGCATTCTATTAACTGCACGTACAAGCAATGGTATGCCTTAAAACTACCCATGTAATTGACCGTATGTACAAAGCTACAGCAAACAAATATAGAGATCCTGTAATAAAATCAGCCCACTACTTATTTGCATACATAACTTTTGAATTCAGCTCTTCACAGAGACACAACAGAAAAGGTTCACTCTTTGGTTTGATAGACACAAAAATATCCATGTGTACAGAGACATTTCTACTTTCAAATTAATGTGAGATGTTTAGGACTTGCCATAGACTGCTTCCATGAGCACAGCTGAGAAATGCATACTACCCTGTTCCATACCACCAAGTCTTGAAATGCGGCACTGAAACCAGGTAAGTCAGTGGATCCCAAATCAATGCATTTGATTTTTCAATATTTGAGGTACCCCTGATTCAGGTGTCTAACGACTAGGCCAGACCATCAATGTCCCGGTCCCTAAAAATTTTCCTAGACAAGGATACTGTGTACTGAGCCTGGCTTTTAAGAGCTAGAGCAGGTGGGATCCATTGCCTGTGGCGTCAGGGTATTAACTGCCCTAAATTGTCTCAGTCAGCTCAGCTGGGAGCAAGGACTGTTCTGGGTTTGCTGCCAGTAATGCCTATTTAGGGAATGAATTGCCCTGTGTCTCTGATGGATGCTGATAGGGTCTGAAGCTCTGCTTTGGCCTCATTACAGCCAGGGTTCACAGGCTCAAAAACTTGCCTTGAAATTCTGGGCTGACATGTGTTCCTAATTTCTCCTACATTGTACTTGCACATCTCTAATTGTGCAAAAGCATGTACATCTCTAATTTAAACATATCAGTTAGTAATAAAACAAATATTTGGTTATACATACTTAACTGGCCTTATTAAAATAATGAGGAAAATCACCATATACATAGGCCATGAACAGGCATTCAAATCTATTGGGAGAAAATACCTGTTTTTTCTTGCGTAGAAAAATCCACAAGAAGAGCAGCATACAGGCATTCAAGGACCTGGGTGCTCCCAGTCCTGCAAAGCTTGTGCTGCTGCCATCATGTAGCCAAGGTGCCACTTGGGACTGGCTGGCTGCCTGGGGGACCACAGCCCGTTTGGGGAACTCCTGCACACAACTCCCTTTCCCTGCTTTGAGAGAGGAGGTGGAATGTGTCTTTTACCTTTTCAGTAATAATCCTCTCAATTTTTGTTTCAGCAGTCCTAGCCATCTCACATCAGCAAGCTCAGCTATGGTGTGTGGGTATATAACCATGTCAAGTCTGGCCAGGTCTGGTTCCTGCTTCAGGTCAGGATGAATTCAGGACAAATAGCTGCCTTGGGAACCTCTGCAGGGCCTGAGCACAATTTAGGACATATGAAAAGTCTGGGCTGTCCTGGCCACAAAGCTGTCAAGGGGTATGGTTTGCTTCAGGCTCTGCTGGAGCAGTCAAGTCTAGCCTGAGTCATGAACTTTCCTTCTCTGGGCCTCTGGGAGTGTGAGGAGCAATGAATGCTGGAAGACAGCACTGAGGCTTCTCTCACAAGGCTGAAGACATTTATTCTACCAGCACAATTTTCCCAAAAGTGAGATCTACCAGGTTGAAGATAGTATCCTTTTCTCTTGGAAACAACAGTTTTCTTCCAGGAGAAACAGCATGAATATTGTCGATATGCTCAGAGTTTCTATTGGGAATGCAGAAATTCTCCAGGTAGAAACATAATGCCTGTATGTGACTATAGTCTCTAACTATATATGCTGTAGATATCTGTTAATATGACAGAATGCATCTAATATCTAACCTGATACAATAGATTATGCCTGTAAATATAGGTTTGCTTTTGACTGGCCTTATAATCCTTTTATGTTTGGTACAGGTGCAGAAGAAAGGTGGCTTTATATGAATTTACCCTTCAACTATAATGCTACAAAAACTATATATAGTTGTTGCTACAGATTACTTTAGCTTCAAATGGGCTTAATTTTTTCCTGTGGTTCTTCACATAGACTCTCACTGGCATTTCTACATCATCTAATGATGTGAAGAGCAAATGCTAAATTGTTCTTGGAAGTGAGATTAACAGACTACAAAAAACAAATCAGTTCAATGAGGTTTGTGAGCAAAAGGTCTTTTCCCTTTCATAAAAAAGCATTAACGCTATGAAGTTGCTTCACCCTCAAAAACAACAACCAAAAAACTAACTAAAAAAACCCCCAAAACAAAAACCTAGACCTCAGATGATGTTGGATGAAAGTCTGGGAAAAAGCAAAACAAACAACCAAGGAAAATTACACAATAGTTTACCAGTTTTGCCATAAAAGGGAAAAAAACTCCTCTAAACAATTTTCCAGATCCCTGAGTTTGATACCCAGTCTAGCCTCTGGAAAAACAAAAGATCCTGTTCACTAGGGAAGGGTGGCTGAACTTGCAAGAAAACAAGAATCTAAATGGCTATTCCACATGTAAAACATCCTTCTATCCCTACCTTGGTTGGCAAGAACCAATCAGCCAGTTCCTCATTTACTGATAGCAGGAACAGGCCTATCAAATTGGATACCATATGGACTAGACACTCCCTCCATGAAAGAAATAGTGGAAAAGCAGAACAGCTTGCTAGAAACAGGAAATAAATAAAATGAGTGGGTATATCTACATGTGACATTATGGCAACATAGCATCGGCAGGAAAAAACCGTGATACCACAGCTACGTTGCTGTAGTGATGCACTCTACCGCTATATCACATCGCTATGGTGAAGTAGCAGCTAAAAATAACTGTCTGCTCTGTGGACGGCGCAATACAGGCTGGTACTGCGTTGTAATTTAGTACTTCCAAAAGGAAGTAGAAGTACTAAATGACAGCACAATAATGATGGCATCATAGGGACATGTCTAGATGTGCCCAATAAGTACAAGACCTTATGGAAAACCTTTTGTGTTATACCTATCTGTTAAAGGAAATCCTAGTATTTCACTAATGCATTTATTATGCTGCTGAATAGTTTGGCACATCTGCAACTTCAGTAAACAGAATGGCTAAGAAAGTAAAAAAGAAAAGAACTCATCAGAGAATTTCTATATGAAATAATTTTAGATCTGTTTTATCTATACTAAGGAAGCTGCCAGTCTATCCGATCTTCAAACACACTGAACTCCACAGAGAGAAACTATGGTAAACTTCAGACTATTCACCTGAATGCATTTCATTTAGGTATGTGAACACTACTTGCTGTATTGGGGATTTTTTTTTGTACTTTTGGAACTTCATTAAATCATGTAATTGCATAGTAGGGAATAATGGAGTTGTTATAGAAGGACAGAAAAGGTGAATTTCATGTCTACACCTCAGAACAAAATAAATAAATTCACTGAACATATGGCTTATTAGGTTTAATAGTTCCTTTCCAAGATGAGTTTGACTGCCACATTTTGAAAGATAGGGTGGATGGTTTTTTGTTGGGGTTTTTTTTTTTGGATATTTGCCGTTGAACAGATATGCCATCTGTCTCCACAAATGAAAAGGAGTTGAAGACTTTGATTGCTATTTCCCTAATCAAGATTAAGGCAAATAGATTTCTAATATGTTGATTAACCAGATCTGACACCATATCTTAGAGCTGTTTATTAGTGTATTGAAACAACTGTCCTTATACACTCCTCCATGTCACCTGCTTTGGCCCACATAAGCAGTACCATGTATATAAACAGGGAAATTATTATTGTACCTCTCCAAGACAGTCCAGGTGATACTGTCCCTTAAATGTCCTAATAGATTTTTTTCTTTATTTAAGGTTTACATGAACTGATATACAAGACATGGGTACTATAAAACAGATAGATGAATCTGAGAAATTCAGATGTATTTGAAAAGAATATCATTCTAGAATTAAAAATATAATCACACAATACGCTGGACTGAAAAAATGCAGTTTGGGTTTGTCTGTCATGGGTCCTAAACAGAATCCTGTCAGCATGCATTTGCATTTAACTGCTCAGGATTCCCACATCTGTGCCTGTTTACTTCTTTGCAAAGGATTTTTATTTTTCAATTTTTAATTATGCAATTTTTTCAAAGCATCACTTTCTGATGCCTTATATGTACATCTTAAATGCCAAGTTTGTTACAAAATCCTACTAACAGAATTATACCAATGACTTTTTCAATGCAATAAAAATTACAAAAATACTAACTTATCTGCTTCTAGGCCAAAGTGCTCCTACAATTTTATTTCATTGATATGAAAGGCTCTAGATGTGGATTCGTGCGGGAACACTAATTAACTCTCTTCAAGGAAGTGGAGACAATGGAGAGAATTACAAAAATCCACTGGCCCAATACCCTGCTCAGTGCTAGTGATTAGTATTATAGCACAAAGGGGAAAAAAGCAACCACAAACCTGCTGCATAGTTTCTCCATACCTTGCTCTGATTCTGAATAGAATACTGTTCATTTAAATTACAGTACAAGGTAAGGGCTTCAGTTCATTATAGAAGTGAGCAAAACAAAGGTATTTGCTGCCCAGAGACCACACTGTCCAAGATTTTGACAGGACACAATAGATCAAAGAACCAGTTCACTGCAACACTAGTTTTCCCATAGTGATTACAAGGAATTACATTAGCTTGCACCACTTGGGTGACTTAGTACAGAACAATGTGTGGATTATACTGTTATTTATTTTTTTACATAAGTATATTACCCCTGGATTAGCAGATACCATTTGTGTCAAATACCTTATGTACAATAAGGGCAAGTACTGTAGCACATCTTCAACGTGCTCAATGATCTTGCTATTATTAACTAAGGACTGTTTTTCGAGTACGTTATGACATCTCTTGAAGTAATAACAACTAAAATGAAGCTACTTAATAGAACTGATCTTCTAAAAAGACTGTAGTACAGAATTATCAATAGCTACTTACTGAACAATACTTTTGCATGATGTCATAATAAGAAGCATTGTGTAAAAACCACATTTGTCATTTTAATCCACTGGATTTAAGTAACTTTATAAAAAACCAAACCATCTATTATGCATGTGAGTAGACTTGTTGCTTCAATGAGACTATATTTGTAAGGGTTCACTACTATAAAGATTGCACAGTCCAGCTCATAACTACTATCATTTTTATGATCGTCACATACATATACATACACATATAGATACACACACATGTGCCTGTGTGTGTAGCACCCTTAAAAATAAGATTACATGTATTTAAACACATTTTGGTGTACCTGGGGAGTTGAGATTTTAATTTTTAACTTCAGGTTAATGTGCAAAAATGGAAAGCAACATCTCATTTTGAAAAGCTAGTTGTCAAACTAGTTAAACTTTACTATGATTTCCCATGACTGCTATTCACAGAATTTACAGAATTGGAGATGATGAAATCTAATAGTACTACTTTTTATTTCATAAATAACAAATACACTGAAAAAGTTGACTTCACTGTGATACAGACCAGTTCCATGGACAGCATCCAGCCCTGCACACCTTCATAATATTTTCATTTCAAAGTATAATTATAGAAGTAGTTGCTGTTCCATGAGAAATTTCAATTGTTGAGAAATGATTAAAAAAAAGTTGAGGACTCCTGAAATAGACCATAACTTTACTGGGTACCTTTTTATACCACTCTCTCAAAAAGCTGGTATTTGGCTTGTGATTAAAATTCCTTTCTTTCTTGCTATTTGCTTCTGCTGTAGCTAGTATGTTATGATTCTTTTAGGTTCAACTTGTGTCTTTTTCAAAAAAGGATTGTGGTTGCGTCTCTACATACTTTTCCTTTATAGATTAAATAAGATATTTATTAAAATTATACAGCAGTTTTGCCACACACACCCACACCTACACCCCCCACCCCACATACCCACATTCACTCCTGGCCTCTCACTGCTAACAAAAAACTTTCAAAAAAGCATTTTGAAAGTTTTTTTGTCCCAATAAACCAATTGAATTGCATATCCAGAGCACTCTTAGAGTGACATATATACAGCATAGGAAGAACAATGCAAGGAGAGCTAATGGGAAGCTGTGTAAAAAGTAGGCACACAGCCAATAATATTTTAATCTGATTAATTGAGTCCCCATGACGGGGATTCTGGAGTAACAGCAGCTCCTATTTGAGAATAGGAGGTATTTATTCATTGTTATATGCTACCCTTCCTAACAAAGGCTCAGGTAGCTTATAGTAAGAGAAATAAAGCAATTTAGAAGGTCAAAATAAATAAAACAAAGCAATAAAATAAAGCAAAACAAAATAACCAGAGACCCGCTTGATCTAGCGTCGACTGCGCAAGCAGAAAGGTTATGCAGCACTGCCAAGAGATGCCCAGGCTCGTGCTCTGGCAGACATGAAGAGGGAGTTTCAGAGCTGAGGAGCAATTGCTGAGAACTCTCTCTAACAGTTGCTGATAGTAACTGCAGAGGAGAAAAAGATGCATCTCAAATACAACTTACAATGGACAATGGGCAGTCAATGGAGTCCATCTGGTTTCTGTAGGAAGGCTGTAGAGTTATTTTCTTAATTTGAGGCAGGTGAGGGGGAAGGGAAGGTTGCCTTAATGTTAGCCTGAACAGCCAGTAATCAAACAAATTCTATGATATATGGGTATGGAAGCATCATTGCTTTGTAGAAAATTTGGCTATAGGAAGGTACTAAAGCTAAGAAGGTTGTCTTCAGGACCACACTGAATCAGACTACTGATTTCTTAAATTCAGTATTCTGACTATGGCAAAGGCAATGCTTGGCCACATGATTATCCTAATGCCCCACTCCACCAGCCAGTAACAATCTTCTCAAAGTCAGAGGCAGGATAGTGTTACCCTTACTTAGCATCCATAACTATAAAGTACATTCTCATGCATAAAATTGCATAGCTGTTTTTTTATCCAATAGTACTTGACAACATGAAAATATTAACTGATTCTAAAAATGGCAGCAGTACAGTTTCCAGAGAAATAACAATTTATTGCAGAACATGCAGGCAAGCTTCATTTGGACAATGAACTCAGGAAAACAATTGTTTCCTTAAGGAATAAATATGAACAAGTGGAATAAGAATGTGTGTGTGTTGTGTTGGCAACGAGAAATGGAGAGGCTTAAAATACAATGCTCAGCTTTGTACATAAATGCTTTGTAGTGCAATCAAGTTATACAGAGAAATGCATTCCATTTTTCTTATTGAAACACAGGTGTACCTGTAAGAGGAATTTCAAGAAACTGTAGCTTTATAGTTCTGAATGACCAATAATTAAAGAAATAATGACTGGAAGTTTTATATACAATATCCAGAAAATGGACTCTGAAGTGTCTTAGAATCATTTCATGAAAATATATTTACCAAAAGGGAGAAAAGATGATGCAGAAATAATTAAATTGATTAACTAATTAGCTGCCCTTCTAGATTACGTTCAGAAATGTGTTTGTAGCATGTAGAGTTATACAAAAGTGCCCAGATGACAAATGTGAGGAAGAAATGATCAAAAAATGGACATTATGAGCAAATATGGGCCCTTTGCTGAATATGTCTGATTACTATAAAAGTTAGTTGCGTGCTTATATCAACAGTCAGAATTTGGTCACAACTAATGAAAAGAATTAGAGATTTTTAGTTTAAATTACTGTTAGAAATATGTCACTTATGACTATAACGACATCTGTTACTAAATTACCTTCATTTTTAAGAGTCATCTTGGATAAAATTATTTTTCCAAGGAGATTGTTACATGGTTATATAATTTTAACCACCCTACTTGGAACATTACTTATACTGTATATCAAGATTTGAGTGACGCTAAAGGACAATATTTGTCCTCTGAACAAAATCAACTGAAGTATTATCCTCTGATCTCAGTTCTTTCTTACTTCTGATTACTTTTATGTCATATCATTGTACCATCTGTGTTAGTTCCTGATAAAACACAAAATATTTTAAGCTATAGAAAGAATCCCAAAATGCAATCTTATCTATGTATTTTTTTTCATCACACTGACAAGCAGAAAAGTTATAAAAAGTGCATATTTATAGCATACTGGTCTACTAGTCCCTAACAAACTTAAGAAAGTACAGTATGTCTTTAGCTGTGTGTCTATACTAATTTCAAAGTCACTACCTACTTTCTTTGCTATTCCCTTGTGCAAGTTTGTACATCTTTATAATACCTTCCGAATAATTTATCACATAGTAAAGATTTTAAAAAATCATTATCCTTTTGATCTAAAAATCCTTATATTTCATCTTTAATATGTTCTTTTGAGAGGATCTTTCTGGAGGAGTTGCCACGTATGTTTTACTCCTCTGAGACATCAACAGCAGAGCTCAAGCAAGACTTTAGGAACTTCAAATCACATTTAAAAATTGTTTGAAAAGTTTTTGTTTTTTCAAGAAACAATTCATTTACACAAAGAAAATTAAATACTGTTGCAATTACACATATCTAAAGATTAACCAAAAGAAGCTGTTAAAAAACAGTATCTGAAACTGCCAAAATTTATCACTGAATGCTTCAAGTATTTAGACATAATTTTTGATAGAAGATATAAATACAGTAATCATGGAATAATACAACTAATATTGATTTATTTAGGTTTCTTATTTCTTTAAACTGATTTTCCTCCTTATTGTTTCCTCTAAATGGAATATTGTAAGAGAGAAAAAATGTCATTGCATGTTCATGCCCCAGTATACAACTTTGGAAAATGCATGCCAAAGCCATACTATCAATGTTGGACAGCACTGAAGTGATTATCTGGCATTTTATTAAGGTTTGGAGATCAAGACATCATACTGTACTAAACAAAAAAACTGGGGAAAAAAAGTAAACATTTTTCCAAGGGCAAGGAATGGAAAACAGCATCAGAAAGCCCCGGCAAACAAAGGTAAAAATAATAAAAAATGAAATGGTAAGTATTAGAATAGAAAGCATTAGTGGCTTGACTTAAGACAACAGAAGACACAATTCGGAGTTACAAATCCCCACTCACTGCTATTCATGTTATTGTGTCAAGGGATTTTATTAGTATTAACTATGCTGATTTTGAAGGATGCTGAAGAAATTTAAGACAGAGTGGCACCAAAAAGTGCATAATTATAGACAAGTACTATTTGTGCACTGCATATTCTCCTGCTTTTTTTTTTTAGTAGCCAAGCACAAAAACAAAACTGGAATCAGACCAGAGCCCCTCAATCTGTTATGATTTCAATGAAAGCAGCATACAGTAAAATACATCAATATTTTCAGAATGCTAGAAAACATATAAATCATTTGTAGTTCAAATTAATAATAAAATAAAGCTGGAGAGCTTTTAAGTTGCACAGATAGAACTGTAGAGAACTGTCCAAAAACTTTTAAATGTGTTTTCATAACTCATTAAATATCCACAGTCTAATGAGTATAAATCTCAAAAACAGAAAATCACTGGCTAGATGAGAGAGACCCTGCACAGAGTGAGATGCTGACAAAGTCACGTTGCCTAGAAGAATCTGGATTCCTTGGAAATTCAGCACTTAGAGGATTTAGCTATGATTTGGAGATGTTTTCAAGGAAAGCAAGTCATAAGATAAGTGATAAAATACCTCTGAGGAACAGAGACTATCTTAAACAAAGAAAACAGATTAATGGTTTACACTAATCTATTTGCAACAAAGCAAAACATTTTGGACAGTTAAGCGCCGACAAATTATAGTACTGGGATTGGTGTTTAAAAATATAAATGATTTGGAAAAGAGGGATGAATGCTGGAAGCTGGCAAATTGAGACTGGTCAAGTTTCAAGTAGACATTGAGCAATTACATAGGGCAGGATAGTCCAGCTGGCACTCCCAGGCTGCAGGCAGATAAGGGGTTAATATGAACTGAACCCTCAGACTTGCAGTCTGGGTGCTGCTCCATCCTTTGTTGCTGCCACCGGAGTCCCTAGGTTCCCCTTTCCTCTCCTGACTTCTGCTCACTGGTCCTGTCCAGAGGGGTAGGATAGCGGGGCATAGCCTATAGGGCTAAGGAAACCAGTGGCTATAGAGCCTAGGGGGATCTGAGGACCCTGCATAGCATGAAGGCACTTCTACAACGTAACACAAACTGGTGGGGAAGGTAACATGTGGCTTGGAAGGTTCACACAGCACAGGAGAAGGCAGGTACATGATGCGTTAGAGAGATCAGTCACAAGGGGGATGCTGTGCCATATGCAGCCCCTGTGGCATGCACCATTTGGTTCTTTATATGGCCATGGAAGCATATGGCTGGAGGGCCTGCTGTTCCACAGCACTCAGAAAATGGACAGCTCTGACCTAAGGAAATGGCAAAGGTGGGAATCCAAGGACTGAAAAGATAAAGCTCATTTTTTGACACACACACACACACACACACACACACACACACACACACACCCCTTTAGCATGTTTAAAAAAAACCCAAGAACATACCAAAGCAAAAAAAAAAAGTTCTGTGGGACAGTATGATATCTAATTGTTCATTAGTGGGTGCATTGGCCCTTTTTTTCTAAAGTGTTTTAGTACTAGTCAGTCAGGAACTGAATTAGATGGACAATAGTTTCGATTCTTCTATTCCTGCATCTCTCGATGCAAAAGTTCAATGTTTGATTTCTCCTCCTTTACAGATTGAAATATGGTAAATTTTGATTAAGCCATGAAATCTTTATGGCTTCTGGTCTGAACACTGTTTCCCAGGGAAGTGTTTTCAAGGTTTGAAACAGCTGCAGTATAAGAATTTGAAACTTAAAGAATAATGTGTTTTAGATAAATCAAAAATATTTGATAATAAGTTGTCCTTCATTAGCCACTTTAATGCTAGAATATTTTTGCATGTGGCTAACACTCTTTAAAATCTATTTCAGTAAACTATTTCAAATAACCAAAATAAGTCATTTTAAGTAAGCTGAATTATCCTTTATAGTATCACCAAATTTTGCTTATCCCTCATATGTAAGGCTTAATTATCTCTCATCTTTCATACGTTCATTACCTTCTTACAGCTCTGTGACTCTAGATCAGGGCTGCTCCAGTGCAGGTTTAATGTAAGGCCCACAGGATGAGTGTGGGGCCATGCCCCACACTCTCCCCATGCAAAAGGGGAGATTAGGGTCACATGCAGGGGTGGGGATGATGCCAGGTGCAGCAGCGATGGAGGGATGCCCACGTGGGCACGCAGGGCAGTGGTGGGGAGGAAGAGTGTCTGCATAGCGCCTCTTGTGCAGCCCATGCAGTATGCAGCCCTGGGGTCTTAGAAGTTAGACAGCCCTGCTCTACATCATTTAAATTCCTTACTTTTGTGGCTCTGGGCTACCTACTTCTTTTTTACCTCTCTACTGTTGTCTTTAACACTACTATCTTCCTTTCCAGTGCTTTTCTGCAGTAGCATAACTAGCATGGGATGCCTGGGGAAGCCACCCCAGGCACTGATTTGAGAGAGAACCAACTGTCACCACAGCTGCACAAGTCACCAGTGCCACCATGCGTCACAGCAGTCCCAGAAGCCCATCTGCTTTGTTACACCTCTGCATGTAGCCCTCACCTTGGCCCAGTCCTTCATGCCTTTACCTACTTTTCAGGGGTTTTTTTCCTTCAGGACACAAATTTCAAGGAGAACAATGAACATGACCTATAATCATGTTGCACTTTGTTTATTCAAAATAGAAAAAGGAGCTATAAGATAATTCACACATCATCTTTTAATCACATTTTCTCTCTTCATTTCTCTCTTTTCTTGTTAAAGTCAAAACTGAGTGGGGCAGATACCTTGTCTGCCAGATATATCTAAAATCTTAGCCCTCTGTGGAAAACATAATAATAATATGAATTTCCTTAGCTGTCTTGGGAACTTTAACTGCTATTACTGGCCATTTCTTTACTAAGAAAATTAAAATCTTGGTCATAATTTATTTTATTTAAGGTCCTAGGAAGAAGAAACATTACACAGAAACCAGCTGAACCCAATTTTTTTAGCAAGTTCCACTTACATAAAAAAGCAGTAAATTTTATAAAAGTTCCCTGTAGATCATTTGTCTTGATTCATGAGTTCCTATAATCCACCATCTGAAGAAATAGATTTCAATCTTGAATGTTAATCCAATGTTCATAAAACTCCTTTAACTATTAGTGTGAAAAAATCCAACTGCTGCCCTTTCAATATTTAATAACTTTCATGCCTCCAGCAAACAAATAATGCTCACACGTTGTCTCTGGCCAAGAGTCATGCTGTTGTAATTGAATTGCATTATGCGTACCTACAAGATGGCATCTCAGTTTTACCAGGGCACCTGACAAGCAAGTATATATTTCTATGGGCATCTTGCACTTCCTGGCAAATGAAAAAGTCCTTTCTTTTTGTATCAGCAATACCATATCAAGAATTTAAGACTTTCTGCACCATTTTTTTTCTTTGGAATAGGGGAGAACAGACATTTTTGTGAGATATTTATAAGAAAAAAAAAGAGTAAAGACATCTCTTCAACAAATTAAATATGAGGATATAATGTAGAGCTCCTGCATATACTGCAACAATATAGATTGAACCTCTGAATGTAAAAACATGAGTCTGTAGTGCTTAAGTGGTTTTGCTCTTTGGAAATTATGTTTTTCATTTAGATAAGTTACAGCCTCACCTCTACAGTGCGTCTCACATAATTCAAGCTAACAATAATTCAACACACCTGGTTTGTCTAAATGCTAGGAAACAAACTCAGAAGACAGCATCCTGTGGTGCCAACT
Organism: Caiman crocodilus; assembly: GCA_030014935.1. Taxonomy (NCBI): domain Eukaryota; kingdom Metazoa; phylum Chordata; order Crocodylia; family Alligatoridae; genus Caiman; species Caiman crocodilus. The sequence continues at coordinate 11,439,719 of JAGPOW010003447.1, forward strand.
AGTGATGACTGTTAAGACAATATGATGAGATGCCACATTCAGCTTTAAAGATCACTAATGGGCTAAAACTCAGTATATAGGTTTCAGGATGGATTGTATTCCTATTGTGAGTTACAGAGGCTGCATCTACACGAGACACTGACTGTGCAGTGCTTACTGTATGGTCATTTACTACTTGCATACCCAAGTACTAAATGACTGTGTGGTAACTGGTGTTATTGTGCAGTAGCATCCCTGCACAGCTTCCTGGTGATGCTGAATGCACAGTAGCTCATTACTACTAGCAGCACATCATGGTTCATTCCCCATGACATTACTGCACAGTACTAACAAGCTACTGAGCAGTAAGCATCTCATGTAGACATGGCCAAATAACAGTAAGCTTTTTTTTTTTTGCAATCATATCCATTTGAATGTGCAGTATAACTGGCAAGTCCCAGAAGACTAACAGTACCCACAAGAAGTTGACAACCTGGAGTCCCAAGGTGGATCTGGCTGAGTGAACTGGGGTCTGGTGTCATTCAGATGTGGAGGGTTTTGCCTCTACCACACCATGGACAATCAGCAGGGAACTTTGCCTGTGTCATGTTGAAGCTGTGCAGAGGACAAAGGGCAGCAGCAGTGGCTAGAACCAGACTACTGCTTATTTTTTAATCTAGGTGACCATCTGAGTCTAATTCACTAAAACTAATAGTTTACAAAGTGAAAATGTGCTTTTTCATACTACTTTTAGTTCTACTTCTAACACTGTTTTTTCTTTGGTATCAACACTCCTTTCATATCTCCGGATAATTATAGGGGAATCAGACTGAAGCAAAGTATTTCAGGCTATGTTTTAGCCAATATAGGTTAGTCTCCTGTGTATTACTTCATTATTAAATATCTTCTGTACAAAAGCTTGTAAAAATGTTATCTTAATAATATGGGGTGTCATTATCACATCTGTTAGCTGAATAAGGAGTGGTTTGAAGTGGCAAGTTTTATGGGAAGAATTAGGACTGATCAGTGAAAGCGATAATTTATGAGGTTTTCTATAATAACTTTCCCTACATGTTACTAATAACTGTTACTTGTTTGTTAATATAAAGCCAATGGTTCATTATAGGCCAGTGAAATGTAACACGCTCAGTTCTTTGAGTTGTTTATCACCAGTCTGATCCAGATAAAGACATTCAAAACCAGTAAAATCTAGGGCATAGGCCAAGCATGGAAAATTGTAGCCTAGATGCTTAAAGTCTAATGAAGTTATAAACAGGGGTAGAACACAAAGGAATGGAATTCCATGGCAGCAACTGCTAAATTCTGCAACAGTACCTCCTAAATTCCATGGCAACCCTAATTTATTCAATCACCATGAATTTTCCTTTGTTCTCACCCTTCTGCCCTAGACAAATGCACAGAGCTATGGATCACAGGTAAAAATATTCATTGGCAAGTTTGTTGAATATTTCTGAAGGCTGTTTTTTCATTAGGTTCTTCAAGTGGCTCAACTCACCCAGCTTCCACAAATTGTCTCATTAGCTGCTGCACTGTTCTATACGGGGCTTGACTTGCAAGCTTCTTGTTTCTTTCCACTCCTCAGCTATACACTGGACTTCACCTCTCTCTCTCTTCAATGACTGCTCGCCTAGCTTTATGCAACAGTGCATGAAGTATGCATTTTAATCCAATTAACACCTGCTAGTGGGCAATCCTGCAGAGTGAGAAATTGCTGAAGCAGGTAGGCATAAAAAAGAAGCTGAATGCTCTAAAATGGTGAATTCTGTGGTCAACATGCTGAACTCCATGGCATGTCAGAAAAATTACCAGTTACAGAATTACATTCAGTGGGGCCATTACTGAAATATATGGAGCGGTCAGGTCTGACAGCCACTGTTTCAGGCTCTGAGCAGAGGCAGACAAGTGACATTACAGTATTCACACTCAGTTTACACTTTGGGGGATTTTTTTGCAATTTTGATTGTTAGAGAATCATTTAAAAAACATGGTTGTGTTAAGGTGATGTTGTAGCCAGGATGATCCAGGAAAAAAAGGAGAGGCAAGCATCTTTTATTAGACTGACTGTATAGTTGGGAGGGATGCAGACAAGGTATCAGTACCAAGTACACTTTCCTCAGGTCATCTTGGTACCCAAAAACTTGTCTATATCCCTCCCAACTATACAGTTGGTCCAATGAAAGATGTTGCTCACAAATACCTTTGTCTCACTGTCAACATGAAATTCTGCTGAACAGGTCTCTTCTAGAAGATGAATTTGATGGCAAAATTCTATCAACGTTAAATACACTGTTCCTTCATTATAAAGACTGAACTAAAGGAGGGTTATTAACCTAGAGTTTTAAGTGAGGTAAACATAAATGTCACTACTACTCCACCTGTAATGTACCTTATATGTGCACTACTGAACATTATTCTAGCTGTTATCTCTGTAGCTCCTTTGACATGAGTGTCTATAACCATCACTGTATTCTTCTTTCTGTTGCTCTAAACCAATGAATGGCTGAGTTTCATTTAAATCCATGACAAATATTTTAGTTTTTGTATACTACTACTCCTAATTCTTTTGCTGCTAAGTGTTTAAAGGTTATGCATATTATTGACATATAGTCTCTTACTTTTTTGCCCCAAACCTTAACACCTTGCTTTTCTGTGCACTGAATTGCATGAACGATGTACCTGGACAAAATTAGAATTGATCACTATGAAGTATTTAAATCACCTCTGCTAGTCAATTCCCTCATTACTAACTCACTTCCTTTCAGAAGTGCCCTTGGGTTTTGAGAGCAAATCAAAATCGGATCCACTTAAGCAACTGAGCTTTGATACCATACTTAATGACTTTTTAAATTTGTCATTTACAAAGTACTTCACAAGCTTCCCTAAAGTATAGATAAAGTATGCCCAAACACGTCAACACATTTTGCAGTATCTTAAAAATTGTAGTTTGCATGTTATGTATAGACCTCTTATTTTATATGTTATCTACGCCAGTCACTCCAGGCCAAATCATCTTCCTGGGATGACCTCAGCCTTGGACATACCAAAGTAGATTATTTAGTATTGCATCTCCTTCCCCCTCCATCTCCAGCCCTATTCTATCCTGTTGTATCTGTACTATGCAATAAAATTAGTTTACATAGTTTACATATGATCCCTTGATCATATGTGGATTGTCCTGTATGGCAAATCTGACACATTGTTTCAAGTTAGTTTGGGTTTGTAGTTTACTTCTCACAGTTGGAATCTATATTGCCATATATCTTACATTGACGAGTTGGCTTGCTTGTTGGTTTTTGTATATCAACTATAATGGTTAAGGTCAAGGATCCACCTGAGCATTGCAGTGCATTGCCCTAGCACGGTTAAGGCACAAAAGATTCCGTAGCCACCATCAGTCAAGGAAATGAGATTCCTAACATCACATTCAGCAACCTTTGACCTAATAGCCCTAATGACCATTCGGTACCCATTTACAGTTGCCTCTGGCACAAGTCCAGAACAGGGCTTGGCTTTGGGGACATGATTTCAGTGAGACACCTTAACTCGTATGTCTCTGTGCCGTAACAAAATGCAAAGGTTAGATTATTTACATGTAATTTCTAACATTTTTCTAGTTATCCCCATTTTAAAGTGACAGCATGAGGAAAAAAGAAACTCCCCTTACCCTTATTTGCCCCCTCTGTACATTCTCAGGTAGATGTGCTCACCTTACTGATAAGAAGTGCCCCCCTTAGCCCTGACTTCTTTTTTTCTGTTAGCACTCAAGAATTGGTCCTGCTCTCTGGTACTGGCAATGGTTTTATGGTTTCTACAGAACTGTCAATCTACCAAGTGTGGACTCTTTACTATTGTTGAATGAAGACAGAACTTTTCTCGATTTTCAGATTTCAGAGAGATTTTGCAGACACACCAGTTAGAAGAAAACTCTTTTTACTTGCAGCTGGAGTATTCCATTCAGACACACAAAACATCTGACAAAATCAAATTTATGGAGTAGAACTACATTTTACCATAACTGTCTATACAAATTATGACATGTGAAAAATAATGTTGGGTAAAAATGCAAGGGGTAAGTAATAAATATTAAGATCAACATTTAAAGGCTAAAGCAGTGAGAATAAGAAAATTAAGTTAAATATCTCAGTAGTTGAGCCCTACTTCCTGAGACAGTCTCTTTATTCATTTTCCCCATGTGATTATATTTTATCTTTTGTTTCTTAGCATAAGCTGATGTCTATAATTCTATGGCATTTTGGGGAAATGCCATAATATGCTGTTGCATAAAATTTACTCTGTTTTTAAATTGAGACAGCAACAAAAGACAAGGTCAGCACTAATTTAGGCAAACCTCTGCAAGTGATTTTCTTTTGAGATTTACAGCATATATAGAAGGGTCACTGGATGCTTAACTACCTCATTTACTATTGTGAAACTGATAATAATTAATTTAAAAGGACAATCAAGGGATTTTTTCCTTTTCCATAATAACCTCTCAGAGATACAAAACACAAGTTTGGTTTCTTCTTTTAGTTCTGTCTTTCATTTTCTCTCCTTCTACAGTGGTATTACAAATACAGGTAACTGACCTTGCTTACATGGAAGGGAAGAATGAAAAGAATGAACTTTTAAACAATGTATTAAAATATGTAGGTAGAAAACTTATAAGTTTAGTGTTACCAAAGGTTTGACATATATTTAATGATGATGACTGTTTTTCCTGAAAACTGTTTACCGTTTAGGTGTTCCATTGCCAGTTCATGGTTGGTCCATAAAGGTACAATCTTCATTGTAAGAGGAATAAAGACAAGAAGGGCTTAAAGAAAAGTCTACCCTGCCCTTGGGGGCTGGAGCAGCCTGGAAAGCAGCTGGAGCAACACCAGAAAGGGTGAGAGGTGGTGCCCTGCCTCCTTTTCAAGAAGCAGCTCACATGCACATGGGGATGCTCAGCAGTTAAAAAGGGCCAATAACAGCAGTTCAGGGAGGGCGAGAGAGACAAAGGAATCAGTACGTTCAGTTGATTCTGCTGCAGTGGAGGAGTGTGGAGACTGGTACAGAGCCCCAAGGGAGACAGAGCAGAAACCTCCCGTGGTCCCACAAATCTGGTGAGAGTGTTCTGGAGCAGGAGCAAGAGGGGGTGTACACAGTTACTACAAGAGCAAGAAACTCTCTCCTAAAGCTTGCTATCAGAAGGCAAACAGAGAGGATGTCTGAAACAAAGTAGCAAAGAAATGCTAAGTGGGCTGCAGGACATATAGGCCTCTAGCTAAAAGAAACTTGATAGGAATTAACCCTTGCCTGCCAAGCTCCTTAGGTTTAGGTACCCAGTACTTTACATTGCCACTAGCCTTCAGGTAGATAAAGTGCCACAACTGCACCTTATATTTAGGAGCTAGGTTATAGTTTGCTGCATTTTAAGATTCAACAGGAAGGTGACATATAGATAAGGCTACATGCAATTTCGATACGGCTGAGAGCCAACAATTGAAAAACTGGGGTACTGGACACACCAAAGGGAGGCCGGATGAGCATACACTGGGTCTGAAGAATCTGAAAGAAAACAGGATTGTGACAGCACGGACAAGCAATTTATCAGACAAGACACTAAACATCAAGGTGGAGTAAGGCTGGGATGTAAGGAGTGGCAGAGCCTCAGAATCTCATAACGGAAGGAAATTAGCAGATATCTAAGTCCAGGGAGTTGAAGGTGGGCTGTGACTGGACTGGACACCTCCTAAGTTATCAGACTTAGAAAAAAAAAAAACACATGGTAGGCAACTTTATGACAATTGCAATCTGAAACTCCTGAGATAAGGAAGCCCGATGGTTTTTCTTGGAACAATGACAAACTTGAAGCACTGGGAACTCAGAAGAAGAGCTTCTGAGCCACCACGCATGCTTACAAAGGTTTTGTGCAAAAGCTAGCCTCACTCAGAATGGGATGCAAAGTCAGCCAAAAGGTTTGAAAGCAGCATGGAAGAAGGTCTGGGCCACAACTTCACATCAACCTGTAAACAAATGTGATTCCTCAACATTCACCAAGTTCCCTTATCCCCCCAACTAGAGTCCCTCAATCTATCGCTACAAAATCTGAGGGTTCGAAACAACAATCAATCCCTATCTGTAGATCCTTGTTTATACACATGTAATTATCTTTAATCATAGTATAATGAACGTTTAAAATGCATGCAAGCATGGATTAGTATAGTAAAACGTTAAAATATTTTCCTTGCTCTAGTTAAGTTTGATACAGGTTAATTTTCCTCTTTTTGTTCCTGCCTTTACTGTTAAATGTATTATATACATATTCTGTTTTAAAAAAAAAATCTGAAATGTTTGATGTTTTATTGTAATGCAAAATAGAAGTTGCACTTTGAAAAAATACAATGATATGTTACATTCTATTATTCCCATTGATACCATTAGTTACAGTCAAGGTGCCAATGTAAAAGAACAACAGCTAAAACCAAATACGGTCACCTTAACTCGGTGACTTGACATGCAGGTGCATCATTATAATACCACTGAAAAAAGAAGACATCAGTTCTATATGAAGTAGCATGCCACTGTCATCTTTTACACTGTCACTAGTTATTCTCATTATAATGACAGAATTTAATTTTATTTAAATCCACATCTTGAAAGATTTTCCATGTAGGTATATCTCCATTCTACTTGTTCATTTCAGCATCTGTTGTGACACACTACTAGTCTCCACTTGACACTACATGCTATCATCTATTTCTATCATTCCACACTATGTTTTCTTTGTTATACTACTGCCACTCAGATTTGTTTAGCTCTTCCTGCTAATCACCTTAATGAAAGTTTGATCTTGCTATCTCTCCGTGATATCCAACACCGCATATCTGATAACACTATGAAACTGAATCCCAGTAAGAAAGAAGGGCAGCTGACTGCTCTCAAACATACGTTACATCTAACGTATATTCCTTACCTTTGAAAGTGGTGTTTGAACTCTACCCGTAAACATGAAAATGATTTGTTTTCAAGATGTCTACTGATTGTGCTCTTGATAACTACGTTCATGATACATTGAGAACCATGATTACTAGCAAGATATTACTTGGTTCAAAATGCTATTTAAGAGGAAAGACCTTGATATGGTGCTGTAGAAAAACTTGAGTAGCATACATTTTATATTTTGGTGGTACAAATAAACCTACTTAAGTTAACTAGCTAAGGATTTACTTCCTGGAGAAATGTCCATGTACCATAAAGCTAGTGTAGCAAGTTCCATTCTGTTATTTTTTTGCCACTTCGCAAACATAGAGGTTGGTCAGAACATTGTTGTACTCCAGAAGTTCTTAGGTGCCACAATGGCAATTTTAGACCCTTAACAAGGACATTTATTTTCTGCATTCCATCAGTGTAGCAGGCCATGCACAGGTTTAGATAATCACTTTGAAGACTCTTTTAACCTCCTGATCACAGAACGATAATAGGAGTTGATACTAATTAAAATTTCCATTCGTCTTGTAAATAAGAAGTATAATTATAGTCTTTATTAGAGAGGTAGGGGAAGGGAATTAACTCTTCATTTTGGATTAAACAATTTACAGTATTGATACGTCAAGCAAATGTTAATGACCCTTTCAGCATACATCTTTTTCATTAAAAGCCAAACTACTTCTAAAGTTAATCTTTTCTGCTTTCACAAAATAGAATATGAAGGCCTAAATATCAACCTCATTCATATGAATAGTTCAGCACATGAGGAACAAGACACAATTATGTAACACCAAACAAGGGTTAATTCATTCAAAAGATCAGCTGGGTATAAACTAATATGTCCTCTAATATCAAAGGACAGTACCTGGAGGTACACAGATTTAGAACATCTAAGTTCTGACCCATATGCTTTAAGGACCATATTCTCTATACTTATATATAGTGAGTTGTACCTCACTTAAGTCAACAACACTACTTAAAATAAAGTTCAACACTGAAGATCCACTTGATCCTAACAGCCTATACAACATGCTTGTGGTTTCAAAAAGCTTATTCTTCTCTGCTTATCAACCTTATGATATATCATACGTGAGATATGTTTCTAAAAAAAATAATTTGATTGATCATTTTTTTGATAAGCTATTTATAATGATTCAGATGACCAGAAGCTCAGAACTGAACTGATCAAGGTTACCAGGGACTTCAAGTTTTGCCCTTCTATATTCTATAGAGTTTTCCCCTCCTATATTCTATATTTTGCCCTTTTATAGTCTGTAGTGCTCTCTCTCAAAAACAGATGGCAACATGCAGTCATCAGTAAAAGTTATATTTGAAGATACAATACTGAATTTCAAGATCTAATATAAGGTAAATAGTCAGAACTGTAAAAATAAAAGTATTACTTTTCAAAATGGATCTTCAATATGCTTTTCTGTCAGGAAATACTTAACATGATCAGTTTATGTTATTTTTGATTGATTAACAGATGGTTCAAACTTGCTAATATTTTAAGGCTTACATAGTTCTGATTTAAGACAGAATTATACCAATTCTAAAAATGAAGCAAGTGGTCATAAGCTCTGTAGATGGTTTTGAATTAGTGCAAAATGTTGAAAAGAATGATTTATGGCAATTAAGCTTTTTCTATACTATGTGGAAAAGTAGTGAATGCCAAAACCGATTTAATATTAAATGAAAATTGAGTTTATTATTTTGAGGTAGAATGATATCATTTGTGATTAGCAGCTCAGTCTAAAAAATGTCACCTTTTTACACCTGAAATAGTATGTTGTAACGCAGGAACTGAACCATGTCAGGAAAAGAGAGCTTTAAATAAATTCAATGAAATCTATGCATCATGAGTTCACCTAATGTGGTTAGGTGCAAAAGAATAAAATTCCATTCAGAGAAATGTCTGTTTTATGCCTCTATCTCCTGAATACTTGAAATTGTATTGGAGAGTGCATTTCTCTTAAAGTATAGATTCTTGTTACTTCCTCTTCAAGAGAAGCATACCTAACAGGTTATTGATTTGGTTCTGAAGGACACAGTGTTTATTATGTAGGAAACCATTGCTGGGCACAAGCGTGAGAAATTAATGATGGCTTTGTAAGTGTCCACGCTGTGGTACTGAACCAGTGGGGTAACTGTCAATCTATATGATAATACATCCCCAAACTTCATAAAATCAGTGATGTGAAAAAGCATTGATTTTCCTGAGCTAAACAGGGTTTGTCAAACAGAAAGCCTAAAAAAAATTTACTAAAGTTAACACCTCTGCCTGTAAAATAGTTATTTCAGATGTGTGTGAATATTTTATAACCAAACAAACAAACAAACAAACAAACATATTTGTCATGAAATCCTTACTAAATAAAATGCTAATAATGAACATTAAAGATTAAATTAATGTATCCCTTGTACTTTGCCTGTACTTCATTACATCTTTCCTTATTTAGTTAACATTACAATTTGAAAAATTGCCTTTTCAAAATGCATTCATTGTTATCTATTGTCAAATTCATAATAGTTGATATTTCATAAAAAGCACAACTAAAAAGAAATCCATTATCTGATCAAAACCAGGGATAATCTGCATAGATACGTTCAAATGGTGAAAAACGTTGAAAGTTAAATCTTTCTTCCACTGAGGTCAATGAAACAAACATTGATCTCAATAAAATTAGATGGCAAGCCCAAAGACTGAGATCAACTGTACTAAGACAAAACTTCAAGTAGACCACATACATTCATTTGAAGAACTGAATATATGGACCCTCATGCAAAGCCTCCTTAAAGTCAATGGTTGTATTGTCTTCAGTAGACTTCGGGTCAGATCACTGAGGATGCTGACAGAAGTGACATTTGGTCCCCTGAAAACACTCTTTTCATGAGCATTAAAGCAAAGCAAATCACTGGCTAGAATAGGTTTGCTTTCTTACACAACTGTTTGCTTTCTTTGTATATGACTGACACATTGGCACTCTTGAGATTGAAAAAAAAAAGAAAGAATGATAGACTATCACTTTAATTTATTAAGAATTCAAGTCAGGTAAAAAAAAGCTTAGAATAAAAAAAAAAGAAAGACTCTTCTGATGAGTAACTGAAATAACTGATTGTTCCATAAAACTACAGTTTTAAATGAAACAGATAGTGTAAAAGGAAATCTATTACACTAGCTGGTGTTAAGCAGCTGCTTTATTTGGCAGCATTGTTGGGGTTTCTCCTTATCTTCTTAAAATAGCTCACTTTAGAATTAAACTTGGTTTTGTTTCATTTTGTAAAGTGACTTGGGCTCCTTCTCTGCCCACACCATAGGATGGAGAATTAATGGATGCTCTGCTTTGCTCCTCACAGCAAGCTGTCTTTACGAGCTCTATTTTTTAAAAAAATGTAGTCACATAGTTTTGCTGTGGCAAATTTAAAATTGCTTTATAAGAAAATATTTAAATGGTTTGTAAACATTTCAAGGGGCAATTAGTTCAAGTAGTACAAAACAATGCCTATGTGTTTTACATGCATTGGTTCTGCATTGTGTAATTTATCTTTTTTCCCTATTTTAGTTAAAAAGATAAGAAACTATATTAAACAGATATAGGTACCTATCACTTTGACACACAGATCTGGTTAACAGAACCTCTTGTATACTTACGTTTAACGATTAACCACCTCTGATACATAAAAAGCTTAATAATTTCATGAAAATATGCCCACAGGACTCAAATCCACTCCAATTAAATTTGACAATTTATATGCTGTTAGTATACTGAAAACTATTCATCTTATTTCATGCTTTATATAAATAACACATACATTTTTTCCCCTGACAAGTTTGTTCACTGCTGACATTATTAAATTAATGTCCACAGATTCTACCTGAAGTTTGGTGGACAACATGCATGCAAAGTATTGCTATCTAGATTGAAGCATAAAAAGCTAGTATTTGGAAGACATCATAATGAGAAATGTGATCAAAATCAATACCTAAGAACTTACTGAATGCTTTTCTAGATATAGGTCACGAGTTCTCTAGAGTATAAAAACAGCATTTAAAAAGTGAAAGTTATGTTTATTCTATAATGTCTGATCTAGTAATGTTTATAATAATATAAAACATACTTTTGATTATATATATACACACACACACAATTTTGGGGCATCTTTACATTTCACACTTACACATGTATATTATGACATATAGTAAAAGAAAGAGGCCTACCATTTTCCTCATCTGACTTATTTTCATTGTCAGAGTCAGTCAGTGTAAGGGCTGAATTTTCACGACTTGAGAGACCAGAACTGCGCCTGGATTTTATTCCTCTTCCCCACAACCTTATAGCATGCTCTGGAGACATTCCTCCCTCTGTATCTGAGTCAGCATCAGACCCAGTACTCAAGGAATAACCTTGATGAAGTATTCCTATGTCTGAGCAGTAACCACTCCGATGGGGAGAGGGTTCACAGATTCCAAGTTCTGCCAGGGTGAAGTTGGTTCCTAGGGGAACATTAAAACAAAACAAAAACAGGGAAGAATTTAAAGCTAAATTACTTTAAAAATGAAAGTTACACACGTTCATTATTTCATAAATATGTGCACTATTATGCCTTAGTAATATATTATGTAAGAAGAGCTATGGTTTTGTAAGGTTTTCAGGCCTCATTAGAAGCATATGGCATTGTAGAAATGATAAGTAAAATACACAAAACAAAAAAGTAAAGTCTGAAAATATGACATGAGTTTTTCCTCTCATATTTTCCCTCATCCTGTAATCCTTTAGGATCATGGTTAATATCAAGGTCACAAGTAGTCTTAAAGACCTGCAGTATGGTGTTTGCAAGACTGGGGTCTTGGTTCTGACCTTGACAGTTGACCCCACTACACCAAAATGTTTCTATATTAAGTGAAAGCCCCAAATGGACTTAAAATTATGATTTTAATGTTTTAATTTTTAAATGAATATTTAAAATAGCTTAGTTGAAAAAGCTGAAGAATGCAAAATCATCTGGAATAGTAAAACACTGAATGTGATATATTCTAGAAAAAATATTACTAGCATCACTACTAATTACTAGTAGTTTTAACATGAAGTTGAAGTTAGGTTAGATATTTTGATATTTCTACTATATCTTAATGAGATGCTTCTCATCATGATTATCATGCTTTTTCCTTTTATTTATAGCAGCATCCTCTACCCACAATAAAACTTTTTGTATTAATAGTATAACACAAGCAACCTAAGTGGTAAGACTGTAATGTCTGGAGGCAAAACTTCTGGAATTTATGACAAAATAAGGTGGCTTCTAGCAGTTCATAATATAACTAAGCAGACAGGTCACACTTGCAGATTCCTAAAGGTAACAGGCCTGTGCGAATAGGCAACTATTCCATTTGGATTCAGCCAATTCGGATTCGGTCAATTCAATTAAAAGATTCAAATCACTTTTGATTTGGGAAAGATTTGGCAATTCAGAGATTTGGCCATAGGATATAATGAGGAATCAATGAAATATCTATACCTTTGTTGTCTTTTGGATGAAACTTACAGGATTGGTAGCCTCTCATGAGAGCATGATAGATTTTAAGATATATTCTAAGATATATTTTTCTATTTCTGTTTTTTCATAATAAACATAACATATAAACATAAAAACACAAGATAATCCATCATATACCACGAGTAGCATATATCCAACACAACATCTTTATTTCTTGCTGTCAATTCTCTTATAAAAAGAAAGGCTCTGTGACAGTCCCATCTGGATATCTTCGATGCTGCTGGTGCTCTTGGTGTTGAGCCAGCTGTTATTTTGACCTGTCAGTGTTTACAGTGGTGGACCAAGCGGAGGCTGTAAGAGGCGGCGGTCTCACAGAGGCACACTGTCATGTTGTTCAGAGGCTCCAGCACCAGGAAGGGCACATCTGAACACACACCCAGTTCCACAAGCACCCATGTCCTGAGTTTTGCCTGCCAGAGGTGCAGGACCCCAGACTGTCCCTGCACTTATCTCCTTAACAGCTGACAGGCTTTGTGGCTGCAGCAGGGAATAGCAGTCTGCAGTTTTCACCTCTCTGTGCCTTAACACACACACAGAGTGTCACTCATGTCATGAGTTTTACTTGTCAGCAGCTTAAGGTGCAGTTTCCCAGACACCCCTGCACCTACCTACTTGAAACTTGGCAGGCTTTAGGGCCTCAGCAAGAGCTACCATCCCCGTAGTTTTCACCCCACAGTAGCTTAACATACACACACACACACACAATGTGAGTTTTGCTTTCAGGATTTTGAGGTGCAGTTTCCCAGAAACCCACTCAGCAGGGTCTACCACCCCTGCAAGTTTCATGCAAATCAGACAAAAAACAACCAAGTTATAGATATTTCATTGATTCCCCATTATACCCAATGGCTGAATCTCCATCTCTTTTCCAAGTAGATTCGAAAGCTCCAAATTGATTCAGAAAGCCTAAAGCTTCTAGTGATTCAATTTGGATTAATAGATTTGGCCTCCAAATCATCGCCAAATCCGAATCACGTTCCAAAGCTTTGCACAGCCCTACTGGCTAAGAATGGACTTGCAGCTCATTTCTAATGATAGTTCTTTCCATACAGTAATAAATGCACAGGGCCCTTTAAAAATACACAGAAATATTCAGCAGTCTCCCAGCTCTACTGATTTTGGAATTCTTCAAGCTAGGCTAAAAACAAAAAAACAGATTTATATCACTACAGCTGTGGACTATTTAATTCATATTGCTTACAATGCAACTGATTGTGAAGTTTGTGCTTTCATTATAGCATTTTTATTTCCTATTTAAACAGTTATTGACACTTCTCTCTTTCCATATATAGATACCAAAAAGGACATATAGATAAATATACAGGTAAGTATAGACTATATATAAGTCTTTTTAAAGTCTTGAAATGTTTTCTATTAATAAACAAATTTTATTAATCAGTTCTTAAAAAAGAATGGCAATTTCAATTCCACGGGTTAAGCAAGTCAGATAACATATTATTAAAAAATACCCAATTTATCCATCTTTATAAGGCTTTTCCTAACCCCACAATGTCACTTAACTGTACAAAACATTTTGGGACCTGAGTTGTATTAAAGTCTATACAAAGGAGGTTTTAATCTACTTAACCTTTATCTCCTAACATATCAGTTAAAGAGCAGGATGTGATTTCTCTTTGAGAAGGACTGAGGTGTTTCCTTGGCAAGCAGGGGTTGGAAGTGCTCCTGAGATAGCAAGTTTCTTCACCACTCAAAGGAAAAACCCTTTGCTTTACTCCAAAGACACTCAACTTCTGCCAGCACTAAGAGATTGCTAGATTCTTCTGAAAGGAGGAGGGTCCCTGCAACACAGTGTCTGGGTAAGGTGATTACAGAGGTTGTGAGTTAATCAAATAAAAATGGAGAGTGACTACTTCTAAAGCAGCAAATCTTTAGCTGCGATGTTTAAAAATGAGATAAAAAGAAAAAAATACAAAGACAGAAAAGTCACTTCATTTCCCACAGGACTTAATTATAGCAAATTAGCCCAATTGTTCTCAATTGAATATATTCTTCTTTGAATTCACCTCATGGTTAAGTCATTGAAGGGAGCTGTGATATGTATTTTTAAAATCGTGGTATCTAAAAAGAAATGGCAAACCACGTGGAACTCAATATTGGAAAGAAAATATCCACATTTTGAGATAAACTTATTTTTACTCATAGTACTTTCAGGAAAAGTTGAAGGAGAATTTTGTCACCCCTGCCTAAGCAGGGATTCTTTAAGAATAGTTTCAGTACTCCATTTTAGGTTCATAATGAAACTTGTGGCAGTTGGTCATAAGGCAGGGCTTCCTGATTGAACATACTCTTGTTAATTTCAGTCACTGCTTGCAAATTGTGCAAAATACATTTAACAGAAACTTACAAACTGTTTTGAATGTTGTCTCTGCCATACTGAATGCAAATCATTCAAAAAAGAAACTCAGTGGTATGAAATTATTCACAATAAACCAAGGAACTGCACATAAGCTGATGTAAGCTGAAACCTTCAAGTCTGACACATTCTGAATAGGACATCATCAGTATAGAGCACTCTGAAATTAGCAAGACTACACCCATTCCCAACCTACAACAAAAGAAGTGTAGTAAAACTTATAAACTATTTCCTTGTTTGTTGATAATATAAGTGCGTGTGAACTCAATTATGAATATATTCATTTAATAATGCTGTTTTACGTACCCAGTAAAATATGTTAATGATACTCTGTAGAATTTAATAGCCTTTAAATGTCCAGATGATTTCACTCTAATTAGCATTCAGTGCTAACATAGTAAACAAACTATAACATTTGATGCCACAAGTGAATTTAAGATGGCTGCTTACATTATTTTCTCAAATATAAATGTTAGTAGTATAGAAAGTGAAATAGAACTCACTTTTTTCCTCATTTTTGCTTTAATTGAGAATTTTGCACAAATGCATGTGGTTTTCAGAGGTAAAGAGAGGAAGCTATATACAAATTGAGAGTCAGATTGAAGGACAGATACATGGGTCTGGATCAAACTACTTGTCACTGTAGCTTGGAATCCTTTACCAAATGCTACTTAGTATCAGATGCTACATGTAAAGGTGTGAAAAATCCTATGAGGACAGTGTACAAGTAAACAAAGTTTAGAATTAGAAGTTGGGCCCTTTGGCCTCACTGGACATGGCTATTGGTGGCAAGCCAAGTTTCTCTCTGCTGGACCCTACACTTCTGTGCCTCCGGTACTTCAGCAGCTGCCAGACCCTGCACTGTGCCCTGGCCTTCATCAGACCCTGTGCTCCCCCCTCATTTGTTGAACCCTGCACCACCCCTCATCCCCTCCCCTTCTGGAGCTTGCACTGTAGTCCCTGCACCAATTCCTCCCCACTGCCGCTACCACTCCTATCAGACCCTGCACCAATGCTGCCTCATGCCAGATCCTGTACTGCCCCCACCACTTGACCCTGCATCCTGCTGCTGCTGCCATTGTGGCCACTAGAAGAGTCCTCATGCCTTGGATTGGATCTGGCCTGCAAGGAGCCTCACAATCCTGAATCAGCCAAGGGTCCCAAATGAATTTGACACCCTTGCTATAGATTTATTACAGGGTGTCATTACATATATAGCTATATCTCTTCCAATTTTTTTTTTTTTTTTTTGGAATTCCATTTTGTATGGGAATCATGTTCTGATTCCCATACAACTATCTAATCTTTTTTGGATCCTATGGAGATGATACCTACTCTTGATACCTCTTGGAAATACATTTCACAAATTAATTGTGGAAGATGTATACAAATATTCCTTTATATAGTTTTAAAAAATTGTTGTTTTCCTTTTCATTGAATTTCCATTCTTTCTTAATCAAGAAAAAAGAAATAGAACACTCACATAATCTTTCCTATAGTGAAAGTCTACCAGTTACAATCTTCTTAATTAAGTAATCTTGTTCATTAATATTGTATTCTTTTATTTGCCAGCTCTAATTGTACGCTAGGGTTCCAGTGACATTAACAAACCATTTTATATACAAAATAATTATATATATATATATATATATATATATTTAGGCATATTGGGTATAAAGCTAAAAATTTACAAAACAACAGTTGGCTGAAAGAATGAAGCTTTTATTCTGCAAGTAAAATATGTTTATTTAAAGAATCAATGGAGTACCCATTTCACATCCTGAGTTTTCACAGTACAGAACAAAAGCAGCTTTGCAGCCCAATTTAAATTTCAGTTAGTTTACAATGTACTAATCCATATTGTCAAGAATACTTTTTACTACTACTACTTTATATAGTATGCTAAATACTTATTTAGCTATATGAATACTCCCAAAGGGTGCGATTAATTAGTGATGGAGAATCTTTTCACAAGCACAGTAAACTGAAAAGGGGAAAAAAAGAATAAAATACCAGCAAAGGGGTATTTTCACCTCAGTCGTAGAGAGAAGTTCAGTTGGTTAATAGTGTGACAGAGGATGGGTTTTATTGTAATGTTTTTGTATTAACTAAATAGTAATGTTGTATGACTTAGTATCTCTTAGCTAACTTATGACAGGAAAAGAATGGGTTAGCCAGGGCAGGAAATTATTTTGGACAGAGGGCCGCTTCCTGAGTTTTGGCAAGCCACTGACGACTGCATGATAGGCACCCAGGGGCAGATAAATATTAATTTTCTAAATTTTTGGGGAGGGCTCAGTGGGTCACACAAAATGGTCTGGCAGGCCACATTTTGGCTACCCCTGGGTTAGAGGAACAGTGAAGTCAGAATTGCTGGCTTAGATGACAAAACGTATCCACCTGCAAGACCTTTAATATCCTTATTTATGAAGTGGGAGCCGTAGGTGACACCCAGGAAACCCTAGGAAAGCTGAAGGAGATAAGCATGACCATGGCTAAGTCATTGTGAACCACAGAGTGCCTGGTTACAAGGTGAGGTTGAAAACACAGACCAATGGAGCAGCTTTGGGGCTCCTTTTGTACAGACTGGTTAGGGAACTGTTGATTAACTTTAGGGTGCTTAGAGCCAGTTGGGTTGGGCTGGGGACAGAGGAACTGTTCAACCCTTTGGAAGGTGCAGGGAACATCTGGCTGGGTGGCCTTTGCGCCAAGTAAATGCTTTCATTGAAGAGAAGTTTTGTTACTTGGAATTCTGGGTTGCTTTTTCTCCCTAACAAGAGATAAAATCCCTTTCTGAGGAACTGAAAGCTACCTCCTTTAGCCAGAGCCATGGACATCCAAGGAGGGTCAGGGACTGAAAGGCTTGGGTCAGAGTATGAAAAAAAAGCTCTTCCATTGCTCTAGAAGCCACACTGGCTTCAGGGGGTACTCTCAGAGACCAGACAAGGCCAAGGGATCCTAGGAAGCACTCTCCTGGGGGGACCCCACAACAGACATTAAAGTATAAGAATACATGAATTCCCATACCAAAAGTCTTTCTCATTCATCATTATACATCTGACAGAGGAAAGGATAAGAATTCAGGTATAGGTAGATGTAAAATAATCTCCTTTATACATAATATTATCATCCTATTATCTAATGATTAAAGATAGGTTTAGGCCAGAAGCAGGAGGCTTGATCCCTAACAACATTTTTGTTATAAAAAACAACATTCTTGATAACTATATAAAATATACAATCTTTCCAGATTCCTGGCCTCTCTGATTTCTTGCAAGTGTTTCATGAACTAATTATATGTTATGTTGTATGAAAAAAGGAAGAATAATTACCTTTTCAATTTATCTCCCTATTTTAAGTCTTTCAGGACTACCTTCTTCACCTCATTCCAAACCATTTTTTGATTTAATACTAATATTAATTATACATTATCAGATGCTCTAGGCTTGTCCCAAGAAAGAGGATGAAAACACTTAGAAAAGTGAGAAAAAACAAGAATCTGATTGTTGTCCTCTGGCATTTATGACTTTTCTACTAAAACAAATTCATTTAATATGGACACACTTTTTAATGTCTGTTTCACATTTACAGATCATCTTATTTGCTATTGAGAGTGAAATACTGTACAGCAGTGCACAACCAGTCCAGTAGATTCTTGGGGATAATTTTTTGATACAGATGGTACACAGACACACTAGCGGGGAAAGCTCTTCTCAACTTGCTGCTCACAAAAAGGGACAAATTGCTTGAGAATGTGAAGATGGAAGGAAATTTGGGTGACAAAGACCACAAAATGACAGAATTTAAGATCCTAAGAGAAGAAGGAAAACAGGAGAATAAAGACACTGAAATTCAGGAAAGCAGACTTCAGGAAACTCAAGAACTGTTGGGCGGGATCCCCTGGGAAGCAAGTCTGAAGGGTAACGGAGTCTAGGACAGCTGGCTGTATTTTAAGAAGGCACATTTAGGGGTTCTTATGAACGTATCCTGAGGCAACGTTCAGAATGGGAAGGGGAAGTGTAACAGGAGGTCAAACTGAATAGACAGCAATCCCTTCACTAAGTTTAAACTCAAAAAGTCATCCTATAAGAAGTGAAAACCTGGTCATACTACTATAGAAGAATATATGAGTATTGCATAGGCATGCAGGGAGAAAACTAGGAAGGGCCAAAGCACTATTTGAGATGCAACTGGAAAGAACTATAAAAGGAAAAAAAAGAAAAATAGGGCGAGGGGACAGTCTACAAATCCAGCGAAAGTAAGAGCACCACCAGAAAAAGCATTCCTTAGGGAATGCAGGCGCAATCTAGTTATGAATGAGGCAGAGAAGGCTAAAGTATTTAATGCATTTTTAAACTGATTCTAGACAGGCAGCTATCAGGTGACCAGTGTGGTTAGCATCAGCAAACAGCCTAGAGTAGTAGAAGAACAGGTTAAGCATTACTTAGGGAAGCCGAGTGCTTTCAAGTTGGCAGGATCAGGTGGGATGGACCTTAGGACACTGAAGTTATTGGCTGAGGTAATTTCAGAGGCATTATCTATCCTCTCTGAGAAACTGTGGAGCTCAAGTAAGATCCTAAATAATAGGAAAAGAAAAATTATAGTGACTATCTTCAAGAAAGTGAAAGAGCCAGATCCAGAGAATTATAGACCAGTCAGTCTGACCTTGATACCTGGGCTAGGGACAGAAGTTACACAAACTAGTTTAAGTATTTGGAAACTGGTTGAAACCTGTAATAGAACAGATGTTCAGTGCACATAAACAAGTTTCAAAATGGCCAAAACTGGTTTAAGATAAAACTGAATGAATATAGTATCAGACGTAACTGATTTAGGTCAAACCAATTAATCTAACTTCTGTCCCACAGTCCTCCTGGCTGGGTGCTTGACTATGCAGCACAGCTTGGGGGCACCAGGGATCCTCCACCTTGGGGGCTTCCCCTCACCCTAGCTCAGGGTCCCCAGCCTAGAGCAGCTCCAGGGAGTGGAGGGGAATTTTTCCCCTACCATAACCCAGATCTGCTTGCCTCAGCTGCTGTGAACCTCAGGGAGTAGAGAGAAATTCTCCTGCTCCTCCATAGCTGGTTTTGCCTCCAGTGCTGTGAGTCTGAGATATAACTAGCTGCAGGGGATGGAAGAATTTCATTCCACTCCCTGAGGTTGCATGGAGTTATCCCATAGACTCGTAGGGGCTGAAAGAAGCAGCTCTGGGGTTTTGGAGGGGAAAAATTCCCCACAGCTCCCTGGGGCTGTCCCAAGACTGGAGGACCCTGGGCTGGCATGGAGGAAGCTCCCAAGGCAGGGGTTCTCTGGTGCCCCCATGCTTGGCTGCATAGGCAGGCATCCAGCTGGAAGGTCTTCTCCCACCCATCGGATTTCCCTCTGCTCCCCAGGGCTGCCTGGGCCAGGGAACCCAGGCTGGGGGAAACCTTTTAAGGGGGAGACTCCTCCAAGATGGGAAACCCAAACAGGGGGCTCCCTAACCTCCTATGGGGTGAGGACATGGCAGGGCCAGGAATGGCCAGCAGGCTGGGAGACATGCTCTAGCACCCCCTGGTCTGGGTCAATGCAGGCCTCCCCCTGACTTTCCCAATTGGAAACTGAATGTCAGTTCAGTTGGTTATCAATTCAACCTATACTGGGAAGTTGCCTTAGATTGAATAGACTCTGCCTCAGGCTTTTTGACTATCTGTACTTAGCCCTGAAAAGATTATGAAGCACATTCTCAAGGAGTCTATTGTGAAGTACCTAAATGAGACTAAGGTGATCAGGAGCAGCCAGCACGGATTCACCAAAAGCAAGTCATGCCTAACCAACCTGATTTTGTTATATGAGTGGCAGCCTCTGTGGATGGAGGAGAACAGTAACTATGATATAGTTTGACTTAAGCAAATCTTCTGACATGGCCTCCTACAACATTCTCCTTAACAAGCTAATGAAATACATAATAGACAAATGGACTGTAACATGGACAGATAGCTATTTTGATCATAGTGCTCAATGGACAGTCTTGAATGGCTCAACGTCTAGGTGTGAGGACATATCAAGCAGGGTTCCCCAGGAGTCTGTTCTGGGTCAGGTACTTATTAATCTTCATTAATAATTTGGATGATGAAATTGAGTCTGTGATTAGCAAATCTGCAGCAACACCAATTAAGTGGAGTTGCAGACACTGCAAAGCAGGGCTAGGATACAGAAAAACCTGGATAGACTGGAGGATCCTCAACTCATCGGATAAGATTCAACAAGCACAAGTGAAAAGTCCTTAACTCAGGATGGAATACATGTATGCACAAATACAGAATGGTTGGCTAACAAGCAGTACTACAGAAAGGAATATGGGGGTTACAGTAAACCATAAACCGAATGCGAGCTGACAGCATATGTTTTGTTGTTGGTTTCTTTTGAGTTTTTTGTAACTAAAAGCCAATAGCATACTGGGTTCTATCAATAGGACTGTCATATGCATATCATGAAGCATGTGGACAGATTGGAAAGAGTCCAGTTCAGGGCAATAAAAATGATTAGGGAGCCTAGGAAACTGGAAAGTCTGAAAGAGCTAGGGCTATTTAGTCTGGAGAAGAGGAGAGTGGGGTAGAGGAGGAGGAGGAGAAGGGATTTGATAATGGTCTTCAAATACCTAAAGGGCAATTAGAGAGAGGATGGAGATGGGGTTTTCACTATAGCTGTAGGGAACAGGACTAGGAGTAATAGACTCAAGTTGCAGCAGAGGAAATTTAGGCTGGGGACAGAATCGCAGAATCATAGAAAATTAGGGTTGGAAGGGACCTCAGGAAGTCATCTAGTCCAACTCCTTCCCCTCAAAGTGAGACCATCCCCAACTAAATCATCCCAGCCAAAGCTTTGGCTAGCTCTGTCTTAAAAATCTCCAAGCATAGAGACTCCACAAACTCTCTGTGTAACCTGTTTCAGTGTTTTACTACCCTCCTAGTGAGAGTTTTTCCTAATATCTAACCTAAACTTCCCTTGCTGCAACGTGACACTATTGCTCCTTCTTCTGTTATTTGGCACCACCAAGAACAGTCTAGATCCATCCTCTTTGAAACCATCCTTCAGGTAGTTGAAGGCTGCTATGAAATCCACCCCTAGTCTTCCCTTCTCCAAACTAAATACGCCTTGTTCCCTTCAGCCTCGCTTCGTAAGTCATGCCCTTCAACCCCTTAACCATCGTGTTGCCCTCTGCTGGATTCTCTCCAATGCAGAGAAACTTTCTGACTATGAGGGTGGTCTAGCATTGGAATAGGCTATCTAGAAAAACTGTGGAACCTCCATCTCTGAAAATTTTTAAGAGCAGGTTAGAAAGACACTTGGCTGAGATGGTTTAGTCAAAGATGATCTCACCCTGAGCAGGGGATTAGACTAGGTGACCACCCCTACTTTCCTATGATCCTATGACCAGTCCAAAAACATAAAGCATAATGCATCATTTCAGGTGTTACTGCATGTATATGATAGAGGTACACTTTCTGTATTATGTGCAAGGGATTCAACCATGACTAAGTTTAGTAGACTGCATGGCTAAATTCACATGTTCATGCCAGGAACAATCTCCTTTAATGGGACCTTTGTGGGCAGAAACATCCCATCTAAAAATATGACCCATTGAGAAGACTGAACCATGTTCAAGCACAAGTCATAGATCAGGATGTCTGAAGAAATGGCTGATATTTGATGAATTCTTGAGGTCAGATTAGAGTACCATAATGGGTTCTTCTTGCCTTAAAATTGATGACTCCATATTAGTTTAGAGTTTGTCATTTCTCAAAATTATCACATCAATCACATTTTTTTAAATAATGCAATTCCTATATATTCCCTTGTTCAGTAAAGAATTGATGCTGGAAAAAGGAGCTAATGTAATGTGCTGTGTATGTGAAGCACAGACTAACACATTGTAAAGCTCTCTCAGATGCCAGAGGACAAATCTACTTGAAAAGCAGACTATCCCAGTGGCGAAAAAGGGATAGATGACTGCCATGCCAATAGCGTTTGAAAGATACAATATGCAGAAATATATCATTGGTGAAAAGATGACTAACTATAACTATGTGTAACAGTTAAGTGTACTTGAAAGTGTTATTAGATTGTCGCTACTATTGCATATCTGAAAAGCCAAACATTTCTTTGCTATCATTTTACAATTTAAATTAGAAGTCAGTTTAACCATCTCACATGTATGGAGCACTTTTCATTCAAATGGATCATCGAGTGATTCACACCTACTTAAACAGTGCATGGGAACACCATAGTGGATGCACCTACATGTGGAATGAATGCAGCACAAACTCTGGTGCATATCATGCCACAGTTTATTGCTCCCAGGTGCTGCATTTACAAATGTACCCAGGACTTCAGCACGCTGAGCCAGGCCAGAGCAGCCCCAGCTACCAGGAGGCCTGGGGAGTCAGCCTGCCAGCCTGGGGCTGGTCTGACCAGGCTCAGCATGCTGCCAAAGGGCTGTCTGGGGCACAGGGATCCTCCAGTGGGGGCTAGCTAGCAGGCAGTCCTCACACTGAAGCACCCTTGTGCCCCAACCAGCCCCATCAGTGTCTATATGTGCATTGCTGTTGTGTGTTAATTCATGTCCTGTGACCTAACAGGACCACATGTGTAGACACTGAGACTTTATTGTGGAACTAATTAGGCAGCCCCACAGCAAGCGTCTCATGTAGATGCACCCAAAGATTACTAGATACATCAAAAAAGTGTTCTCATGTTAACACCACATTCCTCAGTTACTCCACTCAATAATATGTAACACAGGAATACATGCTGTAAGTCAATTGTGTTTACAGAATATGACTACACAAAATGCAATTTTGCCAGCATTAAGAAAATGCTATTTCCCAGGAGTTAGAGTCTCCCCAAGGAGCTGCTTCCTCAGGACAACTGTGGACTTGACTAGTCTCTCAGAACACCCCTAGAAACCAGTCCAGGCATGATACCTTGCAGGTGGGGAGGAGCCCAGGGTCCTTCACTCTGAGGATCCTGGCCTTTTGACCCCTTACCCTCCTGTGGCCCTAACTCCAAGAAATAGCATCCAGTTCCTGAGAGACCCAGGAAGAGAGACTCTCTTCCTGAGAGAAGGACTTGACTCCTGCTGGGGAGACCCAGTGCAAATCCCAGCCCTGAGTGGCACAGTCTCTTCAGTAAATTTGCCAAATTTGCATACCAGCAGAACAGCCTCAATGCAGGAGAAATTCTTTGCCCAGGAGAACCTTCCATCATTAATGCTCCCATGAAATGTGTGACAACATAACAAGAAAGAAGCAAAATTCAGCATCCTGCTTGCCATGAGACACCTTTGAGGTAAACAGACTGCTCCAACTTTTATCTGAGCCTAATTGGCATAAAATGAAAAACAAACTTTTCCAGTCAGGAGATTTTACTTCACCCTCCAACTCTACTGCAAAATATGAATTTTATTTTCTACCTGGGATAAATTTTAGTCTCTACATTCTCCTATGCTTGAGGAAGGGCATGTGTGCCTGAAAGCTTGCAAATAAAAAAAACTTGCTACTGTACTGAAGAGAAGCAATCAGTGTGCTAGAGGTGGCATCTTTTATTAGACCAACAGGAAAGACATTTATTGGGGTAAAGGCCAGCCAGAGGTTTTCAGTCCCCTCCAAAGGTGTTCTGTAGTCTCTCTGGCTCCAGTCCAGCCAACGCAGCCATAAGCACCCCAAAGATACTCAGCTCTTCCCTTTCCAGTGTTTCTAGGTTCCCAAAGCTCCTCTAGTTTGTCTCAGTACCCAGCCTCTTCTGGCCAGGAGCTGCCAGGCTGGGGTTTTCGGGTTTTTTGGTTTTAAGTGGCCTTTCTCACTGTCATATTTATCTCATTTGGACACCTCCTCCATGGTTAAGATTTGAACTCAAGTTTGGAAATACCACATTTAAGGCTGCACATGCCACTGTAATTCATCCCCTGTTTAGTACATACTATTTGATTAGGATCACATGCCCCTTTTTTCCACAAGTCCCTTGCCTTGTTCAATGAGTTGGTAGCTTTTTGTTCTCATTCAATGTAAGGCTATACATCTTACATATTGCATTCCTTTCAAGCTCTGCATGGAATATACAATTACTGATGTCCTTATGAGGCTTTCTGTGCCAATCTAACCATACAAGTAGTTCACAATGGTTAATTATCTTGTCTTCACAGCCTTGTGTGAAGTGGTATTATGATCCCATTTTACAGCTAGGAAGCTGAGGCACAGTGACCAAGCTTCCTCCCCACTTGCCACCCCCAAATTGCCCCCACTGATTTAGGTGCCAAATCAGTGACTAGGGAGCATTTCTCAGAATGCCAAACTGTTTTATAGTATTTTAAATGAGGAAAACATAAGTTGAATCAATTTTAGCTGTAGCTAAAAACACTCATTTCTACTGATCTGGCGCCAGGTTTCTCTTGTTGGATATACAGAAAAAGAGAAAGAAAATTGACAGCCAACTATGAGCTCTTGGGCTTACATGACCTGCCCAGCATAGCACAGAGAATGTATGGCCATAAATCTAAGTCTCCAGGGTGGTATTCAACTTCTTTAAATATACTCTCTCAATCTGCATTCCTCTGCCTTGCTGGCAATACATTTTCAAATGTCTTCAAAAATGAAGGTCTTACCGACAACAGGTACATTACAGAAACAAGCATGGATCATTCCTGCTTTCCAACTTGTTCAGTGAACAAGTCAAGGGAAAAAAAGTATGTACATAAGTAACTCCCCTCTTAGGTTCTGTATCACTCTGCATTACAGCCATGTGGCTTCATCTCCTCACTACTGGGTGCCAGCAAGAGAATTTTGAAAACAGGACAATTGTCTCTCCTCCCTACCCGCAAGGCTAGAGGACTCCAATTCATCCACCCCACTCTTCAGCAGCAGGTCGGAGTGCCCCAAGAATGAGCTCCCATTGCTGTATTTACCCCCTCCCATTCTGAAAACAGCTGAGCACTGGGAGAGAGCTGTGGGAACCAGGATGCAGGCTTCCAGCTTGTGTCACTGCTCTCTTCTTTCTCCCTGTCCACTTCCCTTCTCAGGGAGATTTTGAACAGCCTGTACCAAGTTTCTCTTCTCCAGATAGCACTGGCTCCATCCTTTCCATTCTCTCCCACCACTTTTTGGTAGTAGGACTGGAGTTTGCTCAGAAACATTTTAACGCAGTCTGTTTATTTGAGCTCAGTGTGGCTGTATACCAGTAGATTCCTGCAT
This sequence comes from Caiman crocodilus, assembly GCA_030014935.1. NCBI lineage: Eukaryota > Metazoa > Chordata > Crocodylia > Alligatoridae > Caiman > Caiman crocodilus. Next base: position 11,465,846 of record JAGPOW010003447.1, read on the forward strand.
TGTCATAGGGCACTCCTGATGCAGGACAAACTGGTAGAAGTGGGCTGTCTGGGACCCCTGATGTTTAGTTGGGGGTCCGTACAGTGCCACCTGCCTTGTTATCAAACTGACTCCTGTGACTTCCTCAAGGAGCCAGCTTACCTTTTTCCACACTCCTTTGGCATAAGGGCAGAGCCAAAGGAGGTGGTCAATGGTCTCATTCTCACCTTGGCAGCCTTCCCTGTGGCAGCTAGGTTTAGACTCTTACCTTGCTCTGTGCCTCTACACATTCACTGGGAGTATGCAGTAAGCTATGAGCCAGTTCAAGTCTCTGTGGTCTTTTTGTAGGTCTTTGTGGAAAGCAATATTAGTTAATGCAGCCCTTCTGAATAAGGAATGTGGTAATGCCCACTGCATGTAGTCACTCTCAGTGCACTCTTTTGTAATAGTGAGCCACTATACTTAAGATTTCGACCTCCTTTTTACTCACACAGCTGACTCATGACAAGAACAGCCAAATCCAATCACCACTGGGAGCTAATTAGCACATGGGCAGAGAGTACATATCTGGAATATCCTTTCTTGGGCATATCCAGAGTATACACACACATACTGAGCTATGCTGAACTGCAGAGTTACCATGGCTTGAAATGCTATTTAGTCTGGTGGGGCCCACTCCAATGAATTAACTATATGGTAAATTATGTGCCTTTTGGCTTTATTTAGTTTGTCACTGAGGCCTGCCAGTGAGGGCCTGAAGGCATAGAGCGTGACAGCCAGGGAGACCCAGCTGCCTGTAGCCCAACTGCCATGGAGCTACTGAAACAACTGTCCACCGCCTCTGGTTCTGTAGCTGCACCAAGGAGGTATGAAACAGGTTGAAGCAGATCTGTGAAGCAGTGACCAGTTTCACTGGGCTAATCAGAAAAGCAGCACTGTACAGGCACTTTGCCAAACACCAGGGGAGCCCATCGGCCTGTTTCGATCAATTCACATCCTGCATCAAGAGTGCTCTGTGGAAAGCCAGAAACCTCCTGATGTATAGGCACATGGGCACAGAGGTGGTAGACTATGTGAAAATTACTCTGAGCAAACTCCAGATGCACCATCAGAAATTGGTGGTAGAGGATGGAGAGGACGCAGCCAAGGCCATCTGGCACGAAGACACTTGGCACAGGATCTTCCAACTCTCTCCTAGTGGGAAAGTGAGATGTGACAATTTGTAAGAAGAGAAAGAAATAGACAGGCCTGAGTATAGTGACAGCAACAGCAGCAGCAAGGCCCCCAGCGGGAGTTGGAATGATGGTGACACGGACAAAGGGTGAACTGAGTCTGTGACCCCACAAGAGGGGTGGAGATGAAGGGAATGGGTTGCCTGGTCTGAAAGACCAGCATTTCTATGCATGTGGTGGGCAGCTGCAAATACTGAAATGGTTTTGGAAGGCCAACAGGCCTATTTACAGGTGTGTGGGAGTGGATATTATAATCAGTTATGTTTTTTCTTTGTGGTGCGAGACTAGGAGTATAAATATATATAACCAACTCTCTCCCTCATATATATATATATATATATATTAATTATATTTTTATAAAAAATATTATATTTTATATTTTTTATATTTATATATATATTTTTTTTTAAGAAAATAAATTTGTCATACATAAAAGTAAAGACCCACTTAGTTTGCTGTTTCATAAAGTTCATGGAAACCATTAAATCCAGGATTATCTGAAAAATTCACAAAATCAACAATAAAAACTTAATAAAAATAATTTTTTTTTTTTAATTAAATTTTTTTGGTTGTCACTGCTGGGAAGAGAAGGGTTCAGTAGGCAAGATGGCAGCTGCCCCCTCATCCCTTCTCCCCCTGCTGGGGCTTTCCACCAATCAGTGCTGAGGGTTGGGGCCACACAATGAGTAGTCTGCTATAAAGTTGGCAACCGTCCTCTTCTCCCTTCTTCCCCTTGGGCCTCTGTGCCAATCAGTACCAAGGGGAGGGACCACTGCAAAACACCCATGAAATTAGATCTGTGCGCCCCAAGTGGGTCACAAAAAACCCTTTGTCTTGCCATGATTTAGGTAGGTCCCTATATCTATCTATCTAAAAGTAGGTGCCAATGTGCTGCTGAAAAGTGTTTATGCAATATCTATACTAAAACTTGCAGCAGTTTCAAAGAAGGTAAAATGTATCAATTGTGGCTGAACCAAGTCTATGGGTATCAGTAATAATTAGCTTATATGGCAAATTATGTTTATTTCAAGGTGAGCATTTTCAAATATGCCCCTCAATTCCATGTGCTCAAGGAGAAGGTCTGATAGTAAGGAGCAAGGGAAGCGGCTGTAAGGGGAAAAATCTGGGCAGGGAAGAGGACAAACCTGACCCCCCAAATTTATTTTCCCTACTGTAGCAGTGGGAGGAGGACAAAGTCAAGGCAACCTCCAATAATTAGATTCTATACCTGGAAAATTATAACGAACGTATATGTTCCATATATAGAATCTAATTATTGGGGGACATCTTATAATCAAGTAAATATGGTAGTTAAAGTTTGTCACATTTTCAAAAAACTAAAAACAACATCTTCCTTTGGAAAATGTTAGACATCTTTAACTAGAGGTAGTGGTGACAGCATGCAAACTATAAAAAAGTTCTTTTTCCTGTCTCTAAGTAATTCCATTCCAGAAATTGATGGACATATATCCACCTTTAATGAACAAAACACTGTTGTATCTACTCTTCTATGTTTAAGGACATTTTTCTGTTGCCATCAAAAATTAAAATCCAGGCTGTAACGCCCACATTTCAAGCACTGAGTGTATATAATACATGCATACATGTCCAAAAAAATTCCAAATCTCAATTTTGGTTTCCTAAGCAACCTTCTTAAAAAGGGGAAAAAAAATCTACTCTTTTGTAGAAATGATGAATGTCTAGAGATACTTTGGATACAACCAGTAACGTAATTCTAATCCTATTTTCTGCTCTAGTTGTGAAAGTGACAAGACATGAGAAATGTTTCAAGATGAAAAACTACAACACAATCAGTTTTTCTATACAAACAGGATTTAGAAATACTTGGGCAGACTTGGTAGCATACAGTTTTGGCATTCTAAAATTAGTTGCACCACATTACTCATGACAAGATGCATTTACTCAAGAACTTAGTTAACAATTGGGCTATTGTGTTGTACTGAGGGCTAGCAGCAATTCTTTCTGGTTTCACAGTCTCATAGAAAAGTCTAAAGGAGACCACATGTTCAATACTGTAGAATTTGGATGTGCATTCTTTCCTATCCCGAGTGTCACCTGTAGCAACTCAGCTAAAACGGAGTTGGGGTTAGGAGTTGAATTAGGATGTTGCATTTAAAACCTGCACTGATTCACAGCATGCCTATTTCCATCCATTCCAACATGAATGTATGTATGGGGGACAGGTCAAGACAAAAATTGAGAACCTAGTGTTTTCCAAGTATAAACAACAACAAATAGATAAAAATACACAGAGGACATAACAATTATTTTCAAACAGTCTCCTATTACCCAGCTGCAGCATCAACTTGGGTCTTGCTGCTCCTTCCTTCCCCCAGATTCTGCTGCATGCAGCGGTCCCAAGAGGCAGAGCAACATGGCATAGTTTGGGGAACCCCTGATGCTGAGGGAGCAGAGTGCCGACATGGTGTGGTGCTACTGAAGAGTCAACAGGGAGCTCATAGCGAGATGGGTGCCTTGATATACGGGAGTGTCTTGGCCTGTGGTACAGAGCTGGTGTGGGGAAACAGCCATGTACATGAACAGTGCAACAGGGTGTGAGAGCAGCCACTCGCCCACACATAGTGTTTAGTGGGATGGGGATGTTCACCTGTGTGCATGGTATAATAGTGGGGACCACCCACCCACATGTGGGTGCCACAGGGCATGCAGTATGGGGTGCCTTTGGCCCCTACTAGTGCTGTGCTAATTGTGTATAGCATGTGGTCCCTGGTCACTTTGAAGTTGGACACCCCGATCTACAATGTCATACCTCAGTTTTCCCTTTTAAAATACGGAGATAAATATTTATCTAGCTCAGAGAAGTCTTGTAAGGTTTTATTCATTAACACATCTCTATTTGAAAAGTGATTCTGAATCATTCGATAAACTGAGCAATAGAAGCAGAAACTTAATGGTTATCATTGTGTATTTATGTCCACGCTTTAGAATCTTTGGTGGTGTTCAGGTACCTTTGTGATAAGTACCGTATAAGAAACTAGAAAGAATTATTTTAAAATTGCCCCTTGAATGCAGAGCAACATGTTCATCAGTATTTAATAGTCTCTCCTGTCTTTGCACCATTAGTTCTTTCTTTGATGGACAGTGAGATGTCAACCACTGCTCTATGATTGATTGAGGCTTTAAAATGTATTCTACTTTCAAGCAAATTTCAGGATAGCATGAAGTGTCATCACAATTCAAACTAGCTAGTATTAGCTGCTGTTTAGATGCATCTAGTATCTCTTTATATTTGCATGATTCAGTCCAGCCTGTTCAACACTAGGTAGTGCTTCTCTTAGTCTACAGTACAAGCAGTACAGTATAGCTTATAGTATAGCTTATTTCATTGACACTTTGTAGAATAATTTAGTTTCATCTGCATTCTAGATAAGCTTATGAAGGTGCTCATCTCTGCCACAGAGGTTTTTATAGAAGTGTTTTAGTATGTCATTAAAAGATTTGAGGATTCTCTTTCCAGGCATGCAGAGTTAAATTCCATTGATTTTTGTTGTACAATGCATTATATACAGCATGCAAATAAGTTTCTGTGGATCTAGCCATCTGTACTCAATTACTGAACTTCAAAACTTTTATTTTTATCTAGCAAAGTTTGCAGGAAAAAATGATCAAATATATGCATTCTAGTGATATTTTAGTGAATTCGATTAATATAGCTACAAGCCTGAAAAGGTTATTAAAGTAAGGTGTTAAAAAAACATAAAAAATCAACTACTGCCTATAACCTAGTAAGTGCTTGATAAATTACATCTAAAAACCAGTAAAAATCAGAAGCAATGAGCTCTGATACCTTTATAAACGAGCACTATGGACATAATTGAGAATACCATCATCACAAATGAATCCTTATTTGTTTTCTTTTATACTATATTTGACAAGTTCGGAACATGGATATTCTATATTTTATGAAGGTCCCCCGGCAAATGTAAAGATCCCTTGGCTTTACTAGGCATTAGCTGTTTATAGTATCATAGTACGTAGGGTCGGAAGGTCTGATCCCGTGTGATCATATCACCCCAGCCAAATATCTGTCCAGCCTCCTTTTGGTCATAAGGAGCTTCTATACTGTAAGAGAAACATCAACCATAAAAAGTGGCACCAGAAAATGCATCCTGTATAATAAAAAAAAATCCTGTGCCACTCTTCAAAACTGTTTTGTACATGTTCAGAGTGATATTATTCATAATAGGTTTCAGCAATGCCCTGGTACCAGCCTTCAACTCAAAATTTCCAATTTCCAACACTGCTAAGAGCAACTACTACAAGACCAACATAAATCACTTCAGCAATAAATGCAGCCACCTGAAATGGATAAAAGAGCTTCCCAAAAGTTTCAGCAATGGTAAGAGTACAACTGATAAATGGGGAAACGTATTCTTAACACAGCTATAGAAGACTCCCAACAAAGTATACATAACTAGTGACATACTTAAAAGATGAACTAAAACCTTGAAAAAGAAAAAATCCCCATTAGACATCAAGGGAGTCTGATTCAAGGAATAATTGTACAATGCTCTTTATTTTCCAAATAGGACATAATGGTACTTTTATTTATTTTTATTTTCAGCCATTATGAAGAAATTAGAGAGTATCTTTGTTTACTTACAAACTGCTTTCATCAAGTTGTTTTATTAAAAACTGCTTTCATCTCCTCATTTGTAAACCTTGTAAGATAACTCATTGTTTTCATGGGCATTTTCCATTGCCCTGTTATAAACTGAGAAGTTAACATCAACTCAGCCAATTAGTCTTATTCCTGAATTTCTCTCCACATGAAACATGCACCCCTAATACAACACTTCCTTTATCTGACAATGACTACCATGTCCAGAATGAATATGCAATACAAAAACAGAGTGCAGGGACGTTTTTTTGAAGCACATAACAGCACACACAATAGTATTTAGAAATATGTCAGTATTATCAAACTTTCCATTGAATTTATGAAGGAAGGAATATGACCTCCATTCACATCCCTTCTTTCTGTTTCTCTCTAAAGGCACTGTCCTATGCAAAGTGCATGATGCTGCTCTCACTTTCTTTTTTTGCTTCCCAGAATTCATGGAATAACTAAGCGCTGGCTTTTCATGTTAGTATGTTGTAATTTGGCTACGGTGCCCACAGGCAAGCAGGGCTGTCATCGTTCCCTCTGACCCTTGAAACATAGTAGTATTTTGTTATAACAGCCCATTTCTCTGGGCTTTTAGTTTAAATTTCAGTCTGCCCTCCAGAGTCTTCCTATTAGCTTTGCTCACCTTTCCCCTGACTTTTCAAGCAGGGCAACTGTGATTATCTGAGGAATCAGTCTACATACAGCTTATAGATTCTGTGTGAAGTTGTGTCAGGCTGTACTCTCTATTTTAAAAGCAGGACTGAAGTTTGCCTCCTTAATGTCTTTTCACCTCCATTTTAGTCTAAATTCCAAGGGCTCCTGGCACAGGTCTAACATGGATTGCAGAGTCTGATTAAACAAAGGTTTTGGCAACAAAGTCTGTGATTCCCTGTTGAAAGAGGGTCTAGAACTCTTCTCTTGGAGGGCTGAAACAAAGCATTTTAATGTGGTTTAAGAAAAGGCAGAACTGAAGGTATACATGCCGATTTACATACATTTATCATGTAGCACCCGATGAGTTAAAACAGAAATGGAAGGGCGCATATCTTCGGTGAGATTCTGGAAAAGGCTGAACTTTGGAAGCAGGCATTTTTGGATCATTCAGATCCTGAAATTGCTTGGGTTACTATTCTGCTTTTCAGAATCCCAATGTTAAAGGAAAAGAGAGAAAGCAAAGGCTTGCAACTGTTTGTGAAAATGTTTTATCTGATAATTTATACCAAGAAAAGTATAAAAAATTGCCAATACTACTGTTTTCTTTTGCAGGGGGGATGTTGATTCAAATAAAAATTGATTTTGCTATAATCTGACAAAAAATGTCAAAATTGAACATTTATAGTGAGTTAAAATGAACCAAGATGAAATATTTTGAAATAAAAGTATTTGAATTCAAAATAGTTTAATTTTAGTATATAATTAGAAGTATTTTTTTTCCATTTCCTGAGGTCCCTTCCAACCCAAATTTTCTATGTCAAATCAATTAGAAACCTTTCACTGGAAAAAGAAAATTAAACAAAACATTTTGAATGAAAATTTTCTGCCTGAAAAATGAATCAGTTTTTTACTGAATCCAGTTTCCAGGACACATGGCTGTAGAAAAAGATGCTTGAAAATGTGAAGTAAATACAAACTAGTAAAGTGGTATCTACCCAAAATTGTTTTGAGCCTGAAAGAAGCGAACTTTCCCCACTCAGCTCGAAGTGCTAACTGTAGGATGACTGTTTAGAAGCCATCTTCTCCTTGTCCCACAGAAACAGTCTTGTGATGTACTTCATGTTCTGAACAGTTTTTATCTGCAAAGATCTCAAACCCTTTATGCAGGAGGCAATATAAATACAGTTACCATTCTACCTAACATGCTCCCTTAGCTCAAATGGTAGAGATTCAGCATTAGGACACAAGTCCCTAAAGAGATGCATTCCTCACAGTTAATATCTAATTTTGTGCAATATGCCCCACATATTCTGTAGTGTCAGAAAGGTAAATATGTCAAACCTGGGCAGCATGGGAGAGCATTCATGTGCCTTTAGGTTGCTCTTTGCCTCCCCTAAAGTTTACTTTCCATATCCTTGGTTAAATACTCGATAAATTTAAACAACAAGTACTGGGCATGTCTATACATGCATTAATGTACCTTTGTTACTGTGCATTAAGTTTAGTACCTCTAATATGAGGTACTACACACATTTAGTACCTTTAATATGAGGTACTACAGTAGCCGATGATACTGTACAGTAGCAAAGGGGCACAGTCTTTTTGTGACACTTAATGTGCAGTAGAGCAGTTCTAATGTTTGCTATGACACACTAATGTGCAGAAAAATTAATCTACTGAACATGAAGCATCTCATGTAGATGCACCCACTGAGTACTAGATTAACATCTTTCAGCATGATAATATAGACACCAAGAACACATCCCCATGAGAATGCACACGTGGTTTGCAGTGCCTCAAAGCAGTTTGAGGCACTGCACATGGCACACATGCTAGAATTTGCTGTGCTGCAAATTTGCAGCATGGCAGGCTTTTGACACAGGAAGATCCCAATGTAACCCTGCCCCCCCCCATCCCCCAAAAAACAAATAAAACCAAAACAAAAATAAGAACCCACTGCTGAAAAACAACAGCATGGTGCATAGAGTAGTAGCCTGCACTGCAAAAAACTTGAGCATGGCCATCCAGAGCAAGGATGCATCTGAGTGGCTGCCTCAGCACCATTGCTCCCTGGAAGGCCCCCAGGTAAGGCTGCCGGGACCGACATAGACTCAAGTGGGATGGGGGAAGTTGGGGTCAGCACCTATCTACTACGTGCCAAAGCATGCATGCAGGGGCATGGCCAGGGAAAAACAGCAGTGGTACATATTTGTGCTTCTGCTATTAGTGCTTTGAGAAATGCATACCCCTACATGTGCATTAGGCCTGTGAGAAGCAGCTAGTATTCACTTTGGATTCAGCTGATTCGGGGGACAGTGATTCAAATCACTGTCCAGAATCAATATGGCCGAATGTCCAAATCAGCCCAGACCCCCCCCACCAACCTGGCAATGGCTGCCTCACCTGCCCCAGCCCCCCCACTTGGGGAAAAAAAAAAGCCCTGACTCACCAGGTGCTGCCAGGTGGGGGCGTGGCGATCCCTGCTGCCCCCCCACTGCCCCACACTGCATGGGAGGACTCTCCATGAGCCCCCAGACTCCCACCTGCTCCCCCAGCCCCTCCCATGGCTGCCTCACCTGCCAAGTCTCTGGCCCCTTAAGAAAAAAACCCAAAGAAAAACTAGTGCATTAGTGCTGGCGGGGGGTGATCGCCACTACTCCCTGTTGCCCCCCCACCATACTGGGAGCTCTGTATGAAAGATGGATGTTGATGGTTTGGGGGGGGGTTCCCTTTAAAATCACTGTGACTATTTAGTTCCTTTTTATAAGATTTAAAGAACTAATCCTTCCAGGATTAATTATTTCTACCTTATAACACATTTCAATAAAAGCTCTTATCTCCCAGCTGTTCTCCACAGCATTTTTTTATACTGAAATATCCTGAGCCCCAAGTACAAACTCTTATTAGGAACTAATGTAAGTAGAAAATATAGCAAATACTACAAAGATGTAGAGACCAGAATTGCTTTAAAAAGAGCTTCTATGGAAGTTGTTCTAACTATTTTTAACATGCACTTCATACTTTCTAAGTGCCTTTACTTGTTTCTTAAGTATCTTGCAGATCAGGTAAAATGATAAATTCATGTCTCACTGATAAAGGTCAAGTGCACCTGGATATCATATGATGTTATTAATTTTATCACTTTGTAGATTCCAATTACAGAATTGTTAGGGTTTAGCAGAGGGCAGGTTAAACTGAATTATTCACTGATCCTTACACTAGTTCCCACTTTTTAACCTCACAGCTATTCTCAAAGAATTATTTCTTGTCCTGTCCTGCTTTTACTGTAACAGGTAGATCAAGGAAGTCTTCCAACATTATTGCAGTTGGGTTTTGTGTACTAAAATATGACTACTTTTGACACTTCAGAGTAAACAGGCATGAAAAAGAAGACATTTGCCAAGTCCTGAAAGAACAGAATGCTCTCTACCTAGGTTATAGGGCATGTGCCTTTGGAAGAGAGACCTAGGATTGCCCAGTGCTTCAACATAGCAGCTGCTGTGCTCTCAGTTCCCATTTCCTGTGACATGCTTTAGCAGGTGGCTGTGGGCATTAATTATTGATATTCTATAAACTTACCATATTTCAGGACAAAATATTTTTGGGTAAAGTTCTTCTAGATTTCATCCTTGTGTCCATTTTATATTTACTTTGGTATTTAAAATTAATAATGACTGACCTATTTCAAGAGCTTTGGGATATATATCTAACCAGCCATCATGGAGAACTGGGTGGGGTACATTTACCCAACCAGCATATCAACAAGGGAGAAAACAACTCTGTATGTATGTACTAACCAGAAAGGGAACAAATAAATTACAAGCAAAAGCAGGGTCAACATTTCCACAAATAGCTTGCAATTTTGGGTGTCCAAATAGAAACCTAGGATGAAACAAATCAGAAACACTGGGTACCAACAGACTTTTGGTTGTATGAGGGTTCAGAATCTTTTGGGTTTGACTTAAAGTCACTGGAAATGAAAGACCCTAATTCACTTTACCCAAAATTAGAGGTCACATTTGAAAACTTTAATGTCTATCTATACAGCAAAAGAGCAACATATTAATTCTCTAAAGGTAGAAATTGCCTGCATGTTATGCTTGGCATAGAACTGATCACACTGATGGTGATTAAAGCAAGCAGATTATTAATAATTCAAATTACCTGCAAAATGCCTAGTCCTGACTTCTGTAAAATTAAACACAATAAAATGCCTACAGTCTCGGTGTCATGTGATGATGAGACGTTCTAAAAATATCATTTTCTTCATTTAAAACTATCAATTAGATCTCACATACACACTTTATATAGATAAACAAATAAAAGCAGAATTCAGAGGAGCTGGAGAATGAGGATAATTTACCGCTAGTCATTTAATTTAATGGCAATTGCCATGTATATTGTCTTAGCTTACTTACTGAAGACATTTTAAAAATAAGAAGATGGCCGCTTCATTGCCATCCTGCCTCGTATTCTGGCTTTTTATTTTTTCACTATTTAACCCCACTTCCCTTCTCTTAATTCCACTGTGTATACCGTACAGAACCAGTGGATGACATTACAGAATAACCATCTCCTTTACAGACCAATGCTACTGCTGTTCTTTGATCAGCTGCCACAAATTGCCCTGAATCCAAACAACCAGATCACTCTACTTTTATGACTGCCTCACTGAAATTATAGTGCGAATCCTGTGGTCACTGCAAATTCCGATTTTCAGAACAGAAAACCATAATATGTGGGTATTTTTAGTTTTGGTTTCAGGTTTAATCTGGATTCTTTTTAAACAAGGACCTATCTACTTAACACAGAACATAGCTAACTTTTGTAAGTTTCACGTTACAATTATTTCAAAATCTTGGTATTATTAATCCTTTTTGTATTGTTAATATAGAGATTCTGCTTCAAAAACATAAAGTTTATTTTTTTTTCTTTTTCTGCATTGCATGCACTGATGAACTAGCCTGCTCAGCAAGCATTTAACAGATTAGACACTTGAACATGGTTTCAGGCAATGCTCTCTCATGTTTCTGCGTATTGCCTGATAAACACTTCAAAGTAAACCGCTCATAAATATGAAATGAAAAGCCGAGAAGTCGTTATGCACAGCTTTGAGATACAAATCTCTTTATTCCCCTCTGAAGTGGGGTTTGATTGACATAATGAGTCATAGATCCTGTCCAGGGACACACTGCCTTATCCCCTTTTCCTCAGGAGACAGGGAGACTTTAAAGAAATCCACTTCAGAACTTTCTGATAGACAGCTACAAAAAAGTTGAACACTACTTAAAAAATATTATTTTGTATTAATGCTGATTTTGACAACTATGACACACGTCAAAGATTGATAGCATATCCATGCCCAGACAGTATTAATTACAAGTTTTAAAGGAAGCACATGTCAGGATTAAAAACAAATATAATTTTGTATATATTGTATATGTTTTATCCTTGACAGGATAAGCGAGATGATTCTGCAAGCAGAACCACTCAAGGAGAATATTATAGAGAGGATTCTGTGGGGGTCCATGTGGGTGCAGGGTTCTGTCCCCTCGCTGGGCATCTTCGCAGAGTTGGTATCCAATCAGGAATAATCACTACTAACTAAAAGGAATTCATGCCTCCCCACATACATTGTGCCTAGCTGCAGTAGAAAGTAGTAACTTTAATTGTGTAGAAGTTTTATTCTACATTTCCTTCTCGTAGCTTCTGAATTCAAATAGAGTGGACAACCAGCAAACATGTATGTTGGAGAAAAAAAGAATGATAATGGGTCCTACAGGATCCCCTTCACATGACAACTATGTTCTCACTTGATATATATTGTCATATAATATACAGCAAATAAATGTAATGGAGTTGATACTGGGTGAGATCATTTGGGCTATGTTATGATAGAGCTTGGGTAAAATGATCTGGCTTTAAAGTCTAAGAATCAGCGTTCTGTTATTGTTACAAAGGGGAAACCTGCTCATGGCAGTTGTACCCAGGAATGATATCATAAAACCTGTTATCTATTATCCCAAGGCTCTTAAAAATAATTTCAGGTGTGACTCCTAAAAAACAAGAGAATATACAGCAGCATAGATAGGCACCAGCATGGCCTGTCTATCATCCCTATGCCCTACATACTGCAGTCCTCAGTCACCCACTGTTATTCTAAATTAACATTGGTATAAAATGACATTCAGTGGCAATAATGCTGTGATTTAAACAAAATTATGCTCGTGTAATACTGGTACTACATAATGGTAAACTTTGACCCTATATTTACAACTGCATTAATTTTCTGAAATTAATCCAATACATAAATATGTACATTAAGACACTTACATTTTGTGCATTTAAACTCATGTGCACGTTGGCCATAGTAAGTTTACAGATGTGGATCTGCATTCATATATACTCTTATATAACTATAAATCATGAAACATAATATAATTCATATATTTAAGGTTTATAACTTGTTTTTGTTTCTTGATCATAGGGCTAACACCACTATCAAGTGTACTGAGTTTATATCATTTTAAAAGCTTTAAAATACACCAAACATTTCACTTCAACCTAGATGCTCCAAATAAAAACAGTCCATTTTGCAAACATTTTTTTTTTTTTTTTTTTTTAAGGAAACAACAAAGTAAGAAAATAACATCACACTTGACTGGCTGGGTATTATTAAATTGTGAGAAATATAAGCAGTAAAACATGCAAAGATGGCAAGATTAGAAATAAAAAAATTAACTGTGTGTAAACAATAAAACTTCTCAGGCAGAAGTGTTTGGACAGGCATTTAACAAAGGCATTCAGAAGTGCAACAGAACAGTGCTAATCAGTTGGACACTCTGCACACGTAATACACGCAGCATTTTCCCTACTTCCTTCAAATTAATGCTATAACAGCAAAGATCTGTACCATGCTCTAAAAGTATAAATTCACAATATTTTTTCAAAATATCATTTACTATATCATTAATATCATTGTTATTACTATTGATAGTTTGGGACATGCTAACAGCATGGATCAACACAGGAAAGGAAAGCATTGTTGGTACCTTAAGAAACATTCATTCACATTCGTCTATTCTAAACCAAGAGCAATTGGCAAAATAAATAAACATTTTGTAAGTGTTCTCCCTTCATGTATGATCTCTTACTTTCCAAAATTCAGCAGTGTGCAATGGCTCCCTTAATCAATAGCAAGTACTTGTTTAACTCACTCAAATACATCAATCACAGCTAGTACTGGGGCAAAAGTTGAAGGTACTGAAAATGCAAACCTACCTGACTGCCAAACGTAAGTATGAACCTTTGCAATCTGTGACTAAGACTAAGTACTAAAGATGGTCCTTATATACCAATTAAAATTAAAAAGTTTTTCGCCCAGCTTTTCTTGTTCTTCCCCGTTTTCCTTTTTTTTTTTTTTAAATGTCCATATGCAAATTCTAAAAGAACTAGGGAACTACGTATTTAAGCAGCTAGGCTAGGGATAGACATTCAAAAAGCCTGAGCCTGAATTTATTAAATCTTAGTGGGTTAGTCTAACCTGGCTGGGCTAAACCAGTTTTGTAACTCCACAGACATCCCAGAAATGCAGGCATATGCTTTCAGTGGTTCAGCACCAAGGGATCTGGGACAGATGTTATATAAACCGGTTTGACCCAAAACAGTTAAGTCTGATACTACATTCAGCCAGGTTTATTCAAACTAGTTTCAGACATTTTCAAACTGGTTTAGGTGCACTAAACATCTGTGCTGTTACAGCTTTAAACCAGTTTCTGATCACTTAAACCAGTTTATGTATAATGTATGTCTCTTGAACAGAAGTTCAGTGCACACAAACCAGTTTCAAAATGGCTAAAGCTGGTTTGAGATAAACCTGATTGGATGTAATATCAGACTGAACTGATTTGGGTCAAACCAGAGGAGGTTCTGGAGTTGGAGGGGCTGCAGCCTGGTGCACTCCAAGGTTGTGCGTGCCAGGGTCTCCTTCCGCCCACAGAAAGGGAAGGAGACGAAGGTATGAATGTGTGAAGCTCATCACATGCATGCCCGTGGCGACAGATCCAGGGAGAAGCTGCCAGCTGAGGTCCCCAGTGTCTCGTGGGATAAGGGTGAAGTACAGACTCAGCCACTGGGGTGCTCCAACCACACCCTTGCCCACCTTCGCCTGAGGTGCTGCCTGGGCCGGAGTCTGGCCGTGCGCCCAGCCACTCAGCGACAAACCTGACAAGAGCTGCTTCCCCTTCTTCCTCTATGAACACCCTGGCTGGGGACCCTGCAGGCCAGGGTGGGGGTTTAAACCACTCCCAATCATACTCAGTGGCCTGCCAGGGCCTGGCAACACCACCGTCCACCTCAACTCAGCTTCTCTTCAGCTTTCTGATTACCGCCAAAGGGAAGGGAGCTATCTATCACTTCCCACCCCTTCTATCCTGAGCCACTGCAGGCACGTGGCTGCATTTCCACAATCAGAAGTGAACGTTTATTCACTTGCTTCCGAGTTCAATCTATGCAGGTTAAACTAACCTGTAATGACTGAATCAATTCAGGATTGGGCTTTTTGAATGATGAAAGAGGCCTGGGGGTCATGACTGACCACAAGATGAACATGAGCATTCAGTGTGATGCTGTGGCTAGGAAAGCGAACAAAACACTGGCTTGTATCCATAGATGCTTCTCAAGCAAATCCCGGAACGTCATTCTACCGTTGTACTCGGATTCGGTGAGGCCACAGCTGGAGTACTACATCCAGTTTTGGGCTCCACAATTCAAAAAGATGTAGAGAAGTTTGAAAGGGTGCAGAGGAGAGCCACATGCATGATCAGAAGTCAGGAAAACAGGCCTTATGATGAGAGGCTAAGAGCCATGGGACTCTTCAGCCTGGAAAAGCACAGGCTCAGGGGTGATCTGGTGGCCACCTATAAGTATATCTGGCCACTTATAAGTTTATCAGAGGTGCTCATCAGGATCTAGGGGAACGTCTGTTCACCAGAGCGTGTCAAGGGATGACACGATCAAATGGTCACAAACTCCACTGTGACCAATTCAGGCTGAACATAACTTTTTCACTGTCCGAGCCCCCATGGTCTGGAATAGACTGCCACTGGAGACAGTTCAAGAATCCACTTTGAATGCCTTCAAGACATTTGAATGCTTATCTTGCTGGGATCCGATGATCCCTTACGACTTTCTGCCCCTAGGGGCTGAACTTGATGATCCCTTGCAGCCCAAATGCCTATGGAAGTCTATGAAATGTCTGTAGTACTTAGCCTAAAAGTTATAATCACTCTAAAATGTAGTGTTAGTGGAACCAGCAAGTCAAAGTCAAATAAGATAGCTGGCATGTTCCATCTAGAAACCTTCAACCATCACCATTTTGGGGATAATTCACTCATCTGTGCTTAATTACCAGTGGGGGATACAGAGAAAACAAAGTAAAGCAATATTTAGAAACAAAAAAAAAAAAAAATCAAAGAAGAGCCACCTGAATATCATAAGTATTGCACAGTTTGGTACTCTTTTCTTGTTACATATATACAAAAAGAGTAACAAGGCTATTTTAATTAAAAACACTTCCCATGGAAAGCTAAATTGAAAAGCAAAGGTATTTTTAGTAACTGATGCTAATGCCGAAAGATTTCAACATCCTCCTGAGCTATTTAATTCTTCAGACAAAACAGTTTGATGGAAGATTTGCAATAGCACTATATATTCTGTCTGAGTCAAAAAAGAACAGCTGTCAGTCATATCCTTGGCTCTTTCAGTTGCTGGAGTACATGGAAACCAAGCTTTCTCTAGAATAAGGGCTCCTCAGAGATCAGCAGTCTCTGCATGGCCTGGAGCAGAAAAAGCAAGTGCTCTGCACACTAGATATATTGCCCTTTGACTTCACTAGCTGATAGAAATATATTGGTTAAAGTGAATGATTAGCACTCTACCTAAAGAAATTCCATTAAACACTCAGAACCTCTAGTAAGGGCATCCACAAAGGTTCCAAAAACATTCATGCAATTAGTTCATAAACATCAAAGTGTGGTCTCTGAATGAGAAATCTAGTAGAAGCCACTGTTTCTTTCTAACCCATTCTTTTTATTTTTTTCAAGAATAACTCAGTTCTGCTGGATAGTGGTTCCTGCAAGCATCCACAGGAAAGCTGGCCAAAATACAGCTGCTAAACTATCTTTGCCCACACATTTCTGTGCATCTTCCCATTCTTTTCCTCTTGAAACCCACCTCTAATCTAAATTAATGTTTTCCATTTGTTAGAAAGGACTTCATGAGATCTACTTTTTATTTAAAAAGTAAGGATTAAAAAGTAGTTTCTGGTGTGACAGCTTTTAAGTTCACTACTGTTTCTGAGGCCTTACAATTACATTGCAATGTGATTTCAAGGTAGTTGTGACTCTGTAATTGCCTTTAATGTGATGAGTTTTGCTGTAATGATTGGCACTTTTCATAGTGTGGTTACCCTTAATGTCTTGTCTGTTGCTCACTATACAGCTACACAGTTACTTCCAATAACTGGAAGTTTGTGGTGTGGTCTTTGCTGTTAGTTTAGTTAAGTATAATTTGTGATTGTTTAGTGGGTACTGTAGTTTTGAAGCAGCAGCGTTGAGGTCCAAATTCAGTACCGTGTATAGCTGAAATTCAGCAGGTACAATTCCATTTTATTCTTGGAACTATGGTGAGGCTTGATTTGGTTCTGCATATTGTCAGTGTTTGCCAAAACAAGATGCTGTGCTATTCTAAACAAAAAATATTTAGTGTTTTTTTACCTTGTTATCACAGATGATAACACATATAGCTACATTAACTGTTTAATCAAATGATCTCTGAAATAAACTAGGCCCTTTTCTTATTGTTAAATATTTATTTAAAAATCTTTTGAAAAGTTTTAACTGAGGCATTATAGGCATTAAAATATCATTTCCCCATTTTTTGTACACAAGTTTGAATTTACTACATTAAAATAACATTAAGATTGTATTTATATGTTGAATATCAGCAATGTGAAAAAAATACCATGATTCATAATCAATAAGGTTCATTGAAATATGTTGAGATAAGAGTTAAGATATAGTCTTCTTCTTCATCATCATCATCAATGTTATAGTCACTTAACCTAAAATATGAGAGAGTGGGAAAGGATTCATGTGCAGAAAGAGAGAGCAGAACAGCCTCTATCAGTTCACTGCAATAGCAGCCAAAGATACTCTGTAATCTATCAGTTGGTCATATCATAGACTTATGCTATTTATTAGGGCTGTGTGAAGCTTTGGTTGTCGATTCGATTCAGTGGAGATTTGGCCCAATTCGGTGGCTGAATCTACGAATCCAAATTGAATCAGGGGACCCTTTAATTTCTCCGAATGAAACTGGAACCCTCCAAATTGATTTGGAGAGATTTGATGATTTGGACATAGACACAGCTTTAAATGTTTTTTCTACATATCTCTAGATACCAGATGGCTCACAAACACTGAGCTGCTGGAGCAGATGGAGTGTCCAATGGCAGTGCAGGGTTCTCCAGGGTGCTCGGTGGTGGACTCAGAAGCGGACAAGAAGCACTTCTGGTCCGCTTCTGGGTTTGCCGTGAAACACATGGGGGACCCCCAGCCCACCCCCCAACTCAGTGACTGGTACCTCCTGGGTCTGGGGGGCACCCAAGGTCCCCCTGCTAAGCTGGGAGGGATGTAAGGGTGGTCACCCAGGCACTGGGCAGCAGACCCAGAAGTGAATTGGAAGTACTTCCAGTCCATTTCCACATCTGCTAACAAGCATGCAGGGGGCCCTCCATGCTTATTTGGGATGCTCCATCTGCCCCAGCATTGCAGCATTCACAAGCCACGCCTGGTACCTTGAGGTATATAGAAAAAACTTTTAAAGCTTTGTCTATGGCTGAATCACTGACTCTCCAAACAACATTGAATCTTCAGATTCGGATTCAGAGGAATAAAATTGGGACAGTGATCTGAAGCAATGAATTGAATTACTGTCCCTGATTCAGGCCAAATCTGAATCCAATATGGCTCATTTCACACACCCTTTTTATCTATTATAAACAGTAATATTCATCTAGAATCATAAAGTAATGGTTAATCATAGAAGAAATCTTTATCCTGCATACATCTTTGAGAAAAGGACAGTTATAACAACTCATATCACTAATCTTAAAAAACCACTTTTCCTTTAGTAGGTCATTACCAAGTTATTATATTATTGTATTATGCCAAGTATTAATGACTCATATTCTTATCAGCTAAAATATCACTACTTATAATTACTTCTGAAATGCTTCTATACTTTTTAAATATTTTCAATATTTGAGAAAAACAAACTGCATTCATTCTAGATAGTTACACTCAATGGATTTTATACTTAGCAGTTTCGTCTAATGCCAAGGCACACTACTGTCTTCCAAGTTAATATTTTATAAAATTTTGATGTGAAAGAGATTTTCTGTATAAAGTTTCATTTTAAACATTCATTCATTTACTTTTTTCATGAATTTGGTAAGTAAAGATGATGATTTTGTACTATCACAATTCTAAATGCTCTAAGTAAATCAAAACATACATTCACTAAGCTGAAACTCCTACAGAATTAGTGTGGTCTGAAAACCTTTCACTTGTGGGAGGTAGAGAGCTTGCCCCTAGCCAGCAAGTTAAGATGGATCAAGTTATTGCTATTATTTTTCTAATTCAACAGTAACTATAACTGCTCCAAGAATGAGCCCAATATTTTGGCAGAAGTGTTTCTTCATTAGGGATTGAAAGTACTTCATGAACCTCAGGATCAGGCTTTGGTAATTAAGTACTCTAGGTGGTGCTGCTGTTCCATGGGAGTCAGTCCCATTCCAAGGGTTGCTTGAATAGTTCTTTATCACCTAACATGCCACATCAGGACCACGGGTAGTCATTACATTTACCATGTGTTAACATGTAAATTGTGCAACAATTTGCACCATTCAATTTAATGGTACAACCAATTTATCATGCAATAAAAATGGCAAAACAGACACAAAGAAAACTATATTTAATGTGCAAAATCATGATGGCTGGTTTTTATCATGCTTTAATTTAAATATGGTGTATGTGCTAGTTTAAAGTCACATTGTGCAGCCTGGCACCAGGAACTAGTTTACAGCTTTTTCTCTGGCATAACTTCCCATTTCTAGAGGCTAGAGGGGAGATGGAGGATCCTTGGATCATGATCCAAGGTTCCCTGCCAGCATGTACCAGGCAGAGCAGCATCAGGAAGCTGTCCCTAGTGCCAGACAATGGGATCTGATGAATTTTATCTCAGATGCCCCAAAATCACATATCCTGCCATCTTAAAATTTGGGGGATACAAATTAAAATTACTCAGATCCCATCTTAAGTTTAAATTAACCTCCCTTCAACTCAAAAAGAGATATTTGTCCAGTATCTTGTTCAGAGACGGACTTAGTTGTCTTTATCTCCTGTCTTCAGGCAATGAGACCTAGATCTCATATTTAGAAAACTCACCCTTGCCAGGTAATGCGCCTTTAGTGGGAAACTGATTATTATGAAAGATGAAGTAATTTAGAATCATTGAAATGCAGGGTTGGAAGGGACCTCGGGAGGCCATTTAGTCTAACCTTGTGCCAAAGCAGGGCCATGCCAAGCTATGTCTTTCCAGCCAAGGCTTTGTCTAGCTGGCTCTAAAAAAACTTCTATGAATGGAGATTCCACAAAATCTCCAAGTAACCTGTTCCAATGCTTTCCTAGCGAAAAAGTTTTTCCTACTATCTAACCTAAATTTCCATTGGTGCAATTTGAGACCAATGCTCCTTGTTCAGTCATCTACTACCACCGTTGGCTTATATTCAGTTTATTGTCCAATGTAACACCCAGGTACTTTTATGCAAAGCTGCTGCTTAGCCAGGCAGACTCTACTGGTGCATGTGGTTGTTCCATCCTAAGTGCATGACTTTGCACTTGTCCCTACTAAACCTCACAAGATTTCTTTTGGTCCTATCTTCCAATTTCTCTGAATCCTAGCCTTACCCTCTAGCATATTTACTACTCTTCCCGCTTGGCATCATCTACAAACTTGCTGAGAGTGTACTCCATTCCATCTCCCAGATTGTTAATGAAGATATTGAAGAAAAACAGCCCCCAAACTGATCCCTGGGGCACTCCACTTGATACCGACTACCAACTAGACATTTAGCCATTGACTATTACCCTTTGACCACAGACGGTTTTCTATCCACTTTACAATCCACTCATCCAACCTGTACTTCCTTTGCTTGCTTGCAAGTATGTTGTGGGAGACTATATCAACTGCCTTGCTAAAGTCAAGATATATCATGTCCACTGCTCTTCTGACATCCCTACAGCTAGTCATTACCTCATAGAAGCCAATCAGGGTGATCAGGCATGACTTGCTCTTGGTGAATACATACTGACTCTTCCTAATCACTTCTCCTCATCTAAGTGCTTAGCAATTTCTTGAGGGCCTTCTCCATGATTTTTCCAGAGCCTGAGGCGAGGCTGACTGTCCTATAGTTCCCTGGATCCTCCTTCTCCTCTTTTTCAAAGTGGGGCACTATATTCATCCTTTTCCAACTATCTGGGACCTCTCCCAATCACCATGAGGTTTCAAAGATAATGGCCAGCACCTCAGCAATCACCTTCAGCCACCTGGGGTGCATCCTGTCTGGCCACAAGACTTGTAACAAGCCTAGATTTTCTAAATAGTCCCTACACTGTCCTTTCTCCACTGTTAGCTTCTCACCTCCTCCCCAAACTGTGCTACAAGATGCAGCAGTCTGGAAACTGACTTTGACTGTGAAGACTGAGATTAAAAAAAGGCATTGAGTACTTCAGGCTTTTCCACATCATTTGTTACTAGGCTACCTTCCCCTTCAGTAAGGGACCTACACTTTGGCTGATCTTCCTCTTATTACAGACATAGTTGTAGAAACTCTTCTTTTTACCTTACATGTCCTTGTTAGTTGCAGCTCCAGTTGTGCCTTGGCTTTCCTGATTTCATCCCAGCATGTCCAAGAGATACTCTTGTACACCTCCTAGTCATTTGCTCATGTTTACACTTCTTGTAAGCTTTCTTTCGTCTGTTTCAGCTCACTGAAAAAAATCTCTGCTAAGCAAAGCTAGTCTTCTGCCTTAGTTGCTAGTCTTCCTGAGCATCAGGATGGTTTGTTCCTATGCCCTTAGTAAAGTTTCTTTATAATATAATCAGTTCTCCTGAATGCCTTTCCTTGTCAGACTGGCCTCCCAGGGGATCCTGCTAATCAGTTTCCTGAGTCGAAGTCCAGTTTAGAATTGTTCTGAATGAAAGTAGTACACAAAAATATTTCTCTGAAGCCTAGCAACATGGGACATGCTGCAGTCTTAACCTTCTCATATAGTATTTTATATCAAATTTTTAGCATTAATGGTTACTCTACAAGTAAACTCTACACTAACAGAAGTAAATATACTTACAACTCTCAATTTTTGGAATGGGTTACTAATTAAAGCAGAGGAGAATTTTAATGTTGACAAGTTCTCTCCTAGTGAGGAGCACCTTTTTATAGAAAGAGATGGTCTTAGAGCATAAATGTTCATGCCATGTGTAATCATGTGCTCTGTAGTTTAAAGTCTACAAGCCCTTATTTAAATCCTACTTAAATTAAACAATTTGAAAACCCAGAATCCTGATTTATAGAAAGCAGAAGAGAAATCTTACACATAGGCACCTACACAGAAGTTGTTCTAGAATAGTTCAAGGAATAGAGTCTATTTAAAAATCATCACTTAATATATCGTGGAGAAAACGAGCAAACAGTAACACGAAATCTACATAATAAATAAGAATTAAGCAAAATGCAGCTGTTGCGTTGTGTTACCCAATAGTTAAATTTGCCTAAAAGATTAGTGCATCACAAGAGTTTCTCCCACATTTTCAACACCAGAAGGAGAACCACAAGTCTCCAACTATCAAAGTAACTTTCAGTCCGTTATTCTTCAAATTAATTTTAAATACTTTTGAGCGCTTCTTCTACCTCTTCATTTAGGAGATATAACGCATCTTGGCATCCCCTCATGCAAATAAATGTAGTTCTAAAGTGAAAACAACAGTCAATATAGATGTCTTACTAGCTACAAATGTCTTATCCTGAATATGTGAAAATACTAATCCTGAGACTTTTTATTCATAATAGACAAAAGACTTTATTTACATTCATTTTGATCCAGTCTTTCAAAATTCTACAGTCAGTATTTCTAAATTCTTCTTAATAAATTAACATAATTAGGTAATAGAAATTCATAAGAAATATTGAAAAATCCAAAATTTTTACCTTATTGAAGCCCTGAAAACACTTTTTTAAAGAAGAAGAGATGAACAGTTTCTACTTTATTTTAATCTGATCCTACTGTTACCCTGTATAACAGGTATCAGTGTAGGACATAAGGACGCAATCACGCAATATTTACTGGTTTATTAAACTGAAAAGCTTTAGGACTCACTAAGTTATAGAGAAAACCTATAAAACAGCTCCAATACCAGCAAGAGCTCTCAAAGTGCACTGCAGGAGTTCTAGACTTTTTAAGACTTCACCTATCGCCTTGGGGTAAGCGTTTCTTTTCTTCCAGGTTGGCTGATCTCGTGAGGTGGGCTTTAAACTAGCTTCGCCAGGGGATGGGCCTGC
>JAGPOW010003447.1:11494226-11505448 GCA_030014935.1 Caiman crocodilus
ATACCTTGGAAAACTGTCAGGGGGTAAGGAAATTCCCAGCCTTTCCCTAAGGGAAGAAAACAAAACAAAATACAACAGACTGGGGAAGCAAGAGCTCTGAGTGGCAGTTTGTTTCCCTCTCCCCTTAATCCATCACCTTCAATAACACACTCACTTAAAACTCTTAAGTTGTGGGATTCTGCATCAACTTTTATTAAATGCCTTCTAAAGTACACAATTTCCACCATACTCATTATTCTCCATTGCCCCTTGTCCCAGTAATGTTAGATTTTTTTACTGAATAAATGACTGTAGTAAATCTGGGAACACAAATGGAGTTGCCCCAATGCCTTCACATGATTCATCCCAATGTTAATAATGCCCCATAAAGACATAACTCTGACTTCCCCTTGTAATTATAAATTCTATTTTATAGCAACAAACAAGTCACTTCAAGCTTTGCTCTTCTAAGTGACTACCATATTTCTCTGATGGATAAAGGCTATAAGTAAGCTTTTCCCAGCAGCATCAGTAAAAATTGAGTGAAGAAAAATTTATGGAAAAGCTAGATTCTTACCTTCTACATCCTCTCCCAGGACATACACCTTTCAGTTTTCTAACCAAATGTTTTTTGTACTGCTTTAAAATTATTTTTCAATTATTTAAGAATTAACACAGCATGGGCTGTAGCTCAGAAACAAAAACAGAGTCTCTAACAATAGCAAATTTCATGAATGATAGACTACTAGCCTGAATACAAGAGTGGAAACCAGGAACTGCTAGCTCCTTTCTCCTCCTCTGATCCAGATTTCTTTTCCTGGCCTTGGGCCAGGCTCTCTCAATTTTGCTATACAGAAAATGACAACAAAAACAGCGTACTTACTCCAGAGGAGTTGTGAGGACTAAAATAAGGCTGAAAAGTTGCATGGTTTGTATTTCTTTAAATATAATTTTACTACTGGAATATTGAGCTTGATATATCTAGTCTTTGCTTTTTTCTGTTTTGATAAATCTGATATATTACTCTAAATATCTTTTTGAGTTTCTCAATATTAAACACAAAATTTGCTTGTCATTGCTTCATGTTTTATATCATGCTCAGCTACATAAATGTGAAGTAAATGCACTTTAAGTTATTTTTCATAGTCTTTTAGCTCTTTAAGTTGCTTAGAACATTTTACTTTCCAATCTCTCCTTATTTACTTCCTTTCATAATAAATGTTCATGCAAACCAATTCAGTGACTACTTGTCCATGTCTATGTCATTTAAGTCCATGTTTCAAAAACATTTATATTCTTAGTTGCCTCTGGATTTGTCACTGGTTATGAAACTGAGTATTAAATTGTTGCTTCCATAGAACTTTTTTTTGTTTTTCACCAAAAAACTGAATTTTAATTTTGTAGCTTCATAAATAAAATCATGTATATTGTTCAGAAAGCACCTAAATATTTGCTTCCTTAAAGCAAGAAGGAAGTACAAAGTAAAACATTGGCACAAAGGAAAAAATCATCTTCCTTTGAAAGGGACAGTACCAAGACTTTTAGACCTCAATGCAAACTAAGACCATAGCTGTTCTAATTCAGAGGCAAATAGATTTTACACAACTCTAAAAAGTAAAATTCACCACTCTGATAGCAAGGAATTTAAACATAGTATACATTTGTGTGCACCACCCCAGGAAATAAAACAGTCACTTCTCTAGTGCTTGAACAAATCAGACCAAACTGGTATTTCTATTTATATTATCAATGCTTATAATATAAAAGTGATATATCTATATCTGTGTGTGTTTGCTGTATGCACACATAAAACCATGCTATAACATAAGAATAATAAAGTGGCTGATGTATTCAAATATATCAAAACAATGGCTGCCATTCCACAGCAAATTCATTAGAGGAATGTATTTTTCAAACAAAACTATAAAGTGTATAATGGTACTTGCTTACAGTGAACATAGATGTGGATGATACTTCCCTAGTTATGGTGAGGAAGAAAAAGGCTCTTAGTAACAATTCTAGTTACAAATCCCAATTCAGCAAAATAATTAAATATGTACCTAACTTCATGTGTAAGTCATTTTATTGACTGCAACTGGTGAACATGCATAACATACTCCACTTACATGATTATTGGACAAGTGCATAAATTGCTTAACTACAGAACGTAACAACAATCACATTTTTTTCATATTTCTTACATTATAACAGGCAAGGTTCTTTGAGTAGATGTGATATCTTTCATTAGACCAACTGAGTAGGTGGGAAAAAATGTTGGCAAGCTTTCAGGCACGGTCGCCCTTCTTCAGGTATTGGGAGTCTCTGCTGTTCTGAGACTCTGAGAAAGGAAAGAAGCTAAAAGTGTGGCAGGATGTCAGTGAAAATGTAAATAGGTAGAATTAGAAAGATAAAAGGTAAGGCAGAGAGGTGAAGCAGAGAGGGGAAGAGCAGGGGAAACAACACTGAAGGGAGACAGTGCAGTGATAGAGTACAAGGTGCTCGTTCGAAGGCTAGGATGGGTGGTTCTGGAAGGGTCTAAGAAGAACCTTAAGAACTTCTGGAAAGATCTCAAACAAGCACCAAACCTCACTAACCTTTTCACCAGAAGCAAACTCTTATGTCAAACCACATTGATAAATGGATCCAGACCATGCCAGGACAAGAAAGGTAAAACCTGCCAACATATCTCCACCACCCCCACTATAACTACAACCCAGAACAGAACTATCACCATTCCTGGATCCTACAGCTGCACTTCCAGAAATATTATACATATCATCCAGTGCAACAAATGCCCTGAGGGGCAATATGTTGGAGAAACAAAGCAACAACTGCACACCAGAATGAATGCTCACTGAGAATCTATCAAAGATAAGAATACCCAACTACCTGTGTGTGCACACTTCTCACAGGACAGTCGCTCCTCCTCTGATCTCAGTTCTAAGTCTCTAAGGGAACTTACAAAACACCTTCCATAGTCAAGCCCTACCAGCTTCATTTCATAAATCTACTGGATACATAAATCATGGACTCAGTATAGACATTGGATTTATGACATATTATAACCTGCCTGACATTTGATTCACCAGGTACCTGCCTAACAGCCTCTTTTCTACCTTGTAGTCTATCACTGCACTGTCTCATGTCAGCCTTTTTTCCCCTGCTCTCTTCCCCCTAGCCTGCTTCACCTCTCTGCCTCACCTTTTTGTCTTTCTAATTCTACCTATTTACATTTTCACTGACATCCTGCCACACTTTTAGCTTCTTTCATTTCTCGGAGTCTCAGAACAGTAGAGACACCCCATGCCTGAAGAATGGCAACTGTGCCTGAAAGCTTGCCAATTTCCCCCCCCGCCCCAACTACTCAGTTGGTCTAATAAAAGATGTGTCTACTCAAAGAACCTTGCCTGCCTATGTCCTTAGACCAACATGGCTACAATAAAAAACCCAGCTTACATTATAACAAGCATTCAACATATTAAGTGCATATGTTCCTCTGATACTCTTGGCCTCATGACCTACTGTTTAATGCAACTGTACTCTATTTACCTAGATAACTGCAAAACTGACTAGCAGTTTGCTAACAGCAGCTGTAGGTCCTGTCAATTTCATAGCTGCTTATTAGAAGTACAAGGCCTTCTGTGTAACAAGGTAATGAAAAGATAACCAGATATGAAAAGCAGAGGCTGTTTGTAGTTAATCAGCATTGTCTACATAAAGTTTAGGTAAGTACATGGGTTTTTCTCAGTCCACAGGCTATACATTTAAATGGAGTACATGACACAGCATGAAGATCCTCTTTTATTTTTCCAAGTAATTTTCACTATCATTGTGGACAGATATAACAGTGATACTTGAATTAAATTATAGCAGCATAAAGTTCCACTGTAACTGTAATGTCTGTCTGCTCTTACAAAGGCATAAATGGAGCTAAATTGCTGTAATTTAAGCCTGTTCTAAAGTTACAAAGGTCTGGTTCACTTATATCAGTATAGGAAAGGATAGATAACACTAAAATTGGAAAAGCTGATGCGCACCATGAGTTGTATGTCTACCCTCCTCCTTCAAACAAGTTTAAAGCCACATGTGTCCACAGTCTAAGAAAAATAGTTTCAAAATGCACTGAAGTCAATGGGAGTCTTAATCCACTGGCTTCAACTATCAGGTGCCAGAAGAGAATTCCACAGTATAAGATCTCAGTTTTGTATACAGATGTGTTCGATTAACCCTATATAGATTCTTAGGAAAAGATTCTGTGCCTGCAGATATAATGACTATAGATTTAGACCTAACTATACATTATAACGAACTTTATACCTTACATATTATTTCAAACCAGCCCTTACTAAACACTAGAATAGTATATGGTTAACAACTTATTTTCACAAGGAATTTGCATGAAAAGTCTTTCTACTCTGCTCTTCTCTTAAATATGTTTACATATGCAAATTTGAACATTCAATTATTGCCATGTCAGTGGAAAAGTATTATTATATGGATGAAGCAATATATTTATACTAAAAACAACTGAAAACATTTTTGTGATGGTTGGATATTGATGATGTTTTTATTGAAAGCTTCTTGATAAAGCTATATACCATGCATAAACATTTCTGGTACATTTGTAACACTTTACTTTTGTCTAGCCAATGTTAGACAAAGTTAACATGACTTTACATGTGGTCTATGTCCTATCCCAGTGTAAAAGCAACAAGATAACCATCACATAATATTTCCCTTTGTAACTAATGACTACAAAACAAAACTGATACTTTTAAGTTTAGTTGGATTTATTGTTACATATAAATATGGATTCAAATTACATTAATTTTATTAATACATCACAAATATTAGGGTATTAAAATGGCTGCAAACTATATTTGAGGTTGATGAAAGCATAGTGACACAATCTAACACAGAGATGCAACAAAATTAAATTATTTATTCTTTTATATTCTATATATTTTTCTCATACTTGTCCCAATTTATTTATAATACTATATATATTCCTAGGAGCTTGTACTGTGTCTTGTACAGGATCTCTGCTGAAACATCCTCTGCAGACTAGGGGGATCTCCATATGCTGGCCAGCAAGATGATGTAGCAACCTGGCTCTTACTACATAAAAAGGAAACCTGTTTTCTGCTTATTCAAATGGTAATTCCAGTAGGTCAACACAAATTCAACGCAAACCTTCTACTGCGTCTCAGAGGAAAAATGATCTGTCTAGCCTATATCTGGATCTTACAAAATAGACAAGAGGCTGATTTCACCTTCTGGTTCATTTTAGCTGCTTCATAATATTTTGACACCTTCGTACAAGTCTCCTATATTACATCATATTTACACTTTTTATTTGGCAAGTAAAACTGATAAACTACTGCACTAATGATGACTTGGATTCTGCTTTTCCACTGTACTTCCTGCACCACTATTTAATAATCTAAACAACTCACTTTGGAAACAGTTAACTGGGTAAGGTTTTTTTTCCCTCTGCACTACCTGAGGTGGTAGGTGGGGGTTGTCGAAGCTTCTACTCGCATGCAGTGACTTTGCCTCTCTGTATCAAACAGAATGGTTCAGCTTGTAAGACAGCACTTAATGATTAAAGCACCAGTGTGGGACTCACTAGACTCAAGTTCAACTCCCAAATCTCCAACTGGCTTCCTTCATGGTTTTGGGTAAGTCATGTTGCCTCTGTTACTCAATTTCTCCATTTGTACAATGGGGATTAAAGATGCTGTCCTTTGGATGGAGACTCATATATGGCATAATTTATGACACTGGCAGAAGCAGTAAGTGTAGGCAGCTTTTGCTGTTTAGTGGGTGGAGATCTGTGGCAGGCAAAAGATTGCCAGCCCCTAGGCTAGAAGGATGAATTGCCCATGCTGCATGCTTTTCTGACTGCCAATCAATGCTGTTATATACAGTTCAAACTATATTATCACATGCCCCAAGTTCCATGGAGCCCCAATTATCAACTAATCTGAAGTTTTAAAACTATAAACTTAAAAAAAAAAAGATTTAACCAAAATATATTTTATATGGCTTAGGACCAGCCAGTGCACACTGTGGGGCAGGAACTTTAGCTTCTCAAGTGCTTCTTCAAATGTTGAGAGCATTTGGCTCTGCACTATTATTGATGATACTTAGGACACTTCTGAGGTTTCAGGAAGTTTTCTATACTGGTCTCTTCTAAAATATGTAAAATGTATTACTGCCTTATGCATGTTCATTATTTCTCTCAGGTCAACTCAAATATCAAAATAATTACATAGCTATAAACTGTCAGTAGACCTTTTACTGTTAGTAAGACCTCTACCCAATGAAGAAATGCATGCTGATCCTAGAAAGAAATGGAGGGAGCTTCATTATCCTCTGTTTAATCAGGAATTCAAAATTGAAGGAAAAAAAAAAGGAAATATGCTTCCGTCTCTTCTTCCACCAATTTTTCACTCAGTTTTGGTGCTTTTGCAGACTTGGTGCATTCAGAGGTAAACGCAAGTATAGTTATTTCAGCCAGATCCAGAAAAGCCAACAGCATGTGACATAAGCATTTCCCTGGAAGTGTTAATTGCTTATGAAGCAGTAGGACCCAAAGGGCAACTTCTTCATCTGTTCTGACTACTGTTTGACTGAAAGATTTGAATAAATACCCATAGTTTACCTGGGATTTGGACTTAGGGACGCAGCCTCTGAATTCAAACTTCCAATACTTTAAATGCTGGAGGCTGCAGGTGAGGAACAGTGCGGGAAAAAAAACCAAAAAACCTTGTCACACCCAGCTCACTCTCCCTTTCAGCATCCTCTCAGTCACCTTGTGACACAAGACACTGGGCAATATGGATCAATTGGCAGTGTTCATATTTTTATGCCCAGGAACAGTAACAGATCCATGCAGAAGGGCCCAGAGCCTTTTGGGAATTTACCTCTTAATTCTGCTAGTCCACTTGTCTGAGTACCATCTGACCTGTGTTCCTAACAACCTGTCTTTCACATCCCAAGCATACAAGTTAACAAGAATATCTGTGTGGATTTTGAAAAATCAGCTAAGATTTATAGGCTAACTTTAGAACAGAGCAAACAATTGTACCCATCAAGTGGATTTCAACCTTCTGGAATAACTTATTTTACCCTATTTACAACAAGCTGTTGGATTCTTAATGGAAACAAAAAATTTTTCTATTTGTTATTGTTTTTGCTTTCTTCCTTCACTAGAAACTGCCACTGATGCAAACAGTACTCATTGCATTTTATGTATTTTCAAGTCTGTATTCAGAGCTGTACTGTCTCACCAGGGCAGCATGTATACATGAGAACTCTGCTATGTATCTATTAACAAACATGCAAAAAATATCTTTCACAGGATTCACTAGTCAGGACAGTTTTATCTAGTCACCTAACAATTAGTTAATCTCCCCTTTTCACTCTCCTTCCTCCCCAACCTCAGCAAAGTCCTCTCATCAACTCTATTTTGGAAGAGTAGGACCATCTCTAGAGTCCATTCTGGACATAAAGCCAGTTTAAATACAAATCTGAGACCAAAAAGTGAGAGGATGCTTGTGTTACAGTCACCTCCAAACACAGAGTGCGTACATCATGCTGAAAAACAGGACATGTTTTACAATAAGGAACACTTGCCAAATATGTTGTTACAAATTACCTCGCACGTTTTAAAAGCATTAACACTAAAGCTGCATTGAACCTAGATGTTTTAGCCCTTCTTCCTTCCTAACAGTGTGCTGCATATAGAGAAGAAAGGAAAAATAAAATAAAATGCAGGCTCATTCTCTCCATACTATCAGATACAAGCAAAAAATGCTTATAAAAACTTAACTGTTTTTGCCATTATACAGATATATTTCAGCTAATAACATTCAGTTTTTACCTACATTGTAAATTGATGACTCTTGTTAATGAGTTTTCAGATTAATGTGCTTCTGGTATCAAACTAGATATCTAATGTGCCTACTACCATTGTGCCTACCATTTTAATCCACAATCTCTTGCATTAGTGCCCAATGATGTTCCCAGTTCTTCTATTAGTTGCCCTTATCCTTCTTCCCTTACAAGTGCCAGTTCCATGCTCTCCCATTACAGTCTTGTACCTTGCTACCTCTTCTCAATTACATCAGTTTTCAAGGCTGAGATGACGACTTACTGATGGCTCCTATCAGTGGTGCCAAACCAACTCCTCTTCCCCTCTCCTTCCACTGGTAGTTGGTTTCTGTGATTATCATCATTTATCCTATCAATTCAGCCTGCCCTCTCAGTGATATTGTTACAAAAAATATTAACACTCCATCTAACTTCAGCAAAAAGCTTCTCTGGAATTTCATCAATTTGGATTTCCAAGTAGTTAATTCTGTACAGTTTCCATGTGTATGAGAGAACAGACAAAAATGAGAGCTGTATAATTGTCAGAGGACTAAAGGAGGAATGAAAGCGAGAAGAGGAAGTCAAACATTTTGCAAAGGATTTATCTATTATCATTTAAAGAAACAAAGCAACAGGAAAAGACGACAGATGGCACTGCACCCTCTTGAATCTGAAAATGTCTAGAACTTCCAGGAGGACCAGACAACCACAAGAACCAAAGATTCCTAGCCGGGGAGAAAAGAAGCCACTTTCATACAAGAATCCTACCTTCCCTCATTTGTCTTACAGTATATGTTGTACATTAATTGCCTTGTACATATAGTATATGCTGTACAAGCAGAGGTTGGTAGGACTTCAATGCAGACCCATACAGGGGTTTTCAAGTAATACTTTAAGAAATTCAGTCATAAAAATATACACTTACCTTCCCAGACAACAAGGCTCCATTTGTTGCTGTAGTTGCTTGCACTGCTTCTTAGTTCTTGTTGCCTTTTGGACTATAGTGGAGAATTAAATCAGAAACTCTTTCCATTGGAGTTACTGAGAATGATAAACTACTTTTGCACTGATCATCACAGAAGGTAAAATTCACCCATGCTGAGAGGCAGCACAGAACCTATGCCCCAGTTCTGTTGCAGTAGAATTCTTTCTTGAGGGCTGTGGAAGGCCATTTATACATGTCATCTGCACAAGTGTTCATAGCTAGCTCTTTCTGAGCATAATTCAAAGTAGTTATTTTGTATAGCTCATATAAATAATGGGATGAATTCTAAAATAGCTTCTGCATGCAAATTACTTGTGTTTTCAGGTGTATGTTATCAATATACCTCAAAATTCTCCAGGGAACTGGCTGAGGCTGTATGCTCTCGACACATGACTGTCATGAGAGATTTCAACTACCTGAACATCTCATGAATGAGCACTCGGCCAAATCCAAATGGTCTCAAAGCTTCCTTACACGCATGGATGAGTTATATCTGTCTGAAGAAGTTTATGGGCTGACAAGAGGCAAGGCACTGCGTGGCCTGGTACTGGTCAAAGGGGATGATCTAATCAGTGACCTAAGAACTGAAGGGAAGCTGGGTGACCGTGGCCACGAGTTGATCACTTTCACTATCCATCGCAAAGCTGGCAAGTCAGCCAGCCATGCACTAGTCCTCGGCTTTTGGAAAGCTGACTTTCATAAGATCAGGAGGCTTACTCTTGAGGCCCTTAGAGGCCTCACAGGCAGGGGAGTTCATGATAAGTGGATGCTCCTTAAGGAAGCAATCCTAGAAGCATGGCGGGAGTCCACCCCAACCCATAGGAAAGGTGGTAAAAGGGCTCAACAACCCCCATGGCTCAACAGGGAACTCAAGGACTTCCCATGTCTAAAAAGAGAGGCTTATAAAGAATGGAAGACAGGAAACACCACTAAGGAGGAGTATTCTGCACTCGTCCACACCTGCAGGGAGAGAACTAGGAAAGACAAGGATGTAACTCAACTCCAACTAGCTACACAAATCAAGGACAATAAAAAGTCCTTCTTCAGATATTTGAGAGGTTGAAGGAAAAGCAAAGGACCCCTGATAAACCAGCTGGGGCAGCTGACTACCAATACCCAGGAAAAAGCCAATCTGCTGAATGATTACTTTGCTTCAGTTTTTCACCAGCCCAAAGGGACCGTCCTGCACAATGGAGGATGACCAGGGTGACGGTGAATATATGCCCGCCATTGGTGTGGATCTTATGATGGAGCATCTTGAGAGGCTGGGCCCCCACAGATCAGCTGGTCTGGATAGACTGCACCCAAGAGTGCTAAAGGACCTTGCAGATATCATAATGTAGCCACTGGCTTGGATATTCAAGATCTTGTGGTGCTCAGGTAAAATACCTGAAGATTGGAAGAGTGCCAATGTGGTGCCCATCTTCAAGAAAGGGAGGAAAGACAACCCAGGAAACTATGGGCCTATCAGTTTGACCTCAATCCCTGGGAAGATTTTGGAAAAAAATTATCAAATAAATCATTCTCAACAGGCTAACAGAAGGCAACATTCTGAGGGACAGCCAGCACGGGTTTGTTGTGGGTAGGTCCTGCTTGACCAACCTCATTTCCTTCTATGACCAGGTTCATACCTTATATTTGGACTTTAAAAAAAGCCTTTGACCTGGTGTCCCATGATATCCTCATGGAAAAACTGGGCAAACTGTGGCCTTGACTACTCCACAGTCCAATGGCTGGGGAACTGGCTTGGAGGTTGGACTTAGAGGATGCTAGTCAATGGGATCAAATCAACATGGCACTCAGTGACCAGTAGTATCCAACAAGGCTCCATTCTTGGACCTGTACTCTTTAATGTCTTCATAAAGGTCTGGACCCTGGTGTCAGAATTGGACTTGCTAAGTTCACTGATGACACCCAGCTTTGGGGAAGAGTATCCACACCTGAGGATAGGCTGCTGATCCAGGCCAATCTCAATAAGCTTGCAAGGTGGGTGGATGAAAACCTAATGGCATTCAATACAGAGAAATGCAAGGTGCTTCACTTTGGGGGAAAAAAAACTCCACATCACACTTATAGACTCAGAAGTACTACACTCACTGGCACCATGATTGAAAGAGACTTGGGGGTCATGACTGACCACAAAATGAACATAAGCCACCAATGTGATACTACAGCTAGCAAAGGGAACACAACTCTGGCTCTACCAATGCATCTTGAGCAAGACCCAGGATGTCATCCTCCCACTGTACTCAGCCTTGGTGAGGCTGCACGTGGAGCACTACATCCAATTCTGGGCTCCACAATTTAGGAAGGATGTGGAGAAGCTTGAAAGAGTCCAGAGGAGAGCCATGCACATGATCAGAGGGCAAGAGAACAGGCC
>JAGPOW010003447.1:11521107-11594947 GCA_030014935.1 Caiman crocodilus
AAAAAAAAAAAAAGACTATGTATCTGGTTCCCATAAAAGATACCACTAAACAACATGGTAATTTGGCCTATCCATACAAATGAAGGATGGGAGCTTTTCATTTTCTTAGGAAAAAAAGGAAAAAAGGGTTGAGGGGAAATTGATACCACGTTCCATGGCAGAAGTTGCTTTCTTATGCTGCAACAAAAGATGGAATATCAAACTTATATTGTGGTTAAGCTTAAGTCCTGATGAGACTAAATATTCATGTAGATTATTTGTTGTTTTGATTTTATGTTCTCTACAGTTTTCGATCCAATTGCTAAATAAAATGTTCTGTTTAAAAACCCTTTTGGTCACTGACACGCCTCACAATAAATGAAGGTGTTCGGAATCCATTTTGATTTGCAGAGTGACCTTAGTCCTAAATTAAATGTGGAAAAATCAAAAAACCTGTATTGATTGCAAAGAGATACCAAAGGGAGCAATGCGTGATCTGATCTGCTGATAAAAAGACAAAGGTCTATGATAGTTATATGTAAAGAAGGGAACCAAAATCTGGTCCTTAGGGACTTCCTAATAAAAATGTTGATGAGCAAATAATTTTATGTGCAAGAATGAGAAACAGAATGAGAACTAATAATAAATAATTAACATATTTGACTGGAATCAGATTTGATGTCATTGATTCTTAGTTTTCTCTATTTTTTCAGGATTCTTTTGCTTCCAGGATAGTGGAGGTTATTTGGAATTGTCCAACATATACACAGAAGTTATGCATGTGAAACTTCCAAAGACTGATACAAGTCAATAGGAGTATGACATTTTGCCTCCCTTTTTGTCTCTGAAAAATCTTACTTCTACTTTCCTTTAACTCATATGCATGTGTGTATATTTATAAGCTTCAAGACTGTATTTATGAAGTGGTAAAAGCAACAGCTAATAGTAAGGGTGTAAAAAACTTTCAAAAGGCACACATTTACTATAAGTACAGTAATTGTACAGTACTAATATTTTAATGTTCATACTGTATCATATTTACTCAAATCTAAGATTACCCTGAATTTAAGATGACCCCCCCCCAATTATTCAATTCTATACATGGAAAATTTGTAAATTTGTTACAAGTTTCCATGCACAGCACCAAATTACTGAGGGACTGTCTTTAATTTATTCCCCTTACAGCTGCGGAGGAATGGGGAGGAGCAGGTTATATGAGGAGGTCAAACAGCCTGCCTCCTGTTTATGTTTGCTTCTCTCACTCTCTTCCTCCTCCCCCAGCCACTTCTTCCCCTTCTTCTTCCACCCCTGTTCCCCCACCCTCTCCCTAGCCTCTGCTCTCCCTTTCTCCTCCCCCAGCCACTGATCTTTGCTCCTTCTGCCTCCTTACCCTTGCTCTACGCCAGCAGGCTCCATCTTCATTCTAACCTTGAGTGATGAGAATTGGCCCAGCCCAGCCCCTGTAGTAGCTGTGCAGGAGCCTGCTGGCATGGAACAATTGTAAGAGATGAGGGAGAGGGGCAGACAAGGGAGAAGATGCTGCTTGGGGTGGGGAGAAATCATGGGATGCAGAGGTGGCAGAGGGTGGGAGGAGGAGGAGTTAGGAGGCAGCAGCAATTATGACCCTGATGGTCATAACTCTGGAGTCTGAGCCACAGCAGCCACCTGCCCCCTACATTGCCCTCATACTCAATTCTAAAATGAGGGGCTAGCCCCTCCCCCCACCATTTTAAATGTGGAAAAAAACCCTTGTTTTCAAATCAAGTAAATATGGTAACTCAACTGAAATCAAACTACAAGCTACATATATTTGTGGAAAACCAAGAATAAAAATAATTTCTGCAGATGTGGACTGGAACAGAATTCACATTTTTGAGTCATTCTGCTCCACTGAAATTATATCTCCATTTACAAAGGAGTGCAATGAAACCAAATGATGTTCACAGATCACTTTGGGAAGATATTCTAGGTATAGGTATAGAAAGCCTTCTGGGCATTGTTAAATAAGTCTGTTAGTTGCACGTATTTTTAATAACTTCAAGCACACACTCTATTTGTTCTGATCATTCCCAGAAGAGATTTATTGAAAAACTACATCAGACTTGAGGTTGAGTGGATGAGAAGCAGTCAATACAATACAAATATTGAGAAATAACTTTCTGTGATAGGTGAAAGCCTGCAGTTTGGCTCAAGCTGAGAAAGAACTAGTGAGATATGAATGGTAACCGAGAACCTACAGAATTGTGCATCCATTCATTTTTTTTTGTGTACTTCTTTAAAGGATGTTTCTGGAACTGTTAGAGCTGAAAATTAATTATAAAACTAAACCATGAAACTGGGAATGCAACATCTACTTTGACAATACAACTTCATACATATAGGCAATGCTTACACTGCAGCCAAAAGTTGCAAATGCAACCTGTGTGGACATATCTGAGCTAGCTTAAAACTAGCTGCAAAACCCACCTTGGAGGGTCTCTTCTCTTTCAGGTCTCTCACCATCTGGACATAGGAGATGTGGTAGATCTCCCTGGACACAGGAGATGTTATATACCTAGACTTCCAAAAGACAAACAGAAGTCCTTAACTTTGGGAAGGCTGACTTTGCAAACTGAGAGTATTGGCTGGTCAGGCAATTAGAGGCCATACTCCACCCTAGAAAAGGGAGTACATAAGAAATAGTCATCTCTCAAAAACAATCCTAGAAGCATAGGAGAAAGCCATACCATCTCACAAGAAATGCAGTCAATGGGCAAGGAAGCCCTCTTGGCTGAACAAGGAACTGTTGAGTCTCATTAAACTCAAAAGAGAAGCTGACACCAGCTTGAAAACAGGAAGCATCACCAAAGAGGATTACTCATCACTCACCCATACCTGTAAAGTGCGGTTGAGAAAAGCCAAAGCACAAACTGAACTCAGGCTAGCTACAGGAATCAAGGACAACAAAAATTCTTCTTTAGATATGTGGGAAGTCAATAAAAGAACAAAGAGAACATTGAGCCCCTGCAAGATCCAACAGGGCAACTGACATCTGACACCCAAGAAAAGGCCAATCTCCTAAATGACTTTTTTGCATCAGTTTTTCACCCGCCCAGGAGGATCACACTGTCAGGAAGGAACCATTCTGGGAGTATGTGATGGGCCCAAACTAGATGTGGATTATGTGAGGGAAGACTTTGAGAAACTGAATGTTCACAAGTCTGTGGGCCCAGATGGAAAGCACCCGAGAGTCTTAAAGGAGCTGGCAGACAACAGTGCATTCCCCTTGGCAGAGATCTTTGAAAATTCCTGGCACTCAGGCAAGGTCCCTGAAGACTGAAAAAAGAGCCAACATGATCCCTATCTTCAAGAAAGGGAGGAAGGATGACCCCGGGAAATTACAGACCAATCAGTCTAATGCCTATCTCTGGAAAAATCCTGGAGAAAATTGTCAAGGGATCCATCAACACCAGATGAACGAAAGGCAAGCATCTAAATACCAGCCAACATATCTCTGTGACTGGCAGGTCTTGTCTGACCAACTTCATCTCCTTCTATGAACAGGTAACATGTGCCCTGGCCAAGGGGAATGATGTGGATGTCATATATCTAGATTTCAAGAAAGACTTTGACCTAGTTCCCCATGATGTCCTCATGGTTAAGCTGGGGAACTGTGGCCTTGATCATTATATGTTCCGATGGCTAGGCAACTGGTTATGAGGTTGGGTCCAAAGAATACTAGGTGATGGGAGCAAATCAGCATGGCGCAGGGTGACCAGTGGAGTCGCTCAGGGCTTGGTATTCGGGCCGGTACTCTTTAAAATCTTCATTAAAGATCTGGATTCCAGAGTCAGATGAAAACTGGCCAAGTTTATGGATGATACCAAATTATGAAGGAGGATGGTCATACCATGGGACAGGCTGGAGATACAGACTAATTTGGATATGCTCTCAAGGTGGGCCAAACAAAACCTGATGGCCTTCAATGTAGAGAAGTGTAAGGTGCTGCACCTCGGTAGGAAGAACCCTCAACATACTTACAAGCTCAGCAGTGCTATGCTTGCTAGCTCTATGTCCGAAAGAGGCTTGGCATATTTATCTTGACGACAAGATAAATATGAGCCACCAATGCAATGCTGTGCCTGGCAAAGAAAACCAAACTCTGGCATGCATCCACTGATGAATCTCACACAAAACTAAGGAAGTCATCCTCCCGCTTTACTCAGACCTTGTGAGGTCATAGCTGGAGCACTGCATCCAGTATTGTAACCATCCCCCTTCTCCCCCTGACCACTTTAGAAAGGATGCGGAGAAGCTTGAGAGAGTCCAGAGGAGAGCCACTCATATAGTCCAAGGCCTGGAGGGAAGGCTCTATGAGGAGAGGCTGAGGGACTTGGGATTCTTCAGTCTGGAGAAGAGAAGGCTCAGGGAGGATTTAGTGGCAGCCTACAATTACATAACAGGGGTGCATCAGGACCTGGGAGAACAGCTGTTCACCAGAGCTCCCCAAAGGATAATAAGGTCTAACAGCCACAAATTCCAGAAAGGATGATTTAGACTAGACATAAAAAAATAAAATTCTTTACAGTGTGATTGTCTAGGGTCTGGAACAAACTCTCCCCAGAGGTGGTGCAAGTACCTATTCTAGACTGTTTTAAGAAGCAGGTGAAGGTATTTCTTGCTGGGGTCACTTGATCCTAGCTGACTTCCTGCCTATGTTGGGGGGGCTGAACTCAGTGATCTCATGAGATCCCTTCCAGCCCCAAATGTCTACGAAATCTATGAATCTATGATTCTGGGTAAACAATCAAGTGCTAGCCCAGGAGTGGGAAAAATATAGCCCACG
This sequence comes from Caiman crocodilus, assembly GCA_030014935.1. Lineage (NCBI taxonomy): Eukaryota > Metazoa > Chordata > Crocodylia > Alligatoridae > Caiman > Caiman crocodilus. Next base: position 11,525,912 of record JAGPOW010003447.1, read on the forward strand.
GGTCAGATCCAGACCAATAAAGGGTTCTCTCCAGCCTGTGGCAGGTCCCTCAGCCCTGGCTACTCCTCGCCCAGGAGTGGGATTACCCTAGCCTGCGGCACATGCAGCCAGTTCTGCTGCCCCCAGGAGTACAGTGTGGTGAGGGCAGCATGGCAGCTAAACTCCATTTCACAGCAGTCCCCGCAGCAGTGGCTCCTTCTGGCTGCCACCACTAGTGTCTCTGACACCACCAGCCCCAGCCCCACTGGCCAGGCACCCTGCCGTATCTACTCTACACCCACTGCCAGGGACACTGGCTGGATTGGCCCAGTAGGATCTCCATGGAGACCAGTATGGAGGCAGACTGGATGGGATAGGGCCATGGGCAGGCAGGGAGCAGAGTCCAGGAGTGGGACAGGTGGGCAGGGCTTGGGTGTACGATTGTAGAGTGGTAATAGCATGGGGCCGGGGTTCAGGGCAGAGCCGCTTCTCCATGTTCCCGCCTGAAGAACAAGCTGCTATCACAGGGATGTATAGGGAGCAGACTGCAGGTTTGCTCCAGTCCCCAATCCCACACTGTCATTGCCCCACAATTTTGGCCCCACCAACCTGTCATGCTCCTGGACACTGCTCCCCACCTGCCAGCAGCTGCATCCCATTTGCCAAGCTGAGTATACTCTGCCCACCAGGGTCCCAGGCCAGTCTCCATGGAGATCCTGCACAGCTGCTCCATCCAGCACCCCTGGCAGATAGGATCATTTGCCCCATCCCCACTGCACTGGCTCAGGTCAGCACCACCCACCTCCTTCACTGGGCTGGATCAGCATTCCTCCCCAGCCTCCGGACTGCAACTGCTCACCAAAGTTCCTAAAGTGGCCCTCTAGCTATTTGAAGTATGGTTTTCCAAAAATCTTATTTTTTGCCCAAGTCTTCATCGCTGACCTACTTTTCTTGTGCTGTGTCAGCATAGTAAGTCAGAAGAAAGATGCTTTCTATCTTAAAAAAAATAAAGTTTGATAACTAAAAATCTTTGATGGCAAAACACATGGCATATAGAGAAATCCACATCCTATCAGCAGGTTGTAAGATACTCCAGTATTCAAGGCGTTAGAACTATTCTCAAACCTTTGACATATCTCAGCAGAAAGTAGAAAAAGAAAAAAAGAAAGTTTCTATTCATCTTAAGAATTGAATATTTAGAAAGACTCTTCACCTTTTATGACAATCTAATAGACATTTTTCCCTGATAAATGACTGAATTTTTCAAACTGACTGGACAATAAAGACAGCTGCATGCTGCTGCTAAATTATATACACATTTCTTTCCTTGTTAAATAATATTAAAATAATTGACTGGCAGGGAAATTAATAGTAAACAGGTGTATTTGTTACATAATTTCATTCAAGAGTTTGCAAGCACACTTTGAGAGTGATTATACAATGGAGCTAGCACAATTATTCTAATTCACTGTTTTAGTTCCATATAATATTTGTAACTCATTTGCATAGTCTAGTTCAGTTAAATCATACTAAGTACATTGTACATAACTATTAGCTGCAGTCTTGAGGAACAGCTGAAGGGGATTCTGAAAGAACACTGGGTCAAAGATAGTATTAAAGAGACAGTGATGCCTCTGACAAACTTACCTTCTGGTCACTGCCTTTAACAGCATAGTGGTTATCAAAAATATACCTGAAGTGGGTCCCTATGTTTCCAGAAGGAGATAACTGTGGTATCCTGGTACTTTAGTTCGGTACCTGAGGGCAAATGTTTACTTTCTAATGGTGATTACCAAACCTTAAAACATCTGTTTTTAAAGGTGTGTAGCACTCAGAAAATGTACTGATTTAATGTGCTGAAGGCTGAATTTCTCTGTTTAGTATAAGGATAGGTAAGGTATATCAAGATTTTCTGCCTTTGACACCATAAGAAAGCTCATCCTTCACAACATGAATGCCAGTTTGCATGGCAACAACTGACACCTGTGAGGGAGAGGAATATTTCTGGCAGGCCTAGTTGCTAGGAACTAGAATGAAATCATAAAACTTAGTTAACCTAAGAATCCAAACTAGCTATCAGATGCTAATGATTGTCAGGCATTCCCAATTAACTTGTCAACAGAGGTGAAAAATCATGTAGTCCACCAACACAGATTTTTACCATAAAGCATCTTGCCTAAACTAACTCAGAAAGGTATTGATAACTTTCAGAGACCTGTTCATTTACAAAAATGAACCAGACAATGCATACATATACTAGATACCTTATTAAAGCTCATCTACTTTTAGGCAACCTACCCCTGAGTATAACTTTGGATCAAGCATTTAGGTGTCAAGCCTTTGTAAATCAAAAATAAAAGTGGTACAACAAGATCTTGTGCTTGTCAAAAGCAAATATCATGATCAGAGCACAGGTTATATAACTGCTTTGTGTAGTCTTGGCACCATTGTTAATCAAACACAGAGAGATGTCAAACAAGTCACACTATACAAGGTTTTACTGGTGGAAGGGACAAAATATTGGGGAATATCTAAAATTATTTATTGAAAGGCAAAAATCATTTGAACCCATTTTACTGTAGCTAAAAGATAAAAAAAATGTCAAAGCCTATTCATATTAAACACGTGTTTGTTTCCTACAGATTTCAAATCCCAGCAAAACACCCACTCAAACTTTGAATAAATTTGCATGCATAAATTCCTAGATGTCTGCAGCTGGAAACTGCATACGCAAACACTTAGTATGGCATTTTCCTAATGCTTCTGGAAATGCCATGTCTAATACATATACACGTACAGCAAAACAGAAAATACATGTGCTAGGTCTATTCTTACCAATCATTCACATTTAAGGTCAACCAGGGAAGAAGGTGCTTAAGACAGACAGAGGGTAGAATAGATCAAGAGAGGTGGTTTTTATATACATATAGATATCTAATTTAAAAAAGAAAGAAAACCAAACTTACATTCTGAAAGTACAAGACTTATTTTACAAACATGTATAATAAGAGAATAAAAAAGGCTCATGATAAAGCTACTTCCTTCATTAGTCTAGGCAAATTATGTGGAGACTATGAAATATCTTTACTAGTTTTATCATAAGTATAAAAATAGGAGGAAAGGAAGAAACAGACCATTCACAGAGCCTTTCAACAAAGGTACCAGATAAGCAGCTACACAACCAGTAATAAAGAATAAAACTTACAGGCTATCATGAGTGTCAAACAGTATAATTATAATGAAGCTCCAGGGCAGAAATGCCCGTCGTAAATATAAGGAAACCTAAATACAGTGCTGCCTATCCATGATGAGGATGGCCCAGGTATTCTATGGTATAAAGTGGGTTGTAGTTAGATAGGTAGTCCTTATGTGAGTACATACTGTAAAAACAAGTTCTTTCAGAAACTTGGGAAGAGAACTAAAAATTCATACTTAGGTGAGCAAAGTATAATATTACCATATAAAATGTCTGTCAATAAGCACATGGTGCATGAGAGGCAAGCAAGAAAAATTAGTAGTCATGCTAATTAATGGAGATTGTGACCTAGTGGTCAAAACTGATATGGATACTTTGCAGAATTATTCTAACAGAATATTATTATAGATAGGTAAAAAAGGGGAAAAAAAACCCTTTCTTATTAAAGCTTCATAGAAAATAAAAGATTTCCATACCAAGGGATGCAGAACAACAGAAATGTAAAGTGCAGAACAATCATATGATGATAGGGGGTTTGGTGGGTTTCCTAAAATAATCCTAAACATCTCCAAAGTCCTATGTTAGTATGATACTTTCCTATCATGTTCACCTACTATAGAGAAAGGAAGTAGTGGGGATATGCATTAATGATCTAAAGATGAACAGATCCAATCAAATGTTATGCACATCTGATGCTTCGTGTACAACTCATTTGCTTTTAACTCTGCAGCATGCAGTTGCAGAATAACTGACAATTTAATGGAGCAAAGCATTTTGTGGAGTTAACCAGAAGATCAAAGACTGTACACATGAGGCGCTTTTTACATATGTTTTCCCACTACAAAATTTGGGAAAATGTGTTTCATTTTACTATGACAACTGACAAGCAGACAAAATTAATTAGCGCATCCAGTGAAGAACTGTAGTTTATCGAGATGCATTTTTAAAGCTACTTCTCTTATGATTTGCAGATATTTTTAATTAATTGAATCCAGGTAGATATTTGAAACAGGCAATACTTTATCTTGGAGTAAGTCATGGCAACCAGCTTTAAAACTGATACAAAGTAAATTGTGGTTTAAACTTAATACGAGTTCTAGGATCTTCGTGAGGTACTAACATTTTACAGCCAATTATGCATAATTATATGGATTTCTCCCTGGTATTTTTTTTAATGAAATTAAGTGTAATCCACCAGCAATGTCAAAAGAAACTGCATCTCATTTCCACATTTCAATTATGCACCAATGAGGAACAGGGGAGAAATTCCAAAGCACCTGATTAGTAATTACAGTATGCTAATCATAATGTTTTACTCTTCTTAGCAATACAGCTAGTCTGTTAAAGAAAGAAAAGGCAAAGTTAAAATGTCACTATTATACCTAAAACAAATACAGAATACAAGGTTATCATATTTGCCAGTGCCTAGATATATGACAAATATGATTTTTTTTCCTCTACTTCACCAGTGTTGCTACAGTCACTCGCATATGAAGCTTATACAGTAGTTAGAGGTTACTTACTGGAGATTTATGGCAGAAAATAGTTGTCCTTTAAACATACCTTGTCTTGGAAACTCATCTGACTCTCTGTGAACCAGATCAGAAACTCGATTTCCATAATGCATTCTGGTGTCATGATCGTATGCCTTTAGTGTCTCGCTTGAGCTATATGACTTTTGAGTTGGTACTCTGCAGTCCTCACTGTCCAATGAAGAACTAGTATAGCGGCATTCCTTCCCACACCGACCTCTTGTCAAAGAGCGATGTCTTCTGTCTTTTATATCCATTATTCTGGGTCTGGTAGAAAATGAATGTTTCCAGAGTAGCCAATCGTTAATCTGGGATTAGTCACTCTACCACCTAAAAACATCAAAGATAATAAACAATGAGAACTGGGGCTATAATACATTATCTTCCATTTTCCCCTCAATAGTTCAAAAACAAAACAAAACAAGAAACTCTATAGTGGCCAAACTTTGTGGGAAGGAAAAAGGCTATGTTTAAATAACTGACATTAAAGAAAGCAAATAAAATTTAATTGGTGTAGGTGAAAAATGTCTATTTTGTTTAAACTATTTTTTACTGAGCTATTAACCCCACACAAACAAACAAAAAAAATCTCTAACATTTTGATTTCCAAATACACATTGGTAACAACCTGAAAACTCCGATAAACCACTAGCTTTTTCTATAAGACTGCAAAGAAAAAAAATGCAGGCTTCCTTTAGTTATTCTCAGATGTAATGTGTCAGATGAATCATGCAGCTAAGATTGAAGTATTAAAGACAAGCGGAAAAAAAAGACAGCAATACTCAGTAGTAACGTTCTGAAATTATTAAGCTACATTTTGTGATCATGATCATGTGAGCACACAAGAAGATGTAGGAACAAGAAATGAAAATTTCCTTCAGCATCTAAATAGTCACCTGAATATTCTATCCATTCCTAAAAGAGAATGTAAGAATTTCCCTGTTTGAGCAACTGAGAAAATCTGTATCTGCATCAAATGTGAATAGACGAGAAGGAAACACTGTTGTTATATAACATTTTTTACCACAACTCCCTAGACTTGATACAGCTATGAGATCAGACACACAGAATTCAGAAGTACCAAAGAGTGAGTGCATCAATACAAGATGCAGTGTCACTGTAGCTCAGTGCTACGGCAACATAGTGTTGGTGGGCGTGAACCGCGGTGCCAGTGCTACTGTGCAGTAGGGTCAGAAATGATCCGTTCATCGCTGGAACTGGCCAGTAACAGCTAAAGCAAGTACCAAATGATGGCACAGTAACGACTGTGCAGTCAAGCACGCGTGCAGATACTCCCAGCATGTCTGATACAAAAAGATAGATTCCCCATTTTTTAACTTAAGAACACATAGCAGTTTTCCCCCATCAGTTGTATAAAAGCATTCCTTCACATTATGCAATCCGGATATAGACATGTCTTAAAACCATTTTCTAATTAATTAATTGCTGTTTATTAACTTTTCAGATTATCCCCCCACCCCTTTCGGAGGGACCCACTGGTTAATCTCATGTACATTTTAATTTACACCAGGGGTCAGCAACCCCAGTAACCACACATGCCAGAACATGGCATGTGAAAGCATTTTGCTTGTCACAAGTGCCTTGGGGTGGAGGGCAGGGAAGGCGCCAGGGCTGTGCTACCACAACAAGGATCAAGCCTCTCGCAGCTCCCCCATCATCCACACCAATGTGCATGTGCACCCGATGCTCACAATAAGCTGGGCCAGGGCTCCATGGACTTCAGTGCAGCTGGTTGAAGGCTCCCCACCACCTACTGCAAGCAGCCTAGATTCAATAGTGGGTGGCTATGGTAGTCATCTGCGAGGCTGCAGCAGGGCCCGTGGAGTCCTGGCCTGCCTTGTTGCCAGCAGTGAGCTGCACTGCCACAACAAAGATCAGGCCCCTCACAGTTCCTGTGCTGTTTGCTCCTAGCATGCCAACATCTTACAAGTGAAAGTTGCAGATGTTTTGGCAGTGCGCCCCAAAATGTTGCCAACTCCAGACTTAGACCATGATTCTGCAAACAATCATAAGACTTGAGATTCATCAGATTAGCAGTGTCCCACTGAAGTCTATAAATAATGATGATCAGGAAACAGTTTCCCTGAGCTGCAAAAATATAATGATTAAAAACTTTTTCTTCATTCTGCAACACTACGAGAGGTCTTTCAATTGTTTTATAAAAAGCTAGAGATAGTCATATACACTCAAAAACTCACCCTAGATTACCTGCATCAGACATAAATGGGATCAAACTAGGTCTTCTAGCTCTCATCAGAGTACTCATCAAACTTAGTAAGACTCTTTCTCAATCATTCCTTTGAAACTACTGTCACTCATATAAACATGTCAAAGCTTGCTAGGCCAGAAATTAAGACTGACTGTATAAACTAATGGCTAGAGCACTCCAATGCAGAAGTCCATAACAAAAAACAACTTAGAAGTTGTGAAACTCGTGTTTCTCTTACCTCTTTTCTGGACCCAAAAAGCCTTCCAAACTAAAGTTATTACTGAAAATTTGTGTGTTCTGAATTCAGATTTTCTTACAAAGGACACTGAAAAAGTCCAGTGCAGTTCTTTATGTGGATAATAAGTTCATGTATGGTATAAATGATTTAAGATCATGCAGTGAGCTGCAGCAAATTAAATCAACATAAATCTAAAATAGACATATTTGGCCAAAGGAGGTAGTAAACCAGAGAATGCTTTTTTCGTAGCATCCAGATTCAAACATTAATTACTTTCGCTGTCTTTTGTACTGTAAAAATAAGGTAACTAGCAGAACCAGCTGTTTTAAGCTGACTACATGTAATTTGTAATCAGTAATTTCAGAAAAATGTTAGCATACTTAATTTTTTTCTGTATATTTGGTGTTTTTAATTATGATGATAAATTACATGCAACTTAAATATATGTTTTCCACACAGTATTTGTCCCCAATTCTGCTCCCAGGACAATAAGACATCAAAGCTACAGACGTTTATAAATGTTGTAATGATTATATATATATATAAAACAGCAGAGTATATAGCAGCATGTAATTTCCTCATGAAAGCCCTTCACCTTGTAGCATATGCTTAAACACATTCATTCACTGTCCATGATACCAACGTTGTATTGGTGTCAATGGCATTCAAGATTACAAGTAGTCTGCTGGAACCAGAAACAAGAACACATTCTCCACAGGTACCACAGAGAAGTGACTTGCTCGGTAACCTGGCACACAAGATGAGTCTCTCAAATTCCAGGCTAACACCGTCATTATTTTAAGCATAAAATCAATCACAAAGATTTTAATGATACAACCACATGTTTAAGCAAGTCTTTATTTGTAGGCCCAAGTACCTTCATTCTGCACACTGGAACCCAAATCGCTACAGCCTACTCAAATGCACTTCCCAGTGCATCAGAGCTGTAAACAAATGAATTAGACAGACTCTTGGAGGAAAGGGGCATCAGTAGTTATTGAGCATGGGCGTTAAGGATAAAGCCTCTGAATTAGAACTTGTTAAGCCTTATGGGTACCTATACATATACTTTTTCATGCTGCAATGTGTCAGAGATCCAGCGCATTGGACCATACTTGATTAATCAAGTCTCCTCCCCTTTGGGAGGTGATGCGAATCACACCACGTCACCTGCAGTTGTATAAGTGGCAAAATGCACATCAGCATGGAAAAAACGGTGGGGTGCATTTCTGAAATGAAACATCTTCGATGTGTTTTAGTTCAAAAGCATATGCTCACCATTTGCTGTGTGCTGATGCACATTTTATATAACTGCATGCGTTGCAGTGCTAGGCGCTTTTCATGTGTAAAAATGCCCTAAATGCTGAATGCTGCAAGTGGGAGAGGAACAGTGGAAAAAAAAAAACAAAAACAAAAACAACCTGGTCACAACAGGTTTACTCTCTGGTTCAGCATTCATTCTCTGCCACTGTGTGACACAGGATGCGGGGGAAGATGGATGTATGGGCTGACCCAGTAAATGACAGTTCTTAGGTTCTTATGTTCTTAATAAAGACAACATTTCCCAAACAAAAGAACAACAGGAGAAAAAAGATAAAATATTGAATGACAGTGTGCCTTCTGAAAGCATTGAGCTCAACATTCACTTAGGAAAACTTTCTACTTCATTAAGACATTTCTTGACTATCTTTTCAGAGTAATTAAATAAATTTCTCTTCTTGAGGGTTCTGAGGCACTAAGTTCTCTTATTTGTTTTCTACTGTTTGTAGAAAAAAAATATTTCCCCCATTGTTTTATTTAACAGAAAGTTATTATAAATGCATCTGCCAAGACTGAATATGGCATGTAAATATTTTTTTATAAAATTAGCTCATCTGTATGATAGTAAGCCATCTTCTCAGGCAGACAGGACTTACCAAAAACATTCTTAAATAAAAACATTACTTAGAGCATTTTGGGTAGTTGCCTGAGGGATACAAAAATAATGGGAAATGTTAAGAGAAATATTCTATCATTGATATAAAATGCAGTGTTTTTCAATTACCAGAATATATGCAGGACATATTCTGCTCCTGGTGTTGGGGGTCATTACCATGAAAATGTGCAGTATGTTAAAAAACTAAAATGTTACATACAGTGTCATAGTTTGGAGAATGTTCTGTCCAGCAATTTATTCTGAACCTGCTTAATGAAAGATCTCATTACAGGGAACCATTTCATGAACAGACAGATGTGGCAATGTTTTAATACAAAAAAAGAATTCTCTAAGAACATGAAATGAATAAGTATACTCAGCATTGTAATTAGGAAATAAAAACATATGCTACTTGACGAAAATAAAGAAGGAGGCACAATGACGTAAGTAGCTACGTTTTCATTTGGTAAATTTAAAGTGGCATTTTGCCTTTACCTGAACAGTGAAAAACCTTTGATGAACCATCAGTACAGAGATGCAAAGAAGTCTTTGCACAAGCAGGTATTAATACCTAATCAACATGCCTCAAATACAATGAGAAAAAAGTACTTAAGTATACCCTTGGCCATGAAACATCCCAATGTTTATACAGAATCTAATGATAATTTTAATACATCCCATGTTCTTTTAGCACAGCCTATTTTCTTTTAGGCTATAACTTGGAAAATATAGTGAACATTTGTTATTTGGATTAGTACAGTACATTTTAGAGGACTATTTAATTGCAAGTTGTAAATGTACTATAACTGATAGAATGTTTAGATCCATTTAGGCCTCATACAGACATTCAGTTTCTCCTGTGAAAGTCACTACTTTCCCAGGAGAAATCATGAGTCTACACATGCTCAGGCTTTTTCTACTGGAGTAAAAATGGTTGCTCTGGGAGAAACATAACCTAGGAACAACCAGGGTTAAATCACTCCTGGAAGAGTACCTCCTGGGAGAGTGAATGTCTGTGTGTACATGATGTAGCATATCTCAGAACAGAAAATGGTCTTCTAGGACCCCTCCTCTCCCATCCCATGAAGACAGTATGTCACTCGCTGGACTCCGCTGCTCTAGCAGGGAGCACAACACATCCTCTTGACAATGTCTACACTGTGCTGCAGGGAAACACAGGTTGACCATGGGCACTCTGGGGCAGCCAATAAGGGCTTCCCTATGCATTCCTGCAATCTGTCACCAGATGGACTAAGGGAGCCTGCAGAGCACACTGAGATGTGTTCACAGATCCCCACCCTCCCTCTCACTGCAGTGTCAGCACTGAAAGCTCTCCTTTTCTCAATATTCGAATGTCTGTACTCATGGCTCTAAGTTTCTTTATTACAAGAACAAAACTGGACTATTTGAGTGTGTTTACACAGAACTGGCCGTTAATACAAAAAAAAAGTGTTTCCAAAGACAGCACATCATTTTGGTGTAGATATGATCTTTAGCTCAAAAACACAAACTCTGCAATCTAAACCCTTCTAAAAGAAACCTGATTAAAATGTAAGGATCTGATGTTTATAGTCAAGGAAGGATATAACGACGTGTTAGCAGAGCCATAAAATATGTATTAAAACAGATTTTTTCTCCACCCTATTTCGAAAGAAAAGAAGCTTCTACTTTCAACCTACTCAAAAGATATTACAATTCCTTTCATTGAAAATATCTTTTAGGAACTCTTTAAAGTGCTTCAAATTTTAAGGAAAAAAGCAGTAGCTGGAAAGAAGAGTCTGACGACCTCTAATTCACATTTCTTCTCACCAGAATAAACTATGGTTATTTCTTAAACGTCTACAATGATAATTCATTTTTGTGATGAACAATTGCAAATAGTGTGTAACTTTATACAAACCTTCATCTAACATGATATGTAAATAGCAAGATGGTTTATTATATAATAAAGAAAGGTAGTAACAAATGAGTTCTGTTAGTAACTAGTTGAGAACAAGTTACTCTTATTAATGAGGGAACCTGTTAGTTATCTGCTAAGACTTAAAACGATTTCCTTAGCATACTCTAAAAGAAAAGCAACACATTTCCAAAGACTGTTAAGAACAAAGAATGCCTTCTTTACTGATTATTCATATTAAATGTAAATAGTAAAGTAGTAAATACCAACCTTCCTGAAGGCAAATCTAGATATTTGCTTAAAAGGCAGGGAGCAAGACTAATTATTTAAAGACTCTATATAATTAAGTATAAGAAAGACATGTTGCAAGTTTATATATAAAGGAGAATTGCTTGGATTTGAGTTCTTGCTAAATAGTGATGAAACTAAAGGGATATTCCAGAAAATGAACTGAATAAAAAGAAAATTCTACCCTTAAATATGCATATTCATGAGCTAATGATGTTCTTCAGACCAATGAATGAAGCTGCTGCGAGCCAATAAACGTATGAAATAATCTTTTAGGTCAAGTCCTAGGGGACTGGAAAAGGGCCAGTGCAGTCCCTATTTTCAAGAATGGGAGAAGGGAGGAACTGGGAAACTATAGACCAGTTAGTCTCATGTCTATGCTTGGGAGAACTCTGGAAAAAAATCATTAAGGATCACTTTTGTGGGAGCCCAGCAGGGGAAATAATGCTGAGATTCATTGCAGGTAGATCCTGCCTGACTAACCTTGTTTCTTTTTATGACCAGGTCACAAAATGCTTAGATGCAGGAGTCAAGGTAGATGTCATCTACCTAGACTTTAAGGTGGTCTTCTATACAGTATCTCATTCTTTTCTCATAAATAAAGTGACAGGCTGTGATGTAGATGATTACATCAGTCAGGTGGGTTAGGTGGGACACACCCAGAGAGTGGTGGTGGATGGGTTGATATTGACTTGGAAAGATGTGGGCAGTGGAGTCCTCCAAGGCTCAGTCCTAGGACCAGTGCTATTCAATGTCTTCATCAGTGACTTGAACGAGGGCATGGAGAACACTTTGTCCAAATCTGCAGATGATACCAAATTATGGGGCATAGTTAACACACCATAGGGTAGGGAACAGATCCAAGTGGAACTGGCCAAGTTGGAAAAATAGGCAGAATTAAATAGGATGCAGTTCAACAAAGACAAATGCAAAGTGCTGCACCTGGGCAAAAAGAACCACCAACACACTTACAGGATGAGGGATGACCTTCTCAGCAGCACAGCAGTGGAAAGAGATCTTGGAGTCATAGTTGACTCCAAGATGAACAACAGCTGGCTGTCAATGTGACAAAGTGATCAACAATGCTAACTGCACTTTAGCTTGCATTAGCAGATGCATGATGAACAGGTCCAGAGAGGTGATGCTTCCCCTCTATGCGGCACTGCTATGCAGTCCAGTTTTGGGCGCTGCACTTCAAGAGGGATGCGGAGAATCTTGAAAGGGTTCGGAGAAGGGCCACTCAAATGTTCAGAGGCCTGCAGGCAAGGCCCTATGAGGAGAGACTGAAGGACTTGTGAAGGCTGAAGAGATCCAGAAGGCTGAGAGGTGATGATCTTGTGGCTGCCTATAAATTCATTAGGGGAGGGCAGCAAGGAATAGGAGATGCTCAGATGCTCTATTTAATACAGCACCCCCTGGTGTAACTAGAAACAATGGCCACAAACTGATGGAGAGCAGATTTCACAGTAAGGGTTGCCAAAATCTGGAATGGGCTTCCAAGGGAGATAGTGTTCTCCCCTACCTTGGAGGTCTTTAAGAAGAGATTAGACAAACATCTGGCTGGGGTCATCTGACCCCAGCACTCTTCTCTGCCCAGGGCAGGGGGTAGACGATGACCTACTGAAGTCTCTTCTGACCCTTCCATCTATGAAATCTATTAACTCATTTCAGTTGCAGCCAAATGTGAGAGGTTATTGTCCCTTCCCTGTGAACTTATATAGAGAGACGATTATTGAGTAAACTGCCATTGCTCCTATCCTCAACTTTTCAACACTTGATGTCTCAGCTCTGCTTTTGCTTGTTTGCTTGTAAAAACAGACTAAAAACCTCAAACAAAAAGAAAACAGCCTAGAGTAACATTAAGAAAAAGAACCCTTCCATTTCAGCTGACAGTATGACACTATTCAACACTACTATGTTCCAGTGCTGGGGCATACATAAGCTACCCAAATAGGATCTGATTCTCATCTGAAGTAAGAATACTTGAGCTTTCAGCAAGGACTTGCTGGAAAAACAAGAAGAAAATTCCTTGGACCCTGTCTAGGAATTATACACAGTGTTTGTTTCTTCTTCTGTGTTTTGCTCTTATTAGTAGAGAATGGAAATGATGAGCTGAAGAGCTAATGGCAGACTTCCTGTGATACCAATTTGTATAGCATTGGTCTTCATTGATCAAAATAAAAGAAGAGGCTGCATTGGATTGAGATGGGGGGGAAGAAGGGTGCAGTGGAGCTTGGATTTGAGATCTGTGAGGCAGACCTTCTGGTGGGTGGATTGGCATAGTGGGAAACTGAGGAGCTTTTTAATAGATGGCTGGTGAGCTGAGGCTAGAGAGTATGCCTGCAATGGGCCTAAGGTTGACATACCTACGGTATGGCATTCAATTTTATATCTGATTTAGGTCTATGATATAAATAGATTGCTTTTCTAACCAATACTGCAACTAATTAATTTTGCCAGGTGCTTGATCCCAAATGATTACTAGTATATTATAGGCATAACATGAATTTGGCTCTCTCTTTTCTACTAGCATTATGAATACCCTCTTCCTTGCATCTACCCTATTTGTTTTCCAACTAACCCTTATGCACCTCAGAGGAAGAATAAGATCTGATACTTCATTTACTTAAAATAGCTGCCAAATTATCTTGATTATCGATGAACATTGGATAGTTCTGAGAAATGCCATTTCCTATGCGCTGATGACTAAGCTAACAAAAACGGTAGTTAAGGAAGAGTACTTAAGAGAAAAAAATTGCAGCTTCTTTCTTCTGTGCTAGCTGTATGTACATGTAAATCAATAAGAGGTATGGAAGAGAAGAATAAAATATGCTCTAATAATTTAGAATGGCCTACGCTTAAACTCTGTAAATTTAAGTTCATTCTTACACTGATTTTTAGTTATATGCCTGTGTCTTGCATTTTCTAATGAACCCATATACCACTATGGTGTATGCAACCATTAGAGGCACCACTCACAATAAGCAGAATGCTATAATTATCTAAAGTTCGGAGGAGGGAGGGGGAAAACTTCATATTTCTTTAGCACCCCCATATAGCCTGATTCAACTAGATCAAAACATTACATTGGTGCATAGTAAATGAGAAACAGGCTGTGTTCAAAATGTGCATAATGTTTCAAGCTGATAAAACACCCCAAAACAAAGCAAAACAAAAAACCCCACGGTTCTCTTACATGTGTGGTCCCCTTTTCAACAACAGTTATAAATAAACTTGTGATTTAAAGATTCTAGTGCACTTCATTATTTTATGCAAATCTATTTTTAATGTGGGAAAAAATTCTGATTTAGCCCTGGCACAACACACATTTCATGTGAATAATTAAAATGTAACTTGCTCCATATGGTTTCTTCCTTGCACCACCCCTCACAGGTGACAAGGTATTCTCTTAATATTATCTGACCACTAGACACATTATGCCAAAAACAAGAAATCAATAAACAGAAAAATTATGTCACGACATACATGCACCAGCATATGAAATGGACAGAATTAGTATGAGAAAAACAAAAACCTAACTTCTGTTAATGTAGCATAACAACAAAGGCATTTTTACAAGTGTTCTGGGAGTGAGGGGGAAGGAGGTGCTTTAATAAAAGCAGGTCTCTAAATAAAGTGCCCAGAATGTCTCAGGTATCAGTGTTCCTGCACTTCAAAATGGTGGTGGGGGTGCCTTATCTAAAGTTTGTCAAACAAGCTTTAGTTCAAGTGCCCCTGCCACCATTTTGAAGCATGGGAACACTGATATGTCAGATGTAAAAGCCAGCTGGAGCATGGTAATTACTTGATTAATCAGGTCTGCTCTGATGCATTATAATTACAGTGCATCGGAGCAGCCTCCCGGTTCATGTATAGGCACCCAATGTAACTAATGTTAATAACTAACAAATTAACTAAATAAAGCACCCTGCATATAGTAAAAATGCATAACTGGCATTACAATAATTCTAATACTAAGAGCACTATTCAAGATCAGACTGAATTTTAACTCAGTGGTTATTAGCATAGCACCCCTATACATGTTAAAAAAGGAAGCAGCAGCACTACATTAATTATGAATCTAGGTTATCAGGTTACAACCCAGTATCAGTTTTGCATTGGTTAGTAACAAATTATGAGGGCCAAAAAGATGGTCAGTGTTAAGTTAGTGTTCCTTTAAGCCACTGGTTCTCAAGCTTTTCAGAGTCATGGCACTCCACCACTGTTTTGAATGTGGTGGCACCTCTCCCAGTTGAGAACCACTGATGTGCTCAACTTACCTCAGTGGTTCTCAACTGGCTGCTGCTGCAAACAGTAAGAGACTGTCCTGCAGCCCTGGTGCCCTGGCCCAGCTCCTGGCATGCTGGAGCAGCTGGGGCACAAATGGAGCATAGAGATGCTTTGGCTGGCAGCCAGAAGATCTCACTGGAGTACCAAGCCTCTGTTTGCTCCAGCGCACACTACTGTAGCATGCGCTGCACCACTTTTTCCCAGCACTTTTTTTTCTACTGGGAAATCCTCATAGTGAATTTTGTCCCCAGTTTGAACATTTGTAGTGAAAGAAATATTTTAATGTTCCACATGAGTGGTTTGTGGTGCCACAAATCTCATGCCCCTGCTAGTCTGGGCGTGATCATAGTGTCTTTCATCCGAAAAACTCAAAATGACAAAACATTAATTAAGATTTACAGCTGCCCTGAGAATGAGATATGCATTGTCCACATTCAACAGATGAAGCAATGAAAGCAGAGGAATAAATTTGTTCCTCGGGGTCACAATGAGTTGGTAGCATTAACTGGAGACTGAACTCCTGAGTTCCGAGTCTCAGGTCTCTGCTCACAATACAGTTGCCATCTGTACGCTGATCATCTTATGAAGCATTAAAAAAAGGAGTGAAGTCCACCTAAACCAATTCAAAAACCTAACTATTCTTTTACTATAATTTGGTTGAATGCATATAACTTAATAAATCCATGAAAAGATTTAAAAGAGCAAATGCAGAATGGCTATTCTAAAACATTAATTTTGTTAAAAAATTGCCTTAAGGAAACGAATACTTTTCATCTACAAAAAAGAACAAACAATGGTATTATTTACTGCATGCTACAATGTTAATGAAAAAAGAATAATTTATCATTGCAAATTAACACAGCATAGTTAAGTATGCTTTAACGATTCCATATAATGGCCTAACATCACTAGAAAATACTTTTGAGTCAAGTAATATTGTCTAACTAATTTTTATTAAGACTTTTATCAAATTGACAAACATTTATAAAAGTGAGATGGATTTAAATGCCTGTGCAATGAATGATAGCTTTCTTTAACTGGTAAGCATTCCCCTCCACTTTTTTTCAACACTGAGGGTGAAATTGTGATCACAATTAAGTCACTGAGCAATTTAACTTTGACATCAATAGAGCCAAGGTTTTATTCTTATTTCTTCTACTCTTTTCTTCCTGCTATCCCTCCTTTTTGCTGAATGCTCCTTTCATGGCACTTCAGTACCTTTTCCTTTGTCCACTCTTCTGTTGACATCTTTCAGTATTTGGCATAGTAATGTGTGCAGCTCCACAATGTTCAATATCTTCTGGTCTCACTTTTTAACTTCTATTCTTCTTCTTTTATATAGGGAGATTCAAATTTTCAGACACAAGAATATTGAAGTTTAGAGTAGCCAACTTGCACACCCATGTGTTCCTTACACTCCTACACATTGGACATTTGCATATACTTAAATCTATATATTTACTCACATAGTGCATAACAGTACAAAAAAACGGCATATACATACAAATAAGAGTTTAACGTCTTAATATCACCAACATGACATTCCCCTCTCTAACCTTACTACTAAAACCTGTGTCTGTATGTATACACCTTCGATTGACCCTTCCTGGACCTTCAGCCTTCTACCTACTCCTGTTCCTAAAACACTTGTCTTTCTTCAGTTTCACTTCTTGTTTTCTCTTTCTTGTGTTATCTTTTTGCACCTTCATTCATGCTAGCATCACAGAACCAAAAATTTTTAGACAATTAAATTAGAGTGTATGCATCATTCACTACTACTATAATTAAACAGGTTTTTGTTAGATGAAAAATTCATGAAGGGACAGATTGCTCTATTGCTCCAGATTGTGCGGGCTGATGCGCACATTACAGTAGCAAGCTCTAATAAAGCAGCAACGCTTCACTGAAGAGATTCTCAGCTACAAAAAAACTACCTACAATTGAACAATGTAATAATCATGCAAAAAGGGACAGAAATTATTATGCCCCACCTAAATTTCCAGTTAGAGCCACAACAGATGCTTCCTTTTTCATTCTCCCTCAATTTGTACAATAAGCAATTCCTTTCTTCCTTTAAATCTACTTCTATAAAGAATTCCCCATACTTTATTTTTGCTTCCTAAGCATTGCCATTTTTTCAATTAACTATGAAGTCATGGTGCATCTTGTACTACTTTGCCTTGGCTATCTTTGATTTTGCTCATTGAGGCATGGATTTATGTGAAACTACACACACAGACACACACACAAGTGCAAATATTAGTTAGAATAATAATTTACTGCATTTTAACACTTAATAGGAAATCTTAATTTCAATAGTATAGAGTGAAATACCCACTTACAGAAGTAAATGGAGCCTGTTCAACTTGTCTTTGAAAGCAATGAACACCATGCACAAAAATCCTTTGAAGTATATATACCATTAACCTCATTATACTAAGTTTTCTGCCCCTTTAGACACATTATATTTATCAGAAATAACAGAACTTCTTATGGGGATCCTATGTTCTAAAGGTTCAAAGTGGGCTAACAAAAATTTAATGGTGAAAAAAAGAATGAAATACAATGGAGTTATGAATGTATATGATTTTATATATGTCTCAATAACCTCAATACAAGTTTTCAAAATTCAGATTTACTAAATGGAAGCATTACCTAGACTTTAAATTTTAAATCACTTCAAATAGCAATGAAAGGATGCCTACTGAAATTCAAAGTAGGCATCAAGGGATTACATGCTCAATAGTGTGACATTTGACATAGGTGCTACTCAGATGGGAAAACAGCAGCAAAGGACAATAAAGTGCTTCACAAAAATTAAGCAAGACTCAGCAGTAGATCAGATTCAGTAGAACCATTTGACAGATGGGTAAATTGTAACCTAGAAATTGTTAAATGAATTCTTCCAAGTTACACAGGAAATCGGTGGCAGAGTCAGAACAGCCCATATCCCCAGATCCCTCCCTGCTCTAACCCAAAAAGACCAATAACCCTCCCCTTACTGCAAAATTTGCATAAGATCACAGCATAAATCTATGAGAAAAGGACACTGGAAATTGTATTGATTAGGATGAATATCATTACATAAAGCAGAGCAAGCAGACACACGCCTATAGTAAGTTATCCAATCATTTCTGTTCAAGAGCTATGGAAAGAAGCAAACATGTTAACCAAGAAAAATCTGCCCAGACAACTGCAGAAGAGAAACAGTAACATCTATGCCATACCCAGAGTAGGGAGCATGACAAAAAAAAATTACACTGCTCCAGAAGAAATTCAGGGACATGGGGGATGTGCATCAAGGGGATGCACATCAAGAATCAGTGTCTGTTCCTACAACAAAATCACCTTGCTTGCCCTGGGGTGGGGCCATCATCCTGTTCATTCCCCATCCTGGTCTTTTTACACATTATTAATGCAACTAGGCAGAAGTCCAACCACTTCTTGTGCAAGGGCTATAGCCGAGGTGAACTACTGCCTGAGAGATGCAAATAGCTTCTCCTGCTTCCCCTGGACCAAAACATCTAAGATATAACAATGGCAAATTAAGAAAACTCCTATTTCTATTTAATTGTATTTAGCTTGATATATTATAGTTGACTTAAACTGGAATACAAAAGTAGACAATAGACACAAGGCTTCAGCATTTTCATTATTTAGTTCATTGTGAAGAAAGGGAAAACAACTGTCCAGGAGATCCTTGAAGATCTTCAAAGAGACCTTTGTCTCTTTTCTCTTCTCTACCACTTGACAAAAGTACCATTTTGGTGTTATATTCAGCTTTGGAGCCTAATAAATCAATCAAATCTTCCCAGGTGACTTTCAGCTCCAAACTGGACTTAAAGTCATAGGAGTCGAATGCAAATAATTCTAAGATACTTGGGTGATCATAGAGATGCATTGTGAGGTGTGGAGATACCTCAGATCTACAGCAACCAGGAAGATCAGTCCTATGCCATGAACATGACATTTAGCACATATTCTCCCATGAGAACTTGGCAAGAAAAGTTAGTCAAAAACAAAATTCAAGTCTCTCTGTTTTCCTTGCAACAGATGGCAATCTGACTAATATATATAATGGTGCAAAGACCTTCATTCTTTGTGTTAATTTTCTTAGCTATTAGAGATGTCATTCCCTGTTGCAAAAGAAAACCCATGATTGTGAAATAAAGACAATATTTTTATTTTAATATTTTTATTTAATATTTGCAGCCTTTAAATCTGCACACACTCAATTACTTTAACCAGCTGAGAATTAAAGCTTTGTTAAAGCTTTTTCTTTAAGTTCAGGAACTTATTCCATAGGGGTCCAGTTTGTTAATAAGCCAGATATGGAAGTGAATTTAGGGAAGGTATCCTCCAAAGAAGCTGAGAAGATCTTCATGATGTAGCAAGAAGATAACGCTTGCACCCTGGCTCAAAGAAAGTGAGTGTGGCGGGGTCTTAGAATGGGCTAGAGACCAGCTGTGGAAAGCCACAGACTGACAGCAACGCTCCACTCACAATGAAGAAAGGAATATAAGGACCTGTACTGGATGAATTACTGGTAATAGTTCCCAGATAAGTCAAGTAAACACAATTATTTCCTAATAAATAACATCCTTTGCATCTTGTCTTTGTTCCTGCATATTCACGACAAACTGCCATTAACTTTCATGAGTAACTGTGTGTTAATGGAAGGTATATGCACTGCACACCTAAATAAGAATATAATACTATATATGATCCATATACCAAGATACCGGGCCACATTCTATTCTACCCATTAGGCAGGTAAATGGACTTAGATGCTCAGGACCAGTCCTATTTTACCCTGACTGTCATGCCAGGCTGTGGGCAACCAGATCTGGGAATCAGGAGAAGCCAGAAAGTCAGAAGCCTGGAGATCTGTCTGGGGAACCAAGTCAGCGATCTAAATGGTCAGGCAAAACATGAGACCAGAAAACTAGCCAGGTCAGGTATCCACTTGGTCAGCCAGAGGCAGGTCAGGTATCTGGAGGATCAGGCAGAGAGTGAGGTCAGGAAACTAACCAGGTCAGGTATCCAAGGAATCTGTCCATCAGTAGCAGCACAAGCTAAGGGTGACACAATCTAAGTACAAGGTTGAGCCTTGTTACCCAGACACTTCCCATTTTGGGTCAGGGATTTATATAGGAAGGGGTAAGAGGAATGCTGGCAGGGAGTGGATGTATGTGTATGCCCAGATGGTGGGTTCTTGCCACCTGCTTCTACCCTAGCATTCTACTGGCAAAGTGGCAGAACAGGATGAGCTGCTGCAGCACCCAACAAGCAAAGACCCTGGATTCAAGGCCCAGCCTGACAATAAGTTCCAGAAAAAACAACACTCATACCAAAGATATGCGTGTCATCCATCTCCTTGCTGAATTCTTGTAACTTGCTGTGACAGGGTGCCTGAAACACCCTACCACCAGCAGAGTCAGGAAATGTTCAAGGAAGAAGACTTATCTTATGGAGCTGGAGGAGCCGCGGCAAACCTCAACGTGACCTGGATGAATGGAAAAGCCAACCGGGGCTGTGGCAGATCAAAGGCCGCCACAGCAGACCCAACCTCTGGAATCCAAACAGGAAAAAAAAGACCGGTACAGGAAAAGAACAAAGGGAAAGAAAGAAGAACCATGCCAGTAAGCAAAAAGGGAACAGCTGGGTCAGGCAGGCACCCAGTGGGGAACTGCCATGGAGAACCCAGCTGGAGAGAGAGAGATTTAAGGGATGCTGAGGGAGTATCCTAGGAGGAATGGAAGAAGAAAGAAAACAGAAGGAGAGAGATCAAGCAAGTGAATGTGAATGGGTAGAGGGCCAAAGATAAGTCCCAACCCTACTACTTGCCAGACAAGGTCTAGCTGAGAATGGGAGCTGGTGAAGAAGCCTGAGTGACTGGTGAGTCCGATTCCAGAGGATGAAGGGAACCACTCTGGGGACCTAAAATAAGAGGAAGGCAAAGGTGACCTTACTGTCCCAGAAGGGGAAGAAGAGAGGGAGGATTCCTGTCACAAGAGGATGACAGGAGGAGAACCAGAAGACGAGGTAGCCGTCTTGGGACCTGTGCAAGGAAGAACAGGGCAAGAAGCTGGCTCGGCAAGGACCTTAGTCAGGATCCTTGAAGTAAAGATAGTAACAAACCTTACAGGCAATCAACAGCACCCGGAAACATCAGGAGTGGTGAGGGCAGGGCATAGGGATGGTGGATCCCTGCAAAGAACCACAGACGTTTCAAGTCCATAACCACAATCAGCTGTCTCCGAGTAATGTCTAAGTACATCTACCTTAACATCAAAAGCATGCCAGGTGATCTATTACAACAAGACACTACCACTCCAGCTGGGAGGTGACACGACTCAGGGTGGCACAGGAAGCTCCCTTACACTTGCTTATAAATGTAAAATGACAGCATATTGAAAAATGAGATACCCATTGGACAAATGGCAGAACTGCAACTGAATCCATATATTGTGAGTACTGGCTAGTTATAGTACTTTACTAACACTGGAAATAGCAAAGTCTCCAGCCACAACTCTCTCTTAAACAGAAAGAGAATTAGAAGAAAACATTATAAATGCTTTATTAGTCTGAAATGAAATCAATACAATTATCAACAGCTTTAAACCATCTAATTTACTAGGAAAGAGATTTTGCAAGATATCTGAATTTTTTTTATTTTATTTTTTTATATATAGTGACAAGCCTCAGATGGCAAAATTAGGTCAATATTGACCTGAAAGTCCTTCTTTAGGTCAGGTTTGGTATCTGGAGGGTCAGGCAGAGAGTGAGATCTGTACATAGGGAGCAAAAAGAAGGTGCATGGCAACACAGGATCCCTATAGGACAGACTAGGGCAATTGGTAACAGATAGGAGGGACAAAGCTGAGCTCTTAAACAAATTCTTTGCATCTGTATTCCTAAACATGGATAAAGACATATCTCCCAAAGGGGCTACAGACAGGCACAAGAGAAACTCCAACCCACCAACAGCTAGTGCTGACCTAGTAAAGGGGCATTTGGAGGGGCGTGTTTAAGTCACCAGGCCTGGACAAGCTTCATCCAAGAAGTTGAAGGAATTGGCCAGTGTTATTAGAGAACCACTGGTGAGGTTGTTTGAGCACTCATGGTGCTCATGAGAGGTCCCAGAGGACTGGAAAAGGGCCAATGTGATCCCTATTTTCAAGAAGGGAAGAAAGGATGATCCAGGTAACTACAGGCTAGTTAGCCTCACATCTATCCTTGGGAAAACCTTTGAAAAAATTATTAAAGATTACATTTGTGGGAGTCTAGTAGGAAAAATAATGCTAAAGGGCAAGATCCTGCCTGACTAACCTTGTTTCTTGACCAGGTCACAAAATTCTTAGATGGAGGAATTGAGGTAGATGTCATCTACTTGGATTTTAAAAAGGCCTTTGATATAGTATCACATCACATTCTTATAAACAAATTAAGCAGTTCTGGCATAGATTACTATACAGTCAGGTGGGTGGAGAATTGGCACACAATTATAACAGCTTATGTGGCACACAAACAGGGTGGTAGTTGATGGGTCGTTTTCAACTTGGAAAATTGTGAGCAGTGGAGTTTCCCAGGACTCAGTCTTTGGACCAGTGCTGTTCAATATCTTCATCAGTGACTTGGATGAGGGTGGAAATCACTCACTCTGTCCAAATTTGTGGATGACACCAAATTCTGGGGCAAAGTAAAAATGTTGAAGGGCAGGGAACAGATTCAGGCAGATTTGGACAGGTTGGGAATGTGGGCAGAACAGGATGGGATGCAGTGTAACATGGTAAGGGTGGCTAAAATTTGGAATGGGCTTCCAAGGAAAGTGGTGGTCTCCCCTACCTTGGGGGTCTTTAAGAGAAAGCTGGAAAGGAATCAGGCTGAGGCCATCTAAGGAGGTGATACTTTCCCTCTGTGCAGCATTGGTAAGACTGCAGTTGGAGTGCTGAATCTAGTTCTGGGCACCACACTTCAAGAGGGATGTGGATAACCTTGAGAGGCTCCAGAGAAGGGCTACTTGTATGGCTATGGGCCTACAAGTAAGATCCTACCCTTGGGCTTACTAGGAAAAATGGCCATAAACTGATGGAAAGCAGATTTAGATTAGGCATTAGGAAAAAATTCTTTATGTTGAGAGTTGCCAAAATATGGAATGGGCTTCCAAGGCAGGTGGTGCTCTCCCCTACCTTGGAGGTCTGAGATAAGTCTGCTGTCGCTTTAGTCTTCCTTCCCAGGTTTGTCCTCTCCTAGGATAAGGGGTTCCTGCCTCTGGTGCTTTTCCTCCACTCCTCTCCCTGGTTTTGTCGGCTAGGGTTTTTAATTCCCAGCAAGCCATGCCCTCCTTAGTCTTCCCCCACTGCAGCCCTTCAGTCTAACTAGATGCCTTCTCAGAACGGGACAGGTCACCCTGTTACAGTAGCCAAGAAAAAGTAAATAGGGATGCCAAACTATTTTGACCAGGTTCCATGCTTTGCAGATGCTTGTTTCTTCTTTTCTGGTAGCTTTATTGACTACTGAAATATTTTCAGTTTCAATAATCAATTCTTCATCACTAGTTACATTCATCTTTGGCATCTTCATGGACCATTCCTCTTCAAGAGGCAAAACACCAATCATCACCTGGTAACCAAGATGAATTAGTTCTTAGAAACTTCCTTCCTTCTCTTCTAATTTTTTTGTGTTACGTGTAATCCAATCTTCCTTAGTTCTTGTTCTGAACTATCCCATCTGTTGTTTCAGCCTGAAAGATCTTCAACAGTGACTTCTTTCATGTTTATCTAAACTGAGCTTTTGCAAATGGCTAAAACTGCTGCTCAAGCACCCTTATATTTTCTTCTGGAACGGAAACCGGTTTGCATTTCACTTTTTGGGTCTCTCTTTTATAGAAGTAGATACCAGAAAAACATTTTACTAACTTCTCACCATTAGAAAAATCTCATCTACGCTGCAATAGAGATCAAGCTTGGTTTTGCTACACTTCAGCCATAGAGAGTGCTTTCCATAACACTTAGTGCTTCAAACAAAAAATCCAAAGACTTTTTTTTTTTTTTTTTTTCAGATCTTGCAGGCATTTTCCAAGCATCATAATTCCCTAGATCAAAAGTCCCATTTGTTCTCTCTCTTTAGCTATCAATGATACTTCCAAAAGAGGTGGTCATGGAAACTAATCTGGTCATAACACTACTCAAAGTTTCAGGGGGGAAAATTGCATACATTTTATATAATACCAAGTACAGAGGAATGTAGTTGTATTTCCCCACCAACATGTACACCAAGATAGTGAGCTTTTCTAGTCTATGATTCTTTTATTTCCTGCCAATTCTCATCTGTAATTATCTATTGTTTCTCATTCTCATTATGTTTAATGTATTCCACGTTATCTTATTGCAAACTTTGCCAGCCAAATTTCTCTCTATATTTTTAAATGATGTTTGTGTATTGGTCCTGTGACCCTGGCACTCGTTCCTGCCATTGGCAGGGCGTCAGACTAGATGGCCTGCTCTAGGCCCCTTCTGACCCTAGTTACTATGAAACTATGACTCATAAAGCTCCCAAATGTACAGTATTTCAATCCTGTTGATTTCATCCTTGTTTCAATGGTTTGCATGGAACCAAGTTCAATGTTAGGAACAACAGAAATTGAGGGTTCCTACAAATGCAAATATGATTTTCCACTGTTGTTTCATTGTCTAAAGGTTTATGTTATCCGTGGGGTCTTACTTCATTCATTATGTGCACACTAATATGAATAAAGTGAGTGTACATGTAGAGCTAGTATATTAATATCACTGTACCACACTTGACAATTAGATAGTCCTTCTTCCTATGTTTTAGGCTTCTCAGTATTCTTTGTATGTAATACAATAATACAATGACTGTAACATGGAGCAGGTCTCAGTTATTTAAAGAAATTTAGTTTTGTATCTTGGTGTATTGCCAAAGACATGTCAATACATGATGTATTGGTGAGTCAGTAGACTACCAAAAATCTGGAGAAGTTGCATAAAATTAAGGAGTCTAAGATAACCAAGATGTAGATGTTGCTTTCTTCAGCGAGGTACCTAGCATATAAGGTTGCTGAGCACTAAAAACAAAAAGGGAGTGAAAAAGAAGAAAATTGAAGAGCAGATCAAAACAATTCACACTCAGTCTAGGAAAGTCAGAAGCCATGATGAGAGGAGGCAGGATGGATTGATTTAAAATAAGATGATTAAATCACCAAGTAGAAAGCCTCCATTTAAATAATCAATTTTAATCAACTTTTCCATTTTAACTTCAGGTATCTTCTAAAGAAAGGTACAATGTTGATATAGATAAGGGGTGTCAAACTCACTGTGCCCCAGAGCCAGATCTGGACCTTTCGGCTCCTTGCACATCAAAGGGTAGAGCAGTGGTGGCAGTAGCAGCCACCATGGCAGCAGTGGAGCAAGCAGGCGCTTGTCATGGCAGAGACTTGCAAGCAGTTGTTGGTCAGGTGGCTGCAGGGCAACAGAGACCACAGGAAGCTCTGCTATTGATAGCCATGTCCAGTGGGGCATCAGAGGCTCAGTCCCTATGGCAGGCCATGGCTACTGCTAACCACACTGCCAAATTCCCTGGCCTGGGGGGAATCCCAGTGGGCCAGACAGAGCAGCAACATGTGCTGGAATCCCCCTGAAAGCCATGTTTGACACCCCCAAAACTGATATTGGAATATGTAAGTTTAGAACTATAGCTAGAACCTTTATATTAACTATGGTATTAAATACTGTACTTAATAGGCAAACAGGATAAATACATAGTTTTCTTAACTATATAACAGTGCCCTTCCCAAATCATTGCCCATTCTTACATTATAACAAATTCTAACTATTGAAACATCAGCAAAGTCCTTAAAATGCTTAAGTACATAACCTCTCCGCCCTGCTGTCTACTTTGTAACTCAACTGCACTTTCTAGTTGTTCCAGAAACAAAGGGAAGCAGTTGTCAAAAGGCTGGCATTAGAACCTTTGAATCAAATTACAGGACCTACTCAGTTTTGGGGTTATCATCTCCCCTCAGATTCAAAGCTTCTAACACGAGTCCTGATAATAACTATTAGAAGCCCCAAAATGACGAGTAATCAGTCTTAGGGCTGCTATTGCCACATCACTGATAGCACTGTAAAGAACTCTCATTAAGTAGACAGTAAGCCTGTGAGAATAGGTAAGTATTCAATTCAGGTTCGGATTCAGCCAATTTGGAGGACAGTGATTTGATTTGGTGATCCAAATCACTGGCCCCATTCAATTCGGTGGAATCAGAAAAAGAGATTCAGCACTGATTCAGATTGGCCGGGGAGAAGCAGGCACAGCCGGGCAGCTGCAGGTTCTTGTGGCTCTTGTCTGCCTCTCCCTGGGTGTGGGGAGCCATGGGAGAAGCCCTCATGACTGCCCTGCCTGGCCCCATCCCAATCCCCATCCCCAGCCCACGCTAAGCCTCCCGGCACTTTAAAAAACAAACAAACAAACAAACAACCCCCCCCCACACACACACACACTTACCGGCTGCAGCAGTGGGGATCAGGGCCTCTGAGAGCTCATGGCAGCATGGGGATCCCCTCCCCCTGGCACCTGCGTGGCAGCTGCCCGTAAGTGTTGGTGCAGTACGGCTTAGCAGGGCGCTGCACACTGTCTGGGAGCTGGGGCCACTGGGGCTGAATGGTGCTGGGCTCCAGGTGACTGTTGGAGCCACCCCAGTTTCCAGACAATGCGCAACACCCTGCCAAGCTGTGCCTTACCCGCATGATGTGACAACTGCCATGTGAGTGCCAAGTGGGGGGAGGCAATCCCCACCACCCCAGGAGGCTCTGCCACAAGCCCCCAGAGGCCCCAATTGCCACTGCTGCAGCTGGTGAGTGAGGGGTTTTTTTGTTTTGTTTTAAGATCCAGGACGCTGGGGCCTGGCAGGGCAGCCATGTGGACTTCTCTTGCAGCTCCCCCTGCCTGGGGAGAGGCAGGCACAGCCGGAGAAGCCACAAGAGTACCTGCAACCACCTGGCTGTGCCTGCCTCTCCCCAGCCAATCCAAATCTCTGAAAGTCTCCAAATCACTTCTGAATCAATTTGGAGGCTTCTGATTTGATTCAAACCTTTTAATGGGTTTTCCGATTCAAGAAGGATTCAGAGATTCAGCTGCTGAATTGGGCCAAATCTCCAAGTCAAAAATCGGCAACCAAGGCTTTCCACGGCCCTAGTAGACAGCACTGTTGGGACTGTGGTACTGGCACCCCTGAAGCTGACTAGCTTCCCCTTCTTTTCAAGGTTTCTATTAGCAGCCCTGAAACCAGCTATCAGAAGTCTTGAGAATGAGGGGAGCTAGTTAGTTTTAGGGCTGCTATTTCAAAAGCAACAACAACAACATATACTTAACAAGCATTGATTGTTTGCAGTAAGTTTGGATTAAGTCATACTCTAGATAAGTTTTGTTTTTTTTATACAGACCCAAGGCTATGCCCTTAAATGCAATGCACAGTATTTTTTTCTCTGCTACCTACAAGGGCACACTGTAATTATATACATTTGCTTAAGCAGTTATATGGCTTAATATTTCCAGTTCTTATTAATTTTATGGTTTTAGTATATTAGAAAAAGACGAATGATATATTGTTTATTTACTAGATAATTAACTTTTTGCTCATGACCTTGTATCAAACAGCTGTATTGGGATGATAACAATAATTTAATTAAACATACCCAAAACAGCACATAACATTTAGCATAATATCAGGTAGGGAAAGGCTGCAAAATGTGTGCCTAAAAGTACTCAGATGGGGTCAGTAGGTAACTTGGATGGTGCATTCTGCAACTGTGTTATTCATTTCAGTGCTTGTGATCTCACTTCTTCAGTCCTGTGCTTCCAGTAGCACAGCCCCAAGTCCTGCAATCTGAAGCCCTCAGTAAAATTTGTCATATTTTAATGCTTGACTTCAGAAGTCAGTTGGTTTTCCCCTGATGCTTTCTTATATAGATAAAGTATTTGGCCTCCTTCTTACAAAATTGACAGAGGCTCATAGATTCAGTGCATATATTTTTGAAGTAATATAAAAGATTATAAATTTAGGCCCCAACATAAATCTGTATTTAATACAAAATATTTTTAAAGAGGTTTATTTTTTATAAGTAAAATATAAAACAAAACAAAAAAGACCCATGATTTTTATTAACATGAGAGGAAGAAATAAAGGCTTTTAAGAATTTATTGAACTCATTAACAAAGGCCTTCCAAGGCTGCCAATCAACAGCCCAACTGGTTGGTTCAGAGACTTCAGAGTTTTCACTCAAAAAAGTGCTATTTCTCGGGAAAAAAAAGTCCTACTAAGTGGGTGCATTTACATGTGCAATTAGCTCACCTGAATATACTTTGGTGCAGTTCATGCCACAGTATATTGCTACACCTGCACCCAGGAGTGCAGCACATTGAACCAGGGTGGTGCAGCCCCAGCTGGCGGGTAGCCTGTGGGGGCCAGCCTCCCAGCCCACAGCTCACCATGCTGCAGAAGGGCTGGCTGGAGCATGAGGCTATTACAGTGTGGGACTAGCCAATGTCCCCCACACTGTAGTACCTTTTGCCCCAACTATGGGAGCATACAGATGAGTGAGGATGTGCGGTATGTAGTGCTGCAGATCCATCTGCAGTGCAACACTGCAAGTGCAGGCATTTCTTATGCTGCTACTTTGCAGTGCAGTGGGTAAAAAAAACCCATGCCAAAAAGCAGCACAGGGCAGTAGCACATGGCATCCCAAACCAGAGCCTGGACAGCTGGGGCCATGTTCCACCTGCCAGCCAGCATGCATGTGGCACAGGTGTTCCACTGGGACAAGTGACAGTGGCACAAGGTGTACTGTTGCTATTTGTCCCCAGGGAAACACACATTCCTGCTCATCTGGATGCACCGTATAGGTGCATCCAAATGAGTGCTCACGTGCCTCTTGCAGCATCTCAAAGGAGTTTGAGGGGTCACAAAATGCATGTCAGGAACTAAAAAAATTCCCTGCACTGCATATTTGCAGTGTGGGCTCAAAATTTGGTACCTGGACATCCAGGTACCAAATTAAAACCCAGGCATAAAAAGCAGGACAGGGCAGGGCCGGGCCAGGCCAGGCCAGGCTTCGGTTCGGCATGTACAGAGCCTGGGTCACACAGCATCATGTCACCACTGGCTGTGCCTACAGCAGAGCCACAGTCACACCGTCTGCTGCCTCTGGCACTATGGAGGCTGGATGGGGGGGTAATCATGTGGCAGCCACTGCTTGACCCCCTCCATAAAGTGCATGGTGGGATTCCACCCAGTCCAGCCCGGCGCAGCTTGCTAGTGTGGCTTTGCAGCAGACTGGGAGTCAGGGCTCCTGTGCACAGGTACACTACCTGCATGGCCCAGACCAGGTTGGGTCAGGCCAACAGGGCATGTTTTCCATGAGGCTTGGGCAGCAGTGCACAGCTGCAACCACAGTGCATCGCTGCTTGAACCTCATGGAAAATGCACCCCGCTGGCCTGACCCAACCGGCCCAGGCTGCACAGCTAGCTCCTCTGCACAGGTGCCACACATCCTAGTATGTTGCAAAGCTACACTAGTGAGCTGCGCCAGGCTGGGTCCCACCATGCACCTCTTCCCTGCATGCACCACAGGTGTGGCAATGCTGCTACTAGAGACAGGACCCAGCCTGGCATGACAAGCAGTCCTCATGAGTAGTGTCAGCCCCCAGGCAACAGCACCTCTAGCCCTGGTGCTGCCTGAACCAGTACAGTTTCACATGGTGCCATGGCAAGCTGGACCGGTTCCACTACAAGCAGCACAAGCAGCACCAGCTTTGAGCCACTCAGGGCTGCACCATGCTGGGGGGGGAAGGGGGACCTGTCAGCAGCAGGCCCTGAGTGCCCCATGGCTACTTCTCCTGTAGGGATGAGTAATGGGCCCTGTGCAGAGGGCCTGGGACCCTTCAGGGTGGCTGGCACAACTTGCCCCATATCAAAGGACATGTCTGGGCACATGCACCGAGGCAAAAAGCCCCAGCTCAAATTTGTGGAGCTCCTGTTAGAGCTGCAGCTAACACATGTGCCTGTATGTATGTATGTACGTATGTATATGCCCTGTATGTCCATTTTAAATTTACTATATCATGAGATAGAAAAAAAACAGTTCTCAGATTCCAGGAGCTCATATAAACTATTATGTATGACCCACAAATTAGGACTTTCCATGAGGATTTTTATTAGGGCTGTGCCATGCTTTCGGTACCGATTTGATTCAGAGGAGATTCAGCACGATTCAGCGGTCAGATCTACGAATCTGAATCAAATCAGGGGACCAATTAAAAGGTCTAACTCAATTTGAAGCATCTGAATAGATTCAGAAAAAAATAGGAGAGCTTTGCAATTTGGGCAGCCCCTGCTGCCTGCAGCACGGAGCTGGATCCAGACCCCATGCTGGTAAGTAGGGGGTGGGGGAGGGGAGGCTGGACAAGGGGGGAGGGGACCATGGGGGGAGCCCTGCCAGGCCCCATCCCCTGCCTGCTTCCCCAGCCCCCACAAGCACCCCTTGACCCCCACTTGCTCTCCCAGCACCCCCCCATGGCTGCCCCACCTGGCCTCAGCTCCCAGTTGTTTAAAAAAAAAGCCCCTACTCACCTGGTGTTGCCAGGCAGTGGGCAATCCCCAGTGTCCCCCACTGTCTCACACTATACAGGAGGCTCTGCCAGGAGCCTCCAACCCCTGCCCGCTCTCCCAGCCCCTCTATGGCCGCCCGCCCTAGCTCCCAGCCCTTACACCCCGGCCCCCCAAAAAAACCCCTGACTCATCAGCTGCTGCAGCACCCTCGGGGCTTCTCAGGGCTCATGGAAGAGACCCCCATGCAATGTGAGGCAGTGAGGGGCCACAGGGATCACCGTTTTCTGCCACAAGGCAAGAGCCAGGGAGTTCAGGGCTTTTTCTTTCGAAGAGCCAGGAGTTGGGGCAGGTGGGACAGCCATTGACAGTGGGAGGGTGATGGGGCCTGTGCGATTCAGAGATTCGGCTCATTTGGCATCAGCTGAATCTCCAAATCAGTTTTGGCCGAATCGATTTGGGACAATGATTCAAATCACCAAATCAAAACACTGTCCCCCCAAATCAGCTGAATCCAAATCCATAGCAAATACTTTACACAGGCCTAATTTATATCCTGGATATTTGAAAGCTCATCACTGGCTAATGGCATCTTTGGGTATTTTGCCAGTAATAGAAAACAATAGATAGAAAGGGGTATAACTGAATTTATGAGTTAAAGAGTGATCATGTATTGTTCCTGTGTTATACCCTGTGTTGTATCCTGTGTTATAGTTTACCTAAAAAGATAAAGCTATTGCCTCAGACAACTCTAACTGATCTCAATAAAATGTTACACTCATGCCAGAAGGCAGAATTTAGCCCATAGATGATAATAAATTTAAGATATGTTCAACCACATGTAATTCAAATAAAAACATATCTAGCACAGCATGCATTAATAAATAAACTGGGAATCTATTAGCAAAATTAATCGCTGTATTCTGAGGCTATATACTTAAATGAACAATGATCGGTGCTTTTCAGGAAAAAATACAAAACCCAAAACAAAACAAAATGTAACCTGTATCACCTAGTCATTCAGTGTTATATTCACAGCTGTTGACAAGAAAGCTAAAAGGGTGACAGAATCACAAGGACTGAGCAAGGTGGCTCTAACTAAGCCAAAAGTAAACAATCAACACCAGAAATGCAACAGAGATCAAAATTCATGACAACTGAGCAAGGTTGTCCAAAGCTCCGAGTAAATACTTCATGCAGCATGCAGAGGACTTTTGCTAGTGGCTACTTTTAGAGGTAGTTTTCAAAAACCATTCAAATTCAATTTAAAAATGTTTCAGTGAGAACAGCTCCAAATAGTCAAGTAACAACTTTACCTGTTTGCACATTTCTAAATATTCAAGTAACAACTTTACCTGTTTGCACATTAGCTATATGGAATAAATTCCTAGATATACTCAATTTAAAATTTCGATTTATACTTATATGTTTACACTTCCTATGGGCTTTTTTTGCATGGTAGTTCCCCTCCCTCCCCCCTTTTTTTCTTGGTTTTATTTTGGGGGGGGAGGGCAAAATAACCATTATTCGGTTCTTTTCAAATTGAATTTAAAGCAAAAGAAATACGCCATATGAATAGTCCTGTTATTAGTCACAGTTCTGGTTTAGTACAAGTAAAGTAACTAGTCCATAAAGGTACATTAAGATTTCTAAACATAATTCTGTAGTAAGAACAGTTCAGTCTCTATGAACCATTTTATATCAGTGGTTAAATCTTTGCCCTCTCAGTAGTAAATGGTAAGACTCTGAGATTCACTAGGACTTCATTGAAGTCAGCTTTCTATCCTGATCTCTCCACTAACTACCAAGCAAGAGTACCACCACCAACTGCACCAATACAGACAGAAATTATTAAACCATTTTTCAAACCACCAAAAATCCACTCAGAGCATGAAGACTTTTAGTTATGCCTGATGTAGGCTGCTTTTAACTGATATATTTTATGTTAAGTCCACATCCCTTCACATCTGGAAGATCACAAAAAAGTAAAAAAAAATTCAGAGTGCTGAACACTGTCTGTTAGACAGGAACGTAGTGTAGTGGATGGACACTCAGTCCAATCCAGAGTGATTGAAACGACTGGTACTTTCAACTGCTGTGCCCCACAGATACACAGCCAAAGACTCCTGCAGTCACTACTGAAAAAAACATTAAATATTTTAAATATTTTTTCAGAATTTTAAAAAAATCGCCTTATCAATTTATTTATAATCTAAACATCAAAATGAAGCATAATGATTAATTTTCTTAAAAATGTCAAGCACATCAACATACCCAAAAACTGGTTTTATGTCATTAAACCAGCTTTTTTCTAATGAAAACTATTTCGTAGGAAATTTTTCCACCACTTTTACTCAGCTATCAGTTCTCAGAGATTCCAGGTCAAGCATGAAAACTTACTTAGGCTCTCCCATTCAGTTTAAAAGACATTAAAGATTCGAAACCCCTTTTTTCTAATTTCCTTCTTTAAACACTTTGGCAGCCTATAAAAGTTATATTAGGTATCATATAATAAAGTAGGGTTATTACAGTACTTCCCAAAAGCCAGGCCCCAGTATTAAAAATCTGCCCTTTTTGCAACTGGATTACATACAAGAACAAAATACACTAGCCCAAGTTTCCTGCCTCAGGTATTGTACTGTTACTAGTTCCAACAAACTGGCATGCTCAGTCATCTGGTCAGCCACATCATTCAAATGGATCTGATTCTACTGTTGTAATTTAACATCAAATTTCAGAGATACCAGTTAATTATTTTTTTAAAATACTTTAAAAAGGCTGCCTCTTTGTATTTGAATCATCCACACTTCCAAAGCATGCTAGAAATCTAGTAAGTCTTATACTAGTATATTAGTAAGGCTAATATACTTCACTAATGCTTATAATCAGGCTAATCCTCAGTTTTCTAAATTAGATATCATTATACTTTATCCTTAGCACCAAAATATTGTTTATTTTCAATTTTCAAGAAAAAAAACCACTAGAAAGAAGTATGGTGTTATAGTACTTAAACTTTAGGCATGTCAATAAATTAAAACAAATAGCTACGACATATATACATATTAAGAAACTGTACAGCATTCTATATGGAAGTAGTTCAAATAAATGGTATAATAAAACTAGCGTTTATATTGTACACTTGAACCAAAAACAGTGGGTTGTCATTGGAGCCCTGCTGTAATAATTAAAAATTTGGACAATAATCAGGGGAAGGAATTTGAAGCAGCTGAGAAATCCGTTCGGGACTGGTGAGCAAAGAAAATAAAAGTTAACAAGAGGGACAAAAGCAATCTACAATTACCTCACTAAAGAAAAAGAGTAGGAGGCTATTCATCTGGATTTGTAAAATTTAGTCATCCCCAGTGAATATCTTAGCCATTAGTGCAAATTAGTGAGGTTGTATTGTGTATTTTTAGATACAATCCTTTGCAATAATAATTATTAGTCAGCATATTTTCCATGGAATGAAGTGCAGATTATTAGATTTTTTTAAAAAATAAAACAAAAAACAACACAAACCAAAGCAAAACAAATACATATTTGTAAATTTGTAAATTTATAAAATCTATGATACTATTCAGTAAACCTTCTGTCATTTTCTAGAACCCAAAATGCATTTGTAGACCTCCTTGTGAGCTAATGAGTCCCACCCCCAAACCTCCAAAATAAAATAAATTAAAAAAAAAAAAATGCTGAAAATGCCTTAAAAAGTGAGGTATAAAGATTTACCCTAATTGAAAGTTAAGTTCTACTGCACAGACTCAGTTCCCTTTTGTCCAGAAATAAATAAGATTTCATGCTCAATCAAGTTTATCTACCTCAAATCAATAAAGGCATTAAAATAGATGTAAAGGAAGTAAAGTTAAGCAGTTTAAATATTATTGCAAGTCTTGTAGGACTGTAGGTAGGCTGAATATGAAATTTACTTGTTGAAAGGTACCTTGAAAGGTTTTCAGGCATTACTAGAATGCTTTCAAATGATGTGCAGCCACTTATGAAAAGCATTCAGGTTCTTTGCCCAGTCTGAAAAGGAGTGCTTTTTCATAGCATTAGTTTTATAGCAAATCTTTTCAGGCAAATTTCTAAGGATGTATGTTTCACATACTTTTAGATGAATTCACTCATAATTTACTATTTGACAAAGCTAACGTCTAATTGTTTCTAAGGGTCTATAAAGAGAAAATATTTTACTTTATTTAACAAATATTAAACTACATCTTCAATTTTTTGTTTCGTTTTCATATGAAACATTGAATTCAACAATACAGTGGATTGGGGAAAAACAGGAAGTGCATACTAATGCAACTGTGATTATGATAGTCACTATTCTTCATATCTATTAGAACTGAATAATACTGTAAAAGATGGAATGCAGTATTGATAGACGAAGTGTTCTTGTAGTAAAGCACTATTGCTAACTTTCAGCATTTTAAAGAACGATCAACTCCTGAGTTAAATGTTACCAGTCAAATAATGGCTTATTTGCACTCTAATAAGCCAGGCATCTATATGTCCACTAAGATAGCAGTAGACTGCCTTGGGCATGATAGGGTTTTTTAGGACACAGGTAATATTGGTTAAGAGACCCATGTTATTGCCTTCTTTTCAGAAA
Source organism: Caiman crocodilus (assembly GCA_030014935.1). NCBI lineage: Eukaryota > Metazoa > Chordata > Crocodylia > Alligatoridae > Caiman > Caiman crocodilus. Next base: position 11,561,717 of record JAGPOW010003447.1, read on the forward strand.
TGGTGTAAAGGTCTTGTTACACAGTAATTTTGGGTGGCTCCTGGAGCTCTTAACACCTGGATTGTCTGCACATTAACACCTGAATCTAGTTTTAAGTACTCACTAGGCATTAAGTACTTTTAAGTACTCATAATTATGCCACTCCAGGACTGGATTATCTGTGATCCATGTAACCCACTACATGTTACACTAAGGCCTAGCCACTCCAGGTTTCTTTAATTTAAACACCCCACCTGCCCTCCCTCCTCTGCTGGCCTGGATAAAGACTTCCACTCCCCCTGCCCTTCCCAGCACCCCAGATCCCTGCTCACAGCTCTCCCTCTCCCCACACCAGCCCCATTTACTTGCATCTGTCCATCCTGTCTGTCCCAGGTCGACAAGCTGCTGCTGCTACCACTGCTCAACCCAGAGAAGAGCACAGCAGTGAGGGCCCCAACAGGAAAATTAACCCTTCCTTGCCAGCTCCCCCAGGATAGCCAGTGCAGGCAGCCTCAAGGAAGCAGCAGGAAAGCCTAGGAGGGGCAGGATTTTTACCTTTCAGTCATCTATGCCCCTGCTAGTCTGGACTTGTGTCTGCTCCAGACTCAAGGTAGCACTAAGACTATCAACATTTACAGTGTAATATGTTACAAGGCCCTAAAATCGTAGTTTCTACCTGGTTACTGACAGAGGCCTTTAGAAAAGACTTCACTTAAACAGTGCAAGATTAACACAGTATTATAGTTAAAGAATGTCATAGTCTCTGTTGTATACAGTTAATCCTCAGTTATCTGAATCCCTTTGAAAAGTACCTGCTGAAAATCCATCCAGATAGCTGAATTTGTTTGGATAAGTGGAACCGCTGCACCCTGCATGGATATACATGGTATGCAAAGTAAAAAAAATGACTCAAGCTGAATAGCATAGATATTAAATACAGTAAAATGTAGAAGAGAAAAAACTGTTTATCATAAAATAACAAATTATAAGTTAGTTAAAAAAAAAAAAAGTGTCATTGTTTAGATAACCAAGTCTGGATGACTAAGGATATACTATAGACTTCCAGAGTCAATTTTATCTTGAATAATATAATGAAAAAGATAATAATCTAACAGTTTTGCAGTGATGTAAATCAGCTCAGCTTCATGGACTTCAATACAGCTGTGTTGATTTACATCAACTGAGAATTTGTCAAAGATGCATCAAAAACATATTACCAGGCATGATAGGAGGTAATATTTGGAATGTTATTGCAGTTTTACCTAAAAAATGGATGCAGAAAATAAGGTCTCATTTTCCTTCGTAAGCAAAAAATACATTGTTATATTATCAATATGGAATTTAATACAAACACTGCAAAAACACAATATTTTGAAATAACTTTGAAATGCATTTCTTATCATTTAAAACCACTCATTCTATAGCAGAGAAGTGGCTCCTTTACATGTAGGGCCTCCTGTACATATGGAGGTAAAGCCACCATGGAGCTAACTTGTCACACATACATGGCGGGAAACATGATTGTGGGATCACACATTAGATCCTGTCATGAATTAATTAGGCCGGTACAGAAGGAACCTAATCCTGGGCTCTCCCAGCAACAGCAAGAATCATGCTTCCACAGCTGGAAGCACCCTCTGCTGAGGGGACTCCCCGCTGCAGGGACCACATGCACACACCTGACTGGATAAGAGTCCCATCAACTTCAGGACTCTCAGGCCCAGCAGTCATGGGATGCTGCTGTGATCACCCATCCCTGGGGGTGTATGGAGCATCCTCTGGCTGGAAGATCACAAAGCAAAGCAGCTTTGATATCCTAGTGTAACAGGGAACCCAAACGCTGCTACCTGTGTGCAACAGAGGAAGAGCAGAGGGGAGCAGACCCCTTCCGGGAGCTGGATTTTGGGACTTGCAAGGAAAGGGGATGCAGCAGGCAGCTCAAAAGCGCCCCAAGCTTGGAGGCCAGGAGTGGCTAAGGAACTAAGAAAGGCTACAAACAGGCAGCCTATTAAACATGGATGATTCTCTCTCTCATGGGGCAGCAGCCAAGTGACAAATAAAGGCAGGGTTTAGGGCAGGGATGGGCAAAGTCCAGTCTGTGTACCAGACTGGGCCTATGGCAGACTCCATTTCCCAGCATCCCCTGCCCACGCTGCTGTGATTGGTTTCCATGGACATCCCAGCAGTGTTGGCCCTGTAACAGTGCAAGGCCAGGGTTTCTGTGGAGACCAGCCCCTAGCAGTGTTTTCAGGGTGTGCAGCTAGGCAGAGAGCTGTTCCAGGGCTGGGCTTCTGCTGCAGTGACAGTGTGGTCAGGAGCCAGGCAGAGCTGCGATCCACTGGCCACATGACTCAGTCAGAGGCACACAGGCAAACCACATCTCTGCTCTGGCCCCAGACCACGCCATCACCACTGCAAGATGTCAGCCCCAGCCATGGAGCAGCTCCCTGCCTAGCTGCACACCCTGAAAACACTGCGAGGGGCTGGTCTCCATGGAAACCCCGGCCTTAGCTGTCAGGGCGCCACAGCTACTGGAGCCTCCATGGAAAGCAGGCAGGGGCTGCTGGGAAATGGAGTCCAGCTGCTGGTCAGATCTGCCATTTTGCCCATACCTGGCTAGGGATATAAGCCCAGGCCCTGAGCTGGAAGGGAAGAAAGATCCTTTTCTAAGCAGCAGCTCTGCAGAAAAGGACCTGGTGGTTACAGTGGTCAATAAGTGGAATATGAGCCAACAGTGGGTCCACTAGGAGGGTAGTAAAGCACTGGAACAGGTTACCCAGAGAGGTTGGGAATCTCCATCTTTGAAGGTTTTTAAGACCTGGGTAGACAAAGCCTTGGATGGGATGATAATGTTGGGGATGGTCCTGCTTGAGGAGGAGGTTGGACTAAATAATCTCCTGAGATCCCTTCCAGCCTTAATTGTCTATGATTCCATGAAGTTTGTAGCCTGAAGGTGGCAGGCAGGGAAGTGAGAGGAACTACCAGGATCTGGAGAAGGAAACCCCAATAGCCCCAGACAACATTAACCTTTGCTTCAACCCCGGAGAGTTAGAAGTGAGTTTTAACAAGGTGAGTAATCCTTTTTTTTTTTTTTTTTTTTTTTTTACTGATTCTTTGTTTTTGAATTAAGTTAAAAGACTAGAGGACTGGAACTAGCAGTAGGGGTGGAGGAGGCTATGAACAGGGTACCTGGCAGGCACCCTCTGCTGCAGGGCTGAGACCCAGAGAGCCAGAGCCCTAAATAGTAGACAGGAGCTGAGGAGGCACAGGTAGAGAGAAAGGGGTGAAGCCTCAACAAGGGCTGGGGCCTGATGGGCCCAGGGGAGACTTTTGTGTAGAGAGAGTATGTGAGAAGGAGAATCCCTACAAAAGGGGAAGATGATGAGTCATTAGAGAGGTGTGGGTGTGGCTATGGGGATGGCAGGAGGCCAAGATAATAGCCCTAAGGCACCAAGGAATGAAATACCCTAGTCTCAAAGGCAGCCTCCGTCTGAATACATACTAGTTACCATTAAGTTGTGGAAGGGGAGAAGCAGGAGGCAGAGTAGATTGAGGAATAATGACAAGAAGAGGTGGGGACTAAAGCCCAGACTTGTCACACTCATCTACTGTGTGGTGCACACCTGTATTTGGGAGATCTCAGTGACAGTGATCGCCCAGCCTCAGGGGTGCATCGTGTTCTTCAGTGGTTGGAAGACTGCCGCAGCTGCAGTATCCCAGCCTCATACTGTCTACATGTCTAAATTAAAGCTAGATAGAAACCAGCTATAAAGGTATTACAGATTTTTAGCAATACCTTTATAGCTGCTTGGACCTTTGTAAGGTGCCATAGCTAAGTATATGTGTAGTCAGTCTAAATTTATTGCACAGTTAACAAGATAATTACATAATAGATGTAATGCATACAGCGGGTACAAAATCTGAACAGGGTATAGTGTCACCACTAGAACTCACATCAGTGTAGCTAGCTCCACACTATGCTTGCAAACTGTGTCAACATTACTTATAAATGCACATATACAATTCTGGAAGGGGGGGCTGGCAAGATGACATCAAGGATATTTGTCACTGGAGGAGCATCTCTTTGGAAAATGAGTATTGCTCATCAAAAAAAAAAAATGTATCTCATTATTTAATTCAGTTTTAAGCAGCTGTTGCCAAGCAGGCTCTTTTATTTCTCACACTTAACAATATTTTAGATGCACAAATGGAAATGGTGATCTTTTAGAATCAGAAGTCTATATGTTTTGGATAGTCTGCCAACTTGTCAAATCATATGACATGGTTACAAGTACCTAGAAAAGACTTTTAAATGAAATCAGGCAGTTGTTTAATTCTATTCAGCACAGGACAAGACAAAAATTGATGTATTCCTAATAGTGAACTTGGCTTTCTTTGTCGTTTCCTAATTTTGCATCTCATCATCATCTGCAGCTGGCAGTCTTGTTCAGAAGTTTAGAGACGTGTAATGAAGGAGGTACTCTTTTTGTTTCGCGCAATGATAGATATATCATGACATCTTACATAGCTTCAAAGACCCAACTTACATAGCTTCTATTGGAGATGATAAAAAGCCATTATGCAATTAGTTATAAGGTATGGAAAAATGGCTAAACACTGGGGAAGGAACAGGAAACCCTATGGTTAAGAAAGGATGCAAGAGGACAAAACAGCAGGGCAGTCTGCAAAGCATCTTCAGATGCCCATATATCAGTGGATGAATTGGAAGCCATAGCTTGTAATTGAAATGATGCCTGAACTGGCATTATGCAGACTTAGTAGGATAACTGCTATGTTTGGCATACCAGCACTAAGGATTTTAGCTTGTTTTGGAAGGACAGTGTAGCCGCCGGGCGTCAAACATCTTACCTCGGGCCTCTTTGCCCCAAGGTTTGGTAGAGATCTGGCTAGCCGTCGCAGGAAGCCATGGGGCAGGTCTCTTTCCACACTGGGGTCCGCCCCTTCTCGCCTGCCACGACTTTGATCTTCCAGTGGGTGGAGCTTCCCTCCGGGCGGATGTCCCCTTTGGCTACCTGCAGTCGAGATGTTCTGCGAGGCTCCTCCACCCCTTTCACCTTTCCCTTACCCTGCCCGGAAGTTCCAGGTGTCCTTGCTGTTGCTTTCTCTGGCCGCCACCAACATAGAAGGCTTTCCTCCCTGCCTACTCCCACACTGCAGCCCCTTCTTACCTGGGGTAACACAAACAAAGGAACGCTCTAACAACTTAAACACCACTGTTCATCTAACGGGGTCTTGGCCCCTACATCGAGCCGCTACCCGCAGCTCTGCTCGCTAGCCCTCATTCTCCGGGCCGGCTACCCCCTGCTCTTTATCTTACTCCCCTGGGAGAGACACCCTCTCAGGGTTCTCCCTGCTGTAGATCTCTTCCTCCAGCTCCCACCAGTCCGGACGTTCTCTCTCCGGGCAGTCCCAATGTTTCTTTCTCCCACCTGGGTCTGTCTCTGGTTGCAGTCCTCCCTCTGGGCCTTCTCCAGTCCGTGGGTCCCTCCACGTGCCTGCGGCTTGTTCCCCGCTTTTCCCCGACTCACCCGCCCTGGTTACGCCACTTCCTGGCCTCCGTCCCTCTCGGGGCTTTTCACAGCCTCCGGGTGGCTCATCTGCTGCTGGTCCTGGTGCTCGGCGTCCTCCGGGCTCTCTCCCCCGGCCGGCGCACATGCCGGCAGCCGGCTCTGGTGTCCTGCGCCCTTCAGGCTTGCTCTTTAGCCCGGAGCACGCGTTGGCAGCCGGCTCCGGTGAGCCGCGCCTCCCAGGCTCACTCTCCTGCTTAGAGCCTGCTCCCGTAGCTGGATCCGGTGCTTTGCGGCTCCAGCCACTTCTGCCACGGCCCACTCCCGGCAGCCATGTGCTCTGCTCTGGCCGCGGCCTCTTCTTTTATCCTCTCCGGCTGGTGCCTCAGGCTGACATCACCCGCCGTCCGCAGGTGTTTAACGCCATCATCCCAACCACGTGCGGGGTTCTCCAGCGATCCTGAGGTGAGTAACCGATATTTTCCTTTTCTTTCCTTCTGCCTTCTGCTGCTCGCATCTGCCTCGATGGCTCCCTTGGGGAGCTTTGGAGTGCCCCCAGGACTTCTCCCCCTGTGACAGACAGGTATAGGAAAAAAGGCGGCGGCATTGTGCTGCATTAAGAACTTATAATGGATTGAGGTCAAACTAGCAAGAGGCCTCAAGTGGGATTTCCACAGGGATCTGTTCTGGGTCCAGTATTGTTAAATTTTTTATCAATGCCTTGGATGCAGGCATTGAGAGCATATGGATCAAATCTGCAAATGACAAGATTTGGGTACGTTGCAAGTACTTTGAGGACACGATTAAAATTTAAATAAATCTTCGTAAACTGGAGGCAACAAAATGAAATTCAACAAAGAAATGTAAAGTGCTACAGATAGGGAAAAAAACCAAGCAAATGAACACATACAAAATAGCTTAACTGGCTCAGCAATAATACCTCCAAGGAAGACTTTGGATTTATGGATAATCACAAACTCAACTTGAGTCAGCAATATGACGTTCATGTTAATAAATAAATAAATGCACTTTTGGATTGCCTTAACAGAGCACTGTATTCAAGACCCAGCATGTGATACACATCACTTTTCTTGGCATTTGGTTAAGTTTGAACTGAAGTACCGTGTCCTCCAGTTTAGACCCTAACTAAAAGCCAATAAAAGTGTCATTTGGATACCACATTACAAGAATATAGAGAAACTGAAGAGGAGGAATGAAGATGATAAAGGAGCTGGAAAAGAAGCTATATGGAGAAAGTGTGAAATAATTAGGTAGATTTAACCTGGTAAGGAGATTAAGGAGAATCATAATAGCCATTTTCAAATATTTGAAAAGTTACTATAAGGAATACAGAAAAACAATATTCTCCCCTGCCACAGATGGCAGGAGACAGCAGGCAATGAGTTTGAATGACAGTAAAGCAGAATTAGATTAAATGCCAGGAAAATCTTCTTAACTGTAAAATCAGCAGTACAATGAAACAAACTGCAAAGACAAATTGGAGAATCTCCTCCATTGGAAGCATTCAAGATAAAGCTGAGTAGTAGGACTGTGTGAATAGGGAAGTATTCAATTCAGCTTCGTATTTGGATTTGGCTGATTTGGAGGACACTGATTTGATTCGGAGATTCGGATCACTGTCTCAAATCGATTCGGTGAACTCAGCACTGATTCAGAGAGTTTGGAGATCTGGCCATAGACTACAATAGGGAACCACTGAAATACCTATAACATTGTCATTTTTTGGCTGATCTGGATACAACTTGCAGGGCTGGCAGCCTCTTCCAAGCGCATGAAGTCTGCTAAGTTTCAAGGGGATAGGTGCAGGAGTTTCACTTCCAGGAAAAACGTACCTTTCTTTTTAAAAAGTGTGCAAATGGGGCAGGACAGGGAAACAAGAACAAACATAAATTGAAATAAATGGATTGGATAGGGATATGTAGAGGGATTCTAGTTAGTAAGCTGTATCTAATTCTTTGCAAGAGCAGAAAGTAACAGGAGACTGATTAGGTAGGAAACCAAGCCAGTCCAGTACCTTTCAGATGCTATTGCTCAGGCAGAAACAGCTCACAAAAGGCACCGAAAGACAGCAGGCAGAGGCTCATATGCTGTTTCTATGTTTCTCCCCCAGAGCACTATGATTGGAAGGGACTCAGGAAAAGATCACACTCACTGGCCAGCTACAGAGGTCAGTTCTGCACTCATCCCCCGCCTCCCCAAGTCCTTCTCTCTCTTCTCAGTTTCTGTTCACCTGCAAGACTGCTTTCTGAATCTCTTCCAAATTGATTTGGAGTTTTTTCTTCTTCTCCCTATCCGATTCAGATTCAGTGATTTGGCCTCCGAATTGGGCCAAATCTTCTCTGAATAGAATAACAGACCAAAGCTTCGCACACCTCTACTGAGCAGGTATCTGGACTGGATGGTTTTAGACTCCTGCATCCATGCAAGGATGGAACTAGAGAACCCTTGCAGGTCTTTCAGCTGAAGGATTGCCTAACATCCAGCTGAACAGAAAAGACATTCAGTAAGAGTGAAAGTTCACTGAATGTAGCCTCTGATTCACTGATTGAATTCCAAAGTCCTGAATTCCCTACCAGTGAAAATCCTGAAGAGAAGGAACCATGGCAGAATTCTCTGTTAGCACAGAAAATGATTCATCTATCAAAAAAGCTTTATGAAAAATGGAATAGATAAAAGACCTCCCACAACCAGTTTTTCTATTGACAAATAGGCAACAGATAGCTCCTCCGTTTTGCTCTATGCAGCCATCAAAAAAACTATTAATTCACCTTAACATATCCTATGGCTATACTCCCTTCAAAAGCTTTACTACCAACTAGATAAACAATATATAAAAATCAACTATATGTACCCAATAGTGTATTTCCATTACAGAACATAAGAGGTCAAAATTAAAATCAGCCAGACAGCATATACCAGGTGATCGATTATGTAGAAAACTATAATTAATTACATACTACTAGACATCTTTTTTAGGCCTTTACATGGCCACTTGGCTATTTACTTCTTTGTTTTAATGAGTATAATTTTTGGAGTGTTTGGGAACCATCACTGAATCCTATTTTTGTCTTTAATATTTTTCAAACAAAAGGGATTTTTATTCTGGGGCTTTGAGGAATACCTCTTGAGAATTAACTTTAGAACAATAAAAAATACATTGTTATCCCAGTGGTACCAGTAGTAATCCCATTTAAGTCCTTCTTCCCAGAGTAGTCTGAGTAGTTACTGTAGATTTACTCCTAAATTATAAGTAACCTCTCACTTAAGCCAATCCCAATGAAAATTAACAGATTTTTTTGCAAGGGTGGGGGGTGGTTAATCACTTGCCATTGTAGTGGAAGTCCACTAACAGATAAAGTAGAAAATGGAAATTAATTCCATCTTGCTACTAAAGTACATGTGAGGAAAAAAATCTAAAACACATGTTCATTATGTCCATATTCTCAAGTCCTCCAATCTTTTTAGATAGGCAAATTAGCCAGAAAGAAGAACACAGTAACTACAGTAAATGATAACATCACATCACAGACTTCACAACAAGTTATTTGCTTTATAAAGGCTAAAAAAATATCAGCTCATTCTGTATCTTTCCTAAAATATTTGTAAATGGTATTATACAGTGAGAGATGGCCTTAACTATCAGAGCACCACTTGATATTTGCTTTATTTTATTACACATTTTCTCAAGTAGCTCTGCTTGAATCTGTTGAAAAGAATAAAAGGAAACACTGTCGCAAAGTGTTTTTAAAATCCTGAGTAATTTCCATAATTGTGACACTCAGAGGAATTTGATAGTATCTCACATTGATTTTTATGTTTTAAGACAACAATCATTACATTATTATCTGCAGCCTAAGCAGTGGAGCCTAGCCTCCTAATTAGGATGAAAAACTGTGCCAGTTGCAACCCCAGTAAGTCACAACAAGTCAATAATTTTAATAAGGATTAATTTAAAAAACTCTAAAAGGTTGTATTGGAAGCTATTCTGGCATGTCTATTGATTAACATTTGGCATTACATCTCATAAAGGACTCATCATATAAAGCATCAGTCTAAGTGTAATGCTTCCCCTTCGCGAATATTATTGAATTATTTTTGTAGTTCTTATTAAAAAGGTAAATTTAAAAGGAACAGAGTGTTAAAATGCTGAGATAGCATAGCCGTTTCTTCTGACATATTAACTTACTCTGCAAGTAAGATTTCAGATCAAGCTCAATTCAGAAAGCATATGATTAAAATACCTGTCTATAATTGGAGTCTCTTTTTTTAGTGCTTTCTTGCATGTCAGCATGAAATGTCTTTACAAATCATATAATTTGTGGATGTGACAGAGTTTTAGGTGCTATCCGTTATTTCACAATTACAGTGAACATGTTCATTAGTTATCACAAAAAGATTGTTCGGTAACATGTGAAAGAAAGATCTGCAACAGAAAGAGGAGGCATCCTTCACTTGCCATTTTGTGCTTGCTTTGAGAAGGACACCTCTAATTAAAAGAAAGTTATGTACATTATCTTTGACAGCTGCTAACATACTAAAATTTATTAATAAGGCAGCTCCCAAGACATGTCTGAAATACATGAATATGCAGTTCTGTCAGCTAAAACTATTCATCTAACAGAAAGTTTTCCTTGTTGCTTCTGTTTTCCCTGTCCTGAATTGGAAGGCTTTTCACGTAAACAGCTAATTAACCTTCTACAAGAGATGTTTTATGTCATTTTCAGGGGGAAAATTACTTAAGAATCATAACAAGGTACCATTGAAAAATAAATCTCAATACAAACTGCAGTCTAACTTGGAATCTACAGATGCATGCATACAAATCTATGAGTTGATGCTAGGTGGCAGTACTGTGTAATTAAAACTCAAAAGATTTCTTCACTGTGTCTGACTCACTCCAGGCACTCTTCAAAACAAGCATCTTGCACACTCTGAATAAAAACTTAAACAACATCTAGTCAGTTCCCATATTTTCTTTCATTTTAAACTCTGGAGCACTATATTTTTAAAACAAAAGCTTCAGCATTAAATTCCCTGTCTGCAAAACAGTCTGATAAAGAAACTGCAGCACATAAAGGACATCTTCAACTTGACACTTAGGCCCTGTTCCAGCAATATGTAAGGGAGGTCACAGACACAAGTGACTACCATGCTCTTATTCAGTACAACACACCGTATGCATTCTGACCTTGTTCTACTGTGCTTCTCAGAAATTCAAATTACTGATGTTTGAAGTTAAAAAAAATGCAAACAAGACTTTTTTTGATACAAATAAAATACATTCAATTCAAAGTTTGACTAAACAATTCTGAATTTTCAAAAAATTTGCAGATGCCCTGAGAAGTTATTAAATTAGTTATACATATCATAAGTGGTCCAATGATATCAGACAGTGACTATCACAAATTATTTCTTGTTGAGAATTTTCAGAAGCTAGCTCACTTGTCAAAGCCTGAATTAGCCTCAAGAGAGGAAACTTGCTTCATTCACAGAATCTTATAAATTAAACATGGAAAAGACTTCCTAGGTCAGATGGTCCATCTCCTGACTAGTCACAAAGATGTCAAGAATAGGATATCATCATACTAGGTTTTTAATTATTCCGTATTGTTTGTTGACTACAAAGGCAGAATTTCATTACAACTTCTGTTCGTTACAACAATTTGCAATGCTGTATTTAAATTTAGTTTATTCATAGAAATAACACTTTGTGTTTATTATACGGCCCTACTAGAGTTCTACAATCTGATTTTTTTTTTCCACATCTCAAAATCCCACAAGTGAGGATAGGAAAGAGCTGTTAATATGACAACTTTAATACACAGAACAACATATTTGTTTTTGGTGTTAAATATATAAAATATAAAGGGATCTAAGAAGCACTGGATCTTTGCAAACAGAAATTACACCTCTCTCCCCCAGATTTTACTAATGATGAAAACACATTTAATGAATTAATTATACAGTATTAACTGAGATCTTCGGCTTCCCAACACAATAAAAAAGAGCATTGCAGTCAATTAGCATGCCTCAGAATCACAGCACTGAGAATTAGATGAGAGAAGAGCACACATAGCAACTCCCTGGACTATGGGGCGATTGTCCTCCAAAAGTTCTTTGTCTCCTTCCAAACACTTCTACTGTGCCTGCCTCAATTGTCTCCCCTGCCAAATTATTCTCTTGTCTAATTGACATTACTGTTAATTTTGGAGAGGTTGCCGTTGTGTTTTATCATTCTATGCAACCTCTTCGTTCTTGAGTTTTCATGGTAAAATGCATTTCTCCATTTAGAAATACTTTCAAGAATTATTTATGTTAGGTTTGTACTGTCACCCATCTCTCAGAAGCTGAGCCAATCCTGTAATATGTGCAATAATGGTTTTCCCACCCTTGCCAAAAGAATGTATGGTAGACTAATCTATTGCAGGCAACATCTCCTCCTCAGATTTTTCCTTTCTCCAACAAAGAAATCATTGCATCTTTACTAGGATGAATCCTGTCACTGTAAGGAAAACCATATTTTAAAGTAAATTTGACTGTCTGAAATAAACTTGGAAATGTAAAAAGGATTTGAGTTTGCTCTCCATTGTGCAAGGGAGTAAATTTACTAAAAATCAGTGGAGTTTATTCTGCTTTTTGGTGAAACGAGCAGATCTTTCTCCTATTATTAGCAGCCGTTGCCCCCTTTCCATTAAATGTTTAATTAGCATCAAGATCCCAAATCTTTTACTTAACAGCAAAAAAAGTTAGATACCTTCTAACAATGAGGGCATGCTAATGTGGCTCTGTTTGGTGTTCTTACAATGCAATAGCAGATAAGTTTCAGTTTATTTGATAACTGCTCTATTTATAGTGCCATTATTTGTATAATATAAATGATTGACATAACTTGGTATTAATGACTGTGCTGGGCCTTATTTCCTGTTGAAGAGCTAAGTTCTGATATGCATTATATTTTCCTTCTCAAAGGACTTGTGTTCTGGATTCAGTGGAAGGTATTTACTCACTGAAATATTAGCCATCTCTTTTGTGTGTTAAGTATCAAACCTGTGCATCTAACAAATTAGAATTTACTAGTTATTCAAATTATTTCTGCGGTATGCTGTTTTGCATCAGAATGCCATAACCTTTTCTTTTGTAACTTGCTATTGCAGCATTTTGAAGTTAGAGCATGTCCTTTGAGAACTAACACTCGAGGAGTATTTTCTGTAAATATTCTGATTGAGGATGTATTACAAACCTTTCATTCTGAAGGGCAAAAAATATGCTATACTCTCAACTGATTAAAGTTTAGGCAAAAGAGAACTAAAGAGATGGACTTTAAAACATGAGGAAAATAAAAGGGAAGGGGGAGGAATAGGAAGGGAAGGAAATGCGTGCACTCCCTGATGCTTTGAAAACTGTATGTTATCAAGGAATAGAATTAGCACCAGCTTCTAGACCACAGAGCTCTGTATTCATATGTGGAAAGAGAGACTCATAAAAGAAGTGAAAGACTAGGCTTGAATTGTAACAATCACCCATATTCCCCTTGAATACAATAGGGTTAGACAAATGGAACTAAAATGGACCCCATTCAATGAAAGCGCATGTTATTTCCATCAAGTAACATTACTTGTTACCTGCTTCACATTTACAGGGCAAGCTATCCAGGGGGACAGGAAGGGAGCACGAGGAAGTGCCCTAGGTATTTTCCCTGAGAGCCCTTGCCAACAAGACAGGGATAAACAACTGCTGGCAGGGGCTGATAGTCCCCCAAATCCCACCCTTCACCTGTGCTGATAATGAGAAGTGAGCTCCGTGTTCACTAGCTGAGCTCCCCCACAGTGAAGGAGCTGCTCTCCTGACTTTTGCATAGAACAGGGGAACCCCATGAAAAGAGGTAGGGGAGAGAGAGAACAGGAACACCAGGGCTTGAACTATTCTGAAACACTTTATGAAGTGCTTTTACATATGCATTTTTATTATTTTAATCTTGTTCCCCCTATCTCCAGCTTTTCAAACAAATTCTCTTTCAGATTCCTACTGTGCGCAAGAAAAGCACAGCATATTGAGTGTTTATTTATACTCTGGTTCACGCAGGGAAGAGGTGGGATAAAGCAGCATTGAAGGACAATTGGGGAAAGGGAGGAGGGGCAGCAAGTCATGATCTGCTGAGGCACTGTGGGACAGCAAAATTCAGAATGAGGTACAGAGACTCCCTTGCGAGGAGGGGGCAGGCGGGGAGAGAGTAGGTCATCCTGGAGGACCTGGCTAAACACTCTCATCCTATGTATAACATGTCACATACTCAAATGTAAGCATAATAAAATGAGCTGCAAAAATACTCTACATAAGGAACATCTTTGTGGCCACCAAATCACCAGTTTTGTGGCTCAGTATTGAGTGATATTGCTTGAACATGTGGCACGTTACAGATTATCACATGATTAACAAATTAACTGCAAGAAAAATGTAGTGGGTGGGTAGGGCTTCTGAGGAAGAGTTCATGAAGTTATATTCAGTTAATCTTGGGTTGAGATGGTATTAGCATGTAGTAGACATGTCAAGAGCTGTTATTCTAAATCTGTTTCCCTTACTTAAGAGAGATCTTAATACTTATATTTCATTTGGGCACAAGAAAATGCAATATGTATCCTGAAAAGTATTCTTATATTAGTTATGCAATATCAACTGAAGCACAATGTACTTCATAAAAGGGATGATGGCTTGAAAACGAGGACCATTAATCCTAAACAATCATTAATTCTATATAGGAGAATGGTTTATTATTCGCAACAGTAACAACAATAGAACCCTGTGATAAATAGAGGGAAGGGAAAACTGTCTTTTCCCCCCCACAGAAGTCTTGTTTTACAACTAACAGCCATATTTTACTGGCAGTGGGTTTCTATAGCACTACTGCTTGATGCAACTGAAAAAATACTCTTACTTTCATTTTGAAAATATATATAGGGATGCAGAAATAGGGGGGGCAGCAACCCTAATATTGAACGTATTTATCATCATAGGTTAATGCTTAACTTCCTATTCTAAAAGTTTTTTCAGTAACTTCTAATACATCTATTGTTTTCAGGAGACCTTTTAATTCAACTGGGAGATAACCCTAACATTAGAGGAAAAACTTTTTATTTATCAATTTCTATTAAATTTAGCTGAAATAAAAATGTCCTTTACTTCTTTTGCGTTCATCTAAATATTTTTGGCAAAAGTGGTGAACATGAACATTTCCTGGATGTCCCAAATACCACAAGAAATGTGAAGCAACTAGCAAACACCTGTAACAACTGAAAAAATGGTGGTAAAAGAAAGGGCTGAACCAGTTAGGTCAAAAGGCATACCACATTCTTCTCCTAGATCACATATTATGGCCCCAATGGATATGATAATATATAGGGCAGAAACACTGCACATCTTCTAGGAGCAGCAGGGAGGAAAAAAGAGATGAACCAAGACCAGGCTCATTTCAACCAGCCTTTGCAACTAGTCCCTGGGGCCAGCAATCCATCTCCAGTCTGTGATAATACCATGGCTAGGGACAGACATACAAAAGTCCTAAGCCTGAATTGATTCAATCTTTGAAGATTTAAGCTGCACAATTTAAACTGGTAAATAACTGTACAGACATTCTCAGGGAATGCAGCCACATCCCTGCAGTGGCTGAAGCCAAAAGTTAGGGAGGGAAGAGAGGCCCTCACCCTTCCCTGTTGGAGCGGAGGGGGCATGGCCAGGCACCAGCCAGAGATAGCACACCACACTGGATGCCACCTTGGCGGGGAGGGCACTGCTGCCAGACTCAGAAGCAGTGGTGGTGGGTGAAAAGTCCTCTCTTTGAAGCAAGGATGTATTGAAAACGGCAATTTGCAACCTCAAGCACATAACTGGGAACTGCCAGAAATCTTCGCCTAAGCTAAGATACATCCCAGAAAAACACAGCATACACAACTTTGTGGTTTACATTTTAAGTTAGTCTAAGACAAGAGAAAGCCTTCCATAAGACTGAGGGCAGAGTGTCTCCCAGGCATTCAGGAAGGCTTTGTTCAGGTATTCACACCTTTTATAGGTTCTGCTTTATCATGTAAATGTAGCTCTCTGCATTCTTTGGTCAAGCTGTCTGCATCCCTCTCCTGTTCCCTTAACTCCATCTCCAGCACACATGTCATGTCTGTGCCAGGTCTTTGCCAACACCTCCCACCTCTCAGTCTGGTCCTGCAGGCTTGGCTCTGGGCTCAGAGGTGCAGGGCTTTGTTCTGCACACAAGGGACTAACTTGTTTACTCAGCTTCTTTCCCCTTCCCCATGGGGGGAATCACACCCGCTCCCCCTCTCCCTCTTACTCTTCCCTCCAGGACCACTGCAGAATTAACACTCTCCCTGCCTGGCTACAGGCAAGCCACAGAAGTGAAGCCAGGGCTGGCAAACTCCAGTTATGGTCTGTGGAGGGGACAGGGGGGAGAGGGAGGAATTAACCCCCTCCCTGACCCCTTTGCCTTAATGGAGCCATGCCAGGTGGGGGCATGGGGCACCAAAGACTCAGCACAGCCCTGTGTACTAGGCACAGGGTGCTACCCCTGTGGCTTTACTGCCACTGTCTGCCTGCCCAGCATGGGCAGGCTTTCCTTTATGGCATAATGATGGCACCAGCAGTAGGCAAGCTGCTGGGTAGGAGAACAGTGAGCAAAGTATGCCCAGTTCAGTGCTCAGCAGCTGTAGGTATAGGGCTCGTTTCTAAGGGCGGGGGGTAAACCCATGACATGCGTGGTGGTGGGGGCCAGGGCCAAGGCCGACTTGGGCCCTGCTGTTCAGTGGGTAGAAGGGGCCACCAGGCAGGAGCTGCTCCCCCAGACGCATTCTCATCTGGTTCTGCTCCTGGCTAGCTCTATGTGGGAGGGGGGAATTAAACCCATCTCTGTCCCTGTTTGCTGGAGGCAACTGGACACAGGCTCCCTGCTACTGCTCCAAGTGAAGGGAAGGGAAATGCCTGACAGGGGCTGCTACATCACAGCCAGGCAGACCCCAGCTGGGGTTTCCTGTGGGGAGAGGAGGAACTCCCCTCCCTGCCTGTTTGCCCCATGGGGGGGCCATGGCAAGCCAATGCCTGACCATGCCCCACCTCTGCTTTGACTAGAGAGCAGAGGGGAGGGGCCAGACCTGCTCCACTGGAGCAGACAGCACAGCCCCCCCCCCCCCACGGCTGCAAAGCATCTGGGATGCTGGGGAACTCTGGTTTAACTTAAACCAGGAAGGGGTCTGCAACAGATGTTGCATAAACTGGTTTATGCAGCTGCCAGAGGTAAGGTACAGGGGTCATGTCACCTGCTCTCCTGCTGCTGCTTTCCCTGCTACAGCATTGGTGGGAAGGAATTGATGACAGGCCTCCAATAATTTGTTTCTATACATGGAAAATTATAACAAATGTATCCATTTCCCTTGTATAGAATCTAATTACTGGGGGGTTATCTTAAATTCATAGTCATCTTGGATTCAGGTAAATACGGTAATGAAATTTGCGCCCTATTTACCACCTGAAAGGACCTTCCCTGCAGAAGTCTGTGACTGGCATCCAACTGGATTAACTCAAAGAAATTCTTTCAAATAAATGCATTATCTAGTCTCCTAAATGTATCTTGCAGCAGGATTAAAGGATAAAAACAACAAAAGGTTTTCACACCTGGTTCTTACATAAAGCTCACCATTTTCTTCTAAGTTTATGCAAACCTAACTGCCTCAGACAAGTCTTGCAAGACCTGCTTAATTTTATCTGCAGTCTGTGAACAGCTCCTGAGGACCAAGACACTAAGCCTCTTTTAAAAAGTTTTTAGTTGTTAAATGATATTTTGCTCTCAGACCCTTAGCCTTTGTAAACTAGCTGGGAAAACAACATCTTTCCAATGAGTAGCCTAAATATTGCTCTTCTAACTCAGCTGAAACTGATCATCCAGATCTGCCTTACCTCTGGCTCCTATTTAATTTTCTCCTTCCTCTTGTTAAGAACCATTTTTGATTAAATTTCATGTATTTAGATGTGTGTTAAACAGATAAACAAAGTTGTATATATTTCCAAAAAAATAATGCAGGCATCTCCACAATAATCAATACCTGGACAGTTGCTTGAGTCTCTAAATAATCTGAAGCAATAGATCTAAGAGAAGTGAAATATCATGTTTCTCATTGAGGTGCAATTTCAGGAGTAACTGTTCTGAAGGATCTGACCCTCTAATACCTGGAGGGAGAAAGTTCTGCCAAACAAGCAGACTACAGAGGTTCTATCTTAGTTCCTAGTGAGTAAGGGTTGGAGACCACCACCAGTCCAAGTATGGTGGACCAGGGCTATAATGTTAGGTAGGATCGGAGATCCCATGTCATGGTATACTGGGGCATCTGACCGCCCTAGTTTGGCCCAGGGTAGAATGAACAGCCCTAAATGAAGTCATTTTTTCAATACTTATATTTACCTTTTTTTGTTGAAAGAGTGGATTCTGTCTCACTTAGGACATTTCTACCAGTAAATCTTCAGCATGCACTCCAGAGACACACAAACCACTCAAAAATACAGCAGACAAACAAACAGGAAACTATAAGTTCATCAAACTATTTCACTTAAGGGCCAAGAAAGAAGAAAGAGAGATTATTATATATAATTTTAAGTACTTGGGAGGTGCTTGGGGATTACAGTTATGAAAGCCAATATATTACCCAAACACCATCCTTCCTATCTATAGTGACCTAATGTTTTCTCAGTCACCTCAGTGCAAATTCTGATTCAGTCAGTTTTTTCACTCAGATAAATGCAATTAAAATTAGGCAAAAAATAAGTCACACAGATCCACAAAACATACTTACATTTAATATGAAATTGGTGCATCAATTATGCATCTTCCAACTAAAATAAATAGTTATTACAAATAATTAGTAACCTATATTTTGAATCTTTATTTTTGTCTCTTTCAGAGGAAGAAGAACAGCACTGCTGTCATGTATTAGGTATGAAACTCAACCATCCCAAAGATCAAACATGAGAAACTTGGGAGCACTTCAAAAGGGCACTCTGCTGTTGGTCAATGAAACACTAACTTAAAACTTACACTACTTCAGAAATGGAGCTGACGACATCCACTGAATTACTCTCAGTAGTGCTCAACATTCACAGTAGTCTAATTAATATTAGTCCTGTGTGAATAGGGGCGTATTCGATTTGGATTTGTCCAATTCAGAAGATAGCAATTCAATTCAGAAATTTGGATCACTGTCCTGAATCGATTTCACTGAATCAGCTTCAGGAGATTCGGCGTCGATTCGGATCGACTGGGAAGAGGCAGGCACAGCCGGGCAGCTGCATATTCTCCCATGGCTTCTCCAGCTGCGTCTGCCTCTCCTGGGGTGGGAGGAGCCAGGGGAGAAATCCCCAGGGCTTCCCAGCCAAGCCCCAGCCCCCACCTGGCCCAGCCTCCCAGCACTTAAAAAAAAGCCCCATATTCACTGGCTTCAGGAGTGGCAACTGGGACCTCTGAGAGCTTGTGGCAGAGCCTCCTATGCAGTGCAGGGCAGTGGGGATTGCCCCCTCCACCTGGCACCCATGTGGCAGCTGCCTCATGGCATGGGTGCAGCACGGCTCAGCAGGGCACCACAACCTGTCTGGGAGCTGGGTCCACTAGGGCTGAGCACTGCCAGGCTCCAGCTGATGTGTAGCCACCCCAGGTCCCAGGCAAAATTGAACCAGGAGCTGAGGAATCAAACTGATTCAATTCCCCAGCTCCCAGTTCGATACCCCAGCCCCTGGCTCGATTCTTTAGCTCCCTGTTCAATTCGCCTGGGAGCTGGGGCGGCTCCATATGTCAGCCAGAGACCAGCAGTGCTCAGCCCCAGTGGCCCCAGCCCCCAGAGAGTGCGCAGTGCCCTGCAGTGCCACACTGTACTTGCGCCACGGTGCAGCTGGTGCATGGGTGCCAGTCGGGGGGGGGGGGAGGAAATCCCTGCTGCCACCCACTGTCCTGTGCTGCACAGGGGGCTCTGCCACAAGCCCTCAGAGGTCTCAATTGCCACTGCCAGAGCCATTGAGTGTGGGGATTTGTATTTATTTAAAGTGTTGGAAGGCTGGGACTGGGCAGGGACTGGGCAAGGCAGCCATGGGGGATTCTCCTGCAGCTGCCCCAGCTGTGCCTGCCTCTGTGGCAGGTGGTGGTGCAGGGGCTTTGCTCTGCTACCGCTTGCTCAGCCAGCATGGGGGACGAGTGCAATGCAGGTGCATCTCACTCTTAGTAGCAGCAGGGCATAGCCCCTGCTCCCAGCACTGCTGCACCTGCATCAGCCCTGGGAGCGGCAGCTCTGCTCTGCTGCTGCTTGCCAGCCAGCATGGACAGCACAGGATGCGGGTGCAGCCCCTTCCACCTGGAGTGAGCTACAGACGCATCCCCCACCACCCACACTCTGCCCCAGCTAGGCAAGCAGCAGCAGGGCAGATCCTCTGCTCCCAGTGCTGCCACACCTGCATCTTGCGCACCGTTCTCTGAGTAACATGCTCCGCACACCAGGGCAGCTTATAGATTTCATAGATTTCAGACATTGGGGCTGGAAGGGACTCGGAAAATTATCAAGTCCAGCCCCCTGCCTGAAGGGCAGGAAGTCAGCTTACCCCAGCCCCAGCTCCAATCCCTCCCTTCCCCACACCTCTTTCTTCCCTCCTCCCCAACAGAGTTACCAGCTGGAGGCAGCTGTCAGCTGCCTGTTTCATCTATGGCTGAATCTCCATATCAGCTGAATCTTTTTTTGAAGCTTTTCTGAATTGATTCAAATTGATTGAAAGCTTTTACTTGCTCTCCCAATTCGATTCGGATTCAGAGAATCAGTGCCTGAATTGAGCCACGTCTCCTCCGAACTGAATCAGCTACTAAAGCTTCGCACAGCCTTAATTAACATACGACCCAATATCTTTGAGTGTATTTTACCATTAACATCTATAGGCATTTTCCTAATCTCATTTAAAAAGTAGGAGAGGATATACTCAGCACTACTACATTTATTTATTTTAAGACAATAGCTATAGCATTCCTAGCTCCTATGTCAAGATGCTAGTTAAAGGGTTTTGACAGTTTTACCCTATGCCTTTTTATTCAGAAAGACTTCTAATCCTGAAACTGGTCCTTTGTTTTAAATCAGGTATATATTGATTAACTGTGAGCCTGAACGTAGCTCAGTAGTAGTTGAGTAGAGTATACACTATGGAGTTAGGACAGTTAAACACTGGAATCGATCCTCTCATTCTACAGCAACTACTGCTGCAGCAAGCAGTTTCTCTAAGCTATTAATTTTATTATTAGCACACCTGGAAACATTGTTTCCCTGAGGGAAAAGCAATTCAGCTGTGTATACTACAAAGACTAGTGGCATATGATCAATGTGACAGCTAGGACCACAAGCTTTCCTTTGGAATTCAGGATGGGATCAACAGTATAGTCTGTAAGATAGTAATGATGCGGAGTGATATCACTTGAGTTTTTAGTTTCCATCACATCACCTTACGCAGACCTTCTAAAAAGAAGCCATGGTACAAAGAGATAAAATCACTGGAAATAAAGGGATGTTCTAATGAACAAATACAGTCTTGAGATCTGGCACCTTAAAATTGTTATTATTATAAAACAAGATTTTCTCATTAGAACTACTAGTTCTAACTTATCACATGTGACATTAGCTATAGGCCAGCTAGAACCTTACTTCTCCCTGAACTCCCTTCCCTTCTATGTGAAATAAGGCTTCAAGTCCAAGAGAGCAGTAAATCAGACTCTTTTAAAGGTAATCACCACTCTCTACTTGAGACAAGAGGGAAAGGGGAAGGATAGAGAAGCAAGCAATTATGATGATGGGGGGGAAGAAGATAGAAAAAATAAGAAATGAATAAGCGTCATAGAAGTTGAAATCGCAGCAGTGCCATACATATTAACTAACAGCTCAAGAATCATAAAAAAAAAGTTTTATATCTGGCATCACGATACAAGAGAAGAACTCATTAGAACATTTCTGAAACATTTACTTTTATTTCATGGAGATGTTAACTATGAGAAAAATGTTAATGATGAGCAGAAAAACCCAACTGGCCAATGTATGTTGAGGCAGCGCATCAGCAGTAGCTGACTTTATTTGGTTTTAGCTATTGAACTATTTTATTGTGACCCTTGTGGAAGGAAGTTATATTTCACTTATGATGCTGTGAAATTTAAGTTTGCAAGTACTTTCCATTATAAATTTATTTGTGACCAACAACAGATTTTTTACGGAACAAAGTGGGATTCCAATTACAGAATATGCCACTTATAGTCTCTGCTTTGAGGATGATTTTCCAGAAATGTTAAGGGAATCGTCCATCAAATTGAAGAGTGACATTCTGAGATTTTGTAAAAGATTTTTTTCCTTACTTTTAATATGATTTTTTGTTTCATTCATAACTTAAATGACACTTACTGTAAAAATCTCTGTGCTCAGTAAGATCACATCTTCAAAGAGAATTAGGATACAGATTTTTTTTTTTTTTTTTTACCCAGGTTAGAAAAGCTTTCAAGGGAAAAAAAAATTGTTCAGAGTCAGGATAACTTGAAATGTTCTAAGTGCTATCTTTTAAATATAATAGATAATGTGAGACATGAAACTGTTTAGTCATTATTGATGTATATTAACTATACACTAAAAAAACACCACCACAGACCAAAACTCTCATAAGGAAAAATAATAAAAGTTGGGTCATATAAGACTCAATCCAAAACTCAAAGCAACTGATCCCTATCCATTGAACTTCAGGCTTTAGATGGAGATTCAGTTACTTTTTTATGTCCAGCTAAAATCAACAGAATGTGATGGTATTCAGAACATTGCAAGAAGAACACAGTGTATGGTCAGAAAGGGTCTAGTATTATTGGACCAGAGAAAAGTAGGACAAAAAGGGACCTAACAAGATCACCTACTTCAGCCCCCTGATCAAGGCAGGATCGTCTTCGATTAAACCACCTGAGCAATTGGTCTGTCTTAAAACAGGCTACCACAACCTTGCTAGATAGCCTGTTCAAACACTTGGTCACCCCTCAGTGTCAGAAAGTTCCTCCTAAACCTAAATTTCCCCTGCTGCAGCTTGAAGTTACTGCGCCTCGTCCTGTCCCTTATGTCCACAGAAAAACCCCATATCCATCCTCTCTACAGTCACACTTCAGGTATTTAAAGACCGTTTTCAGACCCCTTCTTCCCCTACCCCCTCAATCTTCTCTTCTTCTTTTCTTCATACTTAAAAACTTCAGCTGTTTCAGCCTTTCCTCCTAAGTCATGTTTCCCAGGCCTCCAATAATTTCTGTCACTCTCCACTAGACTGTTTTCAAACTGTCCACATCCTTGAAGTGTGAGAAACAAAACTGGACACAGTACTACTGGTAAGAACCAGAAGTGAGCAGAGAAGAATCACTTTTCTTGATTTGAAAGTGGCAGTCCTATAAATATAGCCCACTGTGCTGTTGGTATTTTGTTGTTGTTGCTGTTGCAACAAGAGAAAACTATTGGTTCATATTTAGCTTATGGCCCACCATAACGACCAGGTCCTCTTCTGCAGTACTGCAGCCTAACCAGTCATTCACCAGCCTCTATTTGTGCATGTAGTTATTCTGTCCTAAGTGCAGGACTTTGCACTTATCGTGTGGCATTTCATCTGATTGTTTGCCACCCATGTCTCCAGTTTATCCAGATCATTCTGTATCCTAGCTCTACCCTCTAGAGTATATGCAACTTCACCTAACTTAGTTTTATCCACAAATCTGGTAAGCATGCACTCAATCCCATTGTCCAAATGATTAATGAAAATGTTAAACAACTAGGCAAACCTTTTAGTAATACTCATTTCTGAAAACTGTAAATTCAAGCAATTTGCTGTTAGGCAATAAAAAAAAATCTGCTCTCAGTAGCTCAATTCAGAGTGCCTGTACACGAGCACAGAGACTGCTCCAACACACTGATTACAGCATGCCGGAACAGACTCAATTAATCAGGTCTGCTGGAGTGTGGCAATTACTGTGCTCCAGTAGCCTCCTATGTCTCATGTATCAGCATCCCCATGCTTAAAATAGTAGCAGGGCACTTGAAATAAAGCTCACTGAATGAGCCCCCACCACCATTTTTAAGTGCAGGGACACTGATACATGAGATGCTGCAGCAGCACTTCAATTAGAGCAGCTCTTGGGTCTGTCTAATTAAAGTGCTGCCCCTGCCACCCCCAATTCCTGAAGCACATATAAAAGTGCCATCAGTTTCTAATGATAGGCCACATACCTTGTTATCTTATGACATTTATATTATCACAGACCAAAACAGTTGCTGCACATATGTAAAGTTCTGGCTCATTGGCTGAACTAGGAGGGGACAGGAAAGGGAGAGTGTGAGCATGAGAGCAAAAGGAAGGAAGGGAAGAGGGGAGATACAGAAAAACACAAGGAGAGGAAGGGAGAATTGAAATGATTTTACTTATATTTTTAAGAAAAACAAAGTTGTTTAGAAATGAAACAACATTTTGAATTAAGAGCACAAAACATTTCACTTGGAAATATAAAAATTATTTTATTGGAATATTTTTTAGCATTTTTTAAAATCACTTTGTTAAAATTGATAAAAGTTGTTAACTGTGTTTCTTAAATGGAAAAGTTATATTTGATAAAAGTCCATCCAGAAAATTCTGTCCAAATCTACATATTAAACATCAAATAATCCACCTACACATTGCCACATGCTTAAAGATACAATTTATTATATCTAATTAACCTTTGTGTATAGTAGGGATGTGACAACTTCTATTATTCACTCTCTCTAGATAACCCAGAAACTCCAGTTCATGCTCTATATAACAAATTATTAAACTACATATGATTTTAGAACATTCTATCTGTTTATTAGCTGCACACCCTGAACTTTTATATCTGATCTTGGACAAGTATAGACTTCAATTAACAATTTCCGCAAAACCAGGTTTTGTCCATTCCTCTCCACCATTCGTTTTTCCTCCTGTTGTTCAGTGTTTGGCCTAACATAACCCAAGGGGATGGTGATGCATCTATTATATTTCATGTTCTTCCGCATGCTCAGGTTGGGATCTGCACATTTGACTGGCAGTTGGCCATCAGCAATCATCTATTAAATGCTTCCTGACAAGTCCAAGGGCCCTTTTCAACATGACGTCTGTATGCCAAGAATGCAGGATCTGCTTGTTTTCCCCACAAACCCTTTCCTAGTGAAGACAAATGTCTGCATTTTTATTATTTGTTTCTGTCATTTTTGTTTATCTATCTCTTGGTAATTTGTCAAGTTTGTCAAATAAAAAATATATATTTTTTATTTTGTAGGTACTGAAAAACTGCTAAAGGTCATTTAGCAGCCTAACTGCTTGTTGGGGCGTTTTATAAATTATTTTCTGATAAAGGTTGAAAGGGTTATCTCATAGATTATATTAAAGCATGCTGAAAACAGACCTTTAAGATTTATTTTTTAATAAGACAGAGTAAAGTTGTGTGTATCTACTGGCTAGCTTAATATAAGCCAAAGAACTACTGATGGTAAGAGATGGTGAAATGGACTTACAGTTGGTGAAAGCCTGCAGTGGAATTATTTAATTTGATCAGGGATTCATTAACCCAACATGTAAAGACATTTAAAACAGACTCTGAATGCATCTATACTGGATGATTACATCACTAGATGCATCAACTTTAAAATTAATTTACTTACATATTTTGCTTAATATGGAGAAGGCTAAATTTGCAAACTGACCTCTTAGAGGATGAATGCCACCATTCTACAGAGTCAAAACAAAGTTTATGGAGAATTTAGGCCATATCAACAATTTGATTTACCATGCCTACAGATGAACCTTCAAGCATACCTCTCCTAAACCAGAGTTAGTGTACTGTATCTTTGTGCTGTGAGTGGGGTCAATTAGCACACTCACTAGCCTGCACCAAATGCTGCACAAATGTAGAGACCCTCTTTCTAGATTAGGACTATACACAGTAAGCTTATCACAAGGCCTTCATTCCTTAAGTAATTTGAATAGTACTAAGAGATGCACAACTCATCCAAATCGCTGATGAAGATACTGAATAATATCTGTCCAAGGACTGAACCCTGCGGGACCCCACTGCCCACCTCCCTCCAGGCCGATAAGGAACCATCCACCATCACTCTCTGAGTGCGGTCTTTAAGCCAGTTGGCCACCCACCTGACCATGTAGGCGTCCACTCCAGTCTGCTAGAATGTATTTGCTAAGATCTCCATGTTCTGACTTTCTCAAAAAAGTGTAGCTTGAGGTATTTAAAGTGACTCAACAGTCTGGATACATCCAAAAATGGACATACCTAATAATGCACCTTATAGTATCATGACAATCAGGCCCCTTAGATATATTTCAAGTTGGGCAGTGAAAACCCAAAAAACCTGAAATCACTAATCTTTCTTGAAACTCTTGCCTAACGAAGCAGTTTCTTTTACAGTGCAGTTTATCTATCCAAAAGTGTTTGGTGGGAGGTGGTTTGGCCAGAAAGTAAAGTTAGAATATGCCAGACAGAAGGAGAAACAAATAAAGCCAGTGCCACAATCACAGCATACCCCTGGCTTAAACTGGGAACATTCTGGAAAATTCTATTCAATTCTATCGTGTTAGAGTGCCCTTATTTTCTATTCAAGGACAAAGCAGTTTGAACCTTTTTACAGAAACATTCCAGAGAAAAAGGGACATTTTGACCATAATGTTTTTTTCCCCATAAAGTACTGAAGAAATTTTCCACAACAAATTCTGAAATGAAAAATATTCTATTTCAGGAATGGAATTTGTTACAAAACCATGTATATTATTTTATGATGTGCTTTATTCGAGAGTAGTGGTGTATAATGTGACATGGCATATTAAGGCATATTATCAGGTGACATGATGTTACTAAAAGTAACATATAAATTAAACAATTTTAAAATACAAAATTTTAAAATACATGTATAGTAGTGTAAGGGTTATATTGTAGCTGTGATGGTCCAAAAATTATGCAAGGAAAGGAGTTTTCTTGGGGTGATGACTTCCTATTGGATCCACTAAGTGGTTGGGATAGAATCAGACAAGCTTTTGAATTAAAGTTTATTCTTCTTCAGGTCTTACCAGAAGGAGCAAGACACAGCATAGTAAAGAGCAGAGAAGGGGGAAAGAAATCCCAGGGGATAGCAGACAAACAATTAGCAGAAGAAAAGAAGTTGATTACTGGGAAATCAAGGCTTATCAAGAGGGAGGAGAGTCATTCTCACCTCTCATGTGTGAAAAGAATTCAGGAGTCTGATAAAACAGAATGTGTCTTAAAACCAATGTCAATATTTAGATTTTAGATTAGACAGATTTTAGATTAGATAATGAAGCCAGAGAGGGAGTGGCTGTTCTGTGAGAAAATGTGCTCCTAATGGCATGTGTGCTCTCTGTTCTTTATATTTATTTCTGTGGGTTTACAAATCGAATAAAGGGCTAAATTTACATTTAATCATAATTCAACCAGATTTTTCCCCTGAAGGAAGGTTTCCTCTTTTAATATTAAGTAAGTATTTTATTACATATATATCTCTTGCATTCCCTTGTATCATTATTCTTCCAGAGTCTAGAAGTAGGAAGAACTTAAGATTTTTTTTTTTACAGTAGGAAGACTACCTTCTCACCTTATTCAAACTTTGCAGTAATCTTTTTGTTCTTGATTTATATTTTTCCTGCTAAATGACTAGTATTTAGTGAAAAGCAAAATAATAAGAATACAAAGTAATTACCGTCTTTATAGTCATGGGCTACAGAATAATATAAGCATTTAAATAATACTAATGCCACATTCACTTGGTAAATGTTGACTACCTCTTAGTAAGCAAGAGGCTATTTAAATCTTCATAACTATTTAACCAGAGGCTTGTTAAAAAAAACTGGCTACCAATTATGCTGAATTTGGTGTTATACAGTGGGTTGGTGATCCTTTTTATACTATATTAAGGACTCATATCACCAAAGTCTGATCATGTTCACTGCCCTTGTACCCAGTTCTAAGGTGAGGGACACCCCCCCCCTCTTCCAAGTTAAATGAGGGGGAAAACCTCACCTTAGTATTGTGTAAATATGGTATTTGCTAGATTCCTGAAGACAAGCTATATAACAAAAGGAAGATAATATTGTATCTCAGTATCTATAAAGAATTCCTAAGATCTAAGTTCAGTCCTGAATTAAAAAAAAAAAATCCCAAACGTTGCAAGCTAAGCTTAATGTACCTAACTATCCTTTGCTTTAACAACTATGTGGGACCCAGGAAGGAGCCTCAGAAATATCATGGGTGAGTTCCAAGAGTGCATGAGGCAGGTCAGCCAACATCCCCTAACCACTGCAAGACATTCCTGTGTGGCCAGATAGCATTGAACTTAAATGCTACATAAGCTACCTAGCTCTGTAGGTTAACCTGCAGTGCTACAAGTGAGATACTATACAACTTCTAGTTTGGCTACAGCACTTTTGATTCTAGAGGTTTGTCAGTGGCCGTGGACCTGTGGTGCGTTTCCAATTGTATTCAACTGAAAGCTGGTTACTTTAACCAGAAATCATTTCCTTTACTGTACCTTCACAATTGCCATGAACCAACTGTGTGTTGCTACATCCAAGGAAAAAATTGTTCAAAAATCTTTAAATGCTAGTATATTTTGTGTAATTTTTTTTAACTCAGAATTCCTCTAGTTTTGAGCAACAAAACCTACCTCTTAGGTTTTAAGGCTACTCTTAATTCAAAGGTGAATGGAGATGATTTATTTATGAATTTGAGAAAGGAATGTAGGTTATGCTGTGTGAATACCAAGAAGAAAACCCAAGTGTGTTAGGAAAAGTCAAATGAAAAATACTGACCTGGCTTGATATTTCACTCAGATTAAGATTTTTTTTAAATCTACACCTTTGTACTAATAAACTTCTAATTATGATAACAAAATAGGAGCATCAATTTATACAGACACCAGCATTACCAGTGCTCTTTCCACTTGCTCAGAACAGAGATCAATGACACAATGATAAAAATATAAGCCTCTTTCCTACTCTAATAATCTCACCACAGCAATCACAGATGGAATTCATAGAGTGTAGAGTTGGAAGGGATCACAATGGATCATCATGTACGATCCCCTGCCCTGGCAGGAAAGAGCACCGAGCTCAGATGACTCAAGCCTGGTGACTATCTAGCCTCCTCTTGAAGACCTTCAAGCTAGGTGATAGCACCACCTCTCCTGGAATCCCATTCCAGATCCTGGCCACCCTTACTGTGAAAAATTTCTTCCTAATAGCTAACCTAAATCCACTCTCAACTAGTTTACACCAGTTATTCTAATCATTCCCTGGGGCGACTTAGTAAACAGCGCTTCCCCTATTCCCCATTGACCTCCCCTAATAAATTTATAGGCGGCCACAAGATCTCCCCTCAGCTGTCTCTTGTGAAGGCTGAAGAGATTCAGCTCTCTCAACCTCCCCATGTAGGGTCTATCATGAATGTCACTAATCATGCGAGTGGCCCTCTTCTGGACCCTCTCGAGATTCCCTGCGTTCCTCTTGAAGTGCGGCGTCCAAAATTGGAAACAGTACTCCAACTGCAGCCTGACCACTGCCACATAGAGGGGGAGCATCACTTCCTTTGTCGTATTAGTCATGCACCTGCGAATGCATGACAAGGTGTGATTGGCCTTGTTGATGGCCTTGTTACACTGCCAGCTCATGTTCATCTTGGAGTCAATTGCTCATTGATCCAACCTGTCCAGGTCAGCCTGAATCTGCTCCTTGCCCTCCAGTGTATTAACTTTGCCCTATAACTTGTTATCATCAGCGAACTTGAAGAGGGTGCTCTCCACACCCTCGTCCAAATCGCTGATGAAGATACTGAATAATATTGGTCCCTGCGGGACCCCACTGCCCACCTCCCTCCAGGCCGATAAGGAACCATCCACCATCACTCTCTGAGTGCGGTCCTTAAGCCAGTTGGCTACCCACCTGACCATGTAGGCATCCACTCCAGAGTCTGCTAGAATGTATTTGCTAAAATCTCCATGTTCTGACTTTCTCAAAAAAGTGTAGCTTGAGGTATTTAAAGTGACTCAACAGTCTAGATACATCCAAAAATGGACATACCTAATAATGTACCTTATAGTATCATGACAATCAGGCCCCTTAGATATATTTCGAGTTGGGCAGTGAAAACCCAAAAAACCTGAAATCACTAGTCTTTCTTGAAAATCTTGGTACTAGCACAGATACTTCTATAACTGCAATAAGAACTATTCTATTCTGCAGTGGATGGAAGTTTCACTGATTTAACTTTTTGACACCTTCCCAAAACTTCAGTTAATTCACTTTGCCCTGTTGGATGGCCACACTGAAAGGGAAATGAGGAGAACCTGGCTTTGCTTAATGATGAACTGATTTTAATGCACAGAAAATTGGGGAAGTAATGACACTATGGTAGTAAACATAGGACTATGATTCCCACAAAGGTGTTTAAGACTAATTTAGGGTGACCTGGTTACTCCCTAACTAAGTGAAGGGTAAGGGATAAATTCTGCATCCCTCAACAAACTATAATTCCCACTGCACTGAGTAAGAGAGTCTCAACTGAGAACTGCAAAAACTTGTCCCTATATCTGTGAGATGTGAACCAAACAGCTGGGTTGTTAAGCACATGGAGTCAGGATACGATTGTGAACTAACCTAGGTTTATGAATTAAGGCCACTGGCAGATAGGATCTGATCTGTGATCCCAACAGTCATGCTTCCTGCCATGCTACACATGCATGACAGGAAGTCAGATTTGGCATTGGGAATTAGAATCCAGTTATGCCCTGTTTCCAGTACTGGATGAACCTGAAATTATGCTACTTTGCTCTGCATTGGCAAAGGTGCTGGGGAATCAACTGATTGCCAGTTGGCTCTGGGGGCCTGTCAAACTAGCTGAACCCCCCCAGAGCCAGCACCTCATCAGTGCCAGTGGGCCCCAGCATGGTTTGAGCCTTGGGGTATTATTCCTTTTTCCCAGATAAAGTAGGGAAGTACAACTTCAGCAAAATGAACTCAGAAGTGTAATCTTGAAAAAGGCAAAGAAACTGACACCTCTATAAAAACAAACAAATCCTTTAAAGATTTCACTACACTTGTGATAAGAAAAATGACACGCTTTGCCATTTGCTGGATTCTTTTCTGTTGTGATTTTTATCAGCTATGCAAAGCTTGAGCTAAGCCAGTGAGACATGCAGAAATCTAAGAAAGAGAAAAAACAAGGCCATTGCTCCATGTAGTCTGTTAGTGTTCTGCCAAATCATGCTGTGATTCCCATACTAAGAAGGGGAGAGTATGGTATCAATAAGAATAAAATATTAGTCAAAGTAGTTTCATTCCAGCATTCAGATGAAATCTAGGTAAACATACAAGAGACTATGCAAAAGCAAACACAGATATAGGGAAGGCTTATCTCTTGTCCCCTGATAAGGCTTGTAAAGTTTCAAAGAAGCTGATGAACGTGGTTAATTAATGCCATCTACCAGCAAGGATACTAAAGGAGGGGCATAGATAAGACCCTGATCTGCAGAGACTTATGTGCTGACTTAACTCTACTGCTGCCAGTGGCTCCACAGATTTTAAAAGGTACTACTTACACTTCAAAAAGTTAAATACCTCTGCAAGCATGTGCAGGATTAGGGCCTATGTGCACGTAGTTTTATATATTGAGCCTATACTCATTGTATAAAAATGTTCTTTACCAGACTTTCATTTGATGGCCTTTATAGTGGTAGATGGCAAACAGTCAATAAAATCTTTATAAAATCTTTTGAAATATACTCAAGTGTATTTGGCACCTAAAACCCATATTATTTAGGAATACTATCACTGTTGGTATAATTATAAATACTTTCAGATTTATATTTTTTCTGATGCTCTTTTTTCTAGTCTATCGTGGTACTTAAGTACAATGTAATAAAAAGGATCAATAGCACATTAAAGAATATTTCTTAAAGCTTATCTATGCATTATTTATTAAGTGTATCCTCTTATTTAAAGACATCTCCAGGAGGAGAGAAAGTAAATAACATTCTGAATATAGAGGGGAAAAAACAGGTTAGACTCTTAGAAGCAAGTGTGAACAAATTAATAATATAAAAACCTCAAAAGAGTTGTCTATCTCAGGTGACAACACATCTATGTCTTCTTTCCCTTTCCTGCCTGATTCAACGGCATGTTCTCAGACTGCATTTCAAGCATTCTTTAACACTCCAGAAGCACATCTCCTTGGAGAAACATATAAGAAATATAATTCTTATTGAAAATGTTAAGAGTATTATATAGCAAGTTAAGTGTCTATAACACAAAGCACAGAACTTAAGGCTAACCCTTAAAAGCACTTATCCAGAGGTAGGCATATTCATAAAGAGGTGGAAGTGGGCCCTGTGTTAAAAAAAAAAAAAGAGGAGGATTTGGTCTTTTTACAAGATGTCAAAGGAAAAACTATAAACATTTCTTGTAACAAACACCAAGCATGCATATTGGATATTCTTTTCTACTGGCAACATGAATGCTGTCCATGTTTCCAAATATTTTAAAATCAGGCAGCTCTTTTCCTATAACGAATCATATTTATATGGGCTGTAGCTAAGTTTGCAAATTGATCAGTCTTTGTACATAGTTCTCAGCCCTGATTATTTTTATATTTTGCTCCTAGGCCTTTTCCTAACAAAATTTGCACTTCAGTGTTTCTCAGCTACGTGCTGATTTTTTTTTTTTTTTGATGTTCCCAAATGAGGACACAGGGTTGAAATGACAACACTCCTTTTTCCTTTAGGTCTCTGTGGTATAATAAAGCACCGTCTATATATAATATAATATAATATAATATAATATAATATAATATAATATAAACATAATAAAGTGCCGTCTATCTTTTAAGATACAGGAAATGCTGCAAGTTCCTAATATGGAAGTAAAACACTTACAAAACTCATGCTAATAAAGTCTTCTTAGACAGACAGATAAAGTATATTAAGTGTAAAATAGGTAATTATGAATGCCACTACATTTTGGCATATGAATAGAGACCTCCATGCAATTAGACAAAATGCAGCTGGTTTTCAGATACAGCCAACTCCTCTAAGCACTTGAAAAGGAAAGAGAAAGAGAGAAGTGGCTTTAGATGAACTTTATCACTTTCTAACTCTGGGGATGGCTGGTTCATCTCCTTCAGTGTCAGAAGAACGCCAGTGCTAAAGTTGCTATAATCTCTGGGGCTGTTAACACCTAAAAATAGGCAAAATACTTAGTCCCTCTGACCATGCCATCATCATCACATCCTTGCATTTTGTGCTTCATGAGTTGTTCTCCAGCACCACTGCACTGGCTCTCTTCCACTTCGAGTCCCACCATATCATACCAGTCCGTGCTTAACATTTGCCCTGCCACCATATTTCTAGACCCATGGTGAGCCCTGTGAACTAGATGCATGGCTCTTTGTACCCAGTTGAGCCCACAGACAAATTCTACATGCCTGATCAGGCCTACAGATCAATCCCACATAGTATCATAGTATCTAGAGTCGGAAGGGACCTGGGCAGATCATCTAGTCCGACCCCCTGCCTTGGCAGGAAAGAGCACCGGGGTCAGATGACCC
>JAGPOW010003447.1:11595047-11644158 GCA_030014935.1 Caiman crocodilus
CCACGTCCTTCCAGGTCGAGAAGGACCCATCCACTACCACCCTCTGGGTGCGGCCCTCTAACCAGTTGGCCACCCATCTGACTGTGTGGGCATCGACACACACTGGATCAGGCCCACAGATGAGCCCTGTGCACCAGATCTAGTGTGTGGACAAGCACTGCATCACTCATCAGGCCCCTGGAGCCAGATGATCTAAACACCAAAGTGCTAAGGTGAAATTCAGTGCCATCTTCCATAGATGCAGAGGTTCTCCTGGCAGTTCCAAAGCGAGGCTGGATACTTTGGAAGCCTCACCAAAACGTATGCATGTCCTGCTGAGCACATAATTCAACTCTGTAGTACCCCTACAGAGCAGCACACAAGGTCGATAGCACAATCAAGTCGGTGATAAATCTCAACAGAAGACGGGGCTTATTTTTTTTTTTAGCAGCAGCAGACTTGGATTCAGGATGGAAGCCATGGAAACATCCCTATAAAGGACTGTTGAGCACCCTTCAACATAAGGTTGGACTATATTCAGTACAATGATGAAGCAGCCATTCCATGACAGCTCTGTGGATTTGCCAGACTAAGTTCTATATTTAGGCTGGAAAGGTTATAAATAGGCACCTACTTAAATCATGGCAAGACCCAGTGCTTTTTCTAGCCTGATCACAGTGCCCATAGCCAATTTTGTGGGCATTTCACAGTGACCCTAACCCTGAGCACTGATGGGCTGAGAGGCTGTTGTTGGGGGGAGAAGGGATGAAGGGGCGGCTGCCATCTTGATTGCTAGCTGCTCTTCATGCCACCCTGCCCCTCAGCGCAGATTGGCAGAGATGCCCCAATTTTTCTGCCATCTTGGGGGAGAAGGGGGCAGCTGCCATCTTGTCTGCTGCCCTTCATGCCACCCCACCAGCTGGTACCTTCCCCTCCCAACAGTGAGGATCGCTAGCTCCCACTTGAGAAACAGCATTTTATTTTTTTGTTTTTGTTGTTGATTTTGCAGATTTTGTGGACATTCACAAATTTTTTGTTTCCATGAAATCTGCAAAATCACAAATCAAGTAGGTTTCTTGGTATAAAATATGTGTTAGTTACTGTAATAAGCACAGGAAGAAACTACAGCATGCATTAATTTTTTTGGTTTTCAAGTTATAATGTTAAGGTTTTTATGAAGGTATAGGTTGTAGCGTGTTGGTCTAAGGACATAGACAAGTTTTCCAACTATTTGTATTGATATAATAAAAGATATCAGATTAACCCAAAGAACTTTGAAGGCTTTTATGATACAGTTTCTTAAAGATATTACATCCATTTATTTCAGTACTATTTATAATAGTGACATAATTATAACCATAGATCTTCACTTTTCAGAATCCAGAGGCCATCCCCTGTTCATATATGCAAAAATGTTTGGCTCTGTAACATCTATTGCATTTAATAGCACCAAAAAGACAGGAACATAAAAACATAAGCCACGCATGCATAAGAGTTCAGAAATACTACAACAATGCAATTAAACTGTATTGTTTGTGGACAATGTTTGTGGACATAAACAAGTATTCATGTTTTTACATTTGTAGGGACCAGACTGGGAGTTCATATCGTTCAGGTATTCATGTACATAGGATTCACATAAGCAAGGGTTTACTGTGTTCAAGAAACATTATAAAAACCCTTTTCCTGCTAATGAACAGTAGATATGCTTGGGATACATGGGAGAAACAGTTTAATAGCACACTGCAGTATTACATTAGCTACAGACAAGAAATGGTAGATTAAAGTGCAAGGGAAATTTGTACAGAATTTAATTACACAAGTTGGAATTTGGCCAAGATATAAAATTTAACACCCCTACTCCTGTGAAAAGTGCATGGCGTCCTTAATGACCACAAGTGGTCAGGACCTCAGTTTTAGATCTCAGCTGATAGACAGGCTAATGACATTTCCACGACTTCTTGCTTCAGCTTAGACTGACAGGTACCTGTCCTAAGTACTTCCACAGTTCCATTCCCTAATGGAATCTGAAATTGCAAAGCTTGGCAAAAGTGATAACCTTTTATTCAAATATCAGAACAGGTTTGGCTCAGATCCAGGCTGAGTTTTAAGCATGCACTGAGTCAATTATTTTATCTTAAATTTATTTAGCAACCTTTACACACCAACACTCAAGGTAATCTAACCACTACCACAACAGAAAAATCTAATAGTATTTGATAAACTGGCCCCTGACATAACAGAATACTCATTTTTATAATTGCTACCATTATTATGCATAATTATTATGCATAAATATAATTATAATAATAATGCATAATTATTTATTATTTAATAAAATAAGACTCATTTGCCACATATCTTTTCTTGTATCTCTCTCTATATAAAGGGCTTTGTCCATCTTTCTGCACGTCTGTCTGCCCATAACTCTCTTTAAGCATTCTAGGAGCACAATGCAGCAGGGAGGTCAGAGGGAGGGGCGAGCCAGGGAAAAGCAGGAGCTGGGCTCCTTTCTACTGTGAGGCTACTGTAAGAAGACAATTAGATGCACAATGCCATCAAGAAAGTAGCCTCATAGTAGCCGGGAGCCCAGTTCCTGCTTTTCCTCAGCTGGCCCTTCTCTTTGCCCTCCCCACTGTGCCTGGTTCCCAGTGCCCTTAAAGAGCATTATGGACAAACAGACAGACAACCAAAGCCCTGAGGACACGAAGAAGGCGATTAGACTTGAGGTGACATCAAGAGAGCTATGCAAATGAGTCCGAAGAGGAGGCTACTGTGAGAAGACAAATAGATACACAATGCCATCAAGAACTCTGTGCAAATGAATTACAAGGGGAATCCTCTGTGAGAAGAAAGTTAAACACACAACATAATCAAGAAAGTCGTGCAAATAAGTCCCAAGAAAATGCCGCTGTGAGAAGACAATTTGATGTACAATGTCATCAAGACAGTTACCATTCATCCGTCATTCACTAGTACAGGGGTTTTCAACCTTGTTTGGTTGGTGTACCCCTCAGTGCATATTTTGCCTTCAGTCTGATAGATCTTTATTCTATACTGCATAGCTCGAGCATTGTTGCTGCTTACTGCTAAAGTGCTGAAAGATGGAAGTTTCACTTTTGCCTCTCCCCAAAGGCAGCCACAATTTGACACTAAACTACCTAACAAACTCTGAAACCCATGCAACTGACATAGACCACTGTAAACCCATGTTTGAGTTCAGCTTTGTTTTTAATACAGTTATGTACCTTTATATTTATTAACTTTTGTTGGAATTTCATTTTTAAGGCACGTAACGTAAACCAAAGACCTAAGTTTTATAATGCAACTAAGATGCTTAATTTGAATACCAGGTGTTTTGGATATTTTACTGATAGTGACAGTATGGCATAAACATGTGATGCAACTTGTCCATAGTCAGACTGTTCATCAAAGCAGAATTAGGAAGAGAACACAGGAGCTGAGCATCCAGTTACCATTCAGCAACACTAATCTCTATATTCTTCAACCAGTTATTTTTATCATCAGTGTTGGTTAAAATTATTTTTTTAGGCAGAATTCATGTTCTTCACACAAACACCTGTTTTCAGAAGGAAATAAGGTCATTCGTGTGCATACATCAATATTCAGTGCTCACCTGTTCAGTTATCCATCCAGTAAACAGAAGCAAAAAGTTACGGTTTAGGCGAGCAAACCTACACCATGAATAATGGATGATTTAAGCAAACAGTTTAATAGCTGAATGTTCATATATTACATAATTATGAATAATAAATAATCTAATAAAAATAAAAAGTCATGATTAATTCCTGGACTGAATGTAAGGCTGAATTCATACAATAAAGTATTTCTCGAGAGAAGTTTAGCTCAGCCTTTTTAATTATCTGTTAACTGCTTCTAGTTTCATTCCTTTGATCCTACAGATAGTCTTCTTAAAGACCCTTCTTTCTTGAGTTTCCTTCACTCAGAGCTTTCCTGGTTCTGCTTTCCTTCAATCACGACCTAATGATTCATGGAATTATTTGTTTTTGGTTTATAAAACTAATTCAGATGATAATCTTTTAAGGAAAGGGCCAATGTCATTTTTAAAGAAAACACTATAAATTACCAGAGAAGCTGTAGTACAGGGGTGGGCAAAATACAGCCCATGGGCCAAATCTGGCCCATAAGGCCATTCTATCCAGCCCATGGGACCCATAAAAAATTTACAAAATTAATATTTCACTGCCTTTGATTCCTGTCAAAAATGACAGGAACCAAAGGCAGTAGGACCTAGGGGAAGCCCTGACAGGCTCCCACAACAGTAGGGCCCACCTAGCCCCACCTCCGCAGCTAGAAGCCCCAGCTGCGTGGGGCCCAGGATGGTAGTGGGGCTGGGTTACAAGGAGGTGCTAAGCGTGGGGGTGGGGAAAAGCAGCCCCTCACCCATCCTGTGGCTGGTGCCGCACACTGCAGTTGCTTACAGCCCACCTGGGGCTGCCTGTGCCTGCTCCAGACAGCCCTGCGTGGACTGTGAGTGGCTGCAGCAGGAAGTGGCAGCCACAGGGTGGGGGGAGGGCACTTCCCAGCACCCACACTCAGCTTTTCCCCAGGCTCATTCAATGCTCCTTCCCAGTGTGGAAGAAAGCGGCCCTTCCCCACCCCATGGCTGGCACTCCCCACTGCAGACACTTGCAGCCCATGTGGGGCTGTCTGGAGCAGGCTGCAAGCAGCCCCAGGCAGGCTGCAAACTGCTGCAGTGTGGGGCACCAGCCATGGGGTTGGCAAAGGGCTACTTCCCACCCCGCCATGCTCAGCACCACTTTGTACCCCAGCCCCACAACTAGCCTGGGCTCCACACGGCTCCGGGCTCA
This sequence comes from Caiman crocodilus, assembly GCA_030014935.1. NCBI lineage: Eukaryota > Metazoa > Chordata > Crocodylia > Alligatoridae > Caiman > Caiman crocodilus. The sequence goes on from JAGPOW010003447.1 coordinate 11,599,880, forward strand.
CCCATCAGGGCTGCTTGTGGCAACAGCAGCTGCAGCCCCCCTGCTTGCAGCACCAGGCAGTGTTTGCCACTGCTGCCTGTGGGCTTGCCCCGTGTGCGCTCCAGGCAGGCAGAAGCAGCCAACACTGCCCAGCGTGGCACGCCAGGGGGCCACAGATGCTGCTGCTGTGCGCAGCCCCAGTGGGCAAGCCTGGAGCTGGTGCAGAGAACCTGGAGCTGGCAGCAGGAGCAGGTTACAAGCTGGGAAAAGGGAAAAGCGGCACCTCACTCATCCCATGGCCAACGTCTATGCTGTAGCTGCTTGCAGCCCATGTGGGGCTGCCTGTGGCTGCTCAGGACAGCCCTTCATGGGCAGTGAGTGACTGCAGCAGGAAGTGCCAGCCATGCGGTGGGCGAGGGGCCACTTTTCCCCATGCTCAGCACTAGGATTTTTCCCTGTCAGTGAGCAGGGGGTTGAGGCTGTGCACAGCCCCCTCACTGTACTGCAGGGCTGGGTGTAAGCGGACAGGGAGCCAGCAGTAGCAATGCTGGCAGTGCCCAGACCAGAGTGGCAGGAGCGCGGGGTCCCAGCCAGCACGGGCTCTATGGAGTCGGGCCAGTTCCCCCCTTTCCCTGCCGGTGCAGCCCAGCCCGGCTCCACAGACTCCTGCCAGTCTGTGCCCTACCAGTGCTGGCCCTGGGACATGAGACCAGTGTCCCAATGTCTTGGGACCAAAGACACTGGGACATTGGTCCCAAGATGGTGACCAGGAGGCTACACATGTCGCCCACGACAGGCTGCCAAAACTGAGTAAGTGGCCCTCCGCCTAAAATAATTGCCAGCCCTGCTATACTACTAAATATATATTTAATAAAAATAGGCTGCTTACAGATGTGAAAAACAAAACAAAGCAAAACAGCACTTTACTTTCAGCTCAGTACACCCCCGTACTGAGCATAACACATGCCCAAAGGAGGCATCACATTAGTTTGACCCAGCTCACCCAATGTCTGTATAGATTGTGCACCTCAGTGGGGCTTTTTGGTGCTTTTATCTAAAACTGATTGAATCAGCTGTAGATAAAAGTGCCAAAAAGCCGCACTGAAGCCGCACAGATGCTGGGGAGCTGGATCAAACTAACACAGTGCCTCTTCCAGTAAAGCAGTGTTTATTTTTTTCACATCTGTCAGTGGCCATAATGATTTAGTAAAAGCTGGCTGGATAATTTAGTATCTATTTACTGATTACAGAATACTGAGGACAGTGAAGCACAACTGTACTTTTGTTAAACATTCCAGTAAAATTATGTGGGCAAAATCACAAATTTTACTGTCATTTATCAGATTTACTTCATAACAGACATTATTTCCTAAGCACTGTAAATGTGAAATATGCACACAAGATCTTTTCAATCTATCCATGATTAAAATAATGAGAAATACAATTACATGCTTTTTCTCCCCAAAGTGATTTTCTAACAACTTCCTGTCTTGAAAGTTCTTTCTAAAAATGAATCTATAGCACATGAAACAAATGTATTGCATTATGCTGTTAAGACAGACTTTAGTTTACAGTTCTTTTCTGTTTACACTTCTTTCACTATACTACAGCAAAGAGCTACCTAAGCAAATAATTTGTTCAGTGCTCACTATACTGAAACCAATGCAGTTCACTATTTTCAATACATCTAAAATTAGATATGTGGGATTTTGAATTAGTTTACTCAAATTATTCATTGTACTATTTTATAAGCAGATACATGTAAGTCTGAAATATCCTCAAAGACAAATCAGAGGGGGATATTTAAAATACTAATTCCTGACGCAAATTTCCTACTACTGCGATCTGTAAGTATCCACTGGCCCCATCCCAATTTATTAATGAAAATCCAACCAGATTAAAATGCTTACAGGAGGGATAATCTTGTGGTTATGACACAGGACTATGACTCAGGAGACCCGTGTTCCATTTCTGACTTTGATACACACTTTCTCAGCTACCTTAATAAAGTCTTTTCATGTCTTTGTGTCCCAATTTCCCAATTTGTAGGTTGAGGATGCTATTTCTTCCCTTCTGCACAAAGAAGTTCATTATTGCTTGTTAACTACTGCAAGATTCTAGGCTGAAAGTATTACTATATTCATTGAGAAAATTGAAGATAAACGTGCAATAGGATACAGATTGGATTTTAAAAGAAGCCTACAAGAATTAACACCCAAATCCCTCCAAGTCAATGGACACCAAGCACCAAACTCCTCTGCACTCCTTCACCTAGGCAAAGAATAGAAATCAAACCATGTATCATAATCAACAGCAAAGCAGATATATGCTCTAGAGGACTGGGGAAAAGGCAGATGAGATGCTGATGACTGGAATTATGGAATGAAAATTCAGTCTTTCAGGTGTATCTTTTCTAGATTAATCTATTGGGGTCTGAAGACTCAGTCCCTGATCTAGTAAAAAAATTAAGGACAGATTTTAGCATCTTGCCACACTAAGCCTTAAAATCATATGACGGACCAGAAGAATACATTTGTTTCAGGAATAAAAGTATAACACATCAAGGAACTGACAGGTAGAAACCATGTAAGCAACAAATGCTACTCATAAGCTGACAGTCCTTTGCAAAGTATCCTTTTGAAGGGCTGGAATATCTATTCTAAAGATACGTTCTTGTGAAATTTTAAACAAATTACTTTCTTTAACGCTTTTATAGAAAGAGAAGTGCCACAGCAGGTACGTCTAAGAAAATCAATCTATTGGTCTCTAATTCTTACCAAACCTTTGCTAAACATCTACAGCATATGTTACTGTATTCGTGGTTAACAAGATTGGGAACAAAACAAACACAAAAGCTGATGAAAAATGCTGCAAGAATAAAAGAAAGAAATAAAGTAAAGAAATACAAATACTATGTTACTATGTAAAATGGATTCAACAATACTGCCTATGTTCATAGATTTAATGCTCAAAAATAAATAATTATTAAAATCAACGTGACATTCCTCTCTGTAGTTCTCTTCCATTTTTTATCATGTATATACTAAAATGCCAACAATATGTCATGCCTAAGAAACATCCTTTTATCCAATTTTTAAAGTCAGTATTCAACTTAAATGGTAAGTTATATCTCCTGATCTTGTTTTGTAAAGGTTGTACTTGCCACAGGCTTAACACAACTGTTGGAGACGGTATGGAAGGGATCGATAACGCAGTATTACCCTTTGTGATACTGAATCTCTGCAGGACATTCTGGCTTAACTCTGTTGCCTGCACGATCACTCCATACTTTCCCACTGGGAGAGTGGGCTAAAACATAGTAATGGAGTAACAAGACAAGGACAGGTGTGTAAAAATTCACTCTCCTTTCTTGTTCTTCACTTGCTTCCTTTTTTATAAAAGCCATAGATAATACATTGTTCTTAAGATACAGGGTTTAAATTGCTAAGACAAGTATATGCTTAAAACCCCTGCAGAACACAGGCCCTGGCTTCATCACACAGTGTAGATGCACTAGGTTGGGATTGTAATATTAGCAATGAAGTTGAACATTTTTAACAGGAATTATGCATTATTATTTATTGTAAGATAGTACTTTCCAAGTAGGGGAAGAAAGGTTGCACTAAAGAATAAAGACTTTTCCCCCCTATTTTGTTACACGAAGTTGCAAACTGATATTGTTAATCCATCATATATCAGTACAATTTACAATCACGTATGAATCTGGTTAGGCTACAGTAATGAAAGGCTTTGCAGAACAAGGGGAAAAGGATGGAGACCTGCTTGTGTTTTGAGAGGGCATTTTAAAAGAAAGAGGAAGCATTCTTATGCATATAAAGAAATATATATATATTTTTAACCTGTAAAGGGGAACATAGAAAACAGGCAGGAGATGAGAGGTGATAACAAATCAGCAACAGAGGGAATAAAAGACATGAAAGAAGGCATGAGCAGGCTTGTACAAAGCCACGAACATGAAGAAAAGCACCTTAAACTAGAAGGAACAAGGAAAATGGGTAATGCTGAGGATATGTAGGTGAAGGGAAAAATAATCACTGCAACGGGGAAAAAAAACCCACCACGCTTTGGTGTTCAGTATGTCATAAAATTACCTCAGAGGATATTCAAGTGTTTGTTTAGAAAAACTTCAGGGTAGGGGGCAGTTGTGAAATAGTGCTCATATAATTTATCAAATTGAGTAGAGATATAAATATGTATGTATTCTAAAGCACAAATAAATAATTAAATTAATTTTAACCTAGACATTTTAAACATAGTATGAAAGATTACAGTGAGCCATTCAGATACAAATGCTACAAAGATTTTTCTTCCCCACTTTCTCTCCTGGATACATAGCACTATAAGGTTAATAGGATTTACACAAACACTGAGAGGAGACTATGCCATCAAGTAATTCATTTACCACATCAGGGACAATATTAATCTATTATAAATTACTTTTTTCTTTTAATAATATGTGCATTAAGATTTAATTTTAGTTTTATTAAAACTATCTCAATTTACTCTATGACTCCTCTAATTGAATGATCTAATCAGATCAATGTTTTTGTACATCTACAGCACCTTTCATCTGAGGCTCTCAAAGTGTTTTACAAACACTGATTGAGCTTCATAACACTCTTGTAGAGTAGCTAAGTAGCATTATATTAATTAGTAATTATTGGTAAGTTTGGATACAGACAGGTTAAGTGACATACCCGTCACAGAGCAAGGCACCAAGCCTGCAAACATTTATGCACTTGAGTAATTTTGCTTTTCAATGAGATTACTCACAGTAGTAAAGTTAAAGGTACTTTAGTTTTTGCAGAACCAAAGATCAGGTCACAAACACAGCCAGGAACAGAACTCAGTCTCCAGCTTGAATATATTAATGGGATTTGTACTTTTTAAATAAATACTTTTTCTAATATGAATATTGCAATAGACGTCAGTATCCAAAAACTAATTTTATTTTGGAAAACTGCATAAAAAGGTTTATTCATATTTTGTATCCTAAATTCAAATGTGCTTGAAAACAAGCTTTTGTTGATGCCTGGAACATTCTCTCAGCTTATCTGGAGTTTGGGGTGACTAAATGGTGTTGAATGAAGTCAGCTTCTAAAATGGTGCAGACCAAATGTGAATGAAATGGGGAGGAAAATTTGTGGGAGGAAGAGTTTTAGCTGGTGTGATGATGTGAAAGAATGTGAAATTATGACAGTGGCTGAGAATCAAGCAGATGGAGTAGCTGAGAACAGGGGTAAACAAACCCCAAATTGTTTGAGTGAGAACTGAGTAGTAAGTGAGATCTGATTAACCGCAGGGTGATGAGACTCCAGTGAATTTTTGAGTGAAGGGTGTCTGTGAATTCAGTAATTTTTCAAGAGCTGTTGTTCCTTCAGTCAGGGATGAAAAGGGAAAAGAAAAGTTGCACTTCTTTTCCCTCTTTTCTATTCCCTCTGTTTTCCTTACCACCTGTTCTGCTTGTGTGCTCTTGGCCCTCTCATTTTACTTGCTATCTACGCAAATGTATGCAAATAGAAGTAAATTATCTGACCTAATGCAAAATAGAGATCTAGTGAGGTTTTTTTTCCCCTTCAAATATTCCAGCAGATTCATGGTGTCATATACAAAAAGAAGAGCATCATGTTTTATCTAAACTGTCCGTTTACCTGCATTAAAAACTGTCAACTTTTAATTGCACTAGGTGAGACTGCGCAGTGTGCGTCAATTCAAAAATGTAACATTTTACATATCAGTCCAGTTATTTTTAAATTAGTTTTTAAGTATTTTGTTCTCTTCAACTCTTTTCTGCTGTTCCTTTAACTTTGCTTTATTTGCAAGATACTAAATCATAGTACTCTGTACTCAAGGCAGTCTCTGGACACTACTACAGTGTCCCTCAGAGCAGCGATCTGCTGACATCAGATGCAACTTCAAAAATGGTAAAGCCAGTTTTGGAAGTTTTGGGGGTTTTTTTTACTATAAAACAGAGTAATTTTCTTCCCTTTTGCCACTTATGGCAGATAACACAATGAATATTTTTCACATCTAAATAATTAGTTTTCCTGCCTTTCTAGCACAAAATAACTATAAATTTAAATTCTAATAAGAGGAGTTTAAAAATCAGTGTCCTACAAAAAAAGCCATCTTTTACAGTAATTACCAATAGATCTAAATAGAACTTTGGAGAATTTTAGATTTTTCTTTCTTTGCTAGCAACATTACTATATACACAGGATATGAAATGCTTGCTTCTTCTCAAGGAAGCCATGTTGTGGTTATTCTAGATTTTTTCATGTCATTGGTAAGATCTTGAACTATTTTGAAATAAGTACCTTATTCATTCCCTTGGTTAGATGTATACAACGGTAGAATTTATTGCACAGTCTGACCTGCAGTTCCATATTGAGACAAGGAAGAAAGAGCAGTGTGGACAAACACTCTGCATACCATTAGTTCTTCCCCTTAAACCATTCACTGGACACATACTATTTTGTACATAACAAAAACATGGGGGAGAGATTCAAAGGTATATGAGACTCCCAACTTCCTATCTGGCATCAATAAGATTTGAGCACCCAGCTGCCCATTTGTGCCTTTGAAAATCTTCCCTGCCAAGCTTAGGACCTGGTCCAAAACCCAACAGGGGGGCCTTCCATTGACTTTAAATTAGCCTTTACAATTTAGTTGTTAAAGAACTACTTCATCCAACACCAGTGGTGGTCAGCTAAGACTTTATACCCACTCAGTTTCAAACTGAATCAAAGACTTTCCCAACCTCAATTCTCTCCATAATACCCAGTGCTGCTCTGAACCTGCATTTCTCTCATCCTGGAAACAAAATCTTTAGTAAGATAGAAAGAAAAATGAAAGCAGTCTATCTGCTTTGCACTAAACAATTCTTCAAAACTCTTCCATTACCAGGTGTTTTTACTGAGAATAATTACTATAATTATTATTATTATTATATTCTATTCTACATAGATCCTGGGATTATTAGAAATATCCTGAGAGTTTAAGCATACTGGCTTGGATTTCCTCTAACAGGTATAATTACACAATGAATGAAATAAAATGGAGCAATATATTGATGAAAGGCTCAGGACTAACAAGTTCAATTAGATCTAAAACATCGTAAGTTTTTAATGATACATATTATGCCTGTGCAAAGTGGCTAGTATTCAATTTGGATTCAGATTTGGCTGATTCGGGGGACCGTGATTAGATTCGATGATTCAAATCACTGTCCTGAATTGATTCATCTGAATCTGATTTGGAGATTCAGCTGCTGCCAAATCAGCCAGATCTCTGAATCACACAGGCACCCACCTCTCTGTCTGCTCTTCCAGCCCCACCCAGCCCTAGCTCCTGGCTCTTTAAAAATAAAGCCCGCACTCACCAGCTCCTGCACAGCAGGGGGAGGGAGGGGCAATCCCCACTGCCCCACTCCATGTGGGAGGGCCTCTTCCATGAGTCCCTCGAACCCTGACTGCTCTCCCAGCGCACCCCCCCACCATGGTTACTCTCCCTGCCCCAGCTTCTGGTCTTCTAAAAAACAGAAAGAAAAAACCCTGAACTCACTGGTCTCTGCTGCCCCCCACTGCCCTGCGCTGCATGGGGGGGCTCTTCCCCCCACAGCCTCCCAAAGCCCTGAGGTCCCTGCAGCAGCAAGTGCAAGGGGTTTGTTTTTGTTTTAAAGGGCCAGGAAAGTGGGCGGGGGTCGGGGGCTCTCAAGGGGGCTGGGGGAACAGGCAGGGGATGGGGCCTGACAGGGGTCCCCCCAAGGTCCCCTCCCCCCTACTAAGCAGCATAGAGTCTAGGTCTAGCTCCCTGTGGCAGCCAGAGGGGACTGCCTGAATCACCAAAGTTCAGGATTTTGTCCATCCTCAACAGAAAATACGTTTTAAATGTTATTCTGCCTCCTATCTAAATTCTATTGTAGTTTAATGGATTCTCTATTCTTTGTTAGCAAGGTTATTATGTAGTACTGATACATACTGTAGAACCAGGTTTCATTGCTAGGTGTCAATGTTTCAATAGTGGGGGGGATGCATTTCAGTGTACCATAAATAGAGAAAATTGGTTCAATTTTATTTATCCAGTAAGCTTCTGCTTTACAGAATGGGTTGATACAGAACATTTTGCAATTGTTTGGTTTAAATAACTATCATGGACATTAATGAAATGAGCCAAATTCATTTATCCCTTATGCAATGAAGCTACAGATTTTCATGGTGCACAAGTCAGCACAGGATTTACCCCCTACAGAACTGAAATATTATGTGTCTGGAATATAGTTTAGAATAAATAGTAATGTAATATTTTAGTTTAATGCTAGCAACACAGATTGTAAAGCAAAAATATATTTATACATTGTAGTTATTTGATCCCCCCTCCCCATTCAACATAGGGAAAAAAAAAACTCACTCAGCTTCGATTTGAGTACAAAGAGAGGGGCACAGAGACTGTGGCTCTCGCACAAAACTCTGAGCCTGGGGTCAGACACAGTTCTCTTCATGCCCCCTGTCCCCCAAAGATCCTCCCCAGCCCCTATCTGCCAACTGCAGCCTCTTTTCCGTGGTGTCACCCAGCCTCCCCTGTAATGCCACTGCCACCCCATCACTTATCTTCCAGTTGTACCTCTGGCTGGGGCCCAGAGGCAAGGAGAACAGACCATGTGCTGCCTGCAGCCCTGGCCCAGGTATTCAGCAACAGGTCTCGCTCTGGCCCTTATTTCAAGGCTAGTAGCAGATCTATCATCACTGCAATGGCTGCTGCATAGCAGGACTGATACAAGAGGCAGCATATGCTCTGTGTTCCTGCCTCTGGCCAGAATGGGATCCCAGATGAATTGGAGCTGCAACAGGAAGATAAGCAACAGAAGGGGAGCAGATGGAGGCAGAAGCAAGGATCAGGTGGCAAGAGGGAGGCAATGTGAGGATTAGGCAGCAGGAAGAGCAGATGGGAGAGCAAGTGATGTGGGGTAGGCAAGTGCCAGGGAGTGCAAGCACAACAGGGAGGGGAAGTTCAGTGGGCACAGGCATGGGAGGACAGGTGAGAGGGTGGCCAAATGGCAACAGGGACCAAATGGTGGGGAACGTGTTCTAAAGAGGTGGGGGGAGCCTTGGGGCAGAGGCAGGCAGTAGGAGCTAAGGTACCATGAGGGGGACAAGCATGGCCACATGGCCTGTCCCCTGTTTATTGCCACCTGCCCCCTGTTGCCTGTCATATCACTTCACTCCCCTGCCACCTGTCCCTCCCCGCACCTGCATCCCTGCCACTGACCTGATGCAGTGATTGTGTGGGGAGGGGGGCATGAACTTAAGGCAGCTCTCCAATAATTAGATTGTACACATAGAAATTTATAACATTTATAACTTTTCTATGTATAGAAACTAATTACTGGAGGGTCATCTTAAGTTTGAAGTCTTGGATTTAGGTAAACATGGCAGATTTCAATATATTCTAATATAATATAGTATATGTTCAGATGTTTAAAAGCATCTGATTGTCACCAAGAGCTACTTGGATTGGAAAATGCAGCTGGTTAAGGCGATAAGTAAATCGTAGTTTATCTCCAGATATTTATGCTCAGTGGTAAGCCATGCATTAGTTTCATAAAGATATGAATGAAAAAGGATCAATGTTATTATGTAAAAATAATGATACTAAAGGAATCTTGCCACAGTCCATAACTACTTAAAGCTTTTCAAACAATTTCTCAAATCTTAACAAACATAAGATGTCTGATGAAATTTCAGCAAAAAAGTGGTTAACATATATCATAGCTTTTCAAAGCAAAATTGCATTCCACTTTATCAGAAAACTTTCAAATGCAATATTACTTTTCCTTACACACACAGCCTACAACTTACCTAGGGCACTATTTATCATTCAGACAACTTAAGTACAACAAAAAAAAAAAATCACCTTGAGACAAACGAGAAACTCTCTCTTGGGAAACTCAAAACTGTATTAATATGATAAGCAGCAAGGCTTCACTTTTCCTTCATTAACTTTAGCAGACATGTATGATGTATACTTAAAGAAAAAAAAAAAAAAAATCAAGGCTCAAACATGCTCCTGGTCATAACAATCATTGTTGGCTTCTCTAGCTGAACCAAGTTTATTCACTGTTACAATGGTATTAAAATCAAGATGGAAAGAAGTTAAAATATTCAGTCCCCAAAGGGAACTGCTGCACAGATAATCTAATTCAGTTGGGACCACAAAAAGTGCAGGTCAAGTGTTTAGTACCCAAACCAATTATCCAAACATCACTGTTGAAATTGGACCAACTATTGTCTCATCAGCTTTTAGCAACCTTGTTGGAGTCAAAAAGAGACGTGAGGAAGGAAAAAGAAATGCTGAAGTGATTGAGATAAATGGGAAGGGGTGGGGGGAAGAATGCCAGAACTAACAACCTCACTCTGTTGTTCACTTTCTCTCTTGCTAAGATTATATTGTAGATCATTTTTTTAAACAAGTGAAACATGCATATCCACATAATCTAGTATACTATTATATTTATCTGTATTTTTCAGCTGTTACATATACATTTCTTTCTCTGCACTAATATAAAAAAATTGCATGTAGAGAAATCTATAACTATTATATGAAAATAGACATCAAAGAAAACAAGTAGCATAATAAGTAACCAGAAATTAATTTGTCAGGCATTTCAGGGTAAAAATAAATCAGTTCCTTTCATGTAATTAGTGGGGTAAAGGGATAAAAGTGGGTTAGTTAGCACCTAGAGTTGTACAAATGAAGTTTGTTTATTTTTGGAGATGTTGAAATTTTGAGACAATGAACTCTCAAAATTAAACTTTTTAAATATTTCATTAAAAATGGCACCATATTCAAGCAAACACCACAGAAAGTTCTAGTTACAAAGTTTTAAATAGAAATTTGTGACATATGCTGGTTAATGTTTATCCTAATAAACTCACATCAGCATGTTACACCAGAGGCATTGAAGCATTGAAGAGACCTAGAGTTGCTTGCACATCCTGTGCAGAGTGAGCCATCATGCAGAAATCATCTGCCAACTGAAGGTCATAGTGTCCTTCATGGTGAGTTTCATTTTTTCCCCAGAAGTACCCAAAATTGAAAAGCTTCCTGTCCAGTCAATACTGGGTACTGATACCACATGGTAGATCATCTCGGATGAGGTAGATGATGATGGCCAGATTGCCCCCATCCTGTTCACTATCAATCACACAACCTAGTTTGGACCCCGGTCCAGATGCGGAAGGCATCAGTTTCAGACCTTCCACTCTAGACAGTGGAGTTCATATCAAGCAAGAGTCTCAGAACAGTGACAAACTTCAGCAGGCAGCCAACACATTGGAGAATAGTCCACAGAGCTTCACAATTTAAGGAATCAAATGCTTTGGTCAGGTCAATGAAGGTGAGGAACAGTTCTTGATTTTGCTCCTGACATTTTTCTTGGATCTATCTGGCAATGAAAACCATGTCCACAGTGCTCCAACATGATCAGAAGCTGCACTGGTTTCCAGAAGAATCTCCTTGGTGATGGGGTGAAGGCAGTTCAAGAGGATGCAGGCCAGGATCTTATGGACAGGAAGGAAATCTCCCTGTAGTTCCTCACAGTCAGATTTATCCCCTTTCTTGTAGATGGTCGCATTTTTGAGATCCCCAGGGATATCCTCTTCATTGCAAAGGTGGAGGATAAGCTGGTAGAGCCATGATGTGAGCTGAAAGCCGCCAGTATGGTAGAACTCTGCGGGTATACTATCTGGCCTGCAGGCTTTGTTGGTTTTTATCTGTTGAATTGCCTGTTTCAGCTCTCTGATGGTTGGTGGATCACTGAGGGAATCCACTATAAGACACTGCAGGATGACTGGCAGGGTCTTCTGTGATATGGTCATCTCGCGGTTAAGGAGGAGTTTGAAATGCTCCTTCCAATGCAGATGGATGGCATCATTGGCCATTGAGGAGCTGCCTTGTTATCAGAGGGGTTTTTTTTTCCAGTGAAGCAGGGTGAAAGTCTGTAGGCTTCCGTAGGCTATCTTGGTAGCCTGGAAGAAGTTATGTATGTCATGCTGGTCAGCATAGATCTGGATCTTGCGTGCCTTCATCACCCACCAGTTGTTCTTCATGTCACAGATGCATTACTGGACCTCAGCCTTAAGCTAGTGGTACACTGCCATCTTTTGCCAAGCTTGTGGATAGCTTCGCCAGACAATGAAAGCTGCATGCTTCCATTCAAGGAGATCAGAAATCTGAGCATCACTGGCATTGAACCAGTCCATCGTGATGTGAACCCAAAAGTCTGGGAGCAGGTGTCTTGGACAGCAGACTTGAGGTCTTCCCCGAGCCATTCTTGCTGATAGTTCCACTCCAAATTTCATGGTCACATCCAATCTGGACATTGGAAGTCACCCAGGACCTTATCACCCCTGGGGATGGAGTCAAGGGCATGGTCAAGATCAGAGTAGAACCCTTCTTTGACTTCCTCATCAGAATCCAGAATCTTAACATATGTGCTAATAACAGTGGTACATTGGTTTTGGATCCTAAGTGGATCCTTTGCCTGAGCTACAGGCAAAGGATCATCAGCCTTTCATACCCAAAGAGAGCTCAGGGAGCACATCAGCAATCTTGTTCCTGACTGTGAAACCAACCCCATGGATATGGGGGTTGCAGTCTGGTTTCCCTTTCCAGAAGAAGGTATACTCTGGTGATCCTGCTGGGTGTGGTTTCCCAGCCAGCAGAGCTAGGTAGGACAGCCTATTTTGGGGTAACTTTTCTAGCCCCCTCCCCATCAGGGTGAGCAGAGGATATCCTAAAAAGGTCTGTTCAGTTGTGGATGCAGCTGCTGAAGGACACCCCTGTCCCGAGACAGGTGTCCAATGACCATTGCACATGCACCACCCGTGTGCAGATTCTTGACTGGGGGCCTCCAGGTATCGAAGCCTTGCCCCCGTAACAAATCTTCCATCACCACAGGGCTTTTGAACCTGAGAGAAACCGGAGCATGGCATGCTTAACATAGGGACTCCAGTGCGCAGTCAGGTCCACACTATCTTGGTGGTTGACAGCTGGGTTCAGTGGCATGGTGAATGACTGGGGCCACTTCTCTGTTGCAGCTTTCTTCTGCCTTCACAGTCACTTGGGCCACAGCCTTCCTCTGTCTGCTTAGATGTTGAGGACTTCTTGGATCATTCTTTGTCTAGAACATCCCCCTCAGCCCTACTGCCATGGGTGACCCTACCAGGAGCATAAGCTCCAGATGGCATCACTCTCGGGGTTCATTGGAACACGCAAGCCTCTCCACAACAAGGTGACAATACTCAGAGAAGTCATACACATATCAAAATAATGTGAATACAATAGTGCTAACCAATTTAATTAGTTTTTTTCAGCCTCATTTATCACAGGGCATATATATCAAAAGGTAGGCAAGAAGTAGATATATAGGCAGACTGATTCCTGGGAGATTTACTTGCCTTGTATATGGGTCCAGGAGCAGCAGTATGTCAAGCTGCCTACTGCAGATACTTTCCCTTCTTTGGTGATTGAGAAGAGGGTGGGGAACAGGGGACAACGGTGAGGCATTATGAAATGCTGGAGAAAAGAAAGACCCCCTGTAACACTGTTCAGATATTACACACTGAATGTTGTGCTGGAGAAATTCTTGTTTCATCATGGAATGTTTCAGTAGCACTTGTGCTACTTGGAGTCCTTGTGCCATTTTTGTCACACTAGAGGCAGGATGCTCATCTGTATATGAGGTTTTTGGAGTGCTATAAGGACTCCAAAATATGATATTCCCATTAATATTTTAAGATTGCAAATGGACATTAATTAGAAAGGGTAACCACATGGTTTTCACTACTTTCTATACACATTTTAATGATCGAAGTCTACACAAAATGTTAAAAAGTAACGTCAAATGTTCCCCTTAGAAGTGGTTGTGTTCTAGTGATATTGTAGCCATGACAGTCCAGGAATTATGCAATAGGCCAGGCTAGTTGTGGTACCTGATAAAGAATGTTTTGTATTCAAAAGCATTTGGGATAGTTTAGGTCTATCCCAACCATGCAGTTGGCCCCGTATTACCCACAACAACGCTTGCCTCCCCCTCAGATGTCACTATTCAGTAAATATTCTTATTAGAGTTTTCTCTTTTGTCTTTCAGAAGCTAACCACACAGCAAAATGCAGGTTCTTAGTACCATCTACAATACTACTTGTTGGTCACTGATGGACATGGAAGAAAACAAATAAAAAATGCTGCTTTATCGGAAGTGGAACTATGCCAGTCTGACCTGGCTCCCCGGCATCTGTATACATTTTGCACTTCAGCAAGGCTTTTTGACACTTATCTAATAGCTGATTCAATCAAGCTGTTAGATAAAAGCACCAAAAAGTCCCACTGAAACATGTGATCTATACAGATGCTGGGTGAGCCAAGTCAAACTGACACGGTTCCTCTTCTAGTCGTTCATTGTGCTCGGTGCAGGTGTGCACCAAGTTGAAAGTAAAGCACTGATTCCCCCCACCCCACCAATGTTTCACCAGCCGTTGTTCCAAACAAGAATTGTGTATAGATACCTTAAAATAGCAACAGCAGGTGTTCTGACAAACGTTACATATTCCATATTTATGGGATGGTGCACCTCATTTTGTAGTAACTAGAAACCAAACTCTTTTTAGCAAAATACTGCTTATATGCCATATCAGCACCAAAATGCTTTTATTTTATTTTATTTGGCTTTTAAACTTCACTCAAGATTTTTCTATTTTTTACATAATCTGATAAAGATCAAGTAAATCAAGAAATAGCATGATTAATGCATTTCTTCTGAGTCATATTAATTGCATTACTTTTCATCACATAAGCAAATGTTTGCAACAAAATCATGTTCAAAAGAGAAGGCTGTCATATGTTTCAAAGACACTTTCATGAACGGATATATTTATTAGAATATTAAAACATTTTAGGCAAAGTGTTAGTCTACAAAATAATTTCATGCATGAGAGTAATCACCTTCAAGATATCTAAACATCTTTCTTGCAGAATAATTCTTAGCTCACAATTCACAAGTTCTCTACAGAAAATATTGCAATGTATGAACTAATAAGAAGCCAATATCAGGATATTCATGGCTTACTAACAAGCGTAGCAGGGATGGACAGAGCTAATTTAACTCTGCCCCGCTGAGTCACTTTAGCTGTCCATCTACACAGAATGCACCTAATTAGTTGGTATCAAAAATACCACAGCTTGAGCAATGGGTAAAATTTATGAGCAAAAAAAGGAATCCCATTAGGATGAGACATTCTAATTTCCATTTACTAAACATTAAATGCAATATTTTGTTTCAGATTAACTAACGACTAATGAATGCCTTATTTAACAGTATTCTCATAAACTTGGAGTGAAGAATTCTCTCCGAGTGCTCAGAAATATCTTTTCATTTGAAATTCTCTCATAATAAATTATATCATAACGTGCTTCCACCTGCATATATAATGGAATATTCAACTATAAAACGCCATATTAAAGTAACATTAATGGTCTGTCTTCAACCCTTAACACATAAAAGTAGGAACAAAAATCCAAGCTGACACTGTGGTATTGGCTTTTGCTATTGTGCGCCACAAAAAAAAAACAACCTTCCATCAGACACAATGGTTTAAATTAAAATAAGAATATCAGTCCAGATTTTCAGCCTTGACCCCAAGTGTCCTTGCTGCAGTAGGTTTAAATAGGCTTCTTAGCAATACTTTAACAGTTTTTGTGCTTATCTCTCTCTAACTTGAAGGAGAAGGTGTGGTCATAAAGAAGAAAAAATGTGTAATTTCCTCCTTTTCAGCTGGATTAAAATTTGTATTTTCACTATAGTCCGTAAAAATCTGACTGTACCTCTTAGTTAGGATCTAATTCACCAAGTATATTAGAGAGACATAAGTATTATAAATCCCAACAGCTGCTTTAGCATTTTCAAGCATTGCAGGCTTGTACAAATATCAATTTAAGGTATGTCTTAACTGTTTGCCCAATCTATGCTCTCACCTGGTTTTAGCTAAAGTTCTTCACCTCGGTTTGGAGGCTCTTTATGCCATACCTAGTCTAGCTTACCTGGCTGGATACTAGTTAGAGCCCAAACTTCACTGCAACTCAGACTAGAACCCAGCCATTTCGCAGTGAGGATGCAACTACGCTCACTCGAGTGCTTATGGTTTTCCACCTTCCTTCCTAGAGTTCCACTGAAGGACAGGCAGCAGTTCCTCTCCCTGCTACCCACATTTTGTTGTTGTTGGTCTTTTGTGTTTAAGAGTTCTTCTTCTGTTTTTATTAAGAAAGTCTTAAGAAGGAGAGCATGAGAACAAAGGAAACACTTGTAGAAAAGAAGCTCCAGAAGCAGTGCTGGGGTGGTGAACAGAATGGTTTCCAGATCTGAGTGGGTACTACAAAAAGCAGGACATGAAGATTTCATTGAGAAATAACATAATAAAATAATATGAACCTTCTTGAAAAGTCAATTTTTGTATAACCTTTACATTCTTGAGTAATCACTGGTGACTATCATTGTTGCCATTACAGTGTTGGAGAGGCCTAGATGTCATTTATCACATTCAAGAAAGTTGATATGGAGAGTTAAGAAGAGGGTGAATGGACAAATTCAACTACAGTGGAGGGTCATTCTCATTTTCATGTCTACCCTCTATAATTCTATTTGCTACAAGTTAATATATTAAATAAACAATGTGTTTAATGAATATCTTCACATAAAGGAATGATTAAATTGTGCTAAAAAGATAATTTCATAAAACATATCATTATTTTTTAAAACAAGTTTTTTATACTGTTTGTAGCAATTCTTTGGAAACTTAAAACTTAAATGTATTTCTTTACCAAATTATGTCCCTGTCTTGCATGTGAACACATTGGCTGGCTATAATAGGATTGCTCGTGAGTGTCAGGCTTCTGGCATTGATCTTTTTTATAATAGAAAAGAGAACACAGAAGCATTTGTTCCCGGGGGTGAAAAACACATATAAAGAATCGCATGGTCTTTGAGAAGAACAATATAAAAAAAAAAGGAGTTAGATCAGAACTGTTGTCAAATCAAACACCATAGTATCCCTTTTCCACTCATGACACAAACTGTCAGAAGCTGCAGCAATTTAGGAGTTGTGTTGAATAATCCATCTTTGACACACAGTTATAAAAAATAAATGTTAATATTTAGAATTAAGATAAAATACCCATTTTAAGAGTGTAAAGGATGTTTTTGTTTACAATTTCTCTTTTTTTCTGTGGATTTGTGTCATGACCCTGTTAAATCTCACCTATTATTAAATAACATCTAGCGCACCGTAAATGAGACTTTGCAGCAAGCTAGAGAGAAAATATTTTTGTATATAATATTTTTGGTTTGTTTTAAAGAAAACGCCTATAACTAAATATTACCATCTTAGAATAGTTTCGCAGTGCTTCTTATCATTGTTTCACAGAAGTTCATGTAGGTTGAGTGCTTAAACACAAGAATACAGTATTATCTTCACTTTAAAGATGTGAAATGACCAATATTCACACAGGCAATGTGGCAAATTAAAGAAAAACATTCCCAGATCTCTCAATTCCTAGGCTTCTTTTCTTGGCCATCTTTTCTAGTGTGGTTATTAAAATTACACATAATCACACTGAACATTCAGAAACTTGTCTTTTGTACACCAGTCCAGTTTCAACCTATACAGCAGAAATCTGACTTACTCATCTCCCCTCCCTCATACTCACATGCAGGCTACTAAGCTTTACATAAAACTATATCCCATACAGGCCACTTTTCTATTCATCTGTCCATTATTCTTCTACAGGAAAAAAAAAAAAATCAGTATATTGCATGCGATATTCCAAAATTAGCTTTGACCCAAACCTACTTCCAATATCTAAGTCTGAACAAAAGATCATACACTCCTCGTCTTACCATCAGATACCTCCAGAATGATTTCCAGAACTAAATCCCAGTCTCCCTTTCATAGTCATCTTTTGATAAGAAGAAACCCCTACAAAATAAAGATCCATGTCCACAGTGCACAGACGTGGTTCTCATCATAAAAGTTGGTTACTTAGAGAGACGTTTTTATGCTCTGTCTCCCTAAGAGATGCAAATAGCCCTCAATTACCAACCCACTTTCTATTCATATAAGAATTGTGATGATATTTTAATATACATAAACCTCCTTAATAGTTCATTCAAAAAGCTGGAGGTGGAATTTACCAAAGTTACATGGTTTTCTATAAGCATTGTAGTTTAGATTGATAGCAAACAGAACACGCATTTGCCCTTTGGTGGGAGGCAAATCTTAAAGTGGGTTCCACCACTTCAAACCAGTCTGTGAGTGCTAAACTTCTGTTCTGTTGCGGGTATAACCAGTTTCCGATCACTTATAGTACCTAGCCTGGATGTTCCTCCACACAGAGTGGCATCTTCACTGCACTACCAAACAGAATTGAGATCAATGTACCCAAAGAAACTTTACACCCTAACAAGATTTCAAATTAGTATAAAATTTTACTAAATACTAAAATTAATGGCATATAAATTAAACACTTAGATCAACTTTTTCTTAAAAATATGTCCTTACTCTGAGCACTTCTGGCGTTTTTGAGGGAAAATATATTGAAGCAGAAGTTGTTATAAGAAGGAGATCTAGTCAGCTTATAATAGAACCAAACTGTAATATTAATAATGGAGCTATCCTGACAGCTCAGTAATTAAAATTAACATGTAAACCCTGGGATTTTTTCAAACAGAACTGATCTTCCCATCTTCACTTTTCCCATAAATCTTCTCTCCTGAAAAAACTTATCACCTATAAATCTTTTTCTAAAATGAAATAATCAACCCCAAAATGCAAGGTGCCTATGGCCAAAAAGTGTTCAGATGCTTCATAATTAGAGATAAGGTTCAACTGAATTTCAACCATCCCTACACAGGTATCTCAGGAAGATTAAAAAGATGGAAATAAGCCTGAATCTACAATTCAGTCTGAATATTCAAATATTTTTAATCAATTTGACTAGGATGGGCCCAACTTAACTGGTAGCCAGCAGAATAAATAACTCAATTCTATTTTATAGCATTTCTACACATCCCAGTAGTGTACTAAATGATGTAAAATATTTATCACATGTGGTCTCTTTCTGTGTCTCAAGTTCTCTCTAGGAAAAGAATGGTGGAAGGAAATTTTGGTTTTATAAGTCAACATACTACTATGGAGTTACAGTTGAGAAAGCAAAAGAAACAAGTCGCCCTTTCTCAAAGAACAGAAGGTGATTAATGTTTGTGGTATTTCTTTGTCAGAGAATGTTCCAAAGCTCCCAATTTAAATCTCTTAGTGCTTTCAGACCACAGATATGAATTAATTGGACTGAGCATGGTTTCCAAGTAGCAAATAAACGCTAACTGAAAGCACTGAAAATGCCATGTTTGCGGCCTTAGTGAATGTACACAGCAAAGTTTGGTGCAGGTCCAGTGCTTATGCAAAGTAGCTAATTTCTAATGTTATTCAATCATTTCATATTTGATTATTTGTATAAACTTCACATTTTCATAGCAAAATAAGAGTGGAAACAGAATGTTTCACATCTAAGTATTGAAAAAAATCAAATCAGAAATTGTTAAGAGAGAAACTCGCTTCAGCAATTTTGATTGCTGTTGTTATCAATAAACAAACCACCTTCATTTCACTTTGATTTACTCCACCTGTGAGCTATGCAACATCTTTTTCTTATCTGCAAAGAAAGACCCTTTGAAATACAAACCCAGAAGGAGTAGTAAGATGAAGGGCACTCTGCACAACATAAATGGATCCCGTGTAAGATTTTGCCCTGCTGGAGCAAGCTGTCAAATTATCACAGTGTCAACCCTACAACAGTCAACAAAACACTTCCATTTTCTAATAACCCTGGATATTATAAATCATTTCATTGCATAAATTCAAATTATGACAGTACAGATATACACATATAATATACATGACAAAGTGGTGAAATATACGGGTGTCAGTTGGTACTTGTTTAGGATGAGAGCATTATTCATGACTGACAAAGTTATGAATGAGCTTTACATATTATTCCAACAGTGTCAATAAAACCTTTACATCACTACACATCTTGTATTTTTCCTATGCCACTGTGATAGCTTGTAGCACTAGGAAGCAGAGATTTAACTGCCTTGCCAAATCCAACCGCTAACTAGCAAATATAAATATGAGCTGGAAGGACAGCACCTTTAATTTAGGGGAAATCCACTCTGTATGACCTTCTTAGATTGAAAACTACATGGTGAATGGTGGGCAGGGGGAGAAAAGGGGTGGATCCATAAGCAGAATTCAATTGTGACAGAGAGTGCCCTAACACATGTACATTACCCTTAGGAATAGTAGAATGGCAAGCCATGCTGGAATCAAACATATATAGGAAATATGTCACAAGGGGGAAGATGAATCATAATTCCACATTACCCATGGAACTTCTCTTTCTAAACCTAGTAACTCAGTATTTCTACATGGAGGGCTGACTTCCATCTTCACTGTGGACATCTGTATTAAGTGTTAATACCTAAAATTAACACTTAATTTTTTAGGTGGGAGTTAAGTGTCCCACTTAACTTTCTAAGCTATAGCCACCACTGATAGCTGACAGTGAGATGTCATCTCCTCCTCTTTTATAAAATGCACCAATTATAGGTTCCCCAGCACAATTTATCTATGCTTAGAGCCCATTTTAGTACTAGGTCTGGTGTGTTTTCTTGCTGGAGGGCAGAACCAACAAAGCAAGAAAAGCTGTTCATGTAAGCAGAAAGGTCCTGGGAGACAAAAATCCTAAACAGCCTTCAAAAGGAAGTTGTTCTCACAAAACCTTATTCATTTAAAAAATAAAATAAAAACAGAAAACAAAACCAGAAGTTTCTGTAAAACTAGAATACTTGTATTAGTCAGAGCACTGAATTCTGCCTTTAAAGGCAACTACCTATGCCTAGATAGGATGTCTGGATGGAGTACTATGCAGCTCTTGTTGAACAACCACTTTATAAACATCTTAAGGACTGAGTGATTACTGAACAGTATAGAAACAGCTCTGAAAGACTGGAAAGCTTGTGAAGATGCTCTTCAGGCCATACAATCATAGTGCATTTCTACATAGGTGGAAGAGGTTCCTCTAGTCCAATAATCAGGACCACATAATTCCATATCCCAAAGTCTGTACACTGACAAATTATACCAGATACTATGGGCTATGTAAGATATGGACACAGTTTGGCAACAATATTTAATCTGTGCTTCAGAAAAGCCTGTTACAGCTTAAATTAACAATAAAAAACTGAAGTAATTGTTCTCCAGTGGGATTACTGTATTTATTTGAATATAAAACAAGGTTTTTTCCTTTCAATCAGCATAGAGGAAAAAGATCATCATCTTATATTTGCACACAAGGAAACTTCATTAAATATATTGCCAGTCATTAAATTGTTACTAAAAGCAGCATGTGCTCAATAATGGAAACCAACTATAAAATGGATCAAATGCAGCCAAGACTGAGCATGACTAAGACATATGGCCCATATTGGGAAAACATGCTGATGAACCTCTCTCTCTCTTTTTTTTTTTTTTTAGGAAATTTTTTGGTGTCCCAAGTCAAATCATTCAAGTCCCAAATCCATGAGTCATTCAAGAACCATATGTGCCCTTGCTACCAGGAAGCATCCTCCACCCCCGCCTAGGGCTTCAGATGCTTCCAAATCCTTTGGCAGGCATCCTACTTGCAGGCCCAAGCTTGGCGGTTTGGGGTTTGGATGCTCCTGAGTTCCGCTTGCCCTCAGCCATATGGCTGCAGAAGCAAGCTAGGAAAATGTCTCCATTTCCATAAAGTCAGCACGTAGCCACGATCTCACTGGATGTGCAAGTGGGAAGCTAATTATACATTACCTGAGTCAGATTACTACCCCTGCTAAGGAAGTTGTTCACCCCTGCCAGTAG
The DNA here is from genome assembly GCA_030014935.1 of Caiman crocodilus. Classification (NCBI taxonomy): domain Eukaryota; kingdom Metazoa; phylum Chordata; order Crocodylia; family Alligatoridae; genus Caiman; species Caiman crocodilus. The sequence goes on from JAGPOW010003447.1 coordinate 11,621,884, forward strand.
GAAAACCAGCTTGGTCACGGTATTTCCCCTGCCAAGTAAATACGATGAAACTAACACAATGACAAGTTAATGGAGCCTATCTAAATGAGGACATAACAGTGCCCACACTCAGTACCTCTCAGCAGCACCAGTTTTTAAAGTTATGGTGAATCACTATATAGAAAACATTTTGACTTGCTCTTCACTCCTAAAGCTGAGCTGTGCCTTACTTTTCCATTTCCAATAAATTCTGTTTCTTTAACAGCTTTAAATGTGTGGCAAACATCACCAAACAGGGCCCCAAACAGTTCAGTGAGTACCCTCTGCCATTCCCTCTGAAGCCTGACACATGTTTAGTGTGACCCCAGCCTCCATGAGGTAGATGAAGACCAGGTTGCCCCAAGCCTCATCTGCATATAAATTTTTGGAGGGTTCCAGGATTCATGACAAGAATACCCAGTTCCAGTCATGAGTGGGGAGTCTAATTAGCACATGGATCCTTTGTAGGGTGTATTTCGAGTGTGTACACACACACACACACACACACACACACACACACACACAGTTGTGCTGAGCTATGTGGTCACCATGGCTTGAAATGCTGCTGATTCTGCTGGGGCTCAGCCCAATGAACGCTATAGTAAATCAGGAGTGTTTTGGCTTTGGATGACTATAATGCACAGTTTGAACTGGCAGGAGAAATACCATAGCCACCAATGTGGTTTTCCTACTGGCTAGGGAAATCCATGAACATTGCAGGGGGTAGTACCCTGACAGAGGTAATGCATAGTTACCATTACTTAATCTTCCAGGGGGAAGATTCTGGTGGTACACTGAGTTTTTTGGAAATGGGAGACTCCTCCCTAGCTTGCTCCTGTAGCCATGTGGCTGAGGGCAAGTAAAACTCGGGAGCATCTGAGCCCCAAGTCTCTAGGCTTAGGCTCCATGTAGGATGTCTGTCAAAGGATTTGGAAGCTTCTGATATGCCAGGCACGCGGGGAGGATGCTTGTTGGCAGCAGAGCCACATAGTTTTTGAACGACTCGTGGATTTGGAACCGATTTGGCTGATTTGACTTGAGACAAAACATTTCCTTAAAAAAAAAAAAAAGATTCCAGGGAGGGGAAGCCAGACTAAGACTTCCAGAAAAAAAACAGGGAGCTCCTGGGGAAAAAGCCAGGGAAGTGAGAGAGCTAGGGTCAGATGGAATTTAGAACAGAGAAATACAGCTAAAGAGACTCCCAGAGGGAGACCTGCAAGAAACAGAGATCTCAGGAAGTGAGATAGACCTGAGAGAGTAGAGTCAGGATCCTGAGAGCTGGAAGCTAGAAGATGAAAACTGACAGCTGAGAATGGATTCAGAGACCAGGTGAGAAGGAGGATTGTGTGTGGGCTGAGCAGCAGGGAACCCGAGGCTCCTTCTCAGAGTCTGGGAAAGACTCAGCACTGTGAGTTAACCCTTGAGAGATTGGATGGATGGTTGATGCTGCATGCGGACTGAGTTGTGTGTCTGTAGGTGAAACAGAAGACTGTTTGAGAGAGCAATCCCCAAACCCTCTTCAGTCCTATATCTAAGTAGGTACAAAAGTGCAGCTTAAAAGTGTGTTTATTAGAGGTGCACTGACATATGAGTCCATAGAATACTGGCACCAATAAAAGGAAAATTGACATTATCACCAATCTGCTTTTTTTGGCTGATGTGACTGATAATGTCACTAATAATTGCCATAAGTATGCACACAGCAGCAGCATACACATGACCAGCAGTGCAGCCTAGCAGCTTGGCTAGATGTGCCCAGTTGGTAAGTGTGCTGGGTGGAAGGGCTGTGGGGGAAGAAAGGGAAATGGGGGGGATCAGACTGAGGCCCCTGCAGTGAGGGAGAGAGTAGGGATAGGGCAGGCACTGCACAGCTGGGGTGAGGTAGGGTGGAGCTGGCAGCTCATCCATGGGGAGTGAGGGGGTGGGAAGGGAGGGGTGGCATGGGGGCACGTGTGGGGTGAAGGCAGGCTGCCCACTGCACTCCTGTGCTTGGGGGCTGTGCTGGGCTCTTTATGGCATCTAGACTTGGGCTGGACAGGACAAGTGGTAGCGGCACTGGGAGAGGGGATATGAGGGGGTTAGAGCCACTGCTGCAGCCCCACCCATAGCCTCCCTCCCAGTGCCACTGTTTCCCATGCTGGCCCAAGTGCAGCCGCTGGGAAGAGCCCGGTGCTGCCCAGATATGTGCAGCGGCAGCCTGCTCTCACCCTTCACACGGATCCTGGAGGTACACATCCACCATGCCTCCCCCTGGGGTGCACAGTGTTGGCAGCTGCCCCCCTGCCCACTCCTCTTACCCCACAGGTAAGCTGCTCGCTCCATCCTGCAAGCAGCCCTAGCAGGGCAGCACCTGCCCCAGCCTCATTCCTCTCACCATGAGGACCTTGATCTGCTCCCCCCATGTCCTTACCTTCCTCCCCCATCCCTTTCCCTGAAAAGACTTAACAGCCACTTCTCTGGAAGCTACCAGGCTGCATATCCGCAATCAGATCAGTATCTGCCAATATAGCTGGTAAATAATCAGCCATCGGTAACACCCCTAGTGTTTATGGAGCAGCTGTATTAAACCTTGTAGCAGTTTCAAAAAAGGTAAAAATGCCTCAATTCTGCATAAGTCTATGACTAGCTGAAGTACAAAGTCAGTTTGCAAATTTTCCCCTCACTTCTGCGTGCTCAGGGAGACAAAGGTCTGACAGTAAGCAGATGGAGGAAATGGCTGCAGGAGAAGGAAGTTGGGGAAAGGGAGCAAAAGCAAAGGGGGCTACTTGAACCCAAAGATTTATTTTCCCTTCTGTAGCAGTGTATGGGGGACAATTTCAAGGCAAAGCTCCAATAATAAGATTCTATATCTGGAATATCATAAAAAGTGTGTACATTTTTCCATATATTGAATCTCACTGGGGGAGGGAGTCATATGTTCAGGATTGCCATATATTCAACTAAATGCAGTATACTACTTGATGTTCTTGCTGAGATCAAAAGCTAAGGTAAGAGGAAGGTTCTCTGCATTCTCTAACAAACAAAAGTTACAGCATTTTTATTAGACTATTTAGCATTATTCAACTCACCTTAAACAAAACTACTGGATCTAGCAACAGAATGAAAGGAAGATAAAAGTCAAGGCTTAATGTTTAGGGGCCCCTCTACATATACAGGTAAAGGCACAACAGGACCTAATACATAATCCACACAATCATGCCTCCATGCAACATGTACATGGCAGGAAGAATCATTGTGGGATCATAATAATATCCCACTGCACCTTATCAACAGTAGAGGTGCACTGATATATTCGTTGTATATCGGATCAGCACCAGTAAAAGGAAAAGTAACAAATTGGCTTTTTTTGGCCAGTGTAGCCAATAATGCCACTGATAAATACTGCATACATGTGCGCAGTCACAGCCAGGAATGCAGCCTGGCAGCTTGTACAGCAGTATCTAGCTTCTAAGTCGGAGGGGGGGAGGTGGGAGGGCGTGGGAGTAGGGAAGGTGTGTGGAGGGAGCAGACTGAGGCCACTACATTGAGAGAGAGAGAGAGAGAGAGAGAGAGAGAGAGAGTAGGGCAGAGACAGGCATTGCCCAGCCAGGGTATTGAATGCAACCTTGGGCCCGGGTGCATGAGTAGAGTCATGGGCAGCTCTTCCAGGGGGCCCTGGAAGGGAGAGGGCAGCTCCCCGCCACTGTGTGCACCCCCCAGAAGAGGTGGGGGGGGGGAGATGTGTCCACTCAGGGCAGGGAGAGGCAGGGTGGGCAGTGGTGACACTGGGAGGGGTGCCTATGGGGTGGGTTACAGCCTCTCCAAAATTTGCTGTAGCCTCCTGTAGTCACCTCTCAGCACCATCGCCAGCTGCCCACCTGCCTGCCCCAAGTGCAGTCCCAGACCAGCCCCTCACCAGCAAAAGGCCAGTGCAGCTCCCAGCCCCAAGCCTGCCCTTATGCCACACACAGATCTGGGGGGCAAATGCCCACCCCTGCCTCCCTTGGGGACATGTGAAGCAGTGGAGAGCCACCCTCCTCTCCAGACAGGTTGCTGACAGCTCTGCTTTGCACCCCAACCTGGGACTGCATTCACCACCCTGGCTAGGCAGTGCCTGCCTTTGCCCCTGCCCCACTCCCTCCCTCACCTTGGGGGCCTCAATCTGCCCTCCCCACACCCCATCTCTCCCCAAGCTGCCTTCCCGCCCAGAGATTAGTTGGCTGGACGCTCCTCTCCAAGCTGCAGGCTGCATATCACTTATTAGATCAGTATTGGCTGATATGGCTGGTTAATAATCAGCCATCAGTATTGGCCAAAAAATCTTTATCAGTGCACTCCTAATCACCACTGCTGAATCCCATTGCGTCTCATCACAATTTCAGACTCCCCCACTCCAGCTGCCACAGCTATGAGTCCTGCAGCTTATAGGGCATTAAGCAGGTGCAGCACTCCCAGAGCTACCCACACTGTAAGCCCAGAAGCCAACACGGGCTGCCAGGCTTGCAGCAAGGGCTGTTTACCACTGTGATCCCCTACAGCCAGTGAGGCTTGCAGTGACAGCAGTTCTCCCCACAGCAATCCCTGCAGCTGACAAGGCTCACAGTGGGGCTTAATTGGTTGAATGTGTAGCTTGATTACAAATTAAAGCATGCTTACCTGGATAATCATGCCTTAAGTGCAACATGTAGCACAGGCCAATGACACACTTAAGTCAGGTTAAAGATTCATAGATGATATGATCAGAAGGGACCTCAAGATCATCATGTCTGACCCCCTGCCTAGGCAGGAAAAAGAGTGCTGGAGTCAGATGACCCCAGCCAGATGCTTATCCAGTCTTCTCTTAAAGACCACCAAGGTAGGGAAAAGCACCACCTCCCTTGGAAGCCCATTCCAAATTCTGGCTGCCCTTACCATAAAGAAGTTCTTCCTAATGTCCAGCCTAAATCTGCTCTCTGTCAGCTTGTGACCACTGCTCCTTGTTACCCCAAAACACACCCTGGTGAACAGAGCATCTGCCTTGCTGCATCCTGCTAATGAATTTGTAGGTTGGTCACAAGATCACCTCTCAGCCTTCTCTTGTGGAGGCTGAAAAAGTCCAGGTCCCTTAGTCTCTCCTCATAAGGCTTGTGCTGTAAAACCCTAACCATACAATATGCTACATGTACATATTCTTCAGTACAAATAAATACATTTATCTTATTTTCCTAGTGACAATGAAATATAAAGTACAGAAATATAGATTTGCATGCTGTAGATGTCACTGGCACAGCACCTTAATCATTACATTTACAGCCTTAAACACAGACAATTTGACCCTCTATGCTTATTGTTAGCATGACCATGCGGGGTACTGCCTATTCCCCTGGTACTCACCTGCCATGACTTCAATCTTATTAAAAAAATGGGGATGGAAGATATGTTGCAATGATCATTACCCACAGAAGGACCACACTAGGTCTATTTCATAATCTAGGTGCTTTTTTATTCTTTCTTTTACAGAGAACCAGAGGGGAGGCATGAGCTCATCTGGTTTGTTCCTGGGATCACCCAAGTGCTCCAAAGAAGATCCCTGGCACCACAATTGGAATGGTAAATGTCAATAGGCGTCTCGCCAGCTTGCGGCTATGTCCTCAATCAGTCCCCGCAGGGTCCAGTCTGAGTCCCCCGCCATGCGTAGGGTGTCTCTGGGCTCCTTCTTATCCAGGTTACTTGCTGTAACCCCCAACACTCATAGTCCTTGCTCGTTCCCAATAATAAAGAGAAAGTAAAGGGGGAAGAAACAGGGGTTCTCTTTCTTTTCTCATGTCTCAGCTCCCCACCGCTAATTACCTCATTAGAAGCTTGTTATGGGCCATGCCCAGTCTCTCTGGCTGCATGCTGTGCAGATCCGGGAGTTCGCCTGTGGTCAGGTCCACGGATCTTTGCCCCAGCTTCCCTCTCCCCTCGAGTTCTGTGTGCTGGGCCAGGTCTCTTCAGGGGACTGGGCTGGTGACCCCCATCACCTTTGGCTTCTGAGTTGCCTCACTGCATTACTGCGTGAAGCTGCGGCTTCTCCCTGTGCAGTGGCTCTGTTATCCCCAGACTCACTGCCACTGCTGTGTGCTCCTGGTAGGTGGCGAGGGTGGGCTGCTGGTGTCCCTTGGCCCACGTTGGCCTTGCATTGTGGATCTCTCCTTCAGATCCTTCTTTGCGAGAGTCCCCAGACACTCCTCTCTTCTCTGGTGGTGCCCAAAGGCATCCTCCTCCTCATATCCCCAGGCACTGAGTCCCATTGGCTCTCCATGGGCATGGGGCATCTCCTTACTCTGCCGAGACATTATCACTGCCAGCTGAGGGATTTCTCAAGTAACAGGGCTCCAGTCAGGAACCCTGTTACACTTATAGAAAGAGCACCAAAACAAATACTTTTTAAACGTTTAGACGTAACAAATCTTCTTTCAAGGCAAACATGGAACTCCCATTACTGTTAACCTAAATTATATTGTTTTATACATTTTGATGTATCAAAAAATACCTGTCCATGACTCCAAAAGTTTCTACAGCTAAGTGACAAAAATAAGAACAAAGTGCAAAATATAAAAAGCAAAAATGGCTAAGGTGAGAAAAATACATCCTTTTGAACTCTAATGGGCCATGAAATGATGTTTTGAGACAGGGCCATGTTTGCAACTTAGATGTGGGCACACAACTAAGATATAGAAGCCCCAATTTTCTTGTACATTTGTAGGGGTTTTGGTCCTCTAAATTTGATACATACATTACTTTACATGCACACTTTAAAATAGGAGCAACGGTTTATACCTTCACTTTGTGACACGATAGAAGACTGTAAATGCAAGCAGTTTTGTACAAATACCTTGTGTTTATAATAATAAAATACTATGCAACTGAATGGCCAAGGCAGATTGAATCCAGCTGATCTTGTTGGAAGAACAGTCCTGTATTTGGATGGAAGACCACCTTAGAATCCCAGATACTACAGATACGAGTTAGTATGTTATAGCTGAATACTTGGTGGATACTAGACCATAGAAACTTAATGACAAAACTTCGTTTTGTCCTATTGTTGCTTCTGAAACAATGGAAAAAAGCAGAAGGAAGGCTATAAACTACCATATGTACTGAAATCAAAGATGAGGTGTTTTCCCCATATTTAACAAGGGGAAAAAGCCCCTCATTCTGGATTTAATTACAAGGCAGTAGGAGGACAGGCACAGATGCTACCTGTCCCCCCCAACTACCTCTGCCCCACTCCTCTCACTCACTCACAGCATCTGACCCCACCATGTATAGAATCCCTGTGGGGGTCTTAAATTTTGGGTCACCTTGGATTTTGGTAAATGCAGTATGTGCTTGGCCAGGAAACTGACTTAAGTGAGGTCATGCATATATTAGCATGCTTTTTAAATATAGATTTATAACTCCATGAAGTCAGTACTGCTAAGCTGACAGAGCATGTACAAATCATTGCACTTGAGCTGGCTGGGAGCTGAGATGGCTAAATGTGGAGCCTCTTATTGGACATCTTGGTGGATTTTGCATGACTTTCCAATACAGTGCATCAAGAGATATTAAGACAGCTCCAATAAAACTGGGGCTGATCAGCACCTTCCTCCCACAGTGTCATTCTCTTTGTTTTTTCAGTTAATTTACCTGCCCATTTTTGACTGCCTACAGTCCTCTATGATGATCTTTCCCACCACCCACCAGCATGCATTCTGAAGGGTGCTCTAATATGACAGAATCCTTCTTCTTTATGAATCATGTCATTCCTTTCTATCAGTACCACCTGACTAATAAGAGGAAGAAGCAGAGATACTAGGCAGCTGTGGAGGAAGAACAGGCAAAAGAATCAGTGGTTGCTATAGCAAACAGTTAGGAGCCATGCGTTGAGAGACATCTCCACACCACATGAACACTACTGAACACCAGTTCTAGGCTTAAGATACTGGAACAGACTTAATAAAATAATATTGTTTTGTAGATTTGAAATGATCAGCAGCGACTTAAAAGATATTTAATTAAGCACTAGCTAATTTTTCTTTAGCTGTGTACTGAGATGGCTCCTGATTTTGAGGCTAGGGAGAGAAGTTACACATAAACTGGTTTAAGTCATCAGAAGATATTTAAAAACCATAAAAGAACAGAAGTTCAAGGAATATAAACCAGTTTCAAAATGGCTGAAACTGGTTTAAGATAAACCTGGCTGAATGGAGCAATCAGACTTAACTGATTTGGGTCAAACCAGTTTATGAAACTTCTGTACCAATCCCTTCCTGGTTCAAGTTAAATCAAAATCTACCTGCATCCCAGTATGCTTTCCAGGCCTGGGCTGGGCTGTGATGTGATGCCCAGGGATTCAAATTTTCTGTTTCCCACAGAAAAATTGAGAAAACCATGGTGTCGCAGAGCACTTAGGTGCCCTGCTCCTAAGAAAGGAGAAAACTGCTAGAGGAAGAGCCCTAGCAGAGCATAATGAGCACAACTGCTGGTTGCCAGGGCAACCAGAGGAGGTCAGCTGACCAAAAGGGGCAGGGCCTGGCTCCCATATAAAGCCCAGGGGTTGAGGCCAGGCTGGCAGTTTCCTGCCATTGGCCAAGGGGGAAGGAGCTCTCTCAGGGCAGGTTGGAGAAACTTGACTGCAGAAGCAGCATTTGACACTGTTAAGGGAGGGAGTATTCCCCAGTAGGCATGAATGATGTTTTAGCAGCTTTAATTTATGTTACAGCCCAGGGGCTTGTGTTTTGTTGCTGTTTAAATACCAGTGGTTTGGGTGAGGCTATTAGGGGTTGGAGGAGGCCTCATAGGGGACCCACAACAGCATGGTGACCCCAGTGCCTGCGAGGGCGCAACATTTGGGGTGCACTGACCCCAGCCCCAGGAGAGGGGAGCAGCACTTTGATAAGCCCCAGGAGAGGGGGCAGAGCAAGACAGGGCCACGCAGGGCCCAGGGAGAGAACAAGGGGGCCAGATTATAACAAGACCCAGATAGAACAAAGTCAATTCCAACAGTGAGGCATTGGCTGTTGTGTAGGGGAGGAAAATGAGCTGCAGTTAGTGCCCCCTGGTATCGGGGCAGTAAAAGGGCAGCCTCCAGATAATTAACATCAATTAACAGCAAGGCATGGCAGATGAGAAGGTGGGCAGTTGCCCCAGGAACAGGTGTGCAGGCTACATTTAGATTGGCCCAGAGCAGATACCTGTTACACATGAATTTCCCATTTTTATCAGAGAAAATGCAGATGTTCCCTTTTAGCAGAAAATACCAAGGATTTCCCCTTTTGCAAAGAGCTCTTCAAGCTGGCAGAGCTCCAGCCTGCAAGAGCTGATTGCAAGAAGTATGGGGAACCTCCATTCCTCTCCAGAGGGAGAGGGAAGGGTGGGACCTGAGGCTTTTAGTTAGTCTCAAGGCTCGGCCTGGGCTCACTTTCCTTCTCAAGCCTGAAACGTTAGGCAAGTGAGGCTTGTAGGGGGAAGCCCTGGAGTGCCCTAGCAGCTGTACATAGACTGCCAGTGGTGCTATCGGTGCAACCAGGCTTGGCGCTTCTATGTGTGGCTTTCCTGAAGGGCCAATAGTGCCACTTGAGGTCCATGGCCAGGCACTCTGGCAGGAAGTGGGTTGGTATTGGGGAAAGCCCTGGAGTAACTGCCTAGCTGGTGGTACATTAAATCAAAGCAGCCCTGGATTAGCTACTACTACCACCACCCCACCTCCTGCTGCCATGCCCCGCACTACTTGCTTGCGGAGCCATGCCACTGTGGAGCCGTGCCCATGGAGCTTACCCACAGAGCCATGCAGCTGCCTGCAGGAAGGCAGCACAGAGCACGACAGGCTGGAGAAGGCAGCGCTGGTGGGGGGGTGGCCTCCCACATGGCAGCCGCCACCACCACACCGCCGCTGCCAAGTCCCTTGCTGCCTTTCCATGGCTGGCTGCATGGCTCCATGGGCACAGCTCCACAGGCAATTGGCACAGGGCAGCAGTGCCCCTGCATAGGCTGCACAGAAGCCAGATGGGGGTGTCATACTGTCTATGTATTCTTTCTGTCAGCTGCTATATGGCAACAGAAGCCTTATGTCAACAGAAATCTGGGACTTGGTAGGCACAGGGCATTTTGTGTGTGGACACAAAGCAAAGTTCTGCTGACAAGATTTGAACTCAGTTGACAAAAGATTCTACTATAGACCAGGCATGAGCTCCAATTAAAAGAACAGGTTACTAATGCATTAATCTTTTTCAGAAACTATTTACACAGAAATATTTTTTGTCTCTTATTTATTGTCACTTAACTCTCAACTGACATATTGATATTGGCAGATCATGTGTAGTCTAGACAATACAAACACAAACATCCACATAAAGAAGCAAATCATTGTTCGCTCTCATTTAGAGCACAAAGAAGTCTTGCCTTTGTAATTCACAATACTGAAAGCTGCTTGGTATTGATTTTATGTTATGCTGAATTTGTTACAGTTTCTAAATCACTGTCAGAAAAAAGAACCAGAGAAAATATTTTCATGGTTGAAATCATACATGTAAAATATAAATATACTTTTGTTTGAAAATTATTAACAAATACACCCTTCAATGATTTATATCTACCATAAGCTAAATTCTGCAAAATTTACACTGAACCAGTAAAATGAGATTTTGAAATCCTATATAAAATTAGTATATTCCACAATAGCTTTCTGTGTACTACTGAACATGTTTAGGAAGTTATTAATCAAGTAAAAAAAAAAGGAGTGGAAGAGGCATTTCTCTGATTTAAAACAATATGTTATCAATTTCTGTAACTGACATAACTTTGAAAATTTTCTATGCATGCATCCAGTCTTAATATGGATTGCAATACAAGGGATGTTACAGCCAATGGAAGCAATTAAACATTTTTTTTTTTTATATATATATACAACCTGCTGCAGATATCTGTAACAAAGAAGCAGGGATCTTCTGTTTTCCCACATGTCAGTAGGTGTTGGAACCCTCCAGGGAGCTGCAGAATAGTTTTCAGTGACTCATGGGTGCATATATGCTCATTAGACTCACTTTGAACATAGGGGAAGTAGGAGCAGTCCCATAAGAGGAAGTTATGGCCTGGGATAGACAGATGCTCAGGGAAAGAGCTGTAGCAGAAGCCAGTATAAAAACAAAGGACTCAGTTAGGAAATGAGCTCCAGAAACTGGAAGTGTTGGAGAAAAGATTTTGGGGTAGTGTAATGTGACCACTGTTCTCCAGGTCTGAGCCTTTCAGATAGGGCAGGGTATAAATCGAAAAAATAAATAATAATAATAATTAAACAAAAGTAAAAATAAAGCACCAGGGAGACCAATGCCAAAGAAACAGCAGAGGTAAATCCCCAGTTGTATCTTACAGACATATTTATGGGTTTGGAGTATATGAGTGAATGCAAGTGGGTGGGGTATGTTTGGGAACATCTTGGTTGGGGCAAACCCCCAATAAAGTAAAAACCAGCATGGCAGTTGACCAGACTAGCTTAGCAGAGAGCTCTTCAGTGAGCTTAAAAAGGAGGCTTAAAAAGAAGAAGTGGAAGCTTTGATAGATGACTAGGGACGAGTATACACATATTGCTCAGGCATACAGGGATGAAATCAGGAAGGCCAAAGTACAACTGGAGTTGCAGCAAGCAACAGATGTGAAAAGTAACAAGGAGGATTCCTATGGGCATGTCTACATGTCACTGTATGGTGATGTTGTTATGGTGTTGTGCTTTAGTATTTCCTTTTGCAATTACTAAAGCATGGCACAATACGGGCAGTCACTACACTGTACGCAGGATGTAAGGTTTGCTTTCGCCACTACAACACTGTAGTGACACACTATACTGGGGGAGCGTATCACTACAATGATGTAGTTGACAATCCTGTGTAGACCCACATGATCGCTACATCGCTGTACTGCACCGTACAGTGATGTACCACATTGCTACATCACTGTAAGGCAACGTGCAGATGTGCCCTACAAGTATGTTAGCAACAAAAGGAAGGTCAGGGAAGAGGCAACCTAGTAACAGATAAAGAGGAAAGTACTCAATGCTTTCTTTACCTCAGTCTTCACAGGAAAGATCAGCTCCCAGACTACTGTCCCAGGCAGAACAGGTTTGGGAGAAGGTAAGCAGTTCTCAGTGGTGAAAGAACAAGTTAGGAACTGTTCAGAAAAGATGGAACTGTACAAGTCCAATGGGTCAGATGCAACACATCCAAGTGTGCCTGAGGGAATTGGCTGATGTGACTGCAAAACCACTGGCCATTATCTTTGAAAATCCATGGTGGTTGGGAAGGCTGGCTGGGCGATTAGAAAACGCCAAATATAGTGCCCATTTTTAAGAAATGGAAGGCAGAGGACCCAGAGAACTACAGACCAGTCACACTCATCTTAGTCTCTGGAAAAATCATAGGGGATCCATTTCTAAACACTCAGAGAAGAGAAGAAAATGATCAGGAACAGTCAGCATGGAGTCACCAAGGGCACATCATGCTTGACCAACCTGATTGCCTTCTATGGTAAGATAACTGGCTCTGAGGATGTGGGGAAAGCAGTAGATGTGATATACCTTGACTTTAGCAAGTCTTTTGATACAGTCTCCCACAGCATTTTTGCAAGCAAGCTAAGGACGTATAGGTTGGATGAATGGACTGTAAAGTGACTAGGATGCTGGCTGGATTATGATGTCTAATTGGCAGCTGGTATCGAGTGGAGTGCCCCAGGTGGTCAGTCCTAGGGCCAGTTTCATTCAGTATCCTCATTAACAATGTGGAACACGGGATGGAGCACACCCTCTGCAAGTTCATGGATGACACCAAGCTGGACGTAGTAGCTCTGCAGAAAAGGACCTGTGGCTTATGGTGGACAATAAATTGGGTATGAATCAACACTGTACCTTTGTTTCCAAAAAGGCTAATGAGCACACTGAGCTTCATTAATAGCTCCAAAACTCCCCAACACCGCAGCCCAGATAGTATCTAAGTTCTTAACATCTCCAGCCCCACACTGGGCCCATAACTCTCCAGTCTGGACCCTAACTAGATCTCTCCTAATCAGGCAGCCTACTTTGCTCTCATTCTGGGCTGCCAAGCTACTTGCACTCTTCCTACTCTCAGGTGTGGCCCCACCAGGACCTTTGGCCACACAGGCTCTGGCCTCACTTCCAAAGTCAGTCATAACCCTAGGCCCCCAGCTCTGGGTGTCCCTCACAGTGGCCCTTTTGACCCTTCTAGTCCTGGCCCTAGCACTGACCACTTGAGGATGCCTCAAGCCAGGCATCTGAGTAAGTAGCCCACACACTCTTACACAAGTCCACCTTCTTGGTCCCTACTATGGGGTTACTCACTTAGTTGTAGCTGCTCGGGTTAAGGCACCCTGACCCACCTTTCACCAAGTTGGTAACTGGCCTGGCATTTCTTGGGGGCTGTCCAATCACGAACAGCCCTACCAAGCCACCCATCCCTGGCAGGGTGCAGTTTTAGCTCTATCCCAGGACCAGGAGCCTCCTCCATCCCCATAGTCCCAGTCCATAAATCTCCAAGCTGTTCCTGAGTCTCAGCTCTGCCAGCTGATCTCTTTCACAGGTGCTTCACCCTATATATATCCTGGGTCTCAAAATGGCCATTGTACTCAGGCACCTAGCTGCTGCCTGTTCTAGCCCCTAAAGTGGCAGGCACTAACAGTACCCTGCTACATGAAGTCGTATCTGGAGTCCTGTGTCCAGGTTTGGTCCCCCCACTACATAAAGGATGTGGACAGGAGAGAGTTCACTGGAAGGCAGTAAAAATGATTTGGATGATGGGGCACATGACTTCTGAGGAGAGGCTGAGGGAACTAGGTTTATTTAGTCTGCAGAAGAGAAAACCAAGGATAGATTTGACAGCAGCCTTTAACTACCCAAAGTATAGCTATAAAGAGGATGGAGCTAGACTGTTCTCAGTGATAGCAGATGACAGAACTAGAAGCAATGGTCTCAAGTTGCAGCAAGGGAAGTTCAGATTAGATATTAGGAAAAACTCTCTCACCTTTGGGCACAGAGGGAGACGATCCCAACGCGAGGAAAAAAAGAGGGAAAGGGGCCAGAAAGCTTCTCTGGCTGACCAGAGAAATCCAGAGCAGTTTACAGACTAAAAGGGGAGCGTATAAAAAGTGGAAACAGGGAGAGATTACTACAGAGGACTATACCTCCTCTGCTCGTGCTTGTAGGGAGGCAGTTAGATGGGCCAAGCTACCATGGAGCTGAGGATGGCATCCCGAGTTAAGGATAATAAGAAATGGTTTTTTTAGATATATAGGGAGTAAAAGGAAGGCCCAGGGAGGAATAGGACCTCTACTAAATGGGCATACGCAACTGGTGATGGACAGCGGGGGAACAAGGCTGAACTCCTCAATGAGTTCTTTGCCTCTATGTTCCTAAGTGAGGGGCAAGACAAGTCTCTCACTGGGATTGTAGAGAGGCAGCAGCAGCAAGGTGCCAGCCTATCATGCATAGACCCTGAGATGGTGCAGAGTCTCTTGGAAGAACTGGATCCCTTTAAGTTGGCAAGCCCGGATGAGCTCCCTCTGAGGGTACTGAAGGCACTGGCTGACGTCACTGCACAGCCACTAGTGGGAATATTTGAATACTCGTGGCGCACAGGCCAGGTCCCGGAGGACTGGAAAAGGGCCAATGTGGTCCCCATTTTCAAGAAGGGGAGGAAGGAGGACCCAGGCAACTAGAGGCTAGTCAGTCTCACTTCCATCCTTGGCAAAGTCTTCAAAAAAATTATCAAGGCTCACATTTGCAAGAGCCCGGAAGGAAAAATTATGCTGAGGGGGAAGGGAACCAGCACAGGTTCATAGCAGGTAGATCATGCCCGACTAATCTAGTCTCTTTTTATGGCCAAGTTACAGAACACCTAGATGCAGGAATAGGGGTTGACGTCGTTTACTTAGACTTCAGGAAGGCCTTCAATACGGTATCCCACACCATACTGGTGAATGAGTAAGAGGTTGTGACTTGGATAACTACACAGTAGGGTGGGTGGCAAGTTGGCTAGAGGGCCGCACCCAGAGAGTTGTAGTGGATGGGTCGGTATCGACCTGGAAGGGTGTGGGCAGTGGGGTCCCACAGGGCTCGGTCCAAGGACCTATACTCTTCAATGTCTTCATCAGTGACTTGGATGAGGGAGTGAAGTGTACTTTGTCCAAGTTTGCAGATGACACAAAGCTATGGGGAGAAGTGGACACACCGGAGGGCAGGGAACAACTACAAGCAAACTTGGACAGGTTGGACAAATGGGCGGAAAACAACAGAATGTAATTCAACAAGGAGAAATGCAAAGTGCTGCACCTAGGGAGGAAAAACATCCAGCATACCTACTGCCTAGGAAATGACCTGCTTGGTAGCATAGAAGCGAAAAGGGATCTTGGAGTCCTAGAGGACCCTCTAGTCCTAGAGGACTCCAAGATGAACATGAGTCGGCAGTGTGACAAAGCCATCAGAAAAGCCAATGGCACTTTATCGTGCATCAGCAGATGCATGACGAACAGATGCAAGGAGGTGATACTTCCCCTCTATCAGGCACTGGTCAGACCGCAGTTGGAGTACTGCGTGCAATTTTGGGCCCCACACTTCAAGAGGGATGCGGATAACCCGGAGAGGGTCCAGAGACGGGCCACGTGTGTGGTTAAGGGCTTGCAGACCAAGCCCTATGAGGAGAGACTAGGTCACCTGGACCTCTTCAACCTCCACAAGAAAA
The DNA here is from genome assembly GCA_030014935.1 of Caiman crocodilus. Lineage (NCBI taxonomy): Eukaryota > Metazoa > Chordata > Crocodylia > Alligatoridae > Caiman > Caiman crocodilus. Next base: position 11,637,627 of record JAGPOW010003447.1, read on the forward strand.
GGTTGAGAGGCGACCTTGTGGCTGCCTACAAGTTCATCATGGGGGCACAGAAGGGAATTGGTGAGGTTTTATTCACCAAGGCACCCCCAGGGGTTACAAGAAATAAAGCCACAAGCTAGCAGACAGCAGATTTAGACTGGACATTAGGAAGAACTTCTTCACAGTTAGAGTTGCCAAAGTCTGGAATGGGCTCCCAGGGGAGGTGGTGCTCTCCCTTACTCCAGGGGTCTTCAAGAGGAGGTTAGATAGGCATCTAGATGGGGTCATCTAGACCCAGCACTCTTTCCTGCCTATGCAGGGGGTCGGATTCAATGAACTGTTGAGGTCCGTTCCGCCCTAGCATCTATAAATCTATGAATCAGTAGGAGGGTAGGACAGCACTGGAACAGGTTACCCACAGATTTGCCAGAATCTCCATCCTTGGAGGTTTTTAAGACTCAGCTAGACAAAGCCTTGGCTGGAATGATATAGTTTAGCATGGTCCTGCTATGTCAGAGGGTGGGACTAAATGACCTCTTGAGGTCCCTTCCAACCCTGATTTTCTCTAATATTATGATTTTATGATCAGTGGGTACAGAGTCAGTCCCATGCTCACCATTTGTTGAAAAAGCTTACCTTTGCTGATAACATCAAACTGAAAGAGATGGGTAACTTTTTGGACTCATTTCTGAACATGTGCAAATGGATAAACCAGACTACAGATCCTCTCACTTTCAAGTCTACATGAGTATGTGAACAAATCTGAATAAGTTTTTGTTCTCAAGTCTCCTATAGGGTTCTAGATCAATGTTTTCACAGAATAAATCTAGCAGCAACATTGTTATAGCATCAGGCACATCTTTCTGGTAATTGAAATGTAATATGTTAGTTTTTACACGAATATCCAGACTTTGATCCTGTGGTGGCGTTGCCCATCTTCACCTGGTTCTTTGGGCTTAGAAAATTACCAAGTCATTGGTGGGGCAAACCCACCAATCAGAAACCAGCAGGATAGGAGCCTCAGGAGGAGTCCACCCCATCCCTACGTTCAGACAAGGCAAGAAGCAGATCTAATTGAAGACTGTGCTACACCTTCCACCCAACTGGCCAGTTTTCAATCTTGTGGCGAAGGCCCGAAAGGGTCTATAAGGAACTGTGTTCACAGCATGCAGGGGTGATGATGAGGGATGGAGAAGAAAGAAGCAGCTGGGGCTGAGGAAGAACTGAGGAAGAGCTACCCAGAGGGTGCTTCCAGTTGCCCTGAAGAGCACAAAGACTCTGCTTCAGGATGCAAGTGGCAGGCAGCCACATCCCCAAATGTTCACTGTGAGAGCACAGTGAGCTGGTGCAGGCATCACTGCATGGAGGGTTCGAGTGGGACTAGGACCTTGGGAGTTGCTTGAGGTGGCTCGAGTCTCCAGCCCTGGCATGAGGCCAGACAGCGCAGGCATCAATGCACAGAGGGTCCAAAAGGGACCAAGACCTTGGGAGCCACCCAAGGGACAAGGCCAGCACCGATGTAGACATCACTGAACAGTGAGCCATTGACAGAATGAGGGCCCTTGGAGCAGATAGGGGATGGTTCAGGTCCCATTCCCTGCTGCCAGGAGTGAGGGCCCACAGGCAGCACAAGCTCTGCAGTGTGATGGCCCTGTACTGGAGCCCTGGTCCTGGGCATGCACGAGGTGGCCCAGGCCCACAACCTGCTGAGATGGTCATGCCATCTGGCCATGTGAATGAGTCACACATCCCACATGGGAGATTGAGACACCCACTTCTGGAGCTGTTTGCCTAGCTGGGAACAAAATACCAGGAACGCCTGCTGGACCCCTACTCACCAGGAAGCATGAGTTAGGGGTTTCCCACTGGGAACATGGCTAGGGGTTTCCCACTAGGAAGGGACACAGTGGATATCCCCATCTGAGGAGGTTTATGCTAGAGAGAAAGAGAGACTCCTCTAGAGGAGGCGGGTATTTGGGATTGCTATATATTCTGGAGTATTTATTAACTGTTTGCTGCGTCTCATATTTTGGAGTGTTTATTGACTGTTTGTTGTGCTTTATAATTTGGGGTGCTTACCCACCGATTGTTGGGACATACTTACCCTCTAAGCATCCATGGGTGAGGTTTCTCTTGTAGGTCTTATACCTATAGGCTTCTCTTGTGGGTCTTGGTGTTTTGTTATTTGCTGACTTGAATATATGATATTTAAATATTTATCTTTATTACCTATACAGTTATTCTATCCCTTCCTTTTTTATTCTGCACCCGAATAAACATGTATCTAGTTAAGCTATTGTGCCCTGGTGTTCCTCTGTAGAAACACCCCAGGGGAAACTAAGCAAGCTGCAGTTTCCATCTCCAGCACATACACCCTGCTGACTACCCCTTTCTATTAGTACACACTCTGCTACACCCAGGTTACACTCTTTAACCAGGGGTTATCAATATTTTCTGGCAGTGAACCAGAATGACCCAGCCTGGGTCCAAGGCAGGCCAGCACTATGACCTGGCCACTGCCAGTGCTGCTGCTTATTGTCACTGGCCAGCCATGGAGTGGCTTGGGCAAAGTCTCATGCTGCTGAATGCCACAGGCCATAAATTGCCCACCCCTGCTTTAAACTATACCTTGAAAAAGTGCATGGGTGGCATCAACATTAGAGCTCCAAGTTGAATGACTTGAAAGCATCAAAATAAGCTGCTTAAGTCGGGTAGGTGAAACTATTGTGGCTCCTCCAGGAAGTCCTCTAAAACTGGCCAAGGCTTACACTCCATTGTGCATGCTGATGCCAGCTCTATCAGAGAATTAAGTATTTGGTCTACTTTATTTTCACAATAACAGCTGCCTACAGTCAAATGGAGACATACCTCTATCCAAACTTAAAATCCTTGCTGAAGTAGCTAACCTGAAAAAAAAAAAATCTGAGTATAATACAGCATGGTATGGATCTTTCCAAAAAGATCAATTATATTGAAAATTAAAAGCCAAATCTCATCTGCTCACCTCAATTACCCAGTACTATTTTAAAAAAAAATGACCACATGAAGTTAGAATTAATTGTAAGGGAAAGGTTATCTACTCCCTTACACCTACTGCAAAATTACTGTTCTTCCTGGTTCTGAAAGGAACAGAGTGAATAAGGGAAACACAAAATGGTATCCGAAGAGGCAAACACCCTAGAATGAAATGGGACAATTTAACCCATATGTGGAATAATCTTTTCCACAATTCAATTTTTTTCAGTTGTAAGTCTGAGAATTATAAAATTTATGGACTGAAACGGTCAGATAAGCCCTAGGTACAGTATATCATTATAGGTTATCTGTACTCCAGGAAAACATGTTTGTCTGGTATTTTTACAAACTTTTAAAAATGTTTTGGCTCTGAATAATAAAAAAATACCTTGTAGGGAAAAAGGAAAAAAAATTGTGTTTTTCCACCCCCCCAGCTCTCAGGTTATGCTCATAAACCCATTTATTTTCCAAACATGTATATGAATCTCATTTCTGAGCACTCATAAAATTACCCAATATATTCAAATGGTAATGTTCTCAGTAGTATGTAAAATTACTTGTACCAGAATACAAAACAAGTTATTATTGCTATAGTTTTTGTATTCAATGAAGAAATACATGTCCAACAATGTGACCAAAGCTACATTAACTTGATCCTTTCAACATAAATTTTGATATACTTCCACTCTTTATATATTGAGTGTGTGCTGGGTAACACTTGAGTAAAAGTGCTACGAGAATTGCAGTTTCTTTCAAAAGTACAGATGCAGGACAATCTTATTAGTTATTCTATTGGTCTTTCAGTAGGGAGTGTGATAAAAACCATATCTGATGTTTTGGAGATAAAATCCAGTAATGTTGTGGAATAACTTTAAATACACAAACTAAATGCACAATTACAATTATTACATAGAGAAAAGTCCCAGAATATTTTGTGATTTTTTTTCTTCCTTTTTGACACATTAATTGTTTTTCTATACACAAGAAGAACAAAAGCAGCAGCATGTCAAATTCATTCAAGAAAAGCTGAGCCACAGGGTTTATGCTACATTCTTCTTCTATCACTAGCCAAATTATCTGAGTGCCTAACTTCTAAGAGGCTACAATAATACTCCATCATTTGAGAAAGCTGGTAGGCTTATGCATCATTTTAGCAGCATGATGGCAGACTGCGATCATCTCCACATTATCCTAGAATCCTAGAGACAAGTAGTAGACTTGGTGAATCATTTTCATACATTCTTATTGTTAACAGTAATCTTAAAGATATCCTAACATATTATTCAACCCCAAAAGGTGTTATTAATATATCATTCAATTCTGATTCTGCGTGTATGCATGCACATGTGTATATTAACTAATTATTTTTAAAAAAAAAACAACCAAAAACAGACGACAAGTCTGTGCTCTTTCTATAAAAGTTGTTCTATTTTCTTTATTTTGTTTAGACGTCTCTATTTGGTGATGTTCTCCCAGAAACTGTCAGTCTGAAAAAACTTTGGCATAATCATTATAGAAATGAAAACACATAATATGTAGCTGTTTAGCTTCCTAATCATTAATTAATAGAAATATCTGTAGTCAGTCATAAGGATTAATGAAAGTTCTATGTGGAGTGATTATTTGAAGGGCCTGAATTATATTTTAGATGCATCTACTTATCATGACAGGATGTTTCAGGTGAGAACTTGCTCCTGATCTGTCCCCCTCCCCCCTCACCCCAGCACTAAATCAATGAGGTTGTAAGTCATAGTAGAACTTGAATCTCTGGATGCTGGAGATGGGGGAAGTTCTGTTGTTGCAAACACCCTGAATCTCATGGAAATTTACCATTAGCCCTTTAAGTAAGGAAAGAAAATATTTTTAAAGAAGAATTTATCATCTGAAGACTGGACACAACTGAATAGTGACTAATAATAAATATAATGATGATGAATTAATTTATTTCTTAATGACTAAGCGCAGATGCTTCATTTCCTTTAGAAGATCAAGTTATCCAAATACAAAATATTATTGTGTGTTCCTCCCAGAGATATAATCTTTTAAAAGGATCTCTCTTTCAAAATAGTAATGAGGAAAGGAAAAACACCTACCTCAAAAATAGATGTCTGCTAAACTTGAATTGGCTCAGCTGAAGGGTGTGTGTGTGTGTGTGTGTGTGTGTGTGTATGACATGTGCGCACTTGTGTTGATTAGTTTATATATCAATTATACTTTGGGTTTAATTTAAACAGAAAGAAAGAAAACACAATAATAAAGGTGACACTGATCATTAACATAAGTGATTCTGTATCTTCCTTATGAGATCGTAATGAAAATATTAAACAAGGCACATTCATACTACCAATTAACTCAGAAAATCAATCACTCACTGTTATTGTGTTTGAAATACTGTATCTATAATAGGTTTATTCTCTCTGTCCAGGGCATTCTGATTGGTTGTCTCTGCGGCCAATCACAACAGTTACTGGAACAACCACAGTGGTCCAGACAGACAGAATAAGTGTGTTATTATTATAGATCCTGAGGAATTTCAAACAGATATGCAGGCAAGTCACACCTGAAATGAAGCACCAGGGCCCCCCACCACAGACTGGGCAGGCTCTGCCAAAGGGAAAAAAAAAAAAAGTGGTGAGGGACCCGATTCCCTCCCCCTGCCGAGCCTGCCTGCCTCTCCTGTAGTTGGGGGAGAAGGGGGGCAAGTTGCTGATGGGCCTTGGTGCTTCCCTCTGTGGTGGTGGCACTCCCTGGGACTGACCAGTCATCGTGCTAGTGAGTGGGTGCTGCCCAGGAGATGCTGTCACACTGTAGAGGGAAGCACCAGGGTCCACCATAGCTCAGGGGGTGCATGACCCACCAGCAGCTCACTCCCTGGCTGTGTGAGATGCAGGTGGGCTCCAGGAGGGGGAAAAAAAACCCATAAGGCCCCTTGTGGGGTTTTTTCCCCCACAGCGAAGCATGCCTGCCTGAGCTCCCACCCGGTCACGCAGCCCAAGCTGCAGGAAGGTCCAATGCTTCCCTCTGCAGCAATACTGCCCACCAGGATGCTAGCTGTGCAGGTGCAGCTGAAGCTCACAGGAAGCACCCACAGATCCAAGTGCACAGGGCATTGTAAACCCAGGTGTGCTTGAGGAAGTTCAGCCTTAGCAAATGTTTTGCAGATTTCAGATAGTTTTTAATAATGGGTGATTTAAAAATATGTTTATTTTAATTTTTATACTTGTATGCTTTATAGTAAAAGCAGAGGTAAGCAATCTTTTTATTTCTTCTCAGGAGATTAAGACGCAATGTGCACAACGAATAAAACAGTGGGAAGCAGTGTAGCAGAAAGCCACTTTTCCTCTTGCCTGCAGTTGCTTTCCTCTCCTTGGATATGTTTTTCTTCTTCTATCTTTTTTTCCTTCCTCTTTCTTTCACTTTAAGATATGGAATTGTGTACGTGTGCATTTTGTATCTCCCCTTGTATTTTGGTATTTTTATCTATTTGTGTGCCATGGCATTACTCTTGTAGCTTATATTTTATACTCCTCACCTTTCA
>JAGPOW010003447.1:11651631-11679984 GCA_030014935.1 Caiman crocodilus
GGTTTGGCCACGGGGATGCCCAAGGAATCTTAAATCAACCTCAATAACAAACCCAAAGCCACCCCCATGCCGGTTCTCAGCTTTGGAAAAAATCCTGCTTTTTGATGTGAGGATACAAATGACAGATAGGAGATACAGGATTTTTCCTGTTTTAGATAAAAATCCATGTAGAAATGTTTCCATTCAGGCTTTAACCTGGTATATGATACCCAGATGCCAACACACAAAGAGGTGGGGGGAGGGGAAGGGAGGCAGCCAGACCCTTTGTATACCCTTGTGTAGCCCTAAGTGTACCCCACGCCCAGTGTAACAAGGATGCAGAAAAATTGGGAGGCAGAACTGCTTTGGGACCCAGCTTGGGTACGGGGGCAGCCCCTTTCAGAGGCCTGTGGTACAGAACCCCAATGCCAATCCACACCTGTGAGGGGGAGCCAGGCAGGCTCACTCTTGCAGACCTTTGCATGAAAAGATTTCCCTCCCTACCCAGCAGCACTCCATGCAACGAGCAACAAGCACCCAGAAAATAGCTGGAGGCTTTGGAGGGGAGGCAGCAGCACTGTTCATTAAACTCAACCCCCGCATCCCCCAAATGCATGTGTGTCTCAAGCAAAACCACCAATTCCCCCGCAAAAGGCAACCTGGCATGACCCAAGAAAATAAAATCAACCAAAATATCAAAATTTGTCCTCAAATGTCACCTGGCAGTTAAATAGTACTGAAAGGGCACAAGGTTAAAATTGTTCTGATGTGCCCCTTAGCACATTTTTACTAGTTATAGGATAATAAGCCATCGGGTGGTAAATCATGTCCACGTTTCTTAATTAGCCATCATAAACTAAGTAAGGAAAATTAAACCTGGAGCATTTTTAGTGACTAAATGCCGATTACATGGATAAGCGCTCACTGTGATTGGAAGGGAACTTAGAGAAAGGTCACAGTCACTGGCCAGCTACAGATGTCAATATCAAAGTAGTCTTTCCACCCCTCTCAGCCTTTTCCATATATGGAAGATCACCCCATCTTCCTCCCTCTTCTCAGTTTCTGTTTCCTGCAAGCCTTCTGAATTTCCAAATCTCTCCAAATCTATTTGGAGGCTTCCAAATCAATTCAGACCTTTTAATAGGTCTCCCAATTCGATTCAGATTTGGAGATTTGGCCACTGAATCGAGCCAAATCTTCTCTGAATCAATTTGGCCACTAAAGCGTCACACAGCCCTACTGAACAATGATTCTCATCTTCTGGTTTCCCCACAGTTTAGATTTAAAATATGGAGTTAGGGGTTTTAAGGGGCTAAAGAAGTACTAGTTTCCTATGTGAAATCCTTAAAAAAAATATCTTGCTAAGACAAGAAAAAAAACCCTACAGCCACAAATATAACATGAAGAGGATGTTGAAAATCTTGAAAAGTGACAATGAAAGCAAAAAAATTCCTTGTAGTTTTTTATGACTTGAGGCTATTAAAGATGCAAAGATGCAGAGGGATAGATTCCCCTCATTTACTTAGTCATAAATCAAAAATGAGCCCGCTATAGCACTATGAGCATGATTTCTTACAGCTCAATATAAAGGGGATTAATTTCACACAAACATAGTATTCAACCTCCTTTAGTTCATCTGAAGTTCCCTTTTGTCCTTCTCTAAGAAGGAATACTATCCTAAGTGCTAAAGAACTAACTCTCAGAGGCTTTTTCAAAGCAGGACCAATCAATGGAACATTAACACAGCAAATTCCTCCTTCAGTCAACAAAATGTAAGTTTGCTTAGGCAGATGATGCAAGTTCTGTAGAGGATAACTGGCCTAGAGACAAGAACTGGAAAACAAACTCTCTTGTCAATATGAAAATGATCTCTACAATTCTTACTCTCAAACCCCAATAAAAGAGATTAGGAGCAATGTGAAAGTATTAATGCAAAAACATCTATATTAGTATAAGAAATACCATAATCACAAAACAGATACAAGTGAGTCTCTACTTCTCATGAATGATCTGTTCAGACAAGAGCAGTAGTTAACTGTGTGCTACTGTCTAAAGTGCCCACATTGCTTTCTTAGCTTTTGACAGTTAATTTTTTGTACATTTCAATACAAGGTTTACAAGCTGTTATGATCAATCTGAGAGCAGAAGCTACTGTGTTTGTCAAGTTGGGTAGACAAAACGAAGTTATTCTACTTCCACCACAGGTAGCACAAATTACACACACACACACACACACACACACACTTATATTAGGGCTGTACTCAGCCTTGGTGAGGCTGCAGCTAGAGTACTGTGTCCAGTTTTGGGCCCCACAATTCAAAAAAGGATGTAGAGAGTCCAGAGAAGAGCCACATGCATGATCAGAGGTCAGGAAAACAGACCTTACAGTGACAGGCTCAGAGCTATGGGGCTCTTTGCCTAGAAAAATTCAGGCTCAGGGGTAATCTGATGGCCACCTATAAGTCCATCGGGGTGACCACCAGTATCTGGGGGAATGTTTGTTCACCAGAGCTCCCCAAGGGATGATGAGGCTGAATGGTTATAAACTACTGCAAGACCTTTTCAGGCTGGACATAAGGAAGAATTTCTTTACTGTCCATGCCTCCAAGGTCTGGAACAGCCTGCAATTGGAGGTGGTTCAAGCACCTACACTGAACATCTTCAAGAGAAAATTGGATACTTACCTTGCTGGAATCTTATGACCCCAGCTGACTTCCTGCCCTTCAGGAAAGGGGCTGGACTCAATCTTCCGAGGTCCCTTCTAGCCCTAGTGTCTATGAAATCTATGAAACAGAACTGTTCCATTTTGTTTTGAGTTTCTCCAGTTTCAAATTTCATTTCAATCTGAAACAGCTGTCATGTTCTGTTCCACTGAAACAGAAAGGCTGTTTCAACACTGTTTGGACATTTCGCTGGGGACAGGAAGTCAGCCTAGCTGAGTTGACTCCCAAGCCTGGCATTGCCATCAGGCAGGAGCCAGAGAGCCAGCCCAGCTGGGTTGATTCCCCCACCCCTGGTGCTACCATCGTTTTGTTTTGAGGCTGTTTCGAAGCCCTTCATTTCTATTCAATTTCACTGTTTCGAGCTCGAAATGAGTTGAAACAGTGTCAAATTGAAACAGCCAGCAAAATTTCTCACAGCCTTAATATACACACATATACATACATGCATACATACATATCTATATCTCTATATACCTATATCTATATATCTATACACATACATGTATATGCATACACACAAATGCACACACGCACACCTTCGTTAGGTTTCTCTCAATATGACAACATTTTCCACTAAGAAAGCTCTGTGGCACATGCAGAAACATGAAAAGAAACTATACCTATACACCTAAATCTTGAAAAAATACTTATATACTTTTTGATTTGGCACCGAATTTATCAAAACAGCATAAAAGAATGATTCTACAAGATGTCAATATCAGACTGAGGTCAAAGACGATTATACCTGAATTTATCAAGACAGAAGTATATTTTTCTAATTTAGGCAGACAAGGTTATTTGGGTAAATCCAATATCTTATTAGACCAACTAAACTTTGCCTGCCTATGTCCTTAGTATGCAAGGCCATTTTGCTCAGTATGCTATGACCAGTCCCAGCTCTGGGTATCTGCTGCCAGTGATGGAGCCTGGGTTGCTCCCAGCAGGGCTTGAAGCATCCCAGCTACCTGCTGGGAGCAACCTGGGCTCCTGGTCAGCAGCAGCTGCCCAGAGCTGAGGCTGACTGCAACCAGGAGGCTCCAAACAGCTGTGCCGGGCTCCAGCATCAGCTTGGTACTGGCATGTGCACTGGAGGAGAGGCCTGAGGCAGTACAGTCCTGGTCTCTCCCGCACTCCTGGCAGAGAGGTGACAGCAGGGTTCCAGCGCCCAGTGCAGCTGTTTGTGGCCAGCCCAGGGTGTGGGCAGCTGCAGCAAGCAGGCTGCAAACAACTGTGCCGGGTGCCACAGCTCCAGCATCAGCTCTATGTTGGTGGCAGCTGCATGGGCACCTTGGGGCGTGCTGTGCTGCACCACTGTCTGCTCTGCAGTGTGCGTGCTGGTATGAAACCGATGCCGGAGCCCAGTGCAGCTGTTTGGAGCCTCCCAGCTGCAGTCGTCCCCAGCTCTGGGTAGCTTCTGCTAGCCAGGAGCACAGGCTGCTCCCAGCAGACAGCTGGGATGCTGCAAGCCCTGCTGGGAGCAGCCCGGGCTCCAGCAGCTACTCAGAGCCAGGATAGCTGCTGACAGCCACAAAGCCTGGGCTGGAGGGCAGGGGCTTTGGGTGGGGGGCAAGGGGCACAAGCAGGGCATCCTGCCATGTACTCCTTGCCCTCATTTTGTTTTTCTGGCATGCCAGCACTCTGGCCAAAAAATGTTGCCTATCCATGCCTTAGACTAACATGGCTACAACCTACAGTGTTTCCTCTAACTTATTTATTTACTATTTCTTAATTTTTATGCATGTGTTATGACTTGGATTCCAATCTTTGTTTCCCTGAGAACGGCAGCAAGATGACAATTACATTTAATGGAACCAAGATTTTATCTTTTAATATGGCCAGTCTCACAGTTTTATAGAATCAGCTTCCCTACAACTGAAGACATTTGAACACTAACTAGAGACAAATCATGCACAGACAAAAATCTATATACATAGAAAAGACATGATATTTAAATAGTACACTGTAAAATACTGTACTTACTCAATTCCAAGATAAAGTTTTCCCCCCATTTAACATGGGGGGAAAAGTCCCTCATCTTGGAATTGAGAATTAAGCAGTTGTGGGGTGAAGAAGGGTGGATGGACAAGCAGCTGCTGCAGCTTCGACTCTAGCTGTGATCCATGGGGTCAAAGGCCAGAGCCACAGCTGCTGCCTGCGCTTCACCTTACCACGTACCTCTTCCGCTGGCATTTCTCCCCTCAGCAACCTTTAGACACTGCCCCCACTTCCCCCACCTCCATGCCACCCTCAAAGTCTCTACCCCAACTGCTTGCGTGTCCCCACCACTTATTCTTGCTTCAGCACTGCTCCAGCCATGGCCATGAAGCAAGTGCATGCTTTGGCCCTAGCCCAGGCCAGAAGCAGTGATGACAGCCTTTGCTCCAGAGTCTAGCTATTGCCACTATGCTGATCATCAAGAACATCCACTGTAATAGAAATTTAGCTGAGAGGCCAAAAATGACAGAAAGCAATGAAAAAACTTTCTTTAATAACTTTAATTTTGTTGTGTGGGCTTATAGTGTAGTTTCCTCTGTTTTCCATTTATATTATTAAGATTTTGAACATACAGTGAAAAAAAGAAAAAGTAAACAGGTTTAGAGGTATAATCTAAGAAATATTTCATTTCCTCTAACATATGATATACAAAATATATGCTACACTTTCTGTGTTTTAGTCATTTGGAGCTTAACGGTAAGTATTTATGTAGGCTTCTTTGAAGTATTTATTTTGACTTTTTATTAAAGATAAAAGAAAAGATATTATTAAATACAGACTACTTAACCACACTGAAAAGTGAGACTGTTTAATATGTTATCTAATTAAGAGGCCAGTTCTCCCATGCACAGTTTGTATCCGAGTCCTTGCACAATACAGACTCACACATCTAGAGGACTCACATCGGAGTATGTAAAGTCCCCATAAATGTACTTGTAACTACTACACTACCCCTTACAAATTCCAACGTAAAAATAATAAGTAAAAAGGACCTCCTCGGCTCAAATTATATTTTCATCTGAATCAAAGGAAACCATAATAATAGTCTGTGCCCTCAGAAATTATTTTCATGACCACGAATTAATTTTCAAAATCTCACATACCAACAGACAGACGTGTACTTTCCATTTATTCTTATTGGCATGAACACTGGGTTAGAGCTTAAATATTTTTAAATGCACTCTACCCTCTCATAATGATTGCTATTATAACATTCTGCAATATTGCAGTGCCTTGATTTCTAATTATATTATATCCCTGTATAGTATCCCCAAATGAACCGCTCAAAATTCCCATTTGCTAAAGGCAAGGATTATTAGACTGTACAGTGCAGTAGAATGGTTACTAACTGCTTAGCCAAAATTAGTTCATCTTTTGTTTCTTTTCAAATGTTGAAAATTGTAGCTCAATGCTGAACAGTTTAAGTAACAGAACAGTCAAAAATGTGGATTACAGCATACATGCAAGAGAAAGTACTTCACTCTCACCTTTTCTTTCTTTTTCTTATAGAGGGGGAGTGGGTAAGGAAGGGGAATGGTTAAGGATTGGTAATCACTTCATAATTTTCTTCTGCCAATTAACTTGTACCATGTTAGAATTTTAAGGTAACAAACAGATTTTCTTTTCTTGACTGAATTTCAGTAGCTCAGAGTATGAATTAGGTGAACTTTCGTGTGAGTTCATTAACACATCAAGACTTGCACGGCATCAAGCTCAGTGATGTCAAACAAGTACCCTCCTTTAAAAGAAACTTTTTATACTGTTCTCTTTTGAAAACACACTAACGTCTGTTTACAGGTTAAAGTTAGTGGCCCTACCAATTAAAGTTAACACGTTGGTACAGTGTATATCAAGAAACAAATATTAATCTCCCTGAAAAGAATCAGGATGGAGTTGTAATTCTTTATTTTGTAAAATAGCTCTTTACTTAATATTAGAGGGAAGAACTCAGCATTTGCAGCAGTTCAAGTTAAATTTGATCAGGAATATATGGATTTAAAAATTGATTACATATAATCTTCTAAATTCAATACCTTCAGATGCACTGAATTTAAAACTGTTGCTTTCTTAACAAAATTATCAATTTTAGATTAAATTTCAAACAGTCAATCACTGAATTTGGTACCTGTTTTCAGGCTTTGCGACTCCTATAGCTGAAAAATCATGCGTGTGTGTATTAATTTTAAAAACACAATAATTAAACTTATTTATTTTTACAATTTCTTAGAACTATAGTTAACTACCTTAAACTTAGGTAGCTGCCACAGTCAATTTGTAGGTCTTCGGTTATGAATTTTTATCATGGAATATAATAGTAAGCTTCTGTGCATAAAGAGATAAATTTGCCCATCCAGAAGAGTAGACTACTGAATAATAACTATGAAAAATATGGCTTACTCTGAAATGTTCTTATGTTGCTTTTAACTAGGTATTTTGGTCTAATTATCAAAACGTACAACACATGTTCATTGGAATTTAGGAACTGAACTGCCTTTGAAATTTCTGTTTTCAGGCCCAAATTCTGCCTGCAGTTATGCTCAGGTAAGCCCACTGAAACCAAAAAATATTACACAGAAGTAATCAACATCAGAATTGTGCCCTTCACCCAAAAACTCTCTAAAGATAGAATGATTAATGTACCTATTTTGCTAATACAGCCCAAATTTTTTTTCGACTCATCTCCTGACAAACATGTGCTAGAAATGGCCTAAGATTTTTGATATTGTTAATGCACGATGTGATTTTTTTGCAAATCCAATATATTAACTATGGGGCATATATAAAGTCCAGGGGGGGAAAAAACAAAAACAGTTGCTTCATGATTCACGAACGAATTGTCATGTAAGGGAATAATTAAATATAGCAAATTTAAAATTAAGATATAATCAGCAGGTCCAGATGTGCAGGCATGTGCAATCTGTGGTGCCACAAATCACACACGTGTTACACATTAAACTGTGCGCAGTGCTAGGGGAAAATTTACTATAAGAATCTCCTGGTAGCAAAAAAAATTCCCAGAAAAAAAAAAAAAAAAAGGGTGTGTAAAGCACACTAAAATAGCATACTCTAGGACAAAGCATGACAAAATAGAAAGGAGTGGCCAGCTGGGACGCAGCATGCCTTAAGACAGGGGAGTAAGCAACCCTAGGCTGGGGGCTCCCTGGTCTCCACGCACCTCAGTGCAAGGGCTCCTCTGTGGAGCTTCTACACTGAGGCACACTGCACCCCAGCCAGCCAGGGACTTGCACATGGAGATAGTAATGCAGAGCCCCCAAGCTGGAACACAGTGTGCCTTGAGATGGGGGAGCAGGCAGCCCTGAGCTGGTTACGTCCCTGTGTCCATTAGCTCAGCATGGGGGCTCTGCTGTGGAGCTCCCACACTGAGGTACATGGAGCACCTGTGCCAAGGCACACTGCACCCCAGCCAGTTGGGGAGCAGCACACGGAGATGGGGGAACAGCTAGTCCCAGGCTGCCTGCTCCCCTGTCTTTGCATGTTGCAGAGCCCCTGAGCTGGGGTGCAGTGTGCTTTGAGACAGGGGAGCAGGCAGCTCTGAGCTGGCTGCTCCCTGTCTCTCCTAGCTAGTCCCACCCTGGGGTAACCTGTGGTCCAGCCAGTCCCCCTCTCCCCTATACAGCACAACGCATGGAGCATGGCTTGGGGCTGGGAGGAGCTAGGCATGGCCCACAACAAAGGACATGTGCGGGGATGTACATTGTAGAATAAATTTGTGCCATTACTATTTGTGCTGTTGCAGGTGCATGCCCCTGCTCATCTGGATGCACCCAATGAGTAAGGTGTGTTGTATGTGCAAGTAGCTACATAGTACTTGAAGTTATATTTTTTATACTGTCAAGAGATTTTCTTCAATTTTATCTAAGAAATATACCCGATATAGTGACAATAATTTGAAATGGGTATGGACTAGAATAACTCTTATTTTCTCTTACTTATTGTTTCTCAGTAATTCCAAGCTGTAACCATTTAGCAAAACAAACTTTCAACGTTCATATTAAAATCCTAACTTCCGTATGTGAGCGTGGTCCAGTTACGCATGCACTCACACAAAAACTTGCTACATAAGGCTATTGCATTTCTTTAAAATATGTTTTTTTTTAAGAGCCATACATTCAAGTCAAACAAAAATATTTATTTTTTTAATACGGGTTTTCATAGTAAAGATATACAGCTCAGTATATTAAAACACTACAAGCTAGCTAATAACTAACTTTTTCATGTACAGAGCCATTAATAAATGTTTAACCACATTAACTGTCAATTTCTGTCAACTTCAGATTAATGTGGTTTTTGGATGGTCAATCATTCAGGTCAATACATCACATTTTCAACTTTCATCAATTTAAGTTATCTTTTTTCTTTAAAGCACGTCAGCTCAATTCAAATTTTTAATTTTTCAGCCATTTTTAATGATGATAATCAGGGTTTTCTTGATTTTTGTCATAATTACATTATTTTTGTAGGACAAATATGCATTCTGTTGCTGTGGATTTAAATATTGCATAAATGAAAGTTTTACCAAGACTTTGATATTAAGGAGAATTGCTCCATAAATTGAGTGACAAAACATGCCAGGTTGCATGCTGCTGCACTAGTGCTAACCTATTGAGCTAACATGGGCAGAGGCATACCACCTGCAAGGAGCAATACTTATGAAGTTTTTACCTTTAAGAAACAGACCAAAAGTAAAGACAGGTGTCTTTTATGTGTTTTTTTTAAGGATACCTTGGTTAAGTATAATGTAATATGTAATTAACTTTATATATTTTTGTGTGAAAGCAAAAACAACCCCTGAGAAATAAAAGTACCAGCTTACTCCCTCATTCCCAAAGAATCATATTGGATCATTAGGTCACTCTCTCTTTTGGTAAGGAAGATCATACAGTGTATTTAACTTTGAGCAATAGGGCAGTTGGAAAAAAACAAACCTCTCCCTCTTTTTCACTCCTTCTAGATTTGGACACCAAGAATTTATCTGACACCACCAAGAGATATATATTAGGGATGAAGAGAGATATGGCTTTGTTTTCCATTTCATTCTAAACCTTGTGCATATTCTTTTAGGATTTCGAATAAGGGGTCTCAGAATGCCCTACATAATAAAAGCAAAATTCTATAGTAGTTGTGTGTGTGGAACCATAGACAAAACTCTGGAGCAAGACAGATATGATCTAAGGTGGGAAGTGGCATTCTTATTTTTCTGCCTACATGTTCAACAGTAGACTAAAATGGCTACTAGTATTTGTCACTAAGTTTAACAAACTTTGTGCCCCCAAAAAGAAACCTAACATGGAAAGATCGTACAACATGTCCATTATGCTTTGCTGTGGAAATTAACACAACTGCCCACACCTGGACAGGGGATCAATCAATCTCTATTTGAATATGCCTTTAAAAAACTAAACTAAGATGATTTGTCAGCAATATCCAACAATTACACTGTTTTGATGCTAACGAACGTGAACTTCTCAGGGATCACAAACTCATAAAACTTAGTAATTAGTCATTAAAATTTATGTTTTCCTTTGACATGTCTATTTGTTTTTGTTGGCATCATTATTTATTGTAGGCTCATCAAGTTAAATTTAAGGTGATGTTTAATGGTTTTTCTAAATGATCCCTCAACTACGAAAAGAAAAGGAAAAGAAAAGAGAAAAGGAAAAGAAAAGAGAAGAATGGATGGTATCAAGGTCCTCTTCCAGGTGATATATTGAGTCCTAGCTAAAGCCTTCTCAAATTGCTTAATTCCAAATTCATTAATAATACTCATACTCACTTTAAAATAATTTGGGTAAAAAAAACCCTGTTGTTTGTACTAAAGCTATTTAACTCTGATAAACTGCATACAAATTGCTTTTTGAAACTACCACAGACATTTGCTTTTGTTCAATTTATCAATAGTCTAATTCTCATTGAGAGCTTAATTTAAAACCATAAAGTTTTTAAGTGTCATCTGTTTTTCCTATAATTGTCTTCCTCTGTAAAACTAATTAAATGAATTTTTATTATGACTTTCCATGGAGAAAAGGTGGTATTTGGAGGGGGGTGGGGGGAGGGTTGGGTTTTTTGTTTCTTTGTTTGTTTTACAAATTCTTTTTATGCTTACAAAATATGACTGGGGCAATCCCTTGAAAGAAATGTTGATCCCACTTAGAAAATACTGAAGGATATTTTTTGTGCACAAACATTATATATTTTTTCACCAATTATCCCCTCAAATTTGACATTAAAGGAAATTAAATGCAAGGTTCTTTTGATTGTTTAACAAATTATTCCTGTCCCATAACACAGTTGCTTAAATTCAATAGTGATAAATCAACAGAACAACCATGATACATGAAACTCACTGATGTGAAAAGAGATACCAGTCACTCCAAACATCTACCTATCTACCTGCATGGTTAATTCTGGTTGGTTCTCCCACAATAAATCCATATGTTTGAAGTTTAATTATAAAACTTCTAATCAAATAAAAATTATGACTGAATAAATATCTGGCACCCTCCCTCCTAGCTGCCCTAAGATATCCAAATCAGTATGTATAGACTGAAAAGGAAAAATGTATGAGTACTGGAGAAAAACTGAAAATAACCATAACTATTAAAGCAAGATGCATATGTAAAATATGTAAAACAGGTAAGAGGGCATATTTTATGACCCTGCGAATGATATAGTATATATATATGGCTGTTTGTATATGTGATGGGGGTTTAGCCTCCTAAATTGAAACAGTGAGTTTTCAATTGGCATGATTAAAACCCACCATTTCCATTTAGGGGCTTCTGTCATTACAGTGACGGGCCCAATCCTTATTTTTCCCCCGCCGAAGAAGGGCGACCTGCCAGGGCTCTGGTCCTTCCCTCCACAGTGGTGAACCCCCCCCCAGGACCACCTGAGTGGGCTACTAGCAGGTAGGCACTACCACCACCATGGAGGGAAGATCCTGGGCCCCCCCGCAGCTCAAGGCCCACCAGCAGCTTATTCCCCCCTAGGATCAGTCCCCTCGCTGCTTCCCCCTCCCCCGCAGCATGGACCCTGCCTGCATGAACTGCATCTGGTCATTCAGTCCCTTGAGCTGCAGGGGGGCCCAGTCCTTCCCTGGCAATGGCACCCCCTGGGGCTCACAAGCAGCACCTTCTGGATTCAACTCTTCCCCAAGCTAGCATCTACCTGGGCAGCCCCAGGAGGTGCAGCTGCTGCAGAGGGAAGGACCCCCCTTCCCATAGTTCAGGGGCTGCATGGCCTGGCAGCAGCTTGTACATGCAGGCTCCACTGAAGGGAAAAAACAGTGAGAAGCCCGATCCTTCCCTCCCCCATAGAGCTTGCCTGCTTCTCCTGTGGGTAGAGTGCAAGCTACCAGTGGGCCCTGGACCTTCCCTCTATAGCAGTGGTGTGCCCCAGAGCCAGGCAGGCAGGTGACTAGTGGGTAGGTGTTGCCCCAACTTACAGGCAACACCCAGCCCAATCCAACTGTTCCCTGAGCCTGAGCTGGGGCAGCACCCGCCTATTATCTGCCATGGTGGAAGAAAAGAAGCTCAGGGGCTGCTCAGTCCACCGGCAGCTCAGCCGCTGGCTGAAGGAGATGCAAGCAGGCTCAGTGCAGGGGGGTGAAAAACAAAAGGATCAGGCCATTCACTTCTTCTGCTTTTAGCCTGCCTCTCTCATGGTGGGGCAGGGGGCACTGTCAAAGGCTGTGATGTTACAAGTAGCCACATTGCAAACTAAACTACATGAGGATATGTTTTAGGTTGCAATAGAACAAACTCATTTAAATTGTTAAAAACAAAAGCAACCCTGCATGTGTACAGCATGATGCAATCAAACCACAAATATGGCCAATCTTCATCACATGTAAAAGCACCTTATGATTCTTACATTCACAATGAAAAACAAATGATAAAAAGGCTGTCTGGGCACAGCAGTAGATTACTGCAATAGGCATTCATCACCTGAGAGCTGGATTCTGTTTTTAATGTAAACTACATATTAAAACACACTTTAAATGATCCCTGTCATTCCTCTCACCTCCATTCATATCACAGTTTTTCTGTGCTTGTCTGTTATACAAAGTAGTCCCAAAAACCATCAGACCATATTTTATAAGTGAAAAATATTGGACCAACTATCTCAAAGCACTATGGTAAGGAATCACTGAGGACAAGCAACTAAACACCTTGGCAGAATTGTGTTCAAGCAAAATTTAACAATGCTATAAATAGATAGAGAAGCCAGTTCTTGGAACAATATCTTATGTCAGGACTAAACATATGGATAAATAGATACTGAATGTCATCTGCTGGTAAGAAACAACAAAGATAATCCTCATTATCGTCATGACTACTATCATTATTACTATAATTTCCATTATACCATTTAAATTAACCTATTTGCACACATTTATTACTGCTTTTGTGCACAAGAGGATATATAGGCCAAAGCACAATATATACACGGCCGATTCTAGCGTTCTTCAGAATTTGAGATACGCTCCTGGCTTATTTCATTTTAAAATAGCCTTTCTTAATATTACAAGTGTGACAGGCTAACTGGTAATGATTTGGCCCAGGGGGTTTGAAAGGATAAAAGATGATTGGAGGGCTTGGGATTCCCTTTTCTCACCAATCAGGCTCCAGAGACTCACCCTCCATGTCCCCTGATTGGCCCATTGGGTCATCCAGAAGGGGAGAAAAGGGGAAGTGCAGCTGACTCAGAGACCAAGAAGGGACCACAAGGAAGGAGTTTCAAAATGCTGGCAAGACCTGGGCCAGCGGGGCGGAAGCAGTTGCTCCAAAGGAGCCTGAAGGAGTGGGATCTGCAGGCAGCAGTTGGACCCTCAGCAGTATGGTGTGTGACTGGTAGAAGAGGCACGGTCCCCCTATAAGAGGCTACTGCCAGCAGGAGAGGTTCCCCAGCTCCAGCAAGAAGCTGAGCAGTGACCTGAGAGGTTCCCAGTGCTGCTTCCAGCTCTTCCAGCAAGAGGCCAGGAAGCTCAGTGTGAGGCAGGGACTCCTGGACGGTCAAAACCCCTAGCAGTTCAGGGTAGTGCCAGCACTGGTAGCTGTGTGGTAGTTTGTGGCAACCATGTGGGAGGTCTGAGTTCAAGTCCCAGCTGGGTTGAATTGGGGTGAGTGAAGTGACAGGGAGAAATTCTTGTTGCAGTGGAAGGGGGTCATTGCATTTTCCTTCTTTCCCGGTTCCAGGTACCTAGGTCCTATATTTCTTGTTATTTGACATTTTGTATTTTGTGCATTTTATATTTCACCAACCAGTACTGTTTGTTGTGCTGTTCGTGTTTTTATATTTTGTTAAACACGTCTTTTGTCAACTGGATAAATGTAAATGCCTAAGCTTTATTGAATTCTGCCCCCTCGGGACATTGTAGTGCCTCCTAGAGCCCTTGGTTTATACATGTTATGTTCCCACTATTGTTTTTCTCATTAAAAGGTTTATGGTTAAGTCCCCATTGGTGATCTGGCTCTGCTCTACAAGGGAAGGAGGGTCCCTACACCTCCCACAGCACTTGTGCACCCACTCTCATCCCTTCAGTTGCAGAGGGGGTACATCTTGGAGTACCACCCGGGTTACACAAGTTAACAACAAATGTAAAAGGACATGCAACTTGTGAACTGCAAAGAGAATGATCAAGTTACATTTATAAAGTTAGAACAAAAAAATTATTTCTAAACATTATAAACAAGCACAAAGTGCTAGTTCAGTAGGGAGACACAATTTACTGAGTCATGCTAATATTGGCATTAGATCACCTAGGGCTCAGACCTTATTGACTGAAGACTACCAGGATCTCTCACTGGAAACACAATGCCATAGAGCGCAGACTGACCCTTATTTCTCAAACTCTTAGGAACACCCCCTTGAATTGACAACTTTGAATGCTGCTGCTCAAGAAGCTACATCAAGAATCACAGGACACATAACTGAGAAGTAAGCCAATTCATTTTTTCAAAGGAAAATACCAAAGTGTGGCAAACTACCGAAATGGGAGCAACTGGTTTTAATGGGTGCATCTACACATTTATTAATGTGCTTTTGCCAATGTGTGTTAAATTTAATACCTCTGGGCATTTGTATAAAGCAGCAAAATGCATGTCAACACTGAGAAAATGGCAGCAGTATACTTTAGGACTAAAACAAACCAAAAGTGTTTTAGCTTAGAAGCACACCACCGCCATTTTTGGTGCACTGATACGCATTTCACCATTTACGCAAGTACGTATGACGCAGCACCGGGTGTGGTAGCTCCATTCTCTGCAGACTCGATTAATCAAGTCTGCTACAATGTGCTGGATTTCTGGCACATTGGAACAGACAAACATACATGTATAAATGCCCTGCATTGTGAGATACTAGAAAAAGGCACATTAGCTAAAGTGAGTGGCTTTTTTGTGACAATTTAATGTGCATTAAAATAGGCTAATGCATATTCAAATGCACATGAAGACCCACCCAAAAAGACTTACTCAGGTCAGACACAGCAATGGTGACCAATTATTTTCCTTTACATCTCTTCGGGCACTGCAGCCTGCTGAGTATTTGCATCTTGCATGTGAAACCATAATTGTAGTGCAGAAAGAAAGCAGTACTTTAGAGAATACAGCAAAGTTTCTACTGAAAGACATCTAAATCTGGAATTTTGCCCACGATTCTGTGAATATGCCCCACCACCATACCCCATGACTTCAAAATATACATGCTTGTTCCATGTGCCTAGTAAAGTGATTATGTAATAGTAAACATTTAATAAAGTAGCTTAGAAAAAAGAAATTAAAAGACACTTTATGCCTACTGATATTAATAAAGGTACTAAAATTATAGTTGAACTGGATACATCTAAAAGTTATGTCCTCTTTATTTTTAAATTACTGATATTCTGCAAATTCTTATGAGTTAAACTTGAACACAGATTTTCTTTGATCAATATAACTTATGTTGGGAAAGAAATTGCTATTTTTTCATTTCTTTGTGACAGTACAAATACATAGCATGGCCTTAAAAAAAAAACCTTCTCAGAGGCTGGATATAAAATTATCTAAAATTACACTACATCTTCACTGCCTCTGCATCAAAATAGTATCAGCTACTGTATACCATCACTTACAAGATTTTCACCTAATTCATTTTATACTTTTCATGAAAGCACAGTATAACCATTAAATATATTTCTATTAGTTTCCTACAGTGTGATGCAGAAACTATAAAAGTAGAAATAGACATGTTAAGAAAAATTTACAACAGAAATAATGAAACTTTGCCTCTTCCATTTCTGAAAAACAAGCAATATCCAAAGAATAACATTTAAAAACCAAATCCCTGTCTTTGTCCTTCTCTTGAAACATACCTAACATAAAACCACATGGAATTAGTTCTTCCCAGTTGATAAGGGGCACAAAGGGATAGAGGTAAAGGTAGATAAGACTCACTGTAGTTTAAATACCAACAAGGTTTCTTTATTAAGTTGTACACATACATGCTTAAGAAACCTTATATTATATATTTCTGCTTTAGTTAATCTATAAGATACAAATTTAGTCTGCCTTCTGTCACTAGTTTAATAACATTGTGGCCAGCTGTTTAACTGATACCTGAATCTGTCTACAGTCATCTACACTTCCAGATCAAATACATTCAGATGGAACTTACATGCATATGCCACTTGCATATGTTATGTGCCCCCAGACTGTCCTGAGCAACCTAAAAGTTAATGTTTTTCCAAGACTGAACTAAATTGAGAACAGCGTTTATAGGATGGGGTTCTGTCCTAACAGACTCAATAAACCTAAATTAAACTGACAGTGATGTTGATGTGTATTAAAATTATCCCTGAAGTTATAATGGACATGCTAATAGGGTGGAAGGATTTCTTTTCTGAGATATTTTAATGTTTACAGTTTTCAGAATCAGATATTACAACATTGTGCTAAATAAACAGAAAAATCCAAAACATGCTTCGGCACTTAATAGGGACACATGCTAGAGTTGTTTACAATTTTATTTCATTGTTATCTCACTAGCAATCCTACAGCATGTTCAATAATATAACATTTAAAAATCAGAATAAAAAATATCATTGGGAAATGTATACACAATTTCTGATATAATAGTTATTAGTCTATTACTTGAACTCCCATACAGATTTTCTTGCTAAGTAAACAGAGGAAGAGAGGAAGGAGCCTTCATTTACTTGAGCATGAAGACACACTGTAAGCCATTTGCTATTTACCTGAATTATTTTCAGGTACTTGGGTTATGCTCTCACTTTCAGAAACAATGATAAAGTTATTGCCTGGAAAACAGCTACTATGTGTCATAGATGGATTAGCCTACTCTTTGCAAAGTTAGTTCACTGTCAATCATTTTAATGTTCCAAGCATTTGGTAATTTATAATTACAGTGGCATCTCAAAACCTAGCAATGAGAAAAGAGCCACAGAAATAATAATAAAATAATAACAATAATAAATAATATTTTCCATATTATTCTCTTACTTATTCTCTTAATATAAAAGCATTTGGGCAACAAAACATATCAATCACTTAACTCATATAGATATGTTTCATCCACAAATGCTAAAATAAAAATAAGAGGAGAGAACAAATCTTGTCTGAAATGTGGCAGGGAGAAGAGGGGAGGGGAACTACTATTAGTATTCCTAAATACAGCTATTAATACAACTTATCTATTACTGTAAATGTATGTTGTGTTATTATAACAGTGGAACTTTTATATGAACTTTCTTGTGCAATAAATAGAACTGAACTGAAGTGTAGGGCTGAATTTATGGTATATTTTCTAAAATTCTTATTATACACTGACCTCATAGTATAATCTTCTTTATATGCATATACCTCCTGAATCTGAATGGAAAAGTATTGTACACAAGACCAAGAATTGGGATATGTTTACACTTCTGTCAATTATGTAGTTAGGTATGTTACATATACAAACAAAAATTTGTTGCATGTGTATGCATGTGTTCATATGCATATACATACATAAGCACACTAGGCGCATCTACATGTCATCCTAAGTCACCTTAGCAACGCGGCACATCGCCATATGATTCATTACAGCAATCACATGATGAAGTGATATGGGAGTCTACACGTGACCGGCAGCTACTTCACCGTAGTGGTGTGCCCAGCTAAAACCAGCCATGTGCTGTGCACATGGAGCAGTACAGACAGTTACTGTGCCGTGCTTTAGTACTTCCTTTAAAGTATGGTACAGTACGGGAATTGTAACTGTAGGGCAATGTGTATGTGCTTGTAACGCACACGCACGCGCACACCCCCCCCCATTAACTCAAAATAGAAGAATAAAAAAGCAGCTTCTAACACTAAGATTGAAATGTGTGCTGTTTGCTTCTGATTCAGCAAAGTACTCCTTACATTTAAGCTTGTACATAACTCACTCTTATCCACAGAATAAATACATAGTTAACTTTACATACGTGTTTAAATGCTTTGTTGAATCTAGGTTTTCATGAGGGCCATTTTTAAAGATGTAAATAGTCTCAGAATCGGGAGAACAGCAACACTCCTCTGGTTGATATAGTCTTCAGTCACTGTAATTCAGGCAGATATTTTAAAGTGAAAGACTCCAAAGCCATCTTCTTTATATTTTTCTACATAGGTCTGTTCTGACCTTTGTATTTGCAAATGGTGATTCAACTAGTCTCCTCATCTTCACTGAAAGTAATAACTTCCTTGGTTCTTCATAGCCTGATAAGAAGATGATTTCTCAGCAATTTACCCTTTTTGCTTTAATTAATCCAAATTAATTTTTTAAGGCCTCACATATGGCTTAAATGATAACTGCATGTTAGAAATACAGAAGTCCTGTAAGATTCTTTAGGTTTTGTCTCAAGTGGCATTCAGGATTGTAAAAAATGTTAGCTAATATGTTCTAAAACTCTAGGGTAGGCAAAGACTTTAGTACATGCTAAGCTGGTTTCTTTGAAGACTGTAAAGGAGCCTAGTATATTGACAAGTGCAAGGTAATGCCAAATGGTAGGCTATGAACTAGCTTTTCCTACTCAGGAAAGAGACCCCAAAGTCATTTTAGATAGTTCTCTATAAACATTAGTTCAGTGTTAAGCTGTAGCCAAAAAAGCCAATAAAAAGCTAGACATCATTAAGAATGAAATAGAAAACAAAACTGAAATCAAATAATGATGATAATCATCATTATCACTATACAAATCTATGATGCACCCACATCCTAAAGAGTGTGCAGTTCCGGTCCTCACATCTCAAAAAGGGTGTAGTAGAACTAGAAGAGGTACAGAAAAAGGCAACCAAAGTTATCAGGGGCATGAAGCAGAGACTATACCAGTAGAGATTAAAATAAAAAAAAAAATTCCACTTGGAAAACAGATAGCTAAGTATGAGATATAATAGAAGACTATATGTTATGGACCAACTGAATAGGATGCTGTTGTTCACCAAGTTGCAGAACACTAGGACAAGGGGGCACTCACTGAAATTAGTAGAAGACACGTTTAAAACTAACAAGATAAAGCACTTCTTTCTGCAATCAGTAGTTAACTTCTGAAATTCATTGCCAGAGGAGGTAGAGGCAGATAGCATAATCAGGTTAAAAAAGGGATTTGATAAATTCACGGGTGACCGTTCTATTAATGACTATTGAACAGAATGGATGGAGATATTTCCTTTAGTATCTACATCAATAATGATGGATGCCAGATACTGTATTGAATACAGTACAGATCACTCTAGAGATACCAACTGAAAGCATCCATTTTTGCTGTTGTCAGAGACAGAATACTGGGCTAGATAGACTATTGGACTGACCCAGTATGGCTCTTAAGTTACGTTCTTTAGTAGTCTGTGGATAGTGTTATTTTTTTTCCTTTTGCACGTCACTCAGGAAATATTCACTTGCTCCTGGTTTTGTAAAGGCATAGTCCCAGTTATACAGTTAAAATTAAAATTTAAAAAAGGGAGTTACAGTAGAGGTCAATAAGGTCTTACTTCGTTAAACAGAAAAAGATGTACTAGAAATTGGCAAATAAGTTAAACACTGAATAGCTATTCATCACATAAGAGTCAATCCTGCAGTAAAAATACTGTAGACTTCAATAAGAATTACCCGAGTATGAGTACAGTTTGTCTAAAGAACTGTGGTATAATTTTAGGTATAGTTTATTTAATAAGCATTTTAAGTAGATATATGGAAAAGGTACAGGGATATACTGGGAAGGATGAACATTGGAGATGTATTTCCACTAACTTTGGCTTCAATACTGCAAACATGCATGTGCTTATATTACTCATCTTAGTAGCTTCTAGGGCAGGGATCAGCAAAATATGGTCTGTGGGCAGGATCCTAGGCTGGATCAGGCCCGCAGAGGGACTTTGTCCAGCCTGTAGCAGGTCCCTTGGTCTTGCCTGGCCCAGGGGCTATCTGGCTTGTGGTGCATCCTGCTGGTCCCTGGGCAAGCAGTAGGGCTGAGGAAGCTCTGCAGCTCAGTTGTCTTTCTAGGCAGACTAGGTGGCGCAGGCTCCTTCCAGTGGCTGTCACCGCTGGCCCCAGCCCCATGGTACTGGCGAGGACCCACAAACACAGCCCTGATCCCATCAGGGTTAAACAGAGATCAGAGTCTCTCTCACCACAGGAAGCTTACATCCCTGTTTTTATCATTTTAGTTGAACCACTCTAGTTGAATGCATCCTACCTAATACTGAGTCCCCTTCAAATTAAATGTATTTTATCAATATACTATAAAATAAGGTTGATATACAGTGTCTGACAAAAAAATTTTTTATCTACACATTGTGATAGACAGAGAATCAAAATAATTCACAGAACAAAATGCACTTTGTGGAAGTAGCTCATTTCACTGTGTAGGCTAAATGCATTTTCAGGAAGGATTACATTTTGTTTAGCAATTTATTTTATTGACAAAGCATATTTCATCAGATATTGCATCATATCGTGTAGACAAATGCATGTTGTCAAATACCCTATTTTCTTTGGTGGATGCAAAGTATTTTTAGTTCAGAATCTAGACTTCTCCAGAGAATACAATGACTTCTACTAAAGAGTAGGTTATATGGAGAACATGGTTTTATTATTATTTTGTTAAACTACTAAAATGTATTTTAAGAGCTTACCTGGACTGTATAAAAACAAGATATGGATATTGTGATTGTGATCTCACACTCACTATTTTTTTTTTTTTTAAACAGCTTTTCACAGGCCTCTTTGAACAAGATCTGAGTCAGAAAGAAAAGCATTATTACCCCTTCACATAAGACAGTGTTGCAACAGCAACATATCCTGAAGTATGTCAGTTGTAGCATGGTTTATCTCGTGTTAGCAAATCATGGTAAGGTATAAGATGGCCCTAAACAGATTGTGGCTGTGATTTAAAATGTATGAATGCATATGCGAATGAATGGGGACTGTAAGCAAAAGCTTGATTCTCCAACATTGAATACAGTGGCAATTTTGCCTGTAATTTCAGGAGGTTCAGGGCTGGGGAGCAGAGCAGTTCCCTGGAGTTGGCAGAGCCTGTGCCAACCCTCAGCACTAGCCCCCAGCCCTGCCTTGCCCTGCCTCACCTCAGGGAGGAGCTACTGCCTGCTTACAGCTTGTAAGATCAATAACCCATGCAATCAGAGGGCACTGTTTGCACCATGACACCTGTCAGAGTCATGGTGATATAGCAGAAGCGTCTGTATTTGGCATCAAAAAAATCACATTCTCTGCCAAAAACAAAGTAAAACCCAACAACTAGCTCTTGCTACTCTGAAAACTTGCAATAGAATTGTTTATTAAAAAAAATGTGCGCTCAAAAAGACATAGCCTCCAAAACTAGATTGTGTATTAAGATGTAAATCACATGGGAAATGGGGAAACTGCGTTCATTCTCCACGGAGAGGGAAAAAAATACAGATACAAACTTAGGGTGTGGGTACCTGAAAATGGACTGAAGTTAATACTTCACGCTCCCAAGAAAAACAAATGCAAAAAGTCATGGTGCACAGCCTACAAGTAGAAAACTGAAAGCAGAATTCCCAGCCTGCCACAGAAAGGGAAAGCACTACCAGGATCTGCCACTGAATAAGCAAACACCCATGGCCTCAAGAAGCAATTAGAAGAGTTTGGAAGTACTGACTTGATTGTTTTTTGGGGGGTTTTTTTGTTTGTTTGTTTGTTTGTTTTACACAAGGTAGGCTCATAAATCGGGTCCCAAAGCAGGTTAACAAAGGTAGTAAGAGAACACAGATGAGAGCAAGGAAAACAAGCAGGAGCACATACGGTGTAGTGGTGCTGGGCCAGACACCACTCCACCATGCTGCTTTGGGCAGCAGTCAGCATGGAGAAGTGTGGTGGCCGAACCCTGTCCACTCCCACCTGGACACTTACTTTAAGACACTTACCTGCGAACTGCACCATGCCGAAATGGGGAGGCAGAACCAAAACAGCATGCTCATGGACTGCTACTACTTAGAGGGAACACTGCTTCTGAATATATTGTTTCATTTCCACTGTACTGTTTTAGAGTGGCAGAATTCTGATTTATACTTGTGTCCAGGAACAGAAAATCAGGTCTGTACAATTCTGAAATGGTGCATTACCAAAAATAGGTATTTCCAGAATTTTACAAAGACTTCAGCTGCAAAATGGTAAAACTCATTTTCTTCTTTCTTGCATCCTTTCATAGGACTATGGGATTTGGTGTTACTTTATCTTATTTAGATCTTGTTCTATTAACTCTAATTCAGATTCTGACTCATCAAGGTGATTAACATTTATCTGGGAAAATAAAAAAGAATTATTTCCCTAGATTACTGATAAACAGAATTACAAAGTTAACTGGAATGAATATCTGTTTTCAGGAACCATCTCCAAATCATTCTGTGAAGTTGTTATGGTTGTGGAATGCAACTTGGAGCATATTTTGAATTTATGGTTCTTTATTAAAGGATATGTTTTAACATTAACTACTCCTTAAACATTTTGGTTAATTTTAACTATTTCTATCTAACAAAAGCACAAAACCATAGAAAAGCAGATTAGAATGAATAATAAACCATTAAAATTAGATAGAGTACAAAGTGGATAGAGAATCTGGGAGCTTTTCTGAGCTCCATTTCTTGATGCGATTTTCCTGTTCTAGTTTTAAGTTTTGCTTGTTAGTAGGGTAAATTCTGGCAAAGGGCTCAATTTCTTCCTGAGTGTCGCACTTTTTTATCACTATGTTATCAAGAATTTTATTGTACCAGTAATGACAGAGAAAATGACTAAAATCCCACAAAAAATGAAAGAAAATATTATTTTCTCTTTCTCTCATACTATAGGTATATTGGAAGAAATAATGGTAAAAGGATCGTAAGATAATACAGATAAATGCAGCACTTGATCCATTAGCCATAGGACAATTTTGGAAAAACAGAAGTCACATTATTTAAGCAAGCAAAAGAGTGAGTCAAACATCTTAGTATGCTACATTATAGGCTTGATAAGTTCTTCTGTATCATTATATTAGAAAGTCCTTAAAGTAGAATTCAAGGGCCTGATTCTTCTCTTAGGCCAAGTACAGACATTTGTGAACGAGGTTAAAAGTGGCCTCTAGCTTTGTTCACCCTTGGTGTGGACCTTACATATCGACTCAGTTTCACTGATCAGAAATCAATGTAAACTCATAACTGTACAGAAGTTCTGTGTGCACAGATCAATCTAAAAATGGTAGAACCTAGTTTAAGATAGACCTGGATAGACATAGACAAACTTAACTGATCTAGGGTAGATCCGTGCATTGAACTTCAGTACAGTTACCTATACAGCCCTGGAGCTAAGAAAGCCCAACTGCTGGTCCTAGTCCTGGGGTTATGCTTTTCCTACTTGCCCCCCAGCACCAGTATTTCTAAACCCCTCCCACCCTGCATATCAGCCAACCCTCCCCAACCCACCATCCGACAAGCTGCTCTGGGTGCTGGTTTTATCAGCACTTCCTGATGCCAGGGGCCAAGGAAATAAGTCATGGTGGCAGGAAGAGCAAGATGGATAGGGGTGTAGGATCCTGCAGTCCCATCCCACAAAAACCTCCTGAATGCTAGCAACCCCCTGCAGATCATGCCTACCTCCTGATCCATCTCGCAGATCACACCTGCCCTGCCATCAATCCTGCAGATTATGCCTGCCTCTCGCATCATTCCTACGGATCCTGCCTGCCCCTATATCTCCTTATGGATTGTTCCTGCCCCCTCCATGGATGACGTCTGCTCTGACCCATCCCCTGATCACTCCTGCAGTCAATTGCCCCATGGATCCCACTTCCCCCATGAACTCACCACAGATCCCTGATCCTCCCCAGCATGCTTCCCCCCATCCCTGCACCTACCTGCTACATCCCCCTGCCCCCATTCTGACTTAACTTAGGTTGGCTGATTTAACCATGATTTAACCATCCCCTACCCCCTCCAAACATCTGCACTTAGCCTCACTTGAACTGTGCAATAAATAACTCCATTAAAATAACTGCATTTCACTGGTGTAAAAATTGGTCTGAATGAAAATAGAACGTATGTCTTTCACTGCTAATCACATAATATACAGTAGATTAAAATTTTAAAGTTTTCTTTAAGAACATAGCACATAAATATTCATTCTAAAGAGTTAAAAAAACCTTTAAACTAAAAAGGGGTTCTTAAATATGCATATGTTTTTATTCTAAAATCCCACTAAAACTGACAAATAATGATGCATCATACACCTATTTTGACAGAAAGTGAAAAAAACTACTGATAGAAAATAACAAGTAAATGTTATTTACACTGCTTAAAGATAAAGACTCTGATATCTCCATATAGTGTCATAAGCTACATAGTTCAAGTCTTATCTCACACACTTATGCATTCTACACTAATTGGCAAGTGTGTGTCCATAAACAGTTAGACTCAAAGACAACAAGGGAAGGCAAAGCTGCTAGTGAGAGAGGCACTGGTCCTACCTACTTAACACTCCAAAGAGAAGCTTCTGCTTTGATCCTGGAGAATGTCATAGCTGATTGCATTCTAAATTTCTGTGTTATGCATGCCAATTTTGTATGTTAGGAATGCTTTAGCATTCTAAACAGTACAGCAAAGATCATCTGGGCATTCAGTATAAAGCTGCTATGAAACCAAATGATGACTTTAAAATTGCTTTATCATAGGCTCTAGGTAAGGAGGAGAAAAATCTATCATGTTATAGGAAAGCAAGCTAAAATGAAACAAATGAAAAAGCATATTTTTAATTACATACAAATAGCAAAATGCATATACAGCTAAGCCACATATGTTTATTCATCTATTTTCGAAGTGTACTCTTGGCCACCCACATTTCAGTTGCAAATGCAACAGAAAGTATGATTAGTTACAATCTGCAAAATCATAGCAAGTGCCTCTGAAATAAATTACAAATAGCAAAGATCACTTTTCGGTGTGTGCCTTACAGTAAATCAAATAATAACTCACCAGTATATTTTGGAATACTTTATATCTTACCTAACCAACACTGGAAAAATAGAGATACATCAATGACAAGATTTGTCAATTGTTACATGCTTCATTATCACACTAAGATTTCTTGGCAACAATTAACAGTTACCCAATTTGTTGAAATTGCCTTTATTATTTTGAAGCAGCTACTTTCTTTGAATTTAATGACTAAGAGAACAGAAACAGATGTTTCTGTTGCTAAGGAGATTGAGTGAAAAAAGCAAACTATTGAGATAAGGCAAATATGCATGTTCCATTTAAAAAAAAATCATTTGACTTTGAATTAACTACTTGCTTTAAAGACACAATCAGCAGTAGTCCAGCTACTGAAAAGCAAAATATGGGCACACTTTGTGTTTGTTTTAGGATCGCCCTCCTATTCTGTAATATTCATTCTAATACAGTGCAACTAATGAAGATGTGTCCACACAAACAGTGGTATTGATATGCCTTGCAGATGTTGGCTGTTGAATAAGGGTATGTAATAAGCTAAATTACAGGTAAAGAAAACCGAAATTATCTGTCTGAACAAAATAGGTAACCTGACATTAACTTTCAACTCTTATTCCAAACCTGTCATATTCCAGTTATGATGCCTTTAATACTAAAGAAGAACAAATTCAAAGCAAAGACAAATTCAAATTTCTCAGGCAAAGAAATACAGCAAATGTTAAACTAAGCTTGCATATAATGAGCTAGATATTTAGCTAATGTAGGCCTGAGCACTTTTAGTGACTTGAATGGAACTGATGATTTGGCTTTTTATTTTTATTACACAGTCAGTATACCTTCAACCAGTATGAACTCGTGAAAATAAAACAAAAGCAAAACAAGGGAGTTTCAAAACAAAAATTATTTTAGTACACACAGAACACATCTACACATGCAAAAAATGTGAAGCAATAGACTACAGAGTTTATTGCCCTGGAGTTTATTTCACCATTCCAACACGTGCCTGAGTGCAATAAACTCTGGAGTTCATTGCTGTTTGCAGGTGTGCCCCGGACCATAGCATGTTGAGCCAGTCTGGAGTCAGCCTGCTTACCCAGAGATGCTCCCCACCCCCACCCCCATCTCAACTTGCTGGGAGGGGCTGACTGGGGCACAAGTGTGCTTCAGCATGGGGCTAGCCAGCAGGTAGCCCCTGCATTAAAGCACCCTCATGCCCTCGCCAGCCACAGCAACATCTATATGTGCATTGTTGCAGAGGGGGTTTTTTTCACTCCATAGCAGGATAGTATTTGTATTTACAAATACTGCAGAATACTTATATTTACAAGTACTATACTGCTGCAGAGTAAATAAATTTACTCCAGCCTAAGAAGGGCACATGTGTAGATGCCAAGATGTTTACTGCACAGCTAATTGGTTTACTGTATAGTAAACATCTCATGTAAATGTGCCCAAAGAGTATGTATTTGCAACACTTAAATAGATTATTTTGTATTACACTGATACATTTCCATAATTTATTACACTGATACAATCCATAATTTAGAGGCTGGGGTGTTTAGTTTATGGCATCATTGTATACAAGGCAATTGCAGTCATGCTTCTTCTCCAGTTCAAGGCACTGTAAATGTAATAACATTACAAGAATGTATGAAATATGTATATCAACAAAATTATATTATTATAATGTAACCTGAGACATAGAGCAAATTATTCCTTGAGGACAATTGGTAAAACATAACATTCTGCCCAATAATTTACTGCCCTCTCCTTTAATATCTTGTACATGTATAGTACATTATATTTTACATGGACACCCAGACAAAAAGAACAATTATTTAATAGAGCTAAGATATTAAAATATGTGGCCAATTTGTTTTATAGTCAATCCAGTTGATCCTTATCTTATATTCCAAAAAGTTTTGGACAGAGATAATTTAGTCCCAGGTTTGTGATTATTCACATGGTTATTTCTGTTTTTGGCCCAGTCCTGGAAAACTTTCTGGTATGCTTAAATTAAATACTTTAATAAGACTATTTACATGCTTAAAGTTAGACCAATTTGTAAGTATTTTTCCAATCTCTAAGTATTTTTTGGATTGGAACCTTAGCTAGTACACTCCTCGGTTCAGGTTTTTTTTTACTTTGGTTGGTCCTTATAAAGGCATAATCTATAAAGCTATATTAAAATACTAAATAAAAACAGTTTCAGAAATAATTATTTAATTTTCCTATTAATTATTTCAAGTCCTACCTTGAACACACAAAGTATGTCAACATTAGAAAACCACACTATTTATCAAGGTAAATGTGCTATTTATATCAGTTATTCAAAAGTGGCAGAGAGTGCAAAATACAGTGAAGAGATACTCTAGGTATAATTGTTTTCCATTGAAAATAGGTCCATAGCAAAAATTATTTGTTTTCTGAACCATGCTACTTCATACCCCTACTGCAGTTGTAGTGTAGGTACACTGAAATATAACCTCTTCACTCTCCAATACCCCACGGACATGTCTGTCTGCTGCATTATTAGCACCCTAAGATGACTCCCTATTACTCAAAACTGAATTATTCTTGCAAGGCTTCTTGCTCACCAGTAATACTTTCTTTCCTGTAGTCAATAACAGTCACCTTCTGGATGACATCTGAGTCTACTTTCAGGCTTACTGTAACTGATTCATGTCCCAACCTCTGCTGCCAACATAGATAGCTGTCAAATGGAGTAGGGATGGCAGTGGTCCTTCTTGCCTGATGCACTGAAATGTCTCTCAGTTTTAAACATTTTGATTCCTCACTGTGATGTCAGTTTAGCTCTATTTTTTTATTCCTTCTGCAAAACCTGCAACTACTTTGGAAAATGACTAATTAAAACTACAAATATAGCATATCCATCAACAGCTGATATGCAGTTTGCAAATACAAAAGAAAGCTGTTTGTGAAGTGATTCAAAAGGATAAGCCCTCCAGTCACATACATATTACAGTAAATATATTTCAAATTCAACATGTATCCATTAACTAGCTTATATAACCTCCAGTCCATCGTCCGGCCCGCCGATTCCAGTCCATCGTCCGGCCCGCCGATTATTACCCCATGGTCCTTGTCCATGTGGGTACTAATGATGCGGCCAGGAGCGCCCCTGATCGCCTGATGGA
>JAGPOW010003447.1:11680084-11704861 GCA_030014935.1 Caiman crocodilus
GGTCATCTGACCCCGGTGCTCTTTCCTGCCACGGCAGGGGGTCGGACTAGATGATCTGCCCAGGTCCCTTCCGACTCTAACTACTATGATACTATGATAAGGATCCAATTCTGGGAGTACTTAAACCAGTCATCTATACCAGTAAGGCTCAACCTTTTCACCACACAGGCCAGAAAAAGGGCAAGGGCTGGTCCTCAGGCCAAATCAGACCCTATGTGTAAGGACTAGGTTCCAGGGGCTCCACATAACCCCTGACCAGTCCTGCATGTGGGGGATCAGGCTCTGGGGGCCTTGCAGAGATTGGATCCCATTCTGTCCTGTGTGCCCAACATGGACCTGGTCCAAAGGCTGAGAGTTGAGCACCCCAATGTATAGTTATATTGTCTCAGTTATATACTAGAAAGCATGCGAGTTATAGTTTATTGTTACAGACACTGTTTGTCCTTACCTTTCTTCCAAGATACTGTAAATTAATTGAATTTACACAAACTCTGAAATTTGAAGGGGAAGATCCTATAATTCATACTCAAGTAAAACTCTTAGTAAAATCACTGAATGTCCTCTTACAGTCTGACTGGGACTTCAGGGTCAGGCCTGGAAAATCCAGATTTGCCAGAAGTTTCAACTTCAGATTGTGCATCACGACTACTTGCACACATTAAAATAAATAAATACATTAAAAAATAAAACACCACACTTTACCAGAAACAGTATGTTACTTCGATTCAATCAGCTTTAAATAAAACTGCCAAAAAAAGCCCTACTAAAGTGTATGATCTATACAGAAGTTGGACAAGCCGGGTCCAACTAATGCACTGCCTCCTCTGGGCATGAACTGTGCCTTGGCACAAGAAGTGCACCGAGTAAAAAGTAAAGTGCCATTTTATTTTTCAGGTTTTGTTAGGTTTTTTTAAATGTCTGATGCAGCTGATGTTACCTGGCATAAATCACCGATAACAAATATATTTTCTTAATAGAAGCAAAACATAGATATTTTTTCCCTTTATCCAGGGCAAATTTATTAAATAAAATTTGCATCAGTTCCTATCAGAAACTTGTACCACAAGTTGTAGATCTTACCTTTTGTTTTTTTTCCCCAAGGCAACCATTGTGCCATTTCAACTTTTTACAATTATGATACATAGGACAGTATATGTTTACTTAAAGAGCAAGGCTGGTATATCTCTTAGTATATCAGAGAGAGCTATATTAGAATAGTCAGACAGATAGCAGGGTATATGTACACTTTAGATGCATCTACATGAGATGCATTAATGAATATTAGCCTAAGTGAATGAGCATAATGGATGTGCATCTACACATGCATGCTTTCAATGTGCATTAACTTAGGGTACTCGCACTTAAATTTGATACCTGCAAATGCAGGTATCAAATATAGGCGTGATTAGTTAATGCACATTAACACGTGTAGGTGTGACCCATAACTAACTTTAGTACCAGGTCTGCCCTGCCACTAGGGGGCTGGCCTGAGCCTAGCCCCAGGGAATATCTAGGAGTTGGGGTGCTGGGCACCTGCCCAGGGCCCTGCCTCTAGGCCTCCCCAGTCTGGGCTTGAACACACAAAATATTGTAAATAGTTTTCCCCTTGTACATAGTTTCCAACTTGTGGGGTTTTTTTATTCTTGGTGGGTAGGGAGGGTGGTGGAGGGGCTCTGTTGTTTGAGGGGGGAAGGGTTTCTGTTTGTCATGAGCATAGGTGTTGCGAGGGTAATAACATCTTTTTGTTTTACCCACGTCTGTCCTGAGCGTGATGTTGGAGCTGGGCAGGGGGATAGTGGATGTGTGGGTGGCAGGCCAGGCAGGCTGCAGCAAGGAATGCAGGATGGGGGAGAGGGGCCAGGCAGGGGCTCCCATAGCGAGTGCCCTGGCCCCTGCTAGTGGGTGTGTGGCTGTCCTGGGCCTGCTATGGCCAGCAGGCCCAGCACCGTGGCCATAAGGAGCATGGGGCACTGGTAGGGGCAGTGCTGGAGCAGCAAGGCACTGGGTGTTGCTGGCAGGGGCAGGGACAGCCCTGATGCAGGGAAGCAGGGCGGGCAAGGTGGGAGCTGGCTCCGTCTTCAACATGGCTTCCAAATGGTGGCAGCCACGTGGCCGCAGGCTGGAGCTCTCCCCAGTGGCCACAGGGGCACATGGCAGGGCTGCAGGGATTTAGGATTAACTTTAGTCCCAAATCCCTGCACATGTAGACACCTGTCAAATTGCTTAATGCACATAAATTTAGTCACAAATGCATGTGTAGACATGCCTCTCATTGACTAATTAAATCAGAGATGCATACACACATTTTCATAAACAGTGGCTTGCTTCACCAGATGATATGATGGTGGGACTACAAGAAGCAGACCTTCTAAACAGAAAGCAGAGATTAGACTACCAGGCTAGGTTCAGAGGTGTAGGTTATAGCCATGTTGGTCTAAAGAAATAGGCAGACAAGGTTCTTTGTGTGAATCTGATATCTTTTCAGAAATTCAAAAAACCCAAAGTGGAATTGATCTAGGTTATGCAGTTTTCTGTAAGTGGCATAGTTTAGATTGGTAGCAAACAGAACATGCACATTCACACTTGGGGTGGGAGAATGACAAACCTTAGACTGAGTTTCATCATTTTTTAACCAGTTTGTGTATGTGTGCATGAAACTTCTGCTCTGTTATGGGTGCAGACTAGTTTTGTGTACCAAACTTGTTCTTTTCTAAGTAGACACCAATTTCTGATCACTTATAACAGTAAAAGTGTAATCTCTGTACCTGGCTAAAGTGTAGGGAAGGGTGTGGCGGTGGTGGGAGATGGAAAAAGGACTATCAAGTCAGCTTCCATCATAGTTCTCTCATCCTCCTGGTATACCAAAGGTACATTGATGACACTTTCATAGTATGCATACATGGGGAGGAATCCCTAGAAAAATTCCATCAAGACTTTAAACAAATTCTACCCCCTCTATCAGACTGACTTCTGCAATGCTCCACAGAGCAAAATCATTTCTTGAACATTTATATGAAAATTTACAATGGTCATCACCACCACACTGTATCAGAAGCCAAACAGCTGCTACAGCTACCTCGACACCAGCAGCTCTCATCCTAAGTGTACCACTTGACCCACTGTCTGTAGCCAAGCTCTACATTACAAGCACATCCTCTCAGATCCCACTGACTGAGATACACACCTTAAGGATCTGAAGCAAGGGTTCCTACACTTAGAATACAATCCTAAAATGGTAGCCACTCAAATCAGTTGAGACAGACTCAGACCCAGCTTCAGCCTGCTACAATATCAACCCAGGACAATGACAATAGAACCCTTTGGTTGTCACCTACAGCCCCCAGCATGAATACCTTTGACACATCATTAATAACCTCCAACCACACCTAGAAAATTACAAGCATCTCAAGGTAGCCATGGGCAACAAGCCTGTTTTCTCTTACAGACAGTCTCCCAACATCCCTCCAGCAACTGACTACCTCACTTGTATTCATAACAAGGCACCAGACTTTGTTCCAGACCCAGACGACAGTTGTGCATCATCACTGGTTCAAATAACTTGGATTTTAACAGCCAAGGTTTGTTCACCTACTCCTCTACCAGCATCATATACGCCAACACTTCCAAGGTCTGCATGGAACACAGGAGGTGATGCCTATAAGAATGAATGAACACCAATCTGACATCATTTCTGTAACAACACAGAAATCTGTGGCAGAACAGTTTAAATGCCTGAGCCATTCCATTTGTGAGCTCTGAGTAGCAGTTCTTAGACACCAAACCTTTAAAACGCAACTTGCAAAGGAAATTGTGAAACAGGATATCATCCACAGACTGGACTGCATTAAGAACGATCTAAATCAAAACTATAGATTCTTATCCCGCTTCCTGGATTAGCTTTTAACTCACTTCCCTAAGTGGGTTATCTGCTTTGGCTTACTCTCTTCTACCCATCTTGCCTTTTCGAGCAGTGCCCCTTACATTTTTTCTGCCTTCCCTGCCCTTTGTACTCTAACCACAGTTTTCTGTTTAGAAGTGTTGCTTCCTGCAATCCCTGCATAGCATCTGATGACGTAATCTACAAATTATGGAAGTTCATGCATCTCTGGATTTAATTAGTCTATAAGGTGAAAATCTACCCTACCTTCTTTGTACATCAGCCATTTTATATAAATAGCTTGTGTCCTGCTGTAGATTGTGAATAAGATATTAATCATACATCTCTCAACACTGAGTGTAGGTATTTTGGATAGGAGTTTGCTGGAAATTCTAAAGAAATTCTTGATTTAAGTTCTTGAATACAAGCTCCACCTGTTTGTCATCCCTTAACATTGTTCCTTCCAAAGTAATCAGCCCAAATTCTAAGATTTTTGTATAATCTACTCATTTTACCTATGTTGAAAGTCAATCAATCCCACCTGTATTTGACTTTTTCTAGTAACATTTATATCTTTATGGCTATTAATTTTTCCCATCAGTTTTCAAATACATAGAACAATTGATTTTTTGAGAAAACCAAATGGGATGCTATGAGATTTGTCTGCCCTCCTATGTATCACTGTTGAGTAAAGGTATTACACATATGAGTAGTGGGTTGGATCAGGCCCATGGATCTCCATTTCCTCTCATCTGTAAAGCTCTAACAACAGCTGGGAATTCCAGAGTGGGCTGAATGGTGGGGTAGTACCTGCTACAGAATTCCGGGTCACAGAGCCTCATTGGGGATAGACAAATGTGGGGTAGTAGCAGGCATCTGAGCTATGACTCAGCCAACTCAGTGCCACCTGCTCCAAAACCACTCACTCTGCCACTGCCAGGTCTGAATCCAACCTATGAAGAGCACTACAGTCTGGATCTGGTTTGGGGTACAGAGTGAATTTGACATCTCTAACCCAGAACTACTGTTCTGTTTGAATTCTCATCTTTCCTACATTTATGGGATTTCTCATGCACAATCTAAAACAAAAAACAAAAAAAGAAACATACTCAATTACCAAAATGGGACAGGACACAACACAATTTTGTTTGTTTTTCAATTCAAATACTATCTTACTAAACACATCTCTCTTCCAGCATGTCAGTGTTCAAGCTAATCTATGACTGCATGAAGTTCAAAAGGGTCTGCTAACATTTGTTGGCAGAAAAAAACCACAAATTATCCAAGTGTCACCAAAACACCAGTACAAAAGTTAAGGCCCCATCTCTCTTTATTATAGCACTTAAAGAAATCAGGCCATTGATTCATTAAAATATGGTTTGTGGAAGCATGATTTTTGAAAGGTCTACTCTCTCTAAGTAGATGTCCTGATTCTAGCTCTGTCACAGTTACTCATATCATATAGTCTGTCATAATTGTACATGTTATTCTCTCATGATTTACTGTTACCAGATAATTATAAGAAGCTGTTATTTTGTGAAGGCCAATGTTATATTTATACAGTACACCCAATGTGGAGCTGTAACTTATCAGAAAGGAAGGACTGCATGGAAAAAAAGGAATAAATGTTTGCAAGACGACAAAACTGGTCAATTTATAAATTTATATGAAGTCTGTTTCATTTTGATGGTTACATAGGATGGCACTCTCACTGGCCAAAGAGGGAAGGAGGAACTAGATAATGGGTAGAAATTATATCAGTTTTAAGATTTCAGTCTTAAAGGGCTATTGCCCTTTCATTGCTTTTCAATACTTTCTTTCTTAAGAGGAAAAAAGGAGATATAAAAATATTCAAGAAAATAAGTACTCAAAAGCAACTGAAAAGAAATCGTGCTCAAAAGAAGAGCAAAAGAAATTATTTTTAAAAAGTGAAAGTGTGTAGTGTTTGTATTTTTGAAGCTTAGTGGTGATACATGGGGGGAAATAATTGAGATAACAAAAAGTCACTCCAACAGTAATAAAATCAAATACTGTCAATAACCATTAGCCCAATTCTCTACCGGTTTGTAATCTGTAAAAAACAAAAAATAAAAATAAAAATAAAAATTGCAAGGTAGTAGTAAAACTGTGTTCTCCACTCAATACCATGTTCTCTACTCACATCTACAGTAGTCTTACATTCACACTACGCAGCTGAAGCCATTAAAAAGAATCAGACCCTAAATAAGCAAACACTTGGCTCCATTAAATAATAAAACATGCATCTTATATATTCAGTTACAAAAAACTTAACTGATATCTTTCTGTTGTAATTCCATTGATAGAGTGGTTACAGGCTGATTTACTTATCACATAGCACAAAAATAAAGAAAGATGAAGATGAACTACAATATGGTCAACATAGCAACTATGACGAAGTCTACATAACCAGGCTTACAGAAAAACTCAGCTGGACTATTTAATTATGGCAAAATACACTCTGAAGGACTGCTTTAATAGAAAAGCCAACAACAACAAAGAGACGCTACAAAAGATGCTGGGCAATCGAGTAAAAGAAGAGTCTTCTAAGCAACTTTCAGAAACCTTATTGCCAAAAGCATTTTGTCTCAAAAGATCTTCCCTATGCTGAAAGAGAACATGTTAAAGAGTAAGACTTAGATATCTGAAATGTATGCAGCAAGACCAGTGGAAAAAATGTCCTAACAAGAGTAAGGGAGAGGTATATGGAGTCCATTTAAGAAAGACAATTAGATTAGTAAGAATAACTAGACACCTAAAAAAAAAAAAAAAAAAAAAAAAAAAAGGACATGAGTTACTCAGTGAGAAAGGGATTATTACAGAACCAAAGCAGAAAAGATAGGATGCCTCACTTAGTAAAGCAGCAAGAACTTCAACTTCCAATGGGGATTATCAAATTGAGCAAAGATGGGCTGAGCTAACTACAGAAATTAGGTTCTTTCTTTTGCCAACTGCCAATTTGAGCTAAATGATCACAATATAGTTTTGTTTATAAGACTAGTAAAAACTAATGGGGCACCCATTAGGGGACTGAGTGTAAATGTAAAGCACACCTATAAAGAGAGGTCTTAGAAAATAATGATTACCCCAAATATCAACAATAAACCAATACAAACTAAGTAGTACTATAGTTACTTCCACAAACCAGATTTAAGTTAATGTAACAATTCACTCTGGGGAGCTCTAAATGAACAATTGTGTATGTGCTATATAAATACACAATAAATACACATAAGATAAATTTAAGCATTACTGGAATGACTTCACGTTATAACAGGAGTTGTCCCTCAGAAACCTTACTACAGAAATATTAAGGCATATACCAGGGGTAGGTATCAATGGCATAAACTAGCTTGGAATTTAAAGGGTAAGAATTAGATAGCCTCAAAGTAGACTTGAAGTACACCACTGCTAGTAATAGCAAAACAGGGGAGCTTCCCAATGAAAATATCTGATACATTTTGGTATAGAGGAAGTATATACTTTCTATTACCTTAAACACTGTTAAGGACAATGCATTAAACTTTCCTCATGAACAAAAGCATCTAGGCCTACTGAGGGGAAAAAATAACTGTTCCAACAGCTGGGTTAGATTTTTTTTTTCTATCCCTATCAATGCAAGGCTTTAGAAAAGTTATTTAAAACGTCATGGACCACTCAAGAGAACCTCCTTGGGGAGAACAGCAAGAGTACAAAAATAGCTTGAGATGGCTGGTGGTCAGAAGCCATGGGCACCTTTGAACGCTTCTTTCATTTAGGGGACCTCAAACTGTTTGAAGTTGCATCCTGGACTTCTTGTCATGACTCCAAGCCTGGAAAGAAAAATGTTGAAGACCTGGCACTTTCAGCTTCATTAATACTTCAAATGAATGGCTGTTCAGATGAATCATGCAAGGAAAAGCTGTGCTCTTGTAATATTAGCATCTGCTATCATTTTTCCCACTCCCCATCCCATCTCCAAA
Organism: Caiman crocodilus; assembly: GCA_030014935.1. Classification (NCBI taxonomy): domain Eukaryota; kingdom Metazoa; phylum Chordata; order Crocodylia; family Alligatoridae; genus Caiman; species Caiman crocodilus. The sequence goes on from JAGPOW010003447.1 coordinate 11,687,942, forward strand.
AAAGAAGAAATTTAAACTGTTTTTGTTGCGGAAGATCATGTGGCTGAATCTCTATTAGGAAGAAGTCCAGCAAATTTTGTTCAAAAAGACTGTACTAGGTTTTTTGTTTACATACTTGTTTTCCATCAGCTTTGATCCACCATGCTGCGATGATATGAGCCTTTGTTGCAAAGAAAAGAAAAAGAAAAAAAAAAAATCAAACAAGAATGCAGCAATATGGATGTCACACCAATGGCCTCTCACTAACACAGGAGAGTAGTGGAAGGACATAATAATGGTAGGAAATGAATCCAAAGATTTACTTCTAAACTGGTTGTTCTTCCTATTTGTTATTTTCATAAAGGAGAATGGATCAAAAGGAAGAAATAATAGTTCTTTGGTGAGCCACAGGGGATGGACAAAATCACACAAAAGCAAGACAGTTGAGGAAAAGGTACCAGAGGTTCTCTCTCATACAAGACAATCCATGGGAACATACTAACATTGTGGAAATAATAATAATGGCACCAGTTCAACCCCTATGTTGCTAGTAGAGCACAATGACAATCTACAAAAAAGAAGTTTCATGGAAAAAATAATGGCTTCTGATATGAAGTGCTCTAAAATCTATTTTTGTAATGGCCTTTGAATGATTCAAAACATGGAAAGAAATCCCCCCCTCCTCTTCCCCCATGTCTCCCTCTGCTCGCATCCTCTTCCCCTCTCAATAAATTTATTAGGATGATGCTGTGCTACAGCTCCATTATGCTAGTAAGACTACACCTGAAAAAGGTCTACTGCAGACACTAATTTAAGTTGTGCAAACACTAATTTAAGTCAGAGGAACTGTAGGAAATGCTCTCACAGCAGTTCTTCCTTGCTGCAAAGGGGTTGGTTTGCAGTCTGAAGTGGCCTCAGAACTGAAAACTATGATTATTTCTAACTCATACCCTACACCATTGTGCACCATTAGTCCCAGGGCTGCATACACCAGTGCTGCACAGCTCCTGCAAAGGTGGATTTCTCCTTTGATGTATTGTGGCATGTTTTATCAATTCACAATGCTGTCAGAACTCTGCATAGGAATAGAAGCTACAATCTGGTCCATTATTTTCAAAGTATTCAAATAGAGAGATGTAGCTAGTCATTATAGAGAAGGAAGTCAGAACTCAGTTTTACACTCTGTTTTGTCACCAAGTTGTTTCCAGATCTTGGGAAGTTAGGCTGTGATTTGGGTTCCCCCTTTTTACAAAGGGAGTTAATAACTTGCTTATAATACCACACATGGATATTTTGAGGTTTAACTGAAAAAATGCTTTGACATTTTCATATGAAATCCATCATAATCTCAATTCTGCAACTTTTGCTGACAAAAGTAGCTCCTGGAGCCTATTTACAATGATGAGGCCTACAAGACTGGAATTCTTCACATACATGTCGTATTACGGCTTTACTTGCTAGAGAATACGCTGGTAAGTATCTTCTAACTACACCAAAATGTATAACAAAGACTCTTTGGAATAAATATGTATTCTAAGTATACATGAATATGCAAACAAAAGGGTATACTCTGTTTTGGAAGGATAAGTTTGGGTAAAAAGGAGGTGGTACTAAATACATCCAAAATACATATGCTTGTTCCCAGGTCCTGGAGAAGGATAGCAGCAAATGAGAATGTAGCTGAGTACAGATAAAGGAGGAAGAATAAATGTGGTATAATATTAGAGATCTATTATAGACCACCAAGTCAGAAAAATGAATAAAGTACTTGTAAAGATAGTAACAAGAATATCTAACAATTAGTTATAATAATATAGTATAAGGAGATTTTATCTCCCCCTGGTACCTAAAGTCAGAATGATACAGCAAAACAAAATACACAGCAAGTTCCTAACATGATTCCTCAATGGAGAATAAGACCCCTGACACACATTACATTTAAGTTGTAATTAACCAGTTAATCACTTCTTAAGTTGTAACCTGGCCACACGTTGAAATAATTAACGGCATCATAAAATAAGGAATAAGCCACAAAGTTATTCCACAAAATGTGTAATAACATTGTAGCTGGTTGCAAACACATCATTAACTGAACATGTGACCAAATGCACACCTGTGGCTGGGAACCCCATTAGCTGATCCAGGCTCCCAGCCAGAAGGGGAACCCTCCAGCTAATGGGGTTCCCAGCTACACAGGTGCACCTGGCTGCACATTCAGTTAAATGTGTAAAAGCTAAAGGAGCTCCCAGTTGAGGGGGAGCCATAGGAACCCTCTACCTACCAGTGCAGGGGTAGCCTGGGATTGTGATCCTGGGCTCACCTTGCAGCAGGAATAAGGCAGGATGGGATCTAATGCTCAATCCCATAATCATGCATCCTGGCATGCACATATGGCATGGTAGGAAGTGTGACTGTGTAGACTGCACAACAGAACCTACAGTCTTTTGCCTGCACGTCTAGCAACTAATGGATCTTGTTTTGACCAATACGAAGGAATTAGTTGAAAATATGCAGGTGATTAGAAATTTGGGGAAAAGTAATTGTGACACAAATGAATTCAATTCTCAAAAGCTAGAAGTTAACATAACAAAAAGGGTAGGACATATTTTAATTGCCCTAGAAAAATAGTAGGTAAGATCCTATGGCAAACCAATGGATAAAGGGGTCCAGGAGGGCTGGCAGTTTCTTAAGTACTAAATAGCCAGGGTGAACTATTAGTAGAAGATAAATTTGTTTTAAGCTGTAACCAGATAGCTAAGAAAACAATACAGACAAAGAAGGGGAAAGGCTGAAGCTCATGTTATTTTAAGAGAGCAATAGAAATTATTTGATTAACTTGAATAAATTTAAGACAGCAGGGCCTGTTGAAGTTAATTCCAGGGTGCTGAAGGATCTGGCAAAAAAGATCTCAAAGCCACTGACAATAATAATTTACCAAGTTGTGGGAGACAGGCAAGGTTCCAGAAGACTGAGAAAGAGTTAACACAGTGCCCATCTTTAAAAAAAAAAAAAAAACGGTGGGGGGAAGAGGAGGGAAAGGTCTAACTTTAAAACCCATGAAGTTATCAGAACAAATTATAAAGAAATAAATGTTGAAATATCTAGAGGACCAAACGCTTATCACTAACAGCCCAAATGGATTTGTTAAACAAATCATGCCAAATTTGATCTCCTTCTGTGTCAAAGTAACTAACTGCATGTCCAAAGGAAATGTACTAGACACAGTATACTTGGACTTTAGTAAAGCTTTTGATAGAGTCTCAAATAACATTTGCATTAGTGCACTGGAGAAATATGAGCTAGATAAAATTGTTCTAAGGTGGACACATAAATGGCTCAATAACTAAGTGAAGAGTAATGACTGGGGAGCTAGGCTTTCCATTTCCTGCAGAAAACCATCCAGTTTCCCTTTAAAGGAGAAAACCCCCAGATTTCCCCTTTGAAGTAGGAAGCCATGGGTTTCCCTTGCAAGCTGACAGACTTCTAGCTTGCAACCAGCTGCTTGGGACTGGGAGGAGAGGGGTGGGAAGGGTGATCAGGGAATGGACTGGGAAGGTGCAGGGCAGGGGGTACCACATGCACATGTGTACATACACAGCTGGCAATGCAGCCAGGCAAGATGGTGAGAGCAGCCCCAGCACCTGCATGCAAGTAAGTCTATGGGGTGGGAGAGGAGGGGAGTTGGTCCCCAGGACTTGGGGACCATGCCTGTGCTATCAGGGCTGTGGGCCAAGTTCCAGAAAGCCCTGCACACCCCCTACCCCACACATACTGACAATGCATTGAGTGGGCATGGAGACATACACGCCCCTCAAAATTTCTGCACTGACAACAGGGCACAGGGCTGCAGCCTGGCTGGACTGACACTGGGTACAAGCCCAGCCCATGGCCCAGTGGGTGAGGCCTGGTGCTGGACAGTGGATCAGGGTGAAGAAGCTGGGTACTACCACTGCTGCCAGGAGTGCCAGCCATGCCACCATAAAGAACTCTCTGCCTTCCCAGCAGCAGTGGGGGCAGTGACAGCCTGAAGTTGTGCCCTCCCCCCCACCCACTGCTGGCATTTATCCATCATCTATGACCTCACACCCCTGTCCCATACACATTCACCTTTCCCAACACACCAACCCCCTGGTCCACATCCCCCCACCCTTCCATACACATCCACTTGGTGCAGGGGGAGAGCTCTACTAGCAGAGAGCAAGTGGGGGGTAGGCAGGGGCTGTGGGTTGGAAGCGAAGAGCACCGGCATGGTGGGGGGGCATGGCTTGGGAGGGGGGCAATGCAGGAGCAGCCTTAGTATGTCAGGGTTGCTCAGTGCCACCAAATCAGTGGGGGGAGGGGTGTGGGAGGGGAGATACAGCTACAGTTGGACCTGGAGGGGCACATGTCCCCTTGGTGCAAGGAGGGAAGCTGCTGCCAGAAGGAAGAAAGTGAGGGGTAGGCAGTGGCTACAGACAGGTTGGGAGTCAGAGGCACTGGTATATCAGGGCTACTCAGTTCCAGAAAGCATCGGGGGGGGGGGAGGGGGAAGGCAGCTGCAGATGTACCCACATCCTGGTGAGCAAAGCGGGTAGGAGGAGCTCTGATTTTCCATGATTAAAAAAACAAATCAAAACCCAAAATATATAGGTATTTAGAGTTTATTTTATGATTGAGACACTGTTAGGCTTCCAGACTGCTTTAACATTGTAAATAATATCAATAAAACTTTGTGTTCAACTCATACCTATATATGGGGGGTGTATACATGCACGTACACACATACGCATGCATGCACATACATGCATACAAGCGTGGGGGGGTGTCTGTACACACATATACACACACGTGTACGTGAATGTGCACATATATCTATATATCTAGATCTATATATCTGCTCTATTTGAACTATCTAGATAACTGTTTTTCATTTTAAGCATGGATAAACACAGATTTTGGATTTTTTTTTTTTTTAATCGGAGAAAACCAGGATCCCTCATAATTGTGAATGGATCAGTGTCAGAATGAAAGAGGTACTGGGGCTGGGGGTGTTGTTCCACAGGGATTTGTCTTTGGTTGAGTGCTGTTTAATATCATGGTATCATGATTTGGATACCAGAACAGAAAGCCTCCAAATCAAATTTGCAAATGAAAAGACTGGGAAGTGTTGAAGGTCAGGAAAAGAATTTAGAAGCATCTTGACAGATTGAAAAGCAGGTAAGAGATAACAGATTTTAGTCCACTAAAAACACAGGTGTGGTATACACAGAATGGGAAAAGAATAATCAAAAGCAGAAATACAGAATGGGAGATAACCAGCTGGGCAGCAGCACTGCTGAGAAGGATTTAGGGGGTTTGCTGAATCCTTGGGATCAGCAGTGTAAGAGCTGCAAAAAAAGCAAATGTCATTCTGAGCTGCACCACATTAGTATTAGATGCAATACACGGGAGATGACAGTACTGCTCTATTTGAACTAATCAGACCATGCCGTGGAATTCTGGTTTCCACATTTTAAGGTTGGGGACGGCTGGGCAGGGCCCAAAGGCAGATGACAAAAATGATAAAAGGATTGAAAGGAAAGCCATATAGGGACAGGTTAAGGGAACTAGTTATGTATAGCTTGGAGAAAAGGAGATTAAAGAGGAACATGGTAACGGTTTTAAAGTATAGGAAAAGCTGCCATAAACACAAACCATTATCTTCTGCCAGAGGGCAGACATGAAGCAATGTTTTTAAATTGCAATGAAGTAGATTTGGATTAGATCTCAGGATAAAAAAAAAACAAACTTCCTTCCTGTTAGAACAATAAGGTAGTGCAATGGACTGCCCAGTTAAACTGTAGACTCTCTTTCATTGGAGGTTTTTAAGGGGAGACTTGATAAACATCTAATAGAGATGATTTAGGAACCGTGTTCCTCCATTCAGACAGGAGTTTATTCCAGACAATCCTTGAGGTTCATTCCAACCCTATGATTCTATAATTCTGTATGCAAGTGTATTTAACAGTAACGTAGGAGACGCTGTTCTTGGTTTTTAAATAACCAATGGTTTCATGTTTAGATACGAAGTCAACATTTTTGTTTGTAAATAATACAACACTTTGATTTAAAAAAACACCAGATTTCCTTCTCTTTAAACAGTGCCTTGTTATATATTTTAAATTTACTTTACCTTTCACATGATTTTCCTATATTATATGTATCAATTTATAACATTAAGATCTTTGCCAAGTAATTATGATGCATCATCTTCTGACTGCTGAAAGCTCCAAACTGAAACATTTATATTTGTGTGCATATAAAACTGACAGAGACAGACATCAGTTTTATATACACACACACACATCGTAATTTCTTTTTATGGGTGCACAAATAAATGTTTCAATATGGAGCTTCCAGCAGTTAGAATAAGATGCAGAAGAAACACCTGGCAAAGCTTTTCCTGTAGCGTATTAGAGCATACAGTCAGAAAGTAAGAAACTAGTACTACCTAATTAGTGGTGTCAAATAGTTGCTCTGCTTTAAGACAGGACCCAATGCAAGAGAGAGAAGGAAGCAGAGGAAAGGCTTGATTTTTAGTAAGCCCTTGTAGCTTCTTCTGAGACTTCAGCTGAAACTTGGTGTTTGGCATCTCTGAAAAATCAAACCTTAAAATTATTGTATACTTGGTGTCAAAATATTTTTATAAAATTTAGACTTAATTATAAACCATGTCCAATTAAACAGTTTATTTTTAAGTAGAACAAATCCAAATAGAACTGGCATTGAAGTAAATGCAATTTTATTTGAATGAGGATTGTCAAATATGGCTCTCAAATGGTACTCAGTGAAACTAAGAACCTCAGAGAACTCAAGAGTGTTAAAATTAATTGTAATTTTCCTTTACCTTTTCCAAGGAATCATCAATTCAAAAGGTTATATTTCCTTTTACTCTAGCTGTTCCTACAGATAGTCTGCTATTTTGCTACTAGATAGAGTAGGGTAGCGCACTCTCGTGTATAATTATATGAATGTCCAGAGGGTATGTACAACATAATTAAATTATAGGGTGTCTTGTGAGCATTCTGGCTAACCTTAGAGAACCGTGAAATAACAGACAATTCACAGGATTTTCCCTTATCTATAATATGCCTCATGCAAAGAAAAGATATTATATGGAGATTTATAACATCAGGAATCTACAGTCAACCAAATGCTCTCACAGCTTAAATAGTATATGCTGCTTTAGGATTCTGAAAAATGATCCGTCTTGAAGAAGGAACAATTGCTTTTAACAACAAGAGCAACAAATTCTTGAAACCCCCCATTTGATGTAAGGTCTTTCTTTTGGATGGGCAATTTAACAAAATTCAATCTAGGCAGGTAGAGAGAAAGCAAGCTTCTCTTAGTAAAGCATTCTGAAGTGATTCAATTGGGTTGGAAAAGACTGGAGTAGGTTTTTGTAAGAGAAAATGCTAGGACAAATTGCTTTTCTCCACAAAGAAGTACTTTCCTGCAGAGATCTGGAAAAGTATGTTTAAAGTCTCTATGGAAGCACTTTGGTCAGCAATACAAATGCAACTTGAAGCAGAACAGCACACAAAATCAAAGAGATGATTCCACTCACCAAAATGGTGGTTCTCCAACACACTGTTCTGCTAGCTTTACAGGTATCCGCCACTCTTCACAAAGTGACAGAGAGCTCTTTATCGGGTGGACAACAAAAAGCGAGAAATAACTGTCAAGAAGCAAAAAAATAAATGTATAAATATCAGAGGAAACAAAAAAAATACTAAACAATAAATATCTATAAAAGTCTTTAATAAATACAGTTCTTACAATGAACTCCTCAAGCAAAGAAAGAGCTTTCTTATCCTAATAGACTAGGTCACTGTAGTAATATTAGATAGTCTAGGTCAAAGAGTTTTTGCTACTTTAAATTGCTAGACAAGGACAACAACCACTATCTTCCAAGGTTTTTTCCTCTTCATTCTGCTACATAATCCATTACTTCCTGGCTCCTGTATTTTCTTCAAATGGATTTTTCTTTACTTTTAAAACATACTTGTGAAAAAGATCCGTTTGTGAGCAGCCACACCATTTTCTTTCTACTTATCTGACCAGTGGAGTGGTCTTTTAGGAGCTCAGAAAGATTAATTGAGAATAAGTGAAAAAGCCAAACTGTAGTGGGAGAACAGTTACACACTGAAAAAAGAGAAAGACAGTAATTAGTCCTCCTAGCAAGTTTAAACCACCAAAAGGAAACAATTGGGTTCCCCAAAAGTACAATCAGTAGGAGCAGGGTAGGGAAAAAGAAAGGATACTCAAATTCTATCCAACTTTACTGAGGCCAAGTAGTCACATTGTTCCTCAACTAGAGTTTAAGGGAAGAACATGCCATAGTATAATGTATAAAATACACGAATGTTGTCCATGGTTACAATGCAGCCTAAATGTAAAGTTCTATTAATATTCCATATATTTAATACTGTCAGTTTTATCCAGTACTTTTAATGAAACACAGTCTAGTAATATAAATATACAAGACATTAAAGTCTCTATGGAAGCACTTTGGTCAGCAATACAAATGCAACTTGAAGCAGAACAGCACACAAAATCAAAGAGATCTAATATTGACATAATATAACACATACTAGTAATACTGAACAACTAGAAAATATCCCTGAAAATGAACAGACAAATTGGTATTGCATGTCTATTGTTCTACATAAAGTATCAAAATGATTAAATAAACCTTAGGGAGTTCACTCTGCCACATATTGGGCACTAGGGCTGTGCAAAATAGCTGTGTTTCAATTCAGTTTCGGATTCAGCCGTTTCAGAGGACAGTGATTCGTTTCAGTGTTTCAGATCATGGTCTTGTTTTGTTTGGGGCGAATCTGTTTCGGACAGGCTGCAAGCTTCACATAGCCCTACTGAGCCAGGTGGAGTTGCAGGGTCCCAGCAGGGAGCACCACAGGACTGTGGGTGGCTTATCTGGGGGAAGGAGAGGGCCGCTGCCCTCTGTGCAGCTGAGGAGACCCCCTGTCATGCCAGGTCATGGGGCAGAGAAGCAGCACAAAGTGGCAAGTAAGCTTGATGGTCCCTGCTGTGCAACTTGGTTCCACAGGGAGCAGAGACCTGCACCGGGGGTTTCCTTGCTACCACTGCCTGCCCCACGCTGCTGTAGTGGGACCCTGGTGTCGATCTCTTCTCCCTGCAAAGCCAGGTTGCATGGCAGGGACCCGCACTGCCCTGCTGCACAAACTGGCTCCACAGAGAGCAGAGATCCATGCTGGGGTCTCCTCACCATCACTGCCTGTCCCATGCAGCCCTGTGTCACCAGGACAGCGCGGGGTAGGCAGCGGTAGTGAGGAGACCCCCAGCATGGACCTTTGCTTTCTGCAGAGCTCAGTCGCATGGCAGGGCAGCAGCGTACAGCTGCTTCATGAAATGAGATACCTCATTTCATTTTGGAAATGTTTCTGAGTCTTCTGTTTTGATTTGGATTTGGTGTTTCAGGCTTTTTCAGCATCTGAAACACCTTTGAAGCAAAATGGCTGCCGTGATTTCACAGCCCTAGTGGGCACTTCTACACAAAACATTTACTGTGCAATAGACTAACTGCACAGTAAACATCATGCATCTAAACATGCACGCCTATTAGGCTGGAGTAAGTTAGTTTAGTCCACAGCAGTACAGGACTGTAAATGCTGCCCCAGCTGGCTGGGGTATGAGCGTGCTTCAGTACAGGGGCCATCTACTCACTAGTCCCACACTGAAGCATGCTCATGCTTCAACCAAGCCCTCCACAGCATGTTAAGCCAGGGGGAACAGCCTCACACTGGCAGGATAACCCCTCATGATCCCTGCCAGTTGGGGCTGCTCTGACCCAGATCAAAGTGCTGCGGTTCCAGGTACACATGCAGATGGCATGCCTGGCAGCAATAAACTCCAGAATTTATCGCTTTGCATTAATTGCACATGCAGCTGCACAGATTAATACTGTATGGAATCTTAGAGGGCTTCAAGAGTCAGTAGTCTTAGAATGAGTCCATTTTGGAACTAATATAAATAAGGACTGTGGGCACCTATACACATGCTCTGGGAGGGGCGTTTTAATTAGAGTGGTTTAACGTTCAATAAGCTTTAGTTAAATTGTCCTTGTCACCATTTTGAAACACAGGGATGATGAATACATGAGACAGTGCAGTATGCTAGAGCATTCTGATGAAAAACACTCCAGCAGACTCAATTGAGTCTACTCCAACATGTTCTAATCAGATTGCATCAGAGCAAGAGTAAGAGTGCCTATTAAGGAAGTAGGCACTCTTATGTAGGTTGACAGATGTTTCATCCATGTAGTGGGGTTATAAACAGGTGGTATGTAAAAAAAGAAGACACAAAGAACTGAATGTAACAAGATATACAATGAAACAGGTGCCCCCTCACCTGCCTGTCACAATGATAAAAAGTTTATGTCTAATTCTGACACTTTGCCTGTACACTCAATTGTATACCCACCTGGCACATCAACACGAGACACTAACCGTTTGATAGCTTGATACTCCTACTCAGTAGCGTTGTGTGGCAAAAACCATGATGTGATGCTACTGTACAGTAGTGTCACAAAAAATGTTAGCTAGCACTACTGCATAGCAACTTGGGTTACTGCACATTTATTTATACACTTGTTTATAGAAATACTAAATAAATGTGCAGTAACCACTGTGCAGTAGCATTTCATGTAGATGCAGCCACTGAATGATAAATCTGCATTCACTTTACAACATCTTACAGCTCATCTGCTGGTACACTACAATTTTGATCACCACCAAATCTAACAAAGATTTTTATGGGGACTGCATCTGCTTGTATCAATTCTGAATTATGTTACAACTTAGAGGGACACTTTTTTCCTTTTCACTGTTGCAGGTAGCTTTTAGTCATTGCTATTTGGCTAGTCATGCCAATGATAATAGCTGGTCAAGCCAATTGACAAAGTGGGTAAATGCTAAGGTGCATAAATGCAAAATCCCCGTGACAACATGCATCTTTATATGCACACTAGCCAACTGCCCGTCAACAATGATGGGGGGGCAGGAGGAGGCCGAGATGGAATGCCACCACCTATTGCTCCACGCTGCCACTGTTCTGCCTCTTGCAGGGAGCAGGGTGGGAGAGCCAAGGCCTCGGCTCCCCCACCCTGTCTGGTCTTTGGCATGGCTTTGGAATCATGGCAGTGCCCCCCTACATGCTTGAAGCACTCTGATTGGCTGTTTCCATCAGCCAATCAGGGCATGAATAAAGCGTTACAGATGGACAGACAAAGACAGAGAGAAACAGACAGACTTAGGGTTTTATAAAACATTAGAATTGTTCTTTGAACCATACAATCACAGGCTAACATGTATATGCAGCTAGATAATACCTTATTATTTCTTCCTCTTGAATTTTAGCCATTTTGATCTATTATAAGTTTGATTTATTTTCTACATTCCTACATTATCTTGTCACATTCCAAGTCAACCAGGAAAATTTACTGATTGTGTTAGTTTTGACAAGATACTCAATACAGAAAATAGAGGGTGCAGACATTAATCAATTCTTAACCACTTAATCCTTTTAGAAAACTCCCACTGCTCACTATTTTCTTTGTTACTGAGTCTGAGGATCAGTCAAGATGTAGTTTTGATGACTTTAAGGAGTTAACCCTTTCCTACCATCCTAAGGAGGCCTAGCATCTGGGTCAGCCAACAAATATAATGACAATCTTGTGAGAAAAAGGAAAAAAAATAATTTATAGGGATAAATGCTGCTTAGAGATAGGATAGTGAAGAGACTGAGGCCAGGTTTTTTAAAAGAACAATCCTTTTGGCTGTACTCAAGAGAAGTCAGAGAGAAAGTAATCATATATGCTGACTCTCAAAGCTCATCTTCAGGGGTAGGAGGGGTCTGCAGATGAAGGGGCACATCTAACCACCTTCCCAGCCTGTTAGGAAGTATTTTGCTTTCAGAAGCCAGCACTAGCTGCAGCATGCTGTGCTCTACAACATGTCTGCCTCACCCTCCACAAGGAAACAGCCTTCTAAGCAGGGGGTCCTTTCATAAGTTTTCATCCATCAGCTTGGTTACTTTTCTCACTGTGCTCAACTAGATCAGGAGTTAGCCCTTAGAAGCTAAACATAAGTTCTAGATGTTTGTCATATAGGCCTTTAAAAAGCAACATCTTTCTGTCTTGTGTAATGTACAAAGCAAAACCAAGAGACTAAATGGTGTAGCTCTCATTCATTATCAAGCCAGCCATAGTCAAGATGACTATACATACAGTAAGCAAACTGGAAAAAAGGATGGAGGAAAAACCTGTTGCCTCTTAATAGTCTAACATAGTTATGTTAGGAATTACTTATTTTCATAAGAGGTTAAACAAAAGTGTAATATAAGTTCAAAGCTTTCCTTTAAATTCTAAACCATGTCAAAAAGGGAATTTCAACTGGTACACTTTCATTAGCTTATAAATAAAATAAACCACTCTCTCATAGCTGTTGTTTTCTTCAATTAGGATAAATAGACCATGGGCCTGCAGCAGATGTTGGGTATTTTTCAAAGCTTCAAGAGATATCATTTATTGTGCTATTTCATTTATCAAGAGCTAAGTGACAAATGATGAGCTTCTTGCAAGTAATAAGAGAAATAGTGGAAATCCATTCTAATATATAGGAAAATATCCATTTGGTTTACAGCCACATTACGAGTTTACACTGAGGTAGTTTTCCTCATTGAAATGTTTGATGCAAATGTGAATAAAACAAATGACAATTAAATAAATTTGAATTGAAAACTAAATAAAAGGGCAACCATGCCAATGACACTTCTGTTAATACCAAAAATCATCTTGAGACATGCATAGATTTAAGGGTTTTATTAAAATCAACATTAAATATAAAATGTTACCCAGCACCTGTTACTTCAAAAAAATGTCTGTTAGGTATACAATTAAAATTCATATGCAAGAGAGACACCATGTTAGTGTTCACAAGAGGAAAAATGATAGATAGCATAGACCCCCTGCAGTCTCATTCCTTTTTCAACAATGAATTGTTTGCAAATATGGATAAGTTGCTTTGGGCCAGATTTTTTTTTTTTTTTTTTTTTTTTTTTTAAGTATTTAGGCAGTTAAATGATGTAGAAAGGAGCCCAGTAAGATTTCCAAATCAGCCCACATGTTTAACTCCCATTAATTTTAGTGGGATAAAGATGACAAGGAGTTCTAAAAATCCAAGTAGGTGACTATCATGAAGCATGCAAATATCTTTCAGAACTGACATTTAATGTCTCTGATTTATGTTCCTATAAAATTAATCTTAATCACCATCAGCATCCACCTCATAAAATCATCCAAATACATGAAATATTTTTAAATTACTTAGAGACCCATTAATGAAGAGTGGTATAAAATCTATCTACAAAGCTATATCAGGTTCAATAATATTAATTATTATACGCTGCAAAAAAAGGAATTAAGATTTAGTAAATAACAAGTTTCCTTGTTATTTACAAGGAATACTGGCAAAACAGTATTCTTAAATAATTCAGGCATTAAAAAAATTCAGGCTCAAAAGATATGTAACAGATCTTGTTTCTGATTAGTTACCAGGTCATGGGTATACACCTAGACTGAAGATTATCTATTATAGACAATAAAAAAGAAGCATTTAAAATTGTAAAGTAAAGCATGCAATAGCTTGGAAATGCAATAATTAAAGCTGTCTATGCATCTTTAATTTGGTCCTCTATGCATGTGCATTATGATAGTCATTATTTACATGATGATAGAGTATTTTTTTTTCTTAGGATGCCTGCACTTATGCAGTGTATGTAACAAATAGTGCTCAATTTATGAACAGGTATGCAATATTTTTTCACTTCTCATTATTTAGTGGGTAAACCCAATGCTACACTTATTTTAAAACTGTACTGAAGACAGAATTATTAATAACCCCACGGGCTATTCTGTGCAACTCATCACTATAGTAACTGAATACTTCACAAACATGAATTAATTCATTTTCCTAACACCCACACAAAGTAAGGAGAAACTGAGTCACATAAAGATTAAAGTAAATTTATCCACAAAAATTGGGTGCCTAGGACCTGATTTTTCAGAGTATTTGGCATAATATACAAAGTTATGCATACAAAGCATAGTTCCCATCAATGCACTTTCAGCAGTAAATTCTAAACATTTTTGCAAATCAGATTCCAAGGAAATAAGACAAACACAATAAATTACTACCCAGGTGAGACAGATGCCTAGCATCATACAGAAACTCTGTGGCACAGGTAAAAATTCATTCAATTCAATTCTTAAATAGCAGTATTTGACTGCTTTAACTGTAAAATAAACCTCTCTCCTAAAAACACCCTGCCTTATTCATTCTACACCACCTAACTTCTGGAACATACATGACAGGGACTGTACAAAGCAGCAGTATCCCTTAGCAAATAACCCAGATTCATTCCCAGAAGAGCTCCATCCAGTATGTAGAACAAGGAAAGGTTCATGTGGAAAAACAGTAATGCGATTAAAGACCGTACCATAATACATGCAGACCAAAGGTTGAAGACTCAAACAAGCATAGAATCCTATCATCATTGTCACCAGCAGTCCTTCAATGTGGAGATGACAGTCTTCTAGTAAATAGGGAAGCCACTGGTGAGCCCGTAGATGACTGGGGAGCCAAATCTAAATTCTGAATGTTTGACTGCAGACATTGCGAATCATTGCAGGAAGAATGAGTTACAGCTTGAGGTACAGTTCTTCCCCTTCATCTCTCATCTATCTGCCTCTATACTGAGGTGAATTTGCTCAAAATGATCAATGGCTTATCATATATCACATCGCTATTGAGAAGAATTCAATGCTCGAGTCTCCCAGGTACTGATGTTAATATCACACTTCTTCAGATTGGTCTTCAAGATAGCCTTCAAGTTGTCTTTTGTCTACCTCTAGAGTGGTGACCATCAGTAAATTTGGCATATAGGACTTGTTTTAGGAGCTGGTTGTCAGGCATCCTTACACAACATATCTTGTCCAACTAAGCTGGTGCCATAAAAACATAGCTTCAATGCTACTGGTGTTTGTTTGAGCCAGAATGCTGGCGTTCTTTCTTCTGCTCTTCTGACTGATATGGCTTTCAGGTGTTTCTGATGCATCATCCACATTTCACACTCATACAAGGTGAGGATTCCAAAAGCCTGATAGATGAGAAGTTTGGTTTGGATCTTGATGTCATGATCATCAAAAACATGATTTTGGAGATGTTCAAAGGCAGCACTGGCAGATTTTATCTGGTGTTAAATATTGTCATCTATGTTTACACTTGGAAAAAAAAGTGGCCATCAAGACAGGTGAAGTGCTCAACTTTCTCCAAGGACTGCCCTCTAATTGTAACATGTCAATAAGCATCTGGTTGCTTTAGGGTGGGTTAGTACAGGATCTAGTATTCGTGAGAAGCCGACAGCAAACCCAAGCATTTCATATACTTCATAGAAGCAATCAAGAGTGATGAAGTTACATTCCATTACTGCATGTATTGAGATTAAAGACTGTACCATAATGTATACAGACCAAAAGGTCAAAGAACTACGCAAGCATAGTAGCCTATCAGGCCAGCATGATCAGAATGAGCCAGTTTCTACAGCCAGTGGAGAGATGTGGCTAGCACTACACTCAGTTTGCCTTTGACACCTCAGCCTGAACTGCCAGATAAATGTCTACACTGCATGCAGTGGAAGCTTTTGGCACAAGTATAGAATGTGTCTAGAATTTATGCCTCTGAAGTCATAGTGAGACACTAACTGCTTTGGCAAACAGACAGTGCAGGTCAAATGAATTTCACAAGCAAACCAAGAAAGAACGGGGTGAGGGGGAAGAGAGAGAGAGAGATTTGAGACAATATTTACAACGAAAAGAACCACATAATAATAAAAGAGTGATTTAAAAATCCACTAACTTAAAAACAGACCCTTACATTAAACAAGTGCTACTTTACATTAAAAATATAGAATCCCACACTTAAGAAATCCATACAAACTACTGTTATATAAAATACAAACTTTAGAAGTAAGAGATAAAGTAATAACTGCAATGGACATCATCTTTCATATTTAACAGAAGTGTCAATAAGTGATAGTGATATAGACAAAGCTATAAAAATCTCAGACTATACTACTAAAAGTTTCCAAGTGCCTTCATCTTCATCCAAATATCAGTACAGTTAATGGAAATTAAGTTTATGAGCTTTGGGTTGAACTTAAAAGAAAATATGAAATATTTTTTCTCTTAGCTGGCAGAAGATATGAGAGTATAAGATAAGTAAATGTAAATTAATTGACTTCTATGCTAATGAATCATAATTTAAAAAAAAACCTTTTAACAACCATAACATTCTGAATATAAGTGCTTCAATATATTGTAGCAATAGCACAAAAAGAGAGAACAGATTTTAAAAAAAATATCAAGCTAAAAACAAATGGATTTCTCCAGTATAAGCTTTGTGCTACTTCATATTTGACAAATTCACAAATTTCAGATTTATGAAGCTTTTTCAAGTTCTCCTTAGTTCTGAATATGATAGATTACTGAAATAACTACCATATTTACCCAAATCCAAGACACGATTTTTTTCCCCCCTCCAATCAGTATGGGCAGGGGGGGAAAGTTTTGTGTTAGATTTGAGTACCAGCCCGGCCCAGCTCTAGCTTTAGCTCTGGGCTTAGAGCTAAAGCCAGAACTGAAGCACTACCTGCTTTGGGCTGGGACAGCTCATTTGGAAGGGAAGGGAAGATCTTAATGGCTTAATAGGGATATTTGGGGGACCATGAGGGCAAAGCGGGAGGCTTACTATCTATGGAAGAAGGGAGCAGCCTCCAAAGAGGAGTACTCTTCTTGTGCTCAGGAGTGTAGGAGGGCTGTTAGGA
>JAGPOW010003447.1:11704961-11720367 GCA_030014935.1 Caiman crocodilus
TTGTTCTTGCTCCTACCTTGGGCATCTTTAAGAGTAGATTAGATAGGTACTTGGCTGGGGTCCTGTGACCCCAGCACTCGTTCCTGCCATTGGCAGGGGAGGTCAGACTAGATGGCCTGCTCTAGGCCCCTTCTGACCCTAGATACCATGAAACTATCATAGCTGGGGGAACACAGGGCAGACCATGCAGCTTGTTCTCCCCTGGCAGGATGGGCCTCTTGCCCCTTCTGCTACTCATCTTCTGCTTCAGCTGCAGCTTCCCCAGCCCTGAAGTGTTCCTTCTAGAAATTGCTGCCACTTCTCCCTGGCCAGGCTAGGATGAAGCTAGGCTGGGACTGCCACTGCTGCCGACTACCCCAAAGAAGCAGAGTTGTGGCAAAAGGCAAGTGGTAGGGAAGGAAGCAAGGAGAGCAGGAGCAGATGCAGATTAGGGGCAAAAGCTGGGGGCAAAGGCATAGGGGAGCTGGGGATGGGGGCAGGACACATACACAAGGGGCAAGGGGTGAGAGGCAGTCTGCAGAATGGAACAGGGAATGGGTAGACAGGCACTGGGGAGGCATGTTTAAGTGGGGTAAATGGAGAGAAGGCACCAATGGGACCCACAGAGCAGGGCAAGCACTAGGCAGGAAAATGGCATGGGGGACAGGTGGCAGGAAACAGGCACAGGCAGAGTGTGGTAAAAGGACAACAGGAGAGGATCTGCCCCTCACCCCTTCTTTCCCTACTGCAGCAGTGGAAGGGACATGCATTTAGGACAACCTTCCAGTAATCAGATTCTATACCTTGAAAATAAAAGCATTTATAATTTTACAGATATAAAGACTAATTATTGGGTGTTACCTTAATTTTAAATCTACTTGGTTTGGGGTAAATGTATTATTTCAATTGCCTCTCACAACTGTCCTTGTTGCACTCTGGTGCACAACCTCAAGAGGGTTTGCATTAAGTGGAAAATGCTGCCTCCATGGATGCAAAAGCCAATGCCAGAAAGGTAACTGAACAATAAATGAACAGACACACAAGACCAAGTAAGTGACCTGAACAAAGCCAAACAGTAAGTGACCTGGTATTGATCCCATATAGAAGCATGCTGCCCCAAAAAGAAGCAAGTTATAAACACAGATCTACCAAAATTGTGATTTCATGAAATCCAGCATTACCCATGCAATCTGTTATTGCCCACAAAATCCATTTGGGGGTGGGGAGGGGAAACTTACTGAAAAGAAAATGCTCCCAAAAGGAGCCAGCAGTCTTTAGGGTGCTGCAGCAGCCTACCAGGGCAGTGAAGGGGGATCTGTCAGCTTGAACGGCTGCCAGAAAGATGGCTGCCACCCTTACCCCTCACTGCTGATTGGCTGTGATGGCTACCTACCATGTGGCCCCACCCCAATCATCAGTGAGGCAGGGACACATGACAGGCAGCCCTCACAGCACTTCAGAGGCAAGGGGTAGGGCCACTGGAGCTCCACAGCCAATATCTGCTGCCCCTGCACTCCATCTGTGAAAAGGCTACTGAACCCTAAAGGTCTGCCTGTGAAATCAGGGGAAGCCATCCTGGATTTAGCAGGTCCCTAGTTATAAAAGAGCCAAACATAACAGGTTTGTTGGAGCATGGGAATGAATCATGTGTAACAGACTGCCAATGTGGGCTCACCAGATTGGGATACTTACCCTGGGCTAGAAACAGTGCCAGTGAACTCTGAGCAACCCCAAGGGTGGAGTAGGGGAGCCCTGTCCTGTGGAAAAGGAGAAGGCAATCAAAAGAAGGTGTTTTCAGTCCTCTCATTCACATGGAAGGGGGGTGGCTGGAGTTGGGGGCCCACCACCCTGAGCCCCAGTTCACAAGCCAGGGAGGGACTGACAGAGGGGATAAAAGCAGCAGCTGAACTGGCGTGCGGGAGCTGCTGATAGTGACTCCAGGGAATGACACAGGAAACCTAAAAAGAGTTGGGGTGAGCTGACCCAGCAGAGGGAGTAGAGAGACTCCTTTGAAGAGCCTCGAAGGCCTTGGGAGAAGAAAGCAGCGGCGGTCGGCCATGCCTCCAGCTCTGCAGCAGAGGTCAGGGCTTGGGACAGAGAGTTGGTGCCCCAAGGCCTCACTACAGTGTGCTGGATGTGTCAGGCATCCCAGAGGCTAAGGGTGGCAATCGACCCCCCCACTCCACTGTGGAAAAAGAGGGAGCAGCCAGGAGCACAGGTGGCATCCTTATCCGGAGCAGGGAGCTGGATCGGTGAGTTGAGGAAACCCCTTACCTTCCCTGGGGAAGCGGGACAGCAGCAGGCAAGGCATTAGGATCCTGGGGAGCAGCAGAGCACCTGGACAGGGGTTCCTGGGAGCTTGGGGCTCAGGCTGGAGCTCGGAGTGGGACTGGTGAGTGGGGTGCCTGGCCAGTCATTTGGAGCAGTGGTTTAGAGTAACATCTCCTGGGAGCTGCGTGAGCTGCTGACCCTCTGCCACTGACTGCCCCAGAGGGGACTCAGTCCTGTCCCTTATTCTGCAGCTGATTGTCATCGGATGGAGTCCCTGAGCTTCGTGCTTGGTCATGCTGATTGCTCCAGGAGCCTACTCTGTTGCTGGTTGCTCGCCTTTTTGGTTGCCACGGAGCGGAGCGTCACCCTTCAGCCTCTTTGGGGGCTGGGGTTTGATACAATTTGATTGCTGCAGACCAAAAGAGCTTAACCTGTTGCAGTCTGTCGCTTATTGGGAAGCCTGTTAAAGCTGCTGGGAGTGAGTACCTTCTTCCTTCTGGTAGCACCTCAGCAGTGGCTGAAAGCTGCCAGTTACCCTACTTGTGGTTTTTGAGTCAAGGGTTGATTAATGCATTCTGGTTTGTTTTGTGATTCTGGTTATGTCATTTAAGTTCACTTGTAAATAACCTTTCCTATTATTCTTGTTTTGTAAACAAAGTATAAATAGTTAAATCAGTTAAGCGTTAGACCTTCTTGGGACCACGGGCTGCTCTGTGGGGAGCAGGGGCCGGCCGGCTAGAAAGTAAACTAGTGCTGGCCGGAAGCTCTACCCCACTCTCCCTCCCCACACTATCCCTGATACTGGGCAGGGGTGGCAACTATTGGGCCGCCACCCAGGTTACACATGCGAAACTAAAAGAATGCCCAGCAGTAAAGATATACACAAAGTATCAAAGATGAGGCTATTTTGCAAAAGCAGCCTGCAGACATAGAAGGACAAATACAGGGCATATTGTGCATGTAATTGGAGAACATGTCCAAGGAGGGGAGTGACAAACCAATGACACGCAACTCTTTTTGGTTACAATGCAGAATAAATAAAAATATTTTGTTGTTGCATACACTTCTCTGCATAGGCACACATGTTAACTATGTTAGAACTCAAAGTTATGTGACAGCACACAAGCTACATGGACTGTAGAAGTAGTGGTCTACCTCTGGTCTGGAAAATTGGTGGCAGAGGAAGACTAGTTGCTGCTCACCATCTGCCAAATTTCCAGACCTGTGGCAAGCCCTGCTGTGGCAAAGGATGGATGATGCAGCACTGTGTGCTAGACTGCACCGATGGTTGGTCTATCTGGCTCTACAATTGCTTGTGACGTGAAGGGTCAGGCCACCTGCAGGGTCAGGCCTGCATGTGGCTGGATCTCATCTACAAACTGATCCTGAAGACCACCACCTCACCATTCATCCAGCCCCTGGGGCCAGACAGGTTAAGCATCACTGGACTATATGAAAATTTAGCTCACAGTATGACACCAACATCATCCAAATTATACAGACTAGCAGACTTGAGACCATCCACTCTCTGTAGCAGAGAAAAACCAATCAAGTATCAGAAAAAAAAAAAAACCCAGAACCTAAATTTTATCTGAAATAAGCATGCTAGAAAAAAAAAAAAAATCTTAGAGGGAGTGAAAGCCTGAAAATAATTAAGCTTGATAAAAATCCTAATGATAGTGGGATCCATGAAACACCATCCTACAACTGACCGAATTAAGTAAGATTTCCTGGTGTTTGAAAGTATGGGATGCCAGAATGCTGGGGGAGGGGAAACAGAGGGAGAGAAGGGGAAATCATGCTACAGACCTAGTGCCAATAGTACATATATCATAGCAATTGCCATTAACAATGAGACCCTAAATGGAGAAGGAACTGCAGTGTGTCACAATTGGCTATAATAGAAAAAGTAGATTGTTGCATCATAAAACAAACACCAGTGAGATCTGAAATATACAGAAATTTGATAATGAAACAAAGCTAAAATATAGGACTGCTACTGTATATCCATCCAAGATGACATCTCTTTTAAGCTCTTCACAGCAAGTGCATTTAATATACTAAATGCTCTAAGTTATAGACTGATCATACCAGACAAAGTGAGCAAATTAACCACTTGCAATACTCCACTGGAGGATGGCACATCAAGAGTTTATCTTTTCCTACAACATCTTCACAAACATATTGCAGAAAAATGGGCATGAAATTCTAGAAGGATTGCAAGGAGCCAAAATTGTTATCAAAACATTTTATTACATGGCAGCACTAAAAAGGAGCATGGCAGAAAACTAATAGCTGCACTCACAATATGTAAAAACATGAAAAATATCATTACCCTGGAAAAAACTGAAAATACAATGAAAATAAAACAACACTTCAAGTAGAGTTTTCACAAACAGCAGCTGCAGGCAAGGAGCTTCAATTTCATGTAGACCGAGGGCGTGTCCACATGACCACGCGCATACGTCTTGCAGCGTCTCAAAGTCCTTGGCACTTTGGACCCAACTGGAGATACTGACCCCCTAGCCAATTGGGGCCAGGAGGACACGCTCTGACAGTTCAAAGCAGGCCACCACACCGGAACATCTTCCGGGCAATAGCTAACCAGATGGCTGGGCAGGGAGACACATGGCAGTAGTGCCGCACAAAGGTCAACTCTAAAGCCAGTGAATTGACAGCTGGCCCAGAGGGGCAGATGTCTCTACTGGCTCTGCAGTTCTCATCCAAGTCTGGCAGGTGCACAGCATGTCACAGCCAGGCAGCAGCCCCCACTGCCAGACTGCTTCAGTGAATAGAAGATGCAGGGTACTCTCAGGGCTGCTTCAGCAGATCAGCTGGCACAAGGGGTAATGTCCCCAGGTACCAATTAGTTAGGCCCCAGAAGCTCCTGAGAGTGAGTAGCCCTGATGTACTTGACAGGGCAGCTGTTTGCACTGATGGAGCAAGGACAGGGCAGCTTTTTATACTGCTGGGGACAGCACAGGTGCTAACCCCAGTCTCTCACTCCCCCTGGCTACAGAACCAGGAGGCGGCAGGCAGGGTTATGTTGCCCCAAGTGGCACAATTTGCCTCATACCAAAGTGCATGTCTGGGCATGTGTACTGAGGCAAAAAGCCCCAACTCAAATTTGCACCACTTCTATTTGAGCTGCTGCAAGTGCATTTGCTTCCATGTGTGGGCGCACACTAAGAGCATGGATGTCAACATGGAAAACTTATTTTCAAAGGAATTATTTACAATTTTTGCTGTATGTCAGATACCCCAACTGTATATATGGCTGTATAGTAATAGCTGAAATAGATCACAAACCCCTAAAGAACCTTCTTGAAAAATGTCTAGCTTCTGTAATGCTTCAAGAAATCTGGGTCCAATCTTAAAAATCAGAGAACTACAACTGGAACTAAAAAATGGGCCCTGAAAATAAATTCCTTTAGCAGATCTTTTCTCATACAATCACTCAAAAGGACAAGACATAAAAGAAATGTAAGACTTGCAAAAACAGGCACACATGATATCATAACACTTACCAGTATATACAAATAAGCTAATCAAAAACAGAGTGAGAGCAATGATGTAATCAATCAATAAAAACAAGGTAGTCAGGGTGACCAGTACAAAAATAACAATGACCTTCGCTATCAATCTTTTAGAATGAAAAAACAAAGTTGGCTGTAAATAATGGACTAATGTTGAAAACAAAAAGGAGAGCAATTCCTAAGGAAGTGCCTGGAGATTCTGTCAAGGCCTCAGGAAAGTGCCATCTTAGCACTCAAGAAAAAAAAGGGTACTTGCCTAACACATGTGCAAATAGAAGAAATGGTAAGAGTGCTACATTTGTGCACAGTACTAGAAACAAAACTGTGGAAATGTACCATAGCCCAAGTGCCTACCTTAGTTTATATTATTAAAACTTCCCAATGGAATCAGGATTTTGCTTGGACTGACATTAAGAACTTGAATGTTCAAGTTAGTATCAAATTTATTAAAATGGAACGGAATCTTAGGTGCAGCTTTGCAAATCACTGCAAAACAAACAAACAAAAATAAACTCAGAACTGGCTAAAAGATTATAGAAATCCTACCATGATAAAAATGTCAGAAACAAAATAATGGAAGAATAACCCACACTATATGCAATGCAAGCAGAGACCTGAGAATAAATTGAATAAAAACACAGCCCTATGAGGACTACTTCTATTCACACAACTACATCTCATGATGGAAGCATAGTCTATGACACTGACAAGGAAGAATAATGCTAAATGGAATACCAACAAGCCTTCACAACAATCCAACAGCAGCTGACACTGGCCCCAGAAGAAGAGAAGACATCACTGATTGTCACTGCTGTCACATCATAATTAAGACTTCAGTGCTTCTTGTAAAGGGCTCAAATATTTGTATGCATATACAAACTGGCCTGCAAGTCACCAGGCCTAAGAAGACTTTGGGTGCAAGGCTGGGGTCTTTTGTTCCATAGACTCCCAGGAAAAAACAACTTTCTCCTTTTAATAAATTGCTTATAATGTTCTTTGACCTTTTTTCTTAAAGTGTTCCTTAGGTATGCTTCCCTTCACAAACCATAGTTCTGTTCCACATAAATTTCACATGATCTCAGCTACAAAAGAGAATCAAGAACTAAAATTTGTGAGAAACTATTAAGGTGACAAAAAGCTAGACTCTGAGGGTAGGTTGTCCCATATTTTCTACTCCGTTTACTTTCCACAGAATAATCAAAGATTGTGGAAGGAGTTTTCTGTCTTGATAAATCCTGACCCTTTCTTTCTTCAGAGCTATCTGATACAAAGTGTTACATAATGGTCTTCAAAATCTGTACTCAATCCCAGATGTCAGGTTAATGCATTTAAATCATTAAATGGTTCTTAAAGTACAATCATGTGAGGGAAGGGCATTCTTGCAAAGTCTACTCACAAAATAGGCAGGCATACCATAAAACCATGCTCAGGAATTACAGTCAATTCTGCAAATGCATAGGTATAGCTCAAGAACTCACTGTTGCCCTGTCAATGGATAAACTCAGTTTGGCATTAGATAGGCAAAATCTTAACTTTTAAGAACACAATGGCAAATAAATTGAGATGCAATACTGCAATATAAAACATTAAAAGAGCTCTTATTTTATAATTTTAAGAAAACCAACAAACAGTACATTATATTAATGTGTAGTCTGAGAAATCTGTTATGAGGGATGGTATTTGAAAATCTTTTGGGAAGAATTTAGATTTATTTCCGTATCTAAACTATTTTAGTAAAATAGTAACATAAAATGTGCCTGGTTAATTTGCTATACAAAACAGAGGATCAAATGAATGGTAAAACCACAACTGTCACTAGAAATTAAAGTATATGATAACACTAACATGATCTGAATTTCAGATTTATATTAGGGCTCATTAAGCAGTTTAGAGAAATTCATAAACTGTTTTATTGGGTCTTTTTTTTTTTTTTTAAATTATTAACTCTACAGAATATTGACATAATACAAAATGCCTGAAAATATACTGTTACTTTTAAGTCATAAAAACATTACATGATATATATTATACTTTTTGGAAGTTTAATCATCTCTCATCTATGAAATTTTAAATAGCAAAACTTCTTACTTCTATAAAAATTAGAAAGAAAGAAACAAGCAAAAGCTAGCAAATATATAGTTGTACTTCCAAAATGTTTTCAGAATATATAGCATAAAGAACATTCACAAAACCAAAAGGCAAGAGTTGCCAGATGCCCTTGATATAAAGGATTTATTGTAACCCTAAAATCAATTTACCCGTACAAATTATAATTAAAGGATGGATTTATTTCTTATTTTGTTTCTATTTTAATCTCCAAATAAAGATTATTTCTTATCCTTGTCAGATAGTTAATTAAGGGATCAAATCAAGTTCCCAATCTAGAGTTGGTTTTAAATGCATACCTTAAGTATATCAGCACATTCACTAAATGGTTACATATATGCTTAGGTGCTTTGATAAAAAAAGGTTCAATTACTTAAGCTGAAAACCACTTGGCACAGAACAATTCTGTTTCATGTCCCAGAACCACTACTGTCCTGCACTAAACAAACTTCAAAGGCATAAAAGGCATTTTTGTCCCACTGATGGCCCATGGACTGCATGCAGTTTAAGTTGTGGCTCCTGCTTGGAGGCCGCTCGTAAGAGCAACTGGAGTTTCCAGACTTTCTTCCTCTTCCACTGGCTTTCACCGCCTGCACCTGCCCCACAGCATGGGGGCAATGAAGTAAGGCATGGCTGGGGAGGCTGAGAGCTGTGTGGGGACAAAGTGCGGTAGAGGGGGAAGTGAAGGCACATGGTGCAGCACGGAGGGGTGCAGGCCCAGAGTGCAGCAGAAGGGAGACATCCACAAAGTATGCAGTTCAAAGGCCTTGTGGCTCACCCTGGTTTGGCCTGCGGGTGTGTGGTTCCTGTTGGTGTAGCCAATGGGGCTTTCGGCCTCCATCCACTTAGAAGTTGGCCAGCCATCTTTGAGGCTTAATTAACAAATTCACATAATACCAGGAATGGGAAAAGGCTTTAAAACCACAAGAAACAGCAACAGCACCAAAACTCTTAAAAAGGGAAACCTAAATATCCCACTGACTTCAATGGGTTTTGGATTGGGTCCTAAATACACGTAACGTTAGATCCTTGTTCTTGGATGGAATATTTTAAACACAAACATAAATAAAAGTGCAGCCTAGGAGGATACGAATTGCCCCTGCCTTTTCTAATTTAAACGATGGATAACCAGAAAACTGGAGTGGTTCATGGGCATGTCTAGTATTTTGTAAAAGCGGATGCAGGAGCAGTCACCGAAGCTGTAGGAGTGGCTGCACCCCAACTTCCACCACGGGTATGAGCAGATAATGCTCCAGAAGCAGCAGCCACAACCTTTTCTAAATCCCTAAATCAGGTAAGAACCTCCTGCCAGCCCATGGTGCCACCACCTTCCCCTTCCACTTGCCTCTTCCCCATCTGTCACTGCCACTACTCCTAGCTGCTGCAATGGCAGGGGGAACTCCTGAGCCACTTCTGTCCAACTCCAGCTGAATTATGTGAGGAGCTGGGCTCATCCAGGGACAGTGGCAGAAGGTTTGACCTCGCTGAGACTGCTTCTGGGATGGTGGCGAACACCCAGGTGGAAGAAACCTGTCTGATCTGCTGCTGGTATTGTCCTGAACTGAGCCTGAAGCCCTGTGCACCCCAGCTTGGGAAGGGCAAGTGCAGCTCTAGAGCTCCCTCCACTCCCAGGGCAGCCTGTGACAATGAGGATAGTGATAGTGCTGGGTGGGGAGTGGGGTACTGAAAGAGGAGCAGATGTGCGGAAGAGCACAAAAGGAAAGGAAGGGGGTGGGAATTCTTACTTGATTTGGGGACTTAAAAAATGCCCCTGGCTACTGTTCCCTCAATGTGCTATGAAAGGGGAGTGGGACCATGCCATGGTACCCCCTCTGTAACTACCCCAGAGTGATTTTGCCTATCATCATGAATTTGGAAGACTTACAAGTTCTCCCCATATACAGAAGGAAGCCCAGCCATTTTGGACTGTAAAGATCACCTAAAGGCAGCAAATATATTCTAAATGTCCACAGCCTTTTGAGAAATACGTTACAAAAATATGGGCAAAGTTCAGCTACAATGTGCAAGTATGCTGGCAAGCTACAGGTTAGACAACCATCTTAGTGTAAACATCAAGATTTCACTTGACTATTGTGTATTTACCTATAACTTTAAGTTACCTTAGGTGAATGTTATGTGCATTTACAGTCCAAAAATCTGACTTAATTTATACTGATTTTTATTTTTCTGATTTATTCACTATCATGCTGTTTCTGAAGAAACCAGAGAATAAAATGGGGGTGACAGACTGTCATCAGCATTTGATAATCACAGACCTATACTCAAAACACTGATTTTTTGCATCACTTATTCCAAGTAAAAATTCAAATATTTAGATGTAGGCTACTATAATTACATATATTTATAGCAACTGTGTGTTCATACATACACTACCTGTTACACACACACACACACACACACACACACACACACACACAGAGTGTATTTTATATGTATATTTTATGATTTGGTAATATTTATTTACCAATTGTTCCTAAATATACACTAATCTGAAAAATAAATTAAATCACTATATTCAGGTTTCATTAATGTATTTTACAGATTATAGTCCTTTTTATGCTATGTTTATTTAATCCATATTAATTTACTATTTTTATTTCACAAAGACCAGATTATCAAGAATCAATCAGTCTTCAACCAGGGTTTTGCTTCTACTTAGACTAGCATTACATGCAATTTTCAACTATTTTATAACAACTGTAAGAGGTAATAATTTGTTAAGGAAACTATCATCCATTGTCTCCAGAAGGGAATAAAGAGGTGTTAAGCACCTCTCCTTTTTGCCCCATGCCAGTTATTCATATCATATCAGCTAGCAGCATAGGCGGGTGGGGGGGGGGGGTAACGGCCCCAGCAAGGCTGCTTTCTTCCCCCAAGAGAAGAGTGGTAACCTGTGGCAGGTGTGTCATAAGTGATACAAGTAGCTTGTGCGGCATGGGACAGACTGGGGAGAGGACAGGAAGCGTAAGAAATAGGAAAGGGAGTAGAAAGCAGAGCAGCAGATCGGGCAGGAATAGGGAATCAGAATGCCATCTAGGTAAAATGTAGGGATCAATTGTGGTACACCGCCACTGCCCTAGAAGGTGGGTGAGAGGAGATGGCACAAGATGGGAGAAGCTTTGGTTGGTTAGTAAGGAAGGAAGGAAAAGTAATCAGATACTGGCACTGGAATCATGTTACCTCATCACTACAGCAAAGAGAAAGTTGAAATGACACTGTGATTCTCAGACAACTCTTAAATAACATGGTGCTCCTTAGTAAGGGCAGATTTACTGACCTAAATAATTAATGCAGCGTCTTGCACATGAAGGTATATTATAATGCATTTTGTATGTGAAATAAAGTTAAAGACAATACTGAAAGCACACTAATCAGCTTTTATTTTATAAGTGGCTCTACATTCAAGAGGTAAGATAAAAATGGTATCCAGCTGTTCACTGTGGGATGCAGCATTTAAATATCCTGGAACATAATTTGCAACCACACCACACACTAGGCTCGATTTTCTCATTTACACTAGTTTTACACAAGAATAAACTGGCAGTTGCTCCTGATTTACACCCAAGTAGGTGAGAAGATGATGAAACCACTATCTTAAAAAAATCTGGCATCTACTATTACCTGCATTGATGGCAGACATAATCATATGCTAATACTGTACTACACAATAACAATATCACTATAGACTAACACTAGAAAAAGAATAGTGTTTGGTTATATATGTCATTTACACAATCATTAAAAAAAAAAAAACATTAATAGGTTGGAATACTCTCCAAGTTCAATTTCTTTTTTAATTAAAATAATAAATCCAGATGTCATTTATTAAAAAAAACAACAGAAGTATAATTTTGGACTGTTAAATGCAGACTTCATATATTGTTATAAGTGCAAAACTCACTACAAGAGCAGTTCTTTTCAGCAAAATTATATTTTACTAAAACGAGATTTTTCCTTCAGTCCTAAATTCTAGAGAGGTGCAAAGGGGCTTTGTTTGTAGAAGACAATTTCTATAAGGGACTCAATTAGAGCATGAACAAAGAAGTGTCACTTGCCTTCATAAATGCCATCAGCATTTTCTCTTGATACACTCCAATTTTAAGGAGATACATAATTTAAATGTATTTAGAGTTAAGCTGTTGGCACCACTCTTATTTTCAAATTGAAGTGCCATCTGCTGGCCCCATGGCTCAGCCATAATAATATGCTTGCAGATGCCTTTTTTCTGCACAATATATTCTCTTACTTGAATGTACATTTTGCACAATTTTTACACGTCATAAATGTTAGTTATAATAGGGCAGCAAGGAATCTATAAAGAAATAGAATGCATTTTTATTTTAAAGCTTCAGTTTTCCTAGGTTCTGTCCCTTTTTGGAAAACCTAGTGGTGGTTCTCTCCATGGTTTGGGCCATGTATTAACAATAGTATGTTGTCTCATGAGCCCTTAATATATTCTTATTATTTGTTTATGGTACAATGTTCAAAACACCCAAATAGTCAAGAGAGGACAGTCCCCCATTCTAAGGTTTATCACAGTCTACAAAACAAATGCCATCTAGATAACAAGTGACAAGAGGAGCAACAGCATTTAATTATGTAAATCAGCTGAACTCACTCACTATAGGCAGACACAAAACCCTAAGCATAACTTTGTGCAAGAGCTCAAGAACATTATTCAATGGACAGGACATGTAAAAGGCGGCAAGGTGGTAGATGAGAAAGAGGCTGACAAACAAGCAAGCAATGATGGAGAAAGTATCACTGGAGCAGAGGATAGGGATGGAAGGGTGTCTAACTTAACACTCAGCTACGGAAAATAAACAGATTACAGAAAGATACAGCTGCATGAGGAACCAAGCTTTCTGGGGACAAAGGCAGAAGGGGTACAGTTTTTTCGTTCCATCATTACTCCCTGCTGGCTGCCTCTCCTTCACCCCTCACCCACAAGACTCTCCTGCTAGCTTGGAGCAAGCACAGGAAAGGGGGAATCTTCATGCTCCCAGTGCTGTTCCTGGCTGATCCTGGCTCCCCACAAAGCTGCTCCCTGCGGTCTGGGGCACGAGCCATCTGGGACTCCCCTGCAGTAGCATCGGCTGGGCACAGTGACAGTAGCACAAAGATTGTTTTTTCCAGTGCTTACTCTCAGCCAGCACGGAAGGAGCAAAACAGGGAGCGAGTAGTGGAAAGA
Source organism: Caiman crocodilus (assembly GCA_030014935.1). Taxonomy (NCBI): domain Eukaryota; kingdom Metazoa; phylum Chordata; order Crocodylia; family Alligatoridae; genus Caiman; species Caiman crocodilus. The sequence goes on from JAGPOW010003447.1 coordinate 11,718,066, forward strand.
GGAATCTGTGCACCGCTGCCACTGTACCCTGCTGAGTCCAAAAGTTTGACCCTGCCTTTTACACCCCCCACACCTTGGCTTCTGCTTCCTGTCCCCCCTGCTGGGGGAGGGTCGGTGCGGTGGGGGAGAAGAGGATACTGCAGGGAGAGGCAAAGGGCAGAGCCAGTGGCAGGGACAGGCAGCAGTTGCAGCGGCAGTCCCAACCCTGGGTCAGCTGTACTCAATTCCAAGATGAAGGGCTTGTTGCCTCAGTGTTATGTGGGGGTTGGATCCTCATCAATCTAATCTTACTAATAACGACAACAACAAAAATACATAAAATAAATTGGATATAATCTTTTGAAATAAACTGAGATCAGTTCTCATGCTGCCAAAAGAGCACAGAGATAAGTTTACATACGTCACAATATTTACACACTGGATTGGTACCGTTTTTGTCTCAAGCAGTTAGCAAATACTTAACTCTCTCTTTCTCTCCCCCAGGATTGTGCTACTAGTGCATCTCTGGCTGCCCTAACATGGGTGACTGGTGCCTCTTGAGTCTGGGGAGGTGCTCACAGAAGCCGGCAGTGGGGATGGGGCTGGGGAGCACCCACAAAAGCTGACATTGGTGTTGGCAGCAGGGATGGGACTAGTGAGGATCTGCAGAAGCTGGCATTGTCATCAGCAGCAGGGACAGTGCTCACAAACACCCACAGAAGCTGCTGGCAGCGGGGACGGCCTTGTCGGGGGAGGGGGGGGTACATCCCACCCCGCCCGTATCTCCCTATCAGTTGCCCGTGTCATACGATATTTATCACACGCATACATGCACAGACACACAATCATACACACACTTGCATCAAACCTGCAGAGCCCTGAATTTACCTGCAGCTTCCAATGAAACCACTCTGCTTCAGAGCTGAGCTCCTGACTAACATTGCTTGTGGCCTGTTTTGGGTGGTGATTCATACAGTCAGCAATCTTACTCCAAGAAAGTACAGCTTCTTATATTTATCATCAACAAAGGGTAACTGTTATGCCTACCAGCTTCAACAAAGTTATGCTGAAACACCAGAATAACACTATATAGGTAAATCATTATCACATTCATTTAATCATATTTATATCTTATTTTCCAGTAAAAGGAATCTAATTTGTTGTTCTAGATTTTGCAGAACTTCATTTTTAAATGTTAAATCCAGAGTTTTCCTAAGTGCAAGAAACTATTGCAATATTTTTTCATAAATAAGGAAATTAAAACAGTTAAAGAAATGTTTTGAAACTTTTTAAAAGCTACTTCAGACTGTAAAATGGAAAATGTAAAGTGATTTGTGTGGTTCAAACATGTGAAACAAGAACTAATTTCCAATTGCTACTCTGGTGCTTAGCACTCATATAAAGGTAGAAGGCAGAGCAGGATGTCACTTTCAAAATTAAGACATTTCAAAACACATAAAAGATTTCACAGATTATATCTATAGAGAGATGTTTCATTTTAATTACAGGAAAATGTGGATTGTGGGTTACTTTTTTTTCTTTTTAAACTGAAAATCATGGGTATTTTTATATCAGAGAAAACCAGGATCCCTGGTCATGACTCACCATGACTTAAAATGCCATTGACTCTGGGGGCACACAGCCCAGTAAACTATTTGAAAAATCACAAGTTTTTGGGCTTTGGGGTAATACCATCCATAATTTATATCAGATATAAGTAGTAGGACTGTGCTTCAGGTGCTGATTCAATTAGAAAGAGATTCGGTGGCCAAATCTCTGAATCAAATCAGGAGACCAATAAAAAGATCTGAATCAATTTGGAAAATATTTGAAGAGCTTTGGGTAGTCCCCACTCACCGCTGCAGGGAGCTGGATCTGAGCTCCATGCAGATAAGTAGGCTGAAGGTGGGGGGGAGGGGACCATGGTGGGGACCCCCAACCCCTGCCCACTCTCCCAGTCCTGTCAATGACTGCCCTGCCCAGTCTCAGCATCATGGCTCCTTAAAAAAAAAGCCCTGCCCTCACTAGCTCCTATCGGGGTGGGGAGAAAATGATCCCCACTGCACCCCACTGCCCTGTGCTGTGTGGGGGGCTCTGCCATGAGCCACCATTGCCTGCCCTGTCAGTGGTTGCTCCGGCGATGGCTGTCCTGCCCAGCCCTAGCATTCAGCTCTTTAAAAAAAGCCCTGCACTCACAGGCTCCTACAGTGGCCATCAGGGTGAATTCTAGGGTCTTGTGGCAGAGCCCCCCATGCAGCATGGGGCAGCGGGAATTGCCCCCACACCTGGCAGCAGCCGGTGCGTGCAGGACTTTAAAAAAGGG
>JAGPOW010003447.1:11720467-11750422 GCA_030014935.1 Caiman crocodilus
AGAGCAAAAAAGAGTCAGGACACTGGGGCAGGGAGGGACAGCCATTCATGGGACAGGGAAAGTAGGCAGGGTATGGGTCCTGTTTGATTCAGAGATTTGGCTGAATCAATTCGGGAGAGAGAGTCGAACCACCGAAGCAAATCACTGTCCCCTGAATTGGCTGAATCCAAATCCGAAGGGAATACTAGCTGCTTTGTACAGGTCTAATAAGTAGGTACCAAAGTGTTGCTCAAAATTGTGTTTATGAAACCCAGTGCTAAAAACTTGCAGCAGTTTCAGAAAAGGTAGCAAGCATCAATTCTGTGTACTACAGGCCAATTGCTACAACCATGTTTAATTTTGAGGTTACTGTTTTTAAATTTGCTACTCACTTCCACCTGCTGCGGGAGAGCAGGATCTGATAGTAAGGAAGAGGGAAAGGGGCTGCAGGAGAAAAGTTGGTGAGGGGGAAGGGGGCTACGGGACCCTCCAGATTTATTTTCCCTGCTCCAGCAGTGGAAGGGGAATAAATTCAAGACAAATCTCCAATAAGTAGATTCTATACCTGGAAAATTATAACTAATTTATATATTTTCCATCTACAAAATCCATTTATTGAGGGATCATCTTCTATTCAGGGTCAACTTCTATTCCAGTAAATACAGCATGGTACTCTTTAGAGTTACGATAAGTATAATTTAACTGTACAGATAGAGAAACAGGGTTATGAAAATTAAGTGATTTGATTTTATCCAAGTGATTCCAGCACAGAATTCAGGAATTAGGAATTACTGACTCTCAATACAGTTCTACACCCCCTATAATGTCAAAGAAAAATACTGGGGTTGATTTTCCATTCTTTTCCACCAGTGCAAGTAAATTAAGGTTAGGAAAATTACAACAGATAATACAACAATCAAGCCTAATACATTCAACTAAAATACAGTGACTGCCTTTCCTTATATTTAGAATGGGAGATTACTTTAGTTATCTCTGTTGCTACTAGTGAGTAACTTGACTTTTTCATGGAAAGCACTCTGAAACCATAAAATCATGTTTAAACATAAATTAACATACTTACTATTATTTGAACTTAAAAATCATTATAAGCAGACAAAAAGTACTGCTTATATTTGGGGATATGCAAAACAGAAATAATTATTTTCAGTAGTTTATTTCCAACAATAGGTGGCACCATCAAATACTTCTTTCATGAATATCGACTGTTCATCATATATGTATATGTCTATGTAAAATGTCTATTAATGTATGTAGGTGTGTAAAAAAAAAAGGCTTGTTTGCTGTTTTGCCAGCAAAACAGCCATTTTAGATTCCAAATGCATCTTTCTTCTTTTTTGGACTATACCAGTTTCTTTTCTTTTATATGTCAGTACAGATTTAAAAGACCTATTAGCAACTTAGGAGAAATATGGTATACTACCTCTGAGCAGGAATTGCATCTTTATTTCACTCTGACGAATAGCTGCGCATTGTGTGCTACTGCAATCTAAACAATTAATGGTAATAATAATATTCTTTTAAAGATATTCTCAGGATACTTGCTTGTTTCCAATTTTTCTGGTAAGCCATACAAATCTAAAAATCTATTATTTAATTGATTTTTCTCTAATTTCCATATTGTTGTAGATGCATAGAACATATGGAATTAGTTTGCAAAATAAGCTGGCCCCTATTCCACTTGTTCCTTTCTCCCTGTAATGCTGGCCATACTTTTCACGTGATTGCTGTTGCTGTCCCTCCTTCACTGTTGATTTTGCTCTCTGAATGATGTTCAACTTATACGAAACAGAGAGTATTCACAAAGATGCATAAATGTATATAATATAGCTGTAGCGCACCAGTCTTCCAATGCACTTAGCATCCTCGCTTCAATACAACAGAACTCCAAAATACTCCTGTTTATAAGAGACATCTTAAAGGTTGGGAAGACTGCCCCATAGACAAAACTCCCTCAACTTATGATTTGTTTTGTTTACAGATTAAAAAAAAAAAGTTATACAGCCAGAAAAGTAGCACTTGTTTTTCTCATAGAAAAGAAATTACAAGCCAAAGCAGGTGGCTTTACGCCTTTTGGTAATGATGGCAAAATGTTAAAACAAGCTTAAAATTACTATGTACCATTAGATGACTTTCTGCTCTTTCTCCACAGATCAGCCACATCCCTGCAATTTCATAGCAACTTCTACTGGAAAGTATGCTCAGATTCTATTGACAGTTTCATGACATGCTATACTTCACTTTCCATTGTCCACTGTCCTTAGCTGTTCATTATCTTGACTGCTGTTTCTACAAGATAATGATATACTTGGCCTCTACCTGTGACTAACACATTTTTTGCTGCAGGGCTCCTTTTAATTGAAACACGTTGTCTACAACTTCTGTTTTGGAGGAATAGTAAACACATTTAATGGAAGACTTTTTTTTTTATTCATTTCTCCTATCAGTAGTGTGCAAAAATAACTGTATGTTAAAGGGATGGGTGTGTAATCCAACTGAGAGATCATCTCTTCCATTCTGTAAAACTTTGCTATTTTCACTGCTAGGTAATGTTCACCTGTTCAGCTTTTGCTATACTGAGACAGAGCATCTACCAAAGGCATCAAATGACTGTCTTATTTAAGCAGTTTGCAACATATGCATTGAACAATAAAAAAAGTTCTGTCACTTTGTGGAAGTGCTTTATGAATTTGGACCTATGGTAGTTACCTGCACAATTTAATAATCCCTGTATTATAATAGTATACAATTGACTAGAACAGAGGCTTTTAAATACAGGATCACTTGCAACTAAACTCAGCCAAAAGCCAGAAATCTGCTCATGACTAATTGCAGATGTTTTCCCAATTTAAGTTCATTCAGTATGAACCCTAGCTTTTTTCTTCTCCTGGGGAGGAAGTGGGAGGAAACAGAACCTAAGATTCAGAATGGTGGTTTAGGCCAGCAATTAAAAGGACTGGGCATTAAAAATGCCACAACTATGAAACTCTTATATTACATGTTTTATTAAGTATCATAAAAACAGTCTATGAATATTACCAACAAATAAGACGGCAGATGCTGTTTGAAACTTCAGTGGTAGTTTTCCATAGACACTAAGGTCTGAATTTCACAAGCACTGATTTTTCACAAGCCAAAGTAAAAGTAAGTAGAACTAATAGAAGGCAAAGTGGATAAGCACCTTAGAGATTAACTAGTTAAGATAGATATAGAGCATAAGGTTTTATGATTTTTTTCTGAAATTTTGCTACCTGAGAATAACAATCCTGACATCAGTAAAGGTATTTCCAAGGGGGTTAAAGTGTTCTGCCACGGCCCTTTATGTCTTTCTGCAGCTGCTGACAAACTGGTGTTCATTCTCGTGCATGAAGATTACCCCTTTTATACAATCTAAGCAGCAGGTAAGCACTGTTAAGCAGGTGATGGTATATTTGACATTGGTAGAGTTGCAAGTGAATGAATCTTGGATAGTGTACTCCTTGTTATTCAGTACAGTGATGATTTGGATCCCAATGGCTCCTGTGGCCCCATAATAATACAGTCTACTTCATTAGTCTGAATAGCATGGCTAACTACCTCTAAGTAGATCAAGCTTCTGGTACACCTCATCCATACAAATCTAAAAATTCAAACTCCAACACTGGCCAAAACAAGTAGATAGAAGACAACAAGGTTCAAGAAAATCTATGCAGCCCATGAGAAAAAATTATTCCGAGCTCTTTTGGAGGGAGAAGTTTTTTATGTTTTAAAATAGTGGTGCTCAAGATTTTGGACCTGCAGACCAGATGTGTAGGGCTTAACACAGCCACAGACTGGTCCCACACTACTCCAGAATTGGGCCTGGTACTGCCCCCTCCCTCCCCCATGAACCAGAAATGGGTCGCATGACCCCAGGAGAGAGGAATGTAGGATTGGGCTCTGGGAACTTGACACCACCCCATCCCTGCCCTTCACACAGGTGCCTTCCTAGCACCACCCCTGCATAGCCCTGTGCACTGGAATCAGTTATCCGATCCAGAATGCAGAGCTCAGAGATCCCCAGGGTATCTGGAGATTTGGCAGCAGGGCCCCTAACACCACATTTTTGACCCATGACGAGCCCTATGGGCTGGACGATACTGCATTACGGGCTAGATATGACCTGCAAGCCAATGGTTGAGCACCCTCACCCTAAAACAAAAGGTTCAGTCACATTCTAGAAGACACAGCATGTATAACTATACATGTGAAGTACAGTAATCCTGATTTTTCCCCCATTATACTGTCAGTCAGCTCCTCTGTATGACAACAACATACATGCTTACAAAGTTAAAGTGGCATCCTTTGCATTTCTTATTATTCTCTTGTATATTCTCCTGGCTGTTACATCTTTAAACCACATCTGGTGCTGTGCTAACTCACAGTGCTATGCAAGTTAGGAGATGCACTGAAAAAGTGAAATTTCAATGTAATAGAACAATATGGTATCGTTTATTACAAAGAACACAGTAGGTTAGGCTTTAAAATGCAAAATCTATTATGCTATAGACAAACCATTATGTGAGGAAATACAGGTGTAATCTATAGTAATTTTAAAATTGCAATCTTGATTTGTACTTCAGGTAGGCAACTAGAGCATTTAATGTAGTATGCTATTGTGTTTGTTCACATTTAGATTGCTACGGTTTAAATACTAAGGACTGTCAATGTTGTATTGTTCATTACAGTAAAGCCACGTAATCCACCAATCTGCTGTTCAAAGTATGTTAGGCTTAAAAGACATAAATCATCATAGCCCTTACTGAATATCTAAAATGAAATTTCAGTCCCAGTTTTCAGCTATTCTAATCTGCTTTTTTCAAAATACAACACAAACCCATAATATTATGATGCATCTTGAATGCAGTAGTCTTTTAAAGGACATTTGAAAATAAAGTACTACTAAATCTTCTCTTCATGTGGAACAATATTAAATTTCAATTCTGCCTCTAGCATAATTAAGTACCCATAACACCATAAAATTTTCATTAAATTATGGGGTTCACAGTGAAATGTAAATTTGTCTCTTAGATATGAAGTTGACATTTCAACTCTTTTTGCAGCTTGAATGCCATTAACAGAAAAATGTAAAGAAAGTTAAAAAGGAGGTACTGAACACCTTTCTGGGTAGCAAAATCATAAAAATTAACACGATTAAGTGCCCTTAATTTTTTTTCCTGCAAAGGAATTTAATGTAAAGGAAGTTAATGTTTCAAGGAAGTTAAGTTTGTTCTGCTGATGGGTATTGCTCTTCTCAGGTACAAACAATAAATCCTAAATATAGTCTCTTTCCTAAGCTAGACTCATAAGCAGGGCCTGATCTTGTACATACAGGAATCCAAATGGAGTTTGGTCTTTAACTTTAACAGTGGCAAAACTGACCTCAAAATATTTCAAGCTTTATACTGAATTAAACATCCCATCTCTAATCAGAGCAGGCTCTGCAGTCAAGGAAGCTATTGATTGTACTAGAGTTCTCTTCAGCCCATGTAATCCTTCATTCAGGCCACACAAATCATCCCTTTCTTTGACTGCAGAATATGATTGTTCACCCAAGCATGTTCAGTTGGTCTTAAGAGATTTAAATGTGCCCCATGGCTCCATCAAATATCCCATAGCAAACTTCCCTGTATAGCCTACGAAGGCCAGTCATGGGGAAGGAAGGAAAAAAAAAGGGAAGCCTCTGCTTCTATTAGAAAGCCTCCTTACAACAGCTGTTCCCACCTGCACACTTGCTGAAATAATTTTACTCTTCTCTTCCTGCCTACTGATGCAGCTCTGTGAAATCATTACAGCCTTGGCACTGCAGTAACTACCACTCCCTACTTGACACAGATTGGAAGAATAGATGTGAACTGGGAATATAGCATAGGAGTGTCCAAAAACTATAGCACTAGTTAAGATTGCTGTTCAAATCACCTAGATATACTCACCCATGTAGACTATGGAGCCTTACAGTAGCTTCACCTAGACTACATTCCCTTAACTTACTAATGAGTATGTTACATGAAGCAGTACCACAAGGCTTGCTGAAGTCTATGTATAACACATCAACTCCTCTCTCTGCATCCACAAAGCATGTCACCTTATCATAAATGCAAATCAGTAATGGTCAAGTACAACTTGCTCTTGACAAATCCATGTTAGCTATTCCTGATCACTTGGTTATCCTTTAAATACATACAGATTTTATGACAACATATTTCATAATCTTTGTAGATATGTAGTTTAGACTGACCAGCCTGTAATTCCTCAGATCCTCCTTCTTCCTTTTTTTTAAATGGACACTATATTTGTCATTATCTATATAATGGGAACTCAGTCAACCTCCAGGTTCTCAAAGTGCAAGATTACATATTAGAGTTATCAGGTGCTAATTCTAAGCAATGTTAGTGTTGTTAACTAGTGCTGGTGATCAGTCACACGTTTGGGGTTAATACCCTCTGTAATTAACGTGCACTGCTCAGACCTGCCACTAGAGGACTGTCAAGCAGGGGCTGCAAGTCTGTTCCATGCCTACCGGCTCACCAACCATAATATGGGCTGAGGAGAAAGGGGGATAGAGGGCTGTGCTGTTTGGATCATCCCCTCCACCCCGCAAATCACCCCGCTGTCCCCTACCAGCTCCTGGATTACCCTTCCATCACAAAATGCTTCCATCACCCTCCTGGATTACCCTATCACCCAGACTGCTTCCCACTGCCCTGATTGGCTCCTCTACCTCTGGATTGCTGCCCTGCCACCCTAATTAGCCAGAAAACAGTGGCAGTGGCAGCATGGAGGAGTCCCCCTCCCTACAACTTCTGAGCTCCTTGCAGCTTGTGCCACCCCTGTGCACCCAGATCCGGCCCCACATCATGCCCCACAGCTGCCTGGCACCTCCTAGCTCCCTCTTGTCCCTACCCCCCATCAGTTGCAGGGCCTGGTGGGGGCTGAATCTGGGCACACTAAAGCAGGATGTTCTGCAGGGACAACAAGAGCAGGAACAGAAGGGAACCCCTCCACCCTGACTGGCACCTCAGCCACTCTTGGGCTGATCAGGGTGGCAAGGCAGTAATTTGGGAGTGTAGGGATGACACAAAAGAAAACAATTGGGATGACAGGGGTGCAATCTGAGGGTGGAGGGTGATTTGGGAGTTCAGGATGCAATTTGGGGGACAGAGGACAGCAGCTTGGCATTTTACACCCAATCCCTCCATCTACTCCTCCTCCTTCCCCATCCCAATCTTGTTCCCCCTCACCCCTTCCCCATGCTCCACTCTCCCTGCCCCCACTATCCCCTTCACTCCTTTTCCCTCCCTCCTCACTCACCCCATCCCCAGCCATGTGTTGCCCAGCTGTTCCCAGCTGTCAGTCCAGGGCCATAGAAACCTGGGTGACAGCTAATCCACCTGGGAGCAGTGCTTCCTGAAATACGGGAGGACTTCAAACTTTTAAATTCAGATGAATACCCAAAAGTTTAGTTGACTCAAGTTAGCTAGGCAGCCTAGCTCAAAAGATAATCCTGGCCAATAGTGGCATAACTTTAAGATGCCTAAAAGGCACTTAGCACTACTTAATGAACCTACATATGCCATCATTTGAGTTTTAAGTGCTCTTCACATGAGCTAATTATAATGTGTAATTTCACCTAAAGATAACCGTCAATGGTTCTGCAATTACCTCAGCCAGTTCTTTGGCTCCCCTTTAGACTGACATCCAGCAACACGTATAACCTCTTCTTCCCCTGTTCTAGCTGGGTTTTCTTTTTTTAATCCTTGCTGCCAACTGCATCATCATTTAATAGCTGACTATATTTGTAAAGCCTGAAGAAGGAATAAAATGCATTCAGACTTCTTTCCATCACCCATTATTAGATTGCCCCCTATACTCAGTACCTTTTTCTTGGGGTTGTTTTTTTTCCCCCCACATACTTGACTGTTTCTGTTTGGTTGCCTTTCACATCCCTTGATAGCTGAATCTTACACCATGCTTTGGCCTTCCTGATTCCTCCCACTACGGAGTCTGAGCTGGCAGAACACAGCCCCCCACTGATGGTGGGAAGCCCCCTGCCCCAAAGACTGCACAGGTGGCACACCCAGCTCCCCCCTCAGCCCCTATGACAGCAAGAGAGGAGGTTGCTGGGGCTCATGGGCCATTTCTTAACTGTTCATGGGCTGCTTGAAACCCACAGGCAAATAGTTATACAATAAAATATATTCTTAGCAAATATTTCTGTATGTACATCTCTCATTTTATTTTCAGGAAAATAAATTACTTAACTTCCTGAGGCCACAACACATTTGAAATTCCAAATCTGGAACTTTGGCATTTTTACTCTCACCCTTTCACAGGTCCCATGTGCAAGAATTGGCATTATGTATTTTGCCATATAGATGGCTGAAAAAAAATCCTTAAAACTGATTTTGAAAGTTTCATAAAAAAATAAGAAAATATGTATCTATATACAAAGTACACACTATATATATACATGTACATAGTGACAATGCTTTACTTTCAGTAGATTTACAAAACACATGAAGTAATCCTAAAATAATTACTATGCATTCTTACAAAAAATGGTACTTTTCATGATACTACAGAAGCTTGAGAAACTAAAATTATCATGAATTCACCCTGTCACTACAGGTGCTTATAGTGTAATTACAAAGTCAACAGATAGTATGCTATTACATAGGTTTGCTAGTTTCTCTATCCTGCATACCATACTGTATTTTTCTTCTGCAGCTACTGAAGGCAATTTACAATGACCAACAGTATTCAAATACAAACCTTTTTCTGTTGAGATCTAAAGAGTGTGTTCATTAACGCCAAACTCAAAACTATTACATCAGAATAATAATTACTCTTCTATGTTTGTTTTATTTCCCACTGTCATCACAACCAAATAAGAAAAAAAAAGGCAAACACTCATGCATTAATTCACAGACACTCTTTCTAATGGGAACAACAATAAAAGCTATTAGGCTATACATAGCTAGAAGAACAAGCTTTTCCAAAGTCAGTCAAATATATCAGTACAGGCTTGTAATAATCAAAACAGAAAGATTATTCCCTTAATATCCTTTAATTCTCAATATCCAGAGTTCTAATCCTCAAGTCATTGTTGAAGGCCACTTTAATGTTTGTGTCATATTGTTTAAAATTTCAGTGTCAAGATTTTTTTTAAAATAGTAACTAAACCACTCAGGCTTCAATCATAATTTATGTCATTTCTGAAGGCCTCAATTCAATTAAAGCCTTGTAAAACTAAGCAGGTTTGACTTTATTCTCTATATTTGCAAAGAAGCAAAGCAAGCTTCTTTGATACTCTGCATTTGAACAACTCATTTCAAAATTTATTATAGGTTACTGTCATACAGAGAATAATAAAGATATATTTTTAATTACTTTTGCTCATAAGAACTGGCTGATAGATATTCCATCAATGTTACGATCCCCTTGGATGGAGAAAAGCTAAATGCTAACCCAAACAGATTTTTAAACCATAATTACTTTGTAAACAAGGGAATCATGGCCAAATAATTATCCATGAGTTCAGATTAAATCTATAAAAAAAAATTAAACATTTTTTCTTACAGTATTGTTCTGTTTTACTTCTAGCTGCAGTGTCATCAAGCATGTCATTATCTGAGTGACACTGCACTCCAAATGGGTTTTACACAAAGCAGGCAGAATTTGTAGTGTGTTGTACTGTCTTAGTTCCCTCTCTGGTGATGAAGTACAGATAAAGACGCAATACTGTTTTGTGTACACCATATTAAATAGAGAGATGCTGCTTTGATGATGCAGTGGCCAACTAAAAAGCAACAAATCAGCAGGTCATCTGGGGAAGGTCACAGTAGGAAGATTATTTCTAATCTGCTTTAAAATATTATTAGGACTAGAGAAAGCTCTTTGGTTTGTTCAATGATAAACCCAGGTGTCTTTAATAAAAAAGAGCTTCCCTTTTCTTTTAACCTTATGTGGTCATTTTGTTTTAATTTATATTTACAATGACTGATGAATCCCATACAAAATCTGGCATCCAAGAACTGGAAGATAGCAAAAAGGTATCTTTTAAAGCCAATAACAGTTCAGGAATGTGAGAACAGAACACTACATAAATGACATAGTAACCTTGTCACAATTACTTTTCAAATACAGATTCAGGCTAACGAAACTCAGTCTCCACAACGCATCCCTTTCTCTTCTCAATAATGCCAGTCCCCTAAACCAAACAGCCAATAAGCTTTGGTTACCTTATGCTTATTACTACTAACGGTCTCTTTACATGTAACGTTTGCCTCACAATGAAAAATAGCCTAGCAGCCACAGTTATTTAGAGGTAGTATTTATCACTCTTTATTTTAAGCAGAATATTTTAATTGAGTTTCTTAAAAAGAAAAACTTCCATTTGTTCTGAACTCAAATGAACTAACGTGATTAAGGGCTACTGGACCAGGCCTACCTGCCCTGATCCAAAGCCCATTTATTAGGAGTGTCCCAGTGTGTTCAGAGGACTTTATATCAAACTATCAGATAGTAACATTATCAAGAAACACCTCTTGAGAAAGACCACTGGCTCCAGCCTATACTAAGGATAGCTCTCACTCCAGCCAAATAAATGAGCGTCTTTCCATTGACCTTAACAAGAGTATGATCAGATTAAGAAAGTGCAGGTTTTCCTACTTTCTATTCCATTAGGATGCAGATAAAGATAGTCCTGTCTGCCAGTGTAGACATAAAGGCCATCCTCAAGTCCACATTTACTGAGCATCTACACTGTAAACCACAATGCACAATCTCACTGGCAGTCAAGCTCAAACTGGAAACTATGTAGAACATCTGGATTTGAAGTTGATCCCCATCCTGCTTGTCACCTAGCCTATAGCTCCTTGCAGTGTTTCTGAACTAGACCCAAGCTCTGCAGGCCTCAAGTACAGTAATTCAACCAGCAGTCAGACCATGATTTCTTGTACCTAGCAGTCTTTATGCATCCTACTTCCCTTCTCTAATGGATTTAAGTAGAAGTACACCAGGAGGAGTGAAAAACAGGCAGCACACCAATTCTTAGAAGGCCTTTGCAAACAGATTTGAAATATAGCTGTGTCATCCTAAGAAATAAGTCCAATGAGGGTGGTTTTGGTTTAGGCTTCACAATAGATAACTAGGGAACAGCAGCTCCGCCCTGAATAACTTCAAGGTAAGCCTTAAGTGTTAGTATAGACACACCTGCAGTAGTATTAGCTCAGTTTCATTTTCTGTAAAGAGGTTCTGAAAGGAAAATAGGATTCTCTTCTACCTCTGCTAAGAGTCTAATTTTCAAAGAAGAAAAGCTTCTGAAGACAGAAGGAGTTGCAGCTAAACCCTTAAAAAAAAAAAAAAAAAAAAAAAAAATCAGGCCCTAAAGATACAAGTTTACCAAATTCTGTTCTGCATAAAACCAAATTTTTAACATTTTTACTTTTAAGCCAATTAATAATCTTACAACTTCTATCTCTAGTACTCATGTAGCCCACTCAATGTAATAATGAAGACCCCCCCCCCAGATGTTTCTTATTTTTATAATAGGTCATGATTTTCAAACAGATCACAGGGTTATTAACATGTGGGACTCGTAACTGAATAATTCTAACGTAACCACTGTTAGCAACTAATGTCTGGTGTTGGCCATTGTCTGCCACTCCTTGTCATTCAAATCTGTGTATTCCAGACTGGAAACCCCTGTAATTCTATTTTCTGTACCTAAGCTTTAGACCAATATATAATGGAAGCTTCTCCACTCACGTAAGTGGGCTATCTGAATCTGATTAAAAGCCCACTGAAGTAAGCACTATAATGGCAAACCAGGCTAGCAGTCTGAGGAAAGAATATTTTAATATCAGCCCTGATCAAAGCAAAGACTTGATATTCAACGTAGCCATTTTATAAATTTTATAAGAGAAACAAATTCATATGTACAGTAACTCTGTTATAAAATAAAATCACATGTGCGCATGCACACAGAATGAATATTTTCTAGGCTTTATAAGACAAATTTCAAGACCTGTAAAATAACGAATCTTCCTTTTTTTTTCTTAAGCCATGCAGCACAATATGTTAAGATAGTGTTTGTTGCTTTTGATAAGGTTCAAATGGGATCTCCAAATATATTTTAAATTATGAATATACCTAGATAGAAATTCAGTCTGCTACAAGGCATTAGGTTCCCTAATGTGAAGTCTGATAACCTAACAAAAATTCTATTTTTGAAACGTATTTCTAGATTAAGAAAAAAACCCTCTACCTTTAAGGTATAAATATATATTTTAAATGACAATGATTAACTTTTAAATTGGGGCCATTCAATTAGATCAAGATAAGATTTAATGGGTTTTAAATGAATTAATAAATCAAAGATTAACACTGATGAAAAACAAACATTTAAAATTAAGTAGCAAGGAGAGTAACATAGAATAGACCTATTTTCATATCCTTCTGTTTATTTGCTTTACTTGTCTAGTGATCTTGGGACAAACAGAGTGGCCGGATTTGCAGGAATTGGATAATCTCTAAAAGAGAGAGAGAGGGAGGATAGTTCAGCTGTTGACTCTAATGATTTGTGTTTAGTCCCAGGTCTGCAACAGACTTCTTGTGTGGCCTTACAGAAGGATACTGTTCCACCTGTTGGAAACATAAATGGCAAATGTATTCCAACCTGTTCAAATCCCTGAAAAGGCTGGTGGAACTGCCTTCTCCTCACTGCTTTTTTCTAACTTGAGTTAAAGCCAAGACTGAAGTGTATTAGAGAAGCAGACACTTTTTTCTGGGTTTTAGCAGGATGAAATAAGATCATACTTAGGCACCTAACAGGTGGAACGGAATCTCTCCCTATGGCTCCCTCTACATTTTACAGGTATTGCACAATTACCTGGTTAATTGCACAATTACTTGGAGACCAATTACAATTGCCAAGTAGCTATCACACAATAAAAAGCTGCAACCAGCTATAAAGTT
This sequence comes from Caiman crocodilus, assembly GCA_030014935.1. Taxonomy (NCBI): domain Eukaryota; kingdom Metazoa; phylum Chordata; order Crocodylia; family Alligatoridae; genus Caiman; species Caiman crocodilus. The sequence goes on from JAGPOW010003447.1 coordinate 11,733,461, forward strand.
AGACTTTGAAAATGTATACAAGCTTTGTAGCTGGTTGCTAGTGAGCTTTACTTTGCACGTGTAGCAGGTCTCCAGCTGATGGGGCTCCCAACCATAGGGCTGCACCATATTCAGTGAAACCCCCCTAAGCCCTAAGGATCACAGCAGCCATGATCCTCAAAGTCTGGGGGTTTCATGAACCCCTGAGCCCTAGGGATTGCAGAAGCCACAATCTCCCTACGGCTCCAGGGTACAGAGAAACCCCTGGGGCTAGAGGATTACCACAGGGGCAGTCCCTCAGCCCTGGGGGTGCAGGGAATCCCCTGCCCCAGCAATAAATCCCGATGGGATCTAATGCTCAATCCCACAGTTGCACCTCCTGCCATGCACTGGATAAGGTGCAACTGTGTGAACTGCACATTAGATCTCATCACACCTTTACCTAGAGGGAGTGTTAGTTTTGCTGTATTTATTTCTTCATCAATAAAAAAAAATATTTCCTCTACAACACAGCAGTGCTGTGAGATGTACAGATACTAGAACAATGGAAGCCTTTAAAATACGCAAAAGAGGGGGGTGAGGGAAGGATAATTCCTTCTTACGTTTCAAACTGTAAAATGCCTGCTGCACTGGTCAGTAATACACTTCTGCCCAACTTCCTAATACATATATTTGCCTATTTTGATCATGGTGCAGTTTTTCTGTCCCTTCAAGCATCAGATATTGGTAACCATAAGAAGCAAGGAAAGCAAGAAAGACTGAAAGATTTTGCCTTTTTTCTCATTATATAACTATTTTTTACTCATTTCCCATCTCCCTACTGCCATTAGTAATCTGAAGAATATCCGGTCCTTTCTGCCCTTTCTTAGCTTGAGTGTGACCTTGATGAAATCATCTTAACAATGATACCATAAGATACTGTAACCTTAAGTTTTTTCCAACTGCGAGCACAAAAAGTGGGGTTTTGAGTAATTAAGGAAGAAAGAATTTGGCTGCAATGAGATCTGTGGTATAAACTCTCATTGATTCTAGTGGGACCAGAATTTCACCCATTGAATTGAAACTCAGCTGGATTTAGTGGTAAAATTTAGTTTAAAGAAGAAGTTGCTGCTAAGGCTATATTACTGCAGAAACAAGATTATTTAGGTACTAAACAAAGTCTGTGCTTTGCCAACCTACTCTCACAGACCACTGGTCTGACCCAGAATACCTTCTTTCTTCCAAGAATTCAGGAAAATCCATACTTGATTTCAACATAAAAGTACATCTGTTTTTTTGTTGTTGTTTTTTTAAATGGCCATAAAATGGAGTCATATTTTCAAGTTGGGGTAATATGGTGAAATACATGACTAGGTAAATCAGGTTTTACAGTTGGACTAGAGAATCTCTTACTATATTGTTTATTTTTCCTATAACAAGTCTGACATGTTGAAAATAACTGTATGCTGAGCAAGGAAAAGTAGCTTAAAAGCGAGCATTTTTTGTACTCTAATGCAAATGTTGAACAATCCATTACAGATCATTTGTTTCTGTTTTCAGCAAGCTGAAGAAAATACAGCTGCAGATATTTGCCTTACAATTTCATGTATTCAAAATGTATGTGTAACATTTTCCGACATAGATCTTTTAATTGTTCCGAAAGACAGCCTTAGAAATAATAAGTGTACCCACCCCACTTGAATTAAGAAGTTGGAAGTTAAAAAAGGAATAACTGACCAACTGGAGTCAAACCAATTGCCATATATGGCTTCAGGAAGGAATTTTATCCCATGGTCAGACTGGCATGGACTGTGGGAGTTGCTGCCTTCCTCTGTAGCACATGTGTGGCCCTCTACCTATGATCTCATAAGTGTATATTAATAACTTGTTACAGAAACAAGACTTTGGCTGCCATGGTTCCCCTGCTTTACTTGTCAGAGTGTTACATCTTGTATGGTATAAAGTGTTCGCTGTAGCTTTACTAAGAGGTTAGATTATGGTTTGTATAGGATAGTTTGGATAGGGATGACCTTGGTCTCAGGCAGGGGGTTAGACTAGATCAGAGGTTCCCAAACTGTGGTCTGCAAGCTCCATTTAGGTAGTCCACAGAAAGGTTGCGGAACAATCAAAAGTATCTGTACTTGTAAGGTAAGACTACCAAGTTGTGTGCTTCAATCTATATCACAAAAATGTTTAAGTGGTCCAATGAGACCCTCAGCCATTTTCAAGTGGTCTGCAAAAAAAAGTGTGTGACCTAGTGGAATAGATGATTTATAGACGTCCCTTCCACTTCTCCAGGATTCTATAACATATTATATGATGCATCCACATAAATACAAATACTTCCTATGATATATTTCTGACATCATACAAAAGCTATACAATATAAGTTTTTGTATGTGTGATGTTCTCGTGGTTATGATCAGCTTCTTCTTGATTAAACTCTTGGAACGGAAAAAATATTTTAATATCTGAAGTAAAACTAATTTGGTTATTTGTAAGCATTTTAAGCTGATTCAGCATATACTGGTATTAGACAATGCATTCTTCTAAAATGAAAAAAAACAAATACAAATAATTCATTTCACAGAATTTTTGAAACATCATAATGTCAAGTAGCGTGCTTTGAATTTAACCCAGGGTCATAAATTGTCAACCAATCCACCCAATTTAAAATCAAGATGACAATCCATTTGTTGCATTTTGTACTAGGTTTATGATTAGAGTCTTTTGTACTACATTTTAAAGCAAGTTGTTTAATTGAATCTATATATTGTATCATTCAAATATAATTAGATAAAAGAGTAAATAATAAGAACTTTAAAGAAAAGCAATAATTTGCATCTTCATTCATGCATTGCCCTTTCTTTTAGTTTATATCCACTTTGATCAATTAAAAGGCAGTGCATTTAATTGGAATAAAAGGAATATTTCCTTTATATAATATAGAGTCAACTGGCAGGATTTTCTGCTGCAAGATGTCAGAGATGCATACTTTAGATGGGTTTTTTTTTTAAGAACTAGATGATGTTTTGGCCATAAATAATATTTCTAGCACCAGAAACTAAAAAAAAAGAAGAGGTAAGTACTGGTATCCTAGTATGATGAGAATGCAAGATGAGGTCATGGGCTTCACTTGGAAAAATCACTTGAAAGGAATGGCAGAATGTGACAGAGTAATAAGCTTAAAAGGAGTATCTTATACATCTCCCTCCAAACTCAACCTCCTTGCAGAATTATTCATGGGTCAGGCTCCATTTCACTCCAATTAGCTGAATCCTTTTGGACTTCCATGCGCCTTAAACTGTGAAAGAACTGGACGGTACACCTAATACCCTGTGCCTCCAAACTCCTGGATCCTTGGAAGTCTCTGCTTCTTGTCAGACTGATTCCACCACAGCCATGCAGAAATGGCTACATCTTTGGGCAGCTTTCTGAAATTTCCATTAAAACAGCTTCTACAAGGATCTCCAATAGGATTAAAACACAGTACAGACATAGGAAAGGAAGAGCAAGGAGACTGGGGGGGAGGTAGCAAGGCCATTTTGAAATTAAAAAGGAGCAGTACTGTGTCCCTCAACAGCACTTTCACATACAATGCCATGTTTTAAAACCTGATATGCTTAATTTATACTTTTTATGTGCAAGAACTCATACAGATGAAACCCCCCTAATATTCAGAGAAAATAGATTTTTGTTCCTTAAACAATTTTAGAACTTATATCAATTTCTTAAATGAGATATTTTAAATAAGCTACTTTTACAGTGCATCTATAGCAGAAAAAGAAAAAAGGGAAATAAAATATATATTGTATGTGAAATGTTGTTCCTCTTGGCTAAAAGGGAAAGCAACAGCAACAAATCATTCCAAAGCCAATCCAACAACTTTTGCTGTTTTAATCATGCAATTCTTATGAGAGGAAAATAATAAATTAATTCAGGTACAGTACCTGTCAAAAGTCAAATAAAAATATGGCCAAAGGCAAAATAATGTCCTTACTAGAGATGTACAAGTCAACAGGTGTAGTCCTTTAAATTTTTATGACATTTAAAGAGCAGTTTGCCAAACTCTGCCCCATCCTGTCCTGAATAAAATCTTGATTGTAATTTAGATTTCCTTGGTACTGAAAATGCCTACTCCCAAATGTTTTGTCATCTTTTTCTCAGAAACAAAGTAACTGTCACACACATGTACACACGGGATATCATGTCAGTGCTCCAATTTCTGAGATTTATCTTTTCTAAAAATTCCCTATCACTATAGGATACATCTGTCTGTGTTCCTAGTTTCCTATGCCTTAAAAAAAAAGACTGTACAACTTCTGGACAGCCAGGAGCCACAAATCTGGGTCCCCATGAGGCAGGGCAGGAGCCGTTTGGGTTCCCACTGAGTTGGCAGGGCTGGGGCCAGATTAGTCACCAGGATGGCTATGTATATCTGAACTTTGATGTCCATATAGGAAACTATTACTCAGCCTTACTCATCTGTGAATTAGCACTCTGTAGTCCTTTATATTTTCTGAGGGAATGTGTTGTTCATTATCTTTTTGAAAATGTCACTAATCTTGCTATCTAATTCTTAACTTATTCCAATTTTTTTTTAGTGGATGCATGATACCCATGGAAAATAGAGCATGTCTTATTAGTATCCATATAACCTAAGGGTTACTGAAGTACTGACCTCTGTACTGCTAAAATATTCTATCCACAGCTCTCAGCAGCAGGACATCGTGATTCTGCTAATAGAGTTATAATATACAGACACCATTTACTTTCATAAAACTGCAGGGGTGAAGCTCTAGTTGGCTTTGGTTACTAAAAATTCATGATCATTAATAATTTATTTCAAAGATTCATTAAAGCCCAATGTATTGCCTGGATATATTTACAGTAATGTTCAAAGGGATGAAGACTATTTTTATGTATTAAAGTGTGCTCTTTTAAGCAAGCAATACACTTGTTTTACATAACTCATTTAGCTGCATTTTATGTAAATTCACTCTTAATACAGACTGAAGCTCCCATTCATAAACTCCTCACTGAAAACATGTATTATTACATGGAAAAATTCTGACCATCCCAAGTTCACATAAGTTAATTTCATCAGCAATTCCAAAAGTTAACCACCACTTTACCAAATTACATCATATTGCACCCCACATCCTCTTCTACCCATTCAGTGACTATGGGCAATCCTATTCCATCCCAATTGGATCTCTGAAAAAAACATTAAATGTGCCCACTTTTACAGCTTGCTTCATGTGACTTAGTCTTACGACTAAGGTGAGAGTAAGGGGGAAAAAGTACGCCCACCCATCTCTTAACAGTTTTCCAGGGACTTGGGCAGACTGGAATAATTTGCACTCAGAAGCCTAGGTCCATTTATTTGAATAAGTGGAATAGGATCTGAACCTTAAAAAACAGTCAGCAATGTGAGGCTTCCCACAGTTTATAACTTCTGCAAGTATTGGTGAAGAGATAGGGTAGGATACTCAAGAAGAAGTCTTCGTACAAGAAGCACAGAAAGACTATCCAAAGAGAAGTCTATCCAGAAAGACTATCCAAAAGAAAAGAACATACATACTCTCTACCCCTACTTTAAAGATCAGCAGGATTCTTCAGTCTCTAGAAGATAATATGCGCTGCTAATGTGGAAACAAACTAACCCTCAAGACTTAGAAGATCTTCTAAGAACTGGTACCACTAAAGTGGGGGTCTGAAGGAACAGAGAGAATAGGTAGGGAGAGCCAGGGAACGTGGAGAGCAGAGAGGAAGGAGCACACACCAAGGCACCAAGATAAGGCATGCAAAACAATCACCAAGAGGCATCACCAAGTGGTGAAGCAGGGCAGGGAAAGGCTCAATCTCTATTACACTGGTAAACTACACAAGAATAAGTCTTCAGTCCTGAGAAAGTTACTAATTCAAGATGTTTTTTGAAGATACTATTCCCCAACTTAAGAAACTTGGGGTGCCTGTAAACATATGGGATGCCTGCTCCAACATGCTGTAATTACAGCACACTGGACTAGACTCAATTAATTGAATCTACTGGAGTGTGCTAATTCACAACCCCAGTATCTCACATATTCAGTGTCCTTGTGCTTCAAAATGATGAGTTTTAAAGAAGTCCCACCGCCACTTTGACACACAGGATGTAGAATACACGAGATGCTGTGGGTGCTTTAATTAGAGCAGATCCCGAGAGCCACTCTAATTAAAACGCCTCCTCCCCCACTCCTGGAGTACATGTGAAGACACCCTTTGAAGTACACCATTACAGTTACATCAGCTGACATGCAGTGTTCAAAGATCAGTCCAAAAATCTATACTAAAGCTACTTGTAAATACATAACTGGTCCAAGGCAATAGCTCTTCCATATCAAAATATGAAACAAACCTTTAGCTTCCTAGGCTAAAGATTTTACTTATGAGAAATCACAAAAGCACTAAGAAAAGCACTAAAAAAATTAGACCATCTAATTTTTTAAATGTCATATACCCCAAATACCTTGTCTACTTGCCTGTAACTCGAGAAGCAAATCTAACCTGACATGAGATCATGCCTTTAAAATTCCTGGCACGTTGCCTTCATTTTTATCTACATTTGGCACAGGTCATTTGGACATTTGAAATAAAAAACAATTTGGTTAAAATTAGATAGAAACTGCATTAGAATGAACTCACAGAAAAAAAAATAAAAGGCTACAGACACTAGTAGGAGCACACTTCTCACAAAACAACCACTTTCTCTCTCTCTCTGACCCCGGCATCCTTGTGTTCAAGGGAAATTTACAGATCATTCAAAAGGCACAAGTTGGCTGCTCACTAAGATCCAAGGACTGAACTCTGGTATTAATTTTATGGCATACTGTAATCTGCCCCAGGATTAAACCACCTCTGGCCTGCAGACCAAATGCAGCCTATGAAGCCATTTGATCAGACCCACAGATATGGACTTCAGTGGCATTAGGCGAGCAGAAGGTGGGAAGGGGCTCTGGCAAGAGTCAGTCTCCTTGTGCCACTCTGGGGTCCAAGCATCTGCCTACTTCTGACCTGAACTGGGTCAATCCAATCCACTGCCTTAAAAAGTCATTGATCACTTACCTATTTTTTAAAACCTTTCTTCACGCTATAGGTGATAACAACTCTTCCCCTTTTGAAATATTCTGACCACTCAACAATCAAGCTACCTTTTCTTTTGTAAATTGTTTGTCTGCTACCTGGGGTAGCTTCTCTCTGCTCCAGTTGCACAGCCCTCCATACTGTCTTCAGTCATCTCTGTGCCTTGCTTCTGTCCTCAGACCTAGCGAAGAATGCTTTTAATTTGAGTAAGCTCTCAAATTTATCCTGAACAGACCAGTTGATCCAATAAAACATCACCCACAGCAATTCTTGCCTCTCACATAAAATAAACAGGTAGTTCAAATCTTAACAATTAAGACACACATACTTTTCCATAATAAAAATAGCAACTTCTGCACAGCAGTTTTGTAAAATGTTTTTTGCAACTGAACTTTGTGCTTTTCACAGATTCAGAGCTCACAGTAAGTAGGAATCATTAGAACACAGATTCTTGTACATCACCGACCATTATATTTCATGTGGTTATCTCTGTACTGAGCCCAATAACTTGTGTTTGACTGAAGCAGATCTTCCAGAAAACCACTCGGGTTTGATGCAAAAACACAGAGAGGGAGCCTCTATCATCACCTTTGATGGTCTGGTCCAAACCCACTTTATTTGTACTTTAATTGAATTTGTTTGGATTCAACTTTAGTCTTTTGCTCATACTATACGTTTATCCGCTATATTAAACAACCCTTTAAAAACCCATTATTTTTTCTTTTGATTTGCTTACAGTGTTATGATATCAGTTTTACCAAATGTGTGTAGAGGTTTAAAAAAAAAAAAAAAAAAAAAAAAAAAAATCACCTCCCTGCTTCTATTCAGTGACCATTATTTATATAGCCAAGGATCATATTTGCCCTTTTTGCTACAGCATCGCAAAGGGAGCTCTTGTTGAGTTACTTATTCACCATGACTCACACATCTTTTCCAAGGCCATTATAGCTAGGTGCAAATGTTCAAAAAGCCCAAGGGGGAACTGACCTAAGTTATAGTTTTCTGTAGGCAGCATAGTTTAGATCCTTTACATCCACACAGTTATCTTTATCAATTACACTTGTAATCTTAGTAAAGAATGAAATAGGGTTTGCCTGACAAGATCTGTTCTCCAAAAAACTATGGACACTAGTATTAATTACATTCCTAACCTTAATTCTTTATGGATTGAATCTTTTATGACTTCTTCCCTATTGTCCCTGAATGGATGTCAGACTAATTTGTTTAGTTACCCAGATCACTCTAATTGCTGTTTTTTTTAATATTAGCCCAACACTGGCTCTCTTCCAGTTTGAAATTTTCCTGATGTTCTAAAGCTATATCAAAAATTAAAGTTCAGTGAGCAGAGATCTCCTCAACCAGTTCTTTTAGGACTTTGTAGGGAGGTCAAGAGGGAGAGAAAAGGAGAGGGAGAAGTAACTGGGGCCTACTGATCTACAGATGTTTATCCATAGTGGATGATGTTTATCACTGTCCTTAGTTTCAAACAGACAGAAAATTACTTCATCAGTTTCATTCAATATAAACACATTTCTTGATAATATCTAAAGAGAGGACAGAAATATTTAATAATGGTTTCACCTTTTGGAATCATTAATAATTTGTTATCCTCATCATCAAATTATGAACCTATACACTGCTAAAAATTCTTTTGCTCTCATTATACTTTCAAAATTCCTTATCATTCACCTCCGTTCTCAGTTTTCAACACTTCATAACCTCAGATTTATCCTGATTGCTGGCTACTTCCCTTTGCTCCATTTGTTTATTTTATAGATTTCTAATTCCTTCCTCAACTTCACTATTAAGTGACAAGGATGATCTTTCAACCAAAACTGTTCTCTTTTTTTTATTAAGAAATTGTGGCTTTTATTCATCTAATAAGCCTGGTTAAAAAACCCAAAATTTTCATGAATGTACTTTTGTCTAAATTTTTCATCCCAATCAAATTTCACTCATAAATTTTCCTCAACTCTGGAAAACAAGCTCTTTGAAACACCAGCTATATTCACTGCTCTTTCAGATCGTCTCTACTTGCTTGTGTGAAATGAATCGGACAACGTTCACCAATGCCTAGGTAACTACCAACATCTGATCCAGTAATTTATTTTTTAGTGTATCCCTTTATAAAGAGATCTAAAATAGAACTGGATAATACTGGATGAGTTATCATTCACCATTTGTGCTTAAAGAATATCACTTCTAAGTTTGAGAGACTTTAATGATGTCATATTTCTGACTGCGCAATACTCCCAAATTGACATCTACCATAACACAACCATTTTTCTTCTTTTCAGACATCATTAGCTCAGTTGGTTAGAGCATGGTGTTAATAACGCCAAGGTCGCAGGTTCAACCCATGTAGGGAACACAAGATCTTTCCTGCCTCAGGCAGGGAGTTGGATTAGATGACCTCTTGAGGTCCCTTCCAGCCTTACTTTTCTATGATTCCATATAGATACAGGTATCTATTTCTAACATCCTTATCTTCCAAAGATGTTCAAAATAGTCTCAGGCATCAGGTTCTGCATGAAGCTGAGGGCTTTTCAGTTCCCTTATAGCTACCACATCTGAAGTGGCTGCCAGCCAATTTCATGGGCTGGCCATGCCCTGGGAAGGCATTTTTGTGGGCTGAGCATGGCAGCCTCTGACTGGCCAAGGAAACTTGGTAGTCCAGCCCCTCCCCACAGATTGCCACAAAGCCCAAAACCACAGATTAATTACCCTGATTATGTCCAGGGAAACTATTAATCCACATTGAATAGGTGGATTAATCATTTCCCCTAGCTTAATCAGGGTATTTAAGCTATAGTTTCAGGTCACCCCCAAGCAGCTCACTAGAAAAATAAAGAAAAACAAACAAACAAATAAATGTGCTGGCAAGCAGAGAAACAGGGAAGGATGGGAAGGCAGAAGGGCGAGGGGTGGAGCAGGGCTATGTAAATGATGGAATGAGGAGGGGGGAGGTGGAGTGATTCCCAAAGGCGAGGAGCTGGGGATGGAAAATAGCTGAGGTTATGAAAACCTGGAACACGAGGTGGGGAAAGAAGAAGTGAAAGTGTAGGATTATGCAAATGAAGGGTGAGGCTATGGAAGGGGGTGAGGTTATACAAAATGACAGGGAGTGGAATGGAGGTCGGGGGGTGCAGCTGCCTCTGCCTCCCTCTCTACCGCCACTTCTAGGCTAAGCCTACTTCAGGGACTCATCCTCCAATTTGCTCCTCTTCCCGTCCCTCTCCACCCCTACGCTTCAGGAAACCAGGGCTTCCCACCATTTTCTGCTTTTGCAGCTTTCCTCCCCACCCCAGCTCTGCAAGTTCACATTTTTCATGGGCCCCATACTTTGTCCATGGAGAAAGCCTGAAATTGCGGTTTCTGCTAAAATGGTAAACTCACAATTTCGGTATGTCCTTACTTATGGCAGGGCTGTCCAAACTCCTCGGTGCCTGGACCACATAGGCCACAAGAATACAAGCCCCGAACCCTGCCTCCACTGCTGTAGTGAGCATGGGCAGCCCTCTTCCCTGCTCAACTGTTCACACAGGCCCCTCTCCACCCCCCTACCATATGGGTGGGCTAACAGCCCCCTCCACATGCACCAATGTGTTCCCAGGAAGCTTCTCCACTATACATATGCATGGGTGCCCCTCCACTTCCCCCCAACTCATTAGATGTGTGCTCCTATGTGCTGCACCACCTTCAGCCAGGCACAGGGAACAGGAGCTGGAAGAGAAGCCCCAGGCTCCTGTTGCAGCCAAAACAACAGGGAAGCAGCAGCAGGGTGGGAATCCAGCAGGCCACTGATTAGGTTGTTCATTCAGTTTTAGCCAGTATAATCTCATTTTGTTTTGTTACCATGATTGGAGTGAAAAAGAACTGCCAAAGGGAACGTTCTCAATTTTGTTCAAATCAAAAAACTGATGAGGCAAAGATACAATGATTCAGATTTGAAAGGCCATAGACAAACTACAATACCTATGGGACTGTCCACGCAAAGCATGTATGCATGTGTGGTTAAAAAAAAACAAATACTCTGACCCGTCTGTTTTGCCAGACTGTTTTCTCCTGTTGAATAAAAATTCTGACAAATTCACATATTACTACAGGCCAAGTACCACAAGCACCATTTCTATACAAAAAGTTAAAAGGAACACACTTCTCCACTCCTCTAATCAGGAACAATATGATCAAGTTAACATTCACTAGATAAAATGCTGATTCCGTAGCCCATAAAATCTACTCTCTTCTGGAAACAAGTCAGCACATTATCTGGCTGATGCTCTCAGAGATTTCTTGAGTACTAGAGAGACTGACTTCCTGCTTAATGCAAAAGGAAAGGACACTAAAAGATAGGGATGCACTACTATAGGAAAACTACAGTGTAGCTAGTTGTATTCTAACAAGTGATTAAATTGCAATTGTACAGCCACAAAGATTTTACCCGTATAAGTATCAATATAGTTTGCAAAATCTGTGCCCAAATATGCGTACACTCTTGCTGAGTAGCATCGTGTTTCCCCATAATTGCCCCTCAGAGTAAAGTATTACTCAATGTAAGTAAGGGCAGCCGATGTAATTATGCACTTGATCCTATTAAGTCATCAAATTCTAAAATTACAAGACTCATTCATGCAACATTCCTGTAATGCATAAAAAAGGCATGTATACTCATGCAATTTTATATTCAAAAGATATCTGTGGTTATGAGTTACTCTTTTTTCCCCCCACAATGTAGATAAGAATTAGATGATGTACATTACTTAACATCATACATTAAAATTGCAGGACTGTTGCATATAATAATTTTGTGGTTTTCACATGTTTAAGTTACAGCTCTGCATATAATGACACTACAGGAGCAGAAAATATCAAACTATATAATTTACTTGTTAACATATTATTAATGTGCACAATAATGCACATGCAGTGGTTTCATAGAAATACTGTAAGAAGATAGGCATACCATGTACTTCTGAAAAAATACTTGAATATGCAAAATGTCTGAACATACATTTGTAATGAGAAATACATTTCAATGTTTTTTAGCTTTAAAAGTAGAACAAATATTTCAGTGACATTCAACCTGCACAGCCTCAATACATTAAGATTGCATGGTACACTGTCAATGCAATACAATAATTGAAAATAGGGCTAAATGGACAATAGAAGGTCATCTACTCCAATTCCCTTCCTCTTGGCAGGATCGTCCATTTCCAAAGGCATTCCACACAAATATTTGTCAAACAAGTGTTTAAAAATTTCCAGTGAAAGGGACTGCAAACTCTCTTGTTAATCTGGCCTGGTAATTAACCTTCACAGGAAGCTTCTCCTAATATCTAATGTAAATTTCCACTGTTACAATTTAAGCACTTCTTTTTTCTCCTGTCCCCAGCGGACATAGACAATGATTGCCATCCTCTTCATAACAATACTTTTGGTTTTTGAAGACTTACTAAATCCAGGCTTGCCCATCTCTCCTCTACCTTTAATAATTGCAGTTCATCCAAACTCATATGTCATTTTTCTCTTACCATTTAAAATGTTGCTTAAAATAGGCCGAGCATAAAATGCTACCTGCAATTTCTGATGGAACTCTGGAACTAAACCTAGATAGAACATGCTAGAATTAACCATGATGGAGATGACAAAAGTACTCTTTTTTTTTTTTTTTTGTCAACTACAAATGGTAAAATGCATTCCTGGCTACATCAAGCAGCAACTCAGAGATCAAATATGATCATTGCTATATAAACTCAGTGACAAATATTGGGTAACACCTCTTAATTAGAGTCATGTAAATCAGACTTTTTTTTTTTTATTATTCAATGCTTGAAAAGCAAATATAAAATTAAAATTTAGTTTAGGTTAACCATAAAAGACATTTATTTTTCCATCAAAATTGAAATCTGAAACAAGTCGTTTCAAGTTAACTTGGAATACTTCATTCAACTCGAGACAAACTATTTAATTCTGCTGAAGCCATTCAACAACTTACCTTCAATTCCCTTCCTTCATTTTTTGGTTATTTATTTATTTATTAATTTATTAAGGCAAGGTTTCTGGAGTATATGGAACCTTTCCCTTTCTGCTCCCTTCTTTCCAGAAGCTACCCTGCCCTTTCAGCATCTGCTTGTGACAACTGGCTTCAGCCCCTTCAGTAAAATTAGATCTAGAATACTGAAGATCTTAACAATTTACATTAAAAAGAAAATAGGTGAGGAGGTCACAAATCAATCATGAAATCATAGCCAAGGTGGAGATGATGGAAGAACTTAATATAATTTTGTCATCTTTTATTTCTTATTCAATATTTTTCTCTCTCACACAATATGTATGGTACCACCAATAACCATCAATTCACATAGAAAGCACTATCATGACTGTCGTCTGTAATCAGTTCCAGCAACAGCAATCAATTTATAGGACACAGATACTTTTTTTCCAGTGATGAGATTCTAGATATGAAGCAGGAAGTTTCATCATGAAAAAGATATCACCAGCCAATGTTTCCATTGTCAGATTCTAATTTCTGTTAGGCGGCAACTAAGGTGTCAACAGCACCAACTGAGTCACCAGAGAGGAGATTTAATATCATCCACATACCGAGATCACAGACATCCTTACCTTACACATATTGCTAAATGAAAATACTAATGGATTACTTATTAATATATCAGTGCTTAAATATCCAGACACTACTTTCATTATTAGTCTAAAGAAAACAAAGCTTATGTTGTGCCAAAACATCTGAACTGGCAAGGAGATAAAATATTCGATACATGGAGGAATTTGGGATTATTAGGGATCCAAGAATTTGATTTCATTTTCAAAGCAATATAAACAACACAACTGAAGAAAAAAAAACAGTTAAACAATGCAAGGATTTCCCTTTACTACATCTATACTTATTAATAAAAAAGAAAAATGCAGGAACTCTACATGGTTATGAAGATTTATACACAAGACACCGATCTTAACTACCTTCTGCCTCAGTGTGTTTACTCCTGTTCATTTCATAAATCAATTTGAATAATGCCATTTGGCCAATACTGACAAAGTCATATGCAACACTAAGCTAATGGTTATCTGAATGAAATGAGTTGAAATATGTATAGAGGAAGGTGCTCAAGCTTCTAGCACTGAAGATCAGATAAGTGGCACAGTGCTGGTCTGTGGGCCAGATCAAGCCCCACACATATCAAGCCCATGCACAAAGAGTGGCCCCTGAGACCAACCAGCACCCCATGCACCAGGATTGGGCCCCGAGATCTGGCAGTGTCCCTGCTCAGTCCCACATGCAGAGAATTGGTACCCGATCTAGAACCTTTGGCCTGGGGCTCCCCCCAGACTGGATGACAATGCTAGGGGCCAGATCTGGCTCAAATCAGGGTTTGAGCACCCCTGGCATAAAGTATTAAAAATCACCACGTACACCTTGTTATAGCGTTGCACCACTTTTCAAAAATTAGTTAAAAAAGCAAAAAAAGTATAAAGTACTAAAAAGACTTCCCAGGTAAAACACTCCATTAATTATATCACTCAATTTGGGAGTCTAATATTTTGTAGGGACATTTTAAAAGAACGTTTGTAAAGGGTATAATGTAGTTGCACCCATGACTTCTAACAGAGAATGTGTTATGAACACAGCTTTTGTGAGGAGTCTCTCTGCAGATGAATCGTACTTAGGTGTCATTTTGCACTTCCTGTTCCAGTTACATATGCATAGTTCTTTAGGCAAATGACTTAAAACTCAAATCCATATGCATAATTTTTTTTGGAATGCACTATGGAATGTAGCATTCACAGCTGTGTTCAGGGATTTAAGCCTTCTCAGCTTACTTTTCTATAAACTACAAATGAATCAGCTAATAAAGCGGGTATAAATTGATTTCCAGAACTCAAACTTTCTACACTAATTCTACCAAAAATTCAGCCCATCTATCAAAGACAGAAGAGGCTCCAGCATCACAGAAATCTAATACTTACGAGGATAATGGGTGTAGAAATATAACCCATTCAATCCTAAAATTTAAATCTACACATACCAATCAAGTTCTGACCTCCAACATCTTTGTTATACCTTGTTTTTTGTGTTCTCTAATACATACCCATTTTTTAATTTTGTTCTGCCAATGAATTAGTTTCCAGAATCCTTTATAAATTCTGTAAAAGAAAAATATTCATCTGCAGTATTGTCTAAACTATGTGGAAAAAAAATATTCACTTAAATTGCTATATTTTTCTTTGCTTTCCTTTTCTTTCTGAAAATTTCTGACAAAGCACTGAATTTAACATTAAAATACCCATTATATTTTAATCCCACAATCACGACAATCTACCTACCAAAGACAGACAAGCAGGATCCTAACATTTCCTGCGGCTTTCAAACTGAACCCATGAACATACCCTATAGTTCATGTGAGCACCAAAAGGAATTGTTCAATTTTACATGATTTTAACAAAATCAAAATGAAGGTTCAGGGAAAACAGACAACTGGACACCTCCAAACTGAGCAAGTTTACCAATCCCAAACAAGCCTACACTTCCATCTTGTTAGAAGTTTAATTACATGCTGCTATGAACTGGTTGTATTTTAAGATTACTGAAAAAGTGTGTTGTATTCTAGCAGGCAGCTTATCAAAATAAATGCTCAGCTAAGTGTCCTACTCTAAAGCTTGTATTATTATGATTGCACTAGCCAACTGCCTGTCAAAAATGATGTGGGTGTGGGGATGGGATGGAGCCTCCAGGGAGCCGCCAGTTCCGGGCAGCAGGGGGACAGGGCCAACAGTGCTGACCTAGCCCCCCTGGATCCACAGCCACCGCCTCCAGGGAGCAGGGGAAAGTGGGGCCAGTGTCACTGGCATCGCCCCCCACTCTGTCAGTTCCATGGCCGCTACCTCCAGGGATGGGGGCAGGCAGGGATGGAGCCCTATTTCTACTCCCACTGCCCCTGCTCCTCATCCAGGTCCTCTCCTCCCACTGCCGCATCAGGCCCAGGCCTGCTCCCTCCTCCCCACCCTGCCGCTTTGGATCCAGGCCCACCCCATACTGCCATCTCCAAGGAGTAGGGAGGGGAGTGTGAGGCCAGTGCCACTGGCCTCACCCCTGCCCCAGCTCTGTCTACTCTGCCCCCACCATCACAGCTATGCTTTGGCCACCACCTCCTGTCCCAAACACACTCTGATTGGCTGGTTTGGACAACCAATCAGAGTGCAAATAAAGTGTTACAGACAGACAGACTAAAGCTTTGAGAGAGCGTATGATCAGTAGCAGAACTAGAGGTATTAAACAAACTGCAGTAGTAAGAAAAACAGAATCTTTCCAAAATAAGTAAACAACTAAGATGATAACAGATATATAATTATCAAACATTCCTTAAAGTGTCTTACTCTAACAGCAATTTCACAAATTTTGGGGGCGGGGGTGCTTCCGATACATAGCCATCCTTGACGGGTTCTTTTGGGACCTTGGGCAAATTATAATGGAGAGATTTCAAAAGAGTTCATTTCCTACAACTGGGTCCAGATGCATGCTGAGCTCTTGAAAAAAAAAATCAATTTATATGCATCATTGAAAGCCTATAAGAGTTTTCATGCTAAGGTCACATAGGTGCTTTTAAAAATTTTATCTCAGAGTAGTTGTTAGCTGCTAAGCACTTTTACAAATCTAGCCCTAATTTATGGATGTTGAGTATTTAAAAAACCTCATCCCAAAGTCTCTGAAAATGTAATCCTTGATTTTTGTACACCGCAGTTCCCCCCTCTACAAAATTGGAAAACAATCCATCTTCCCAGTTTGTAAGATTGTAGTTTACACATTCTCACTGTATTTTTGCACACTTAACAGTTGAGCTGAAAAAGTGCAGCTTTAACAAA
>JAGPOW010003447.1:11751164-11784755 GCA_030014935.1 Caiman crocodilus
AAAAAAAAATACTCAAAGGCTGCTTCATGTTAGCAAAATCAAGTATAATTCAGCACTAAAGCAATTTCTTAAATAATGTTAATGTTAATTATATTTTGTAAAATAATTGATATTACTTCCAAAATGTGAAAACATTTTATAAATCCATTATATGAAAAAGACTTTTCATTTTAGTTAATACAAAATTAGATTGGGTAATAAGAAGAAATGGAACTTCAGATCTTTAAATACAAGTATTTAAAATCAAATTAAATACGAATAATTAAAAAAACTTGTTCAAAAAAAGTCTCAAGGTTTTTTAGCACAAATTGTACAGGCACTAATTTTTTAAAAGACAAACTCACTTCCAAACTCCTTCACATGTCTACTACTTTTTGCTTTCTACCAAACGTACCAACTACATGTAAAAATATAGCTGAGGATTTTACAATTCACTTATGATTCAACGGAACCCAAGTCCAAAATAAAAAACAGTATTTCACGTCAATCATTTACTGTTAGCCTTCATTTTATTCTTTAGGCCTAATCTTGCAAATCCTCTGTAAACAGAATTCCAACAGGTGTTAGCAAAGATTTCAGACTAGGAGAAGCTTGCTGAATTCAGGCCCTCAAATCTGACGACATGGAACAAACAGTGGAAAACCTCCAATAGGGTCTAAGAACCATATAAAACCTCCTCATCTACTGATCCAAGAAAACAGCTTCTAATATGGCATAGAAAATAAAGCAATGCATCATAACTTACAGACATATGCACACACACACTTACTTAAAAAACTATATTAAAGGTTTAAGAAATCAAGCACTCAGAAGTTACAAATTGACAGAAATAAGCTTGCCTTCAGAGTTTTAATTCACTCTCCTAGGCTAAGGACAGAAATTAGACAAGTCAATAAAAGTGATCGGAAAACAGTTCAAATCTATAACAACAGAAGATCAGTGCATATAAACCACTTTCAAAATGGCCAGAACTGGTATAAGGTAAGTCTGATACATCCATGCAGGTTTCAATAATGTGATTTAGGTTAAATCACATTATTGAACTTCTGTCCTAGATTCCTTCCAGATTCAAGTTCACTCTCAGTCCCTCAGCATCCCAGAATGCTTTGCACCTGCCTCATAACATGCCCCTGCCCCTACCCCTTGCAGGGAGGTGGGTTAGCCTTGGCCCAAGCTGTCTGCTCCAGCATGACAGGGAAGCATGCTGTAGCATCCCTCCCAGGTTCTAGCCCAAACCACTGCAGCCATGTAACTGCATTTCCAGAATGAATCGTGACTGTCTGTTCATTTGTTTATATCAAGTTGTTCAATCTACACAGCTTAGACTAACCTGAGAAGACTGGATTGATTCAGCCTCGGGCTTTTTGACTATCTATACTTAGCCCTTGTGTATTAGAATTGTCTTGAATCTCACTATACACCTTGTCTCAATCTATTACTATTCCTTCCCAAAGTCCAGCTTTTGTCCCATCTACTTTTTAATCAAATGGATGGCTTCTCCATCATGCACGTGTGCATATGGGAGAGGAAAGGCCACTGAAAGAACAGGAAAGATGCCTTCCTCTCAGGAAACATGCAGACTGCATTGTAGAGATGATGTGCCTACATTAACCTTAAACTAGCAAGCCTGGACACTGTTAGCAATATAGCTATGGTAGTATAGAGCTTTTATGGGCTTGTGTATCCAGGAGTCCTAATCGAGTTCCATATTTAAAACTAGCTCAGGAGCCACTACACTGTAGTCTGCAGTATAAACATACAGGCCAGATCCAGTGTATTTGCAACCTAACATAAAACAACTGAGAGTAGTCATTACAAGGAAAAGTTTGATTTTGATCTTGTAGTCCTGAATGACATGACGATATTGAATGCAAAGTCTGGTCCATACTAGCTGCTGTAAGAGGACAGACTGTAATGTTTACCAAGCAACTTAGAAAGCATGAACTACAATTATGTGAAAGTTAATTACTTGGCTACATTTGCATAGGTTCTCCCAGGAATGGAAAAAGGCTTATTTCTGACAAAAAAGCCAAGCCCTGGCCAAGTTTCAAGTCTTTATCCAAAAGAACATTTTTAGAAAGGGCTGAGATAGACATTAAACATAGAAAATTTCAATTTGAAGGTTTAAAAGTTGGTAAAGTTACAAGGATCTCAGAACAATGGTGAATGTCAGGCAATCTTAATAAAAGGCAGCTCTAGTGGCCCCACTTGTAGTATACATACAGTCAAAAATTAAATGTATAATTTAAAACAAATGAACAAAAACCGTACCTTAATATTATGTTGGTGAAAGAAAGAAAAATACAGAACCTCATGTGATGGATAGTAATTAAATCACTTAATGTGCTGATGGAAGCTCTTTAGATGATGGGTATTATTAAGAACCTGAAGAGAATAGAATGTACGTGCAAACTGTCAAATATTTTATGCATTTAGGAAACCAACTGCACCAAAATCTGGACTACTGTTTTCTGCCACTGTTAATGTGATATCACACTTCTACAAGAAAAGGCCCTAAATGAGGCATGGTTTAATCTAAACTGAGAAATTTACCCTTGTATACCAGCTGTTCATCTCCTGTAGTTTGAAACCACTATGTTGGATGCAGGGCAACACACAAACTTTATTCTGTTCCCAGTAGTTTTTTATACTATCCTCAAGCAGAAGGCAGGACAGGGGGCACCTCAGATATTGACTGGTTCAGAAAACCGTAATCTTTCATGGCCATTGCCTACAAAAGCTTATGCTAGCTAACTTGGATATCTGTTGTTACTACTGTTGTAACTGTTTACCAAACATCTCTCCTATGTTTAAGGAAGGCTGTCTCCTCAATCTTTCAGCATCACAAGGAAACCACCCTTTTATAAGGGTACAATTTGTAACAGCTGGATAGGCAGCTGTACCTGCTCACTGTTGTATCTGGCAGTCTCTATCTTTATGACACGTCAGAAACTAACTGTGACCAAGAGGGAAAGTATAAGAGGCATGAGGAGGTTCTGGCTATCCACCTTGTACATGCTCAGTGAGGCCATTCACAACAAAATGCAATGCAAATACCACTGCAATTACAGAGGCTAATACCATATTTACTCAAATACAAGACAAGGTTCCCCCACATCTCCCCAATCAGCATGGAGAGAAAAGCTTCTCATCTCACATTTGTATACAAGGCAATAAATAAATAGCCTAACGCTAAACTGATGCCAAAAGCAGCATATGCTCAGTAATAGAAACCAACTACTAAGTTGATTAAATACACCCAACGTTGAGCATAACTATGAAAAATATGGCCCATACTCGGCTAATATACTGATAGGAACCTACCACAAGGAAAGGTTAGTAGAGCCCATCTGAATAAAATATATGGTAGGGGAGCGCATCTGAATTAAATGTATGGTAGTACCCACTGTGCTCAGCCCTGCCCCTTCCCCCCCAGCACAGACTCTTTTTCAACTCGTGAGCCACTACACTGAATACACTTCAACTTCCTCTCCACTCCCACACGTATCTACTGAGCTATAGGGACACCGTGGTTTTTTAAATACTGTTGACTCTGATGGGGCCCACTCCAGTAAACTATATGATAAAAATCATGAGCCTTCTGGCTTTAGGCTAATATTACGCATAATTTGCCCTACATACAAGTAGATACCAAAGTGCTGCTTAAAAGTGTGTTTATGGTATATCTGTGCTAAAAAAGATAAGATGCATCAATTCTGGATGAACTAACTCTGTGGGTACCTGTAGTAATTTGCCTATATGTTTATTTCAAAGTCAGTTTTACCAGACTTGCCCTTTGCTTCCAGGTGCTCAGAGAGAGCGGGCTCTGACACTAAAGGGGAGAAGGGGCTTCAGGGAGAAAACACAGGTGGTGCAGAAGGCAAGGGTACCACCTGACAACCCAAATTTATTTTCCCTGCTGTAGCAGTAGCAAGGGAACAAATTAAATGCAAACATCCAATACTACATTCTATACCTGGGAAAATTATAACAGTTATAAAATGTCTATATATTGAATATAATTATTAGGTGGGGATCATCTTATATTTGAGTAAATATAATAGTTTGGTCCAGATGATCTATAGATTCCAGGTGAATTTTAGTCAAATATAAAAATACTAAGTCAAATATAAAAAAGTGGTTCATACCATCTTCTCTACTAAAGGAAAAATGCACTTTTCAGGAAATAGAAATTAACAAAGTTTTCGATAGTTTATTCAATGAGGCATTCTTTAAAAATCCTTATTTACTCTCACATTTTCAGCTAATTCAGACATCTAAATGTAAAGTTAAATATTCTGGCACATGTGCATTCGTGATGCTTCCTGGAGCACTTCATATCCACAAACCAGTGAATGGATGCCATTCATCTGTAAACATTTTAATCCGTGACAGATACAATATGGAGAAATATACATTTATTAAGCCAAGTATAATTCAATGCAAGTTACTAATATTACAAATGTTTGCTGCTCTTCATTATGTTTAACAGTTTCAGAACAGCATGCATGTAAAAAACAAAACAGGGTAAAAATTAAGATGGGATAAAAAGAGTAAAGGGATTTTTTTTTAACTAGTAAATTTTACTTGATTATGCCTAACAGATGGTAGGCTTATACTTTTTCATATGTCATACAATCCTATTACAAGAATTTGTCTGGTACCCCCAGAATTTCTCCTTCTCTACCAGTCTCCACTTTGTTAGCTTCCAATGTTGAATTAAGCATCTCTATTTTTTTAAACTAGGAGTCTCTCTATTAACCCCATTCAATCCCTCCTGTATAACTACACTGAAAACCATCACCGAAAACACTGTAAAAACTGGAGGGGCAGAACCTGCAGAAGTGTAGTCAAGTAGCAGAAAATAACTGTTCACAAATTAATTCTCTCTCTCTTGGCTGCTATTAGGACAGATGATACAGTTACAAGTCCTCATTAAACATAAAACAAGATTCAAAATATGATGCTATGAATAACCATCCCCCAAAAGTAAAAACCACTGCCCCAGAGCAGACCATATTAGACCCTGCATTGAGATACTTCATCTCCAAGTATTCAGTGCCTAAAGCCAGACTGACTGACAGCAAGAGCCTGAAGAAATGTATTATACAGCACCTCAAAGGATATCTCTGCTCTCAAGCACATTGTAGATAAAGATCTTATGAGCTGAGACAGGGGGTGCCTGCAGGGTGACTTCAATGCCTCATTTCTGCATTTGGTGTATGCGGATTTGGAGTGGGTGGGCAGGGCAAGCTTCTCAGCAGCTCTCCCGAGTGTGGTAGAAGCAGCACAGGCATACCCCATGATATCCGGGGGTATAGGAGATGAAGATTTTGTGAAAAAAAAGAAACAGCTACACATAATATACTTACCTAGAGAAACGACATCTAGTTTGTATTGTTCGTTGCTTGGCAACAGGATGATGCTATTAATTTTTTAGGCTATTATGGATATTGGACTGAAAGGATAGAAACTTCTTGAATTTCCCCTTGCCCCCTTAATGCAGAGATACAATCATTCCTTCTTTTTCTATAGAGATTGAAATGGCCAATTCCTGAAGATATGCATGAGATAGTACCAAGTACGTATAGGAGAGTCCACTGGGGGACCTGACTCTGAACAAACTGATATTTTTCCACTCTGAAAAACATTTAAAGCTGGAAAGAAAGGCTGAGTTTGGAAGCTGCTGTTTTCTTGCCAAGAAAACAGTCCCTGGAAATAACCATATAGGGATTGTCAGAATGTCAGCCCAGGGATGTATCTTTTGAGGGAAGACTTCAGAATCATGTAGACACATAAAAACCAAGTCCTTTTTCAAATTATACAACAATCACTGGATTTAAGTAAGCATTTTTTCTCCTCATTCACAAAGGTTCTGGATGGGTCCTTCTCAATTCACCCATGAAAAAATTAATTATTCTGATTCATTAAAGTCAACGTACATTTCTCATACAAAGATATGTTATACTACAATATATGAATGCCCAGATAGGAAAGCAGGTCTGTATAAAACTCTGGATATTTTGGTTTGAAATGCTACTATGGAAACCTTATCTGCAGTCAGATACATACACAGATATTTTGTTCAGTGGGAAAAAAAGCCATCTATGTACCACCTTAGAGCGCCGAGGCTTTTATTAGCTCTACACTTACTAAATATTAGAACATAACTAAAAGATTTCAGCACTTGAAGACATTTCAGTTTGCTTATAAAAGAGACCATTAAAACTACATATGCATATATAGTTACGTGGGAGATAGAAGATAATTTATTTAAGTTCTGTGATAGGAAGAAGAGAAATCTCACACTTTTGCTCTGACAAGAGTTTGGTTACCAGGCTTAGAAAGAACAGGTAGCAATAGAAAAATGTACTGTGTATTAATGACTGCTGGATCTCTGAGCCCATCTTATCTACGAGGTTCCCTCTTTGGAATGTGAAAAGCATCCTAGTACTATAAAAGCCTTATAGTCTGCCTGTCTGTCCACCTGTAACACTTTATTCACACTAATTGGTTGTCTCAGGAACCAATCACAATGCTTACTGAAACAACCAATCAGCGTGCTCTGCACAAACAGAAGCGCCACCCTGTGGTGGGGGCTGAGGAGCTGGAGTGGGGAGACTAGGCCAGCACCCTGGCCTCAGACTCGTCTGGCCCTCATCCTTGGAGGCAGAGGGGGCAGTGGAGATGGTGCTGCCATGACAGTGGGGACTGAGAGGTTGGAGCTGGGGGGGTGAGGCTTTGCCCCCCCACCCCCCGTTGCAGCCCTTCAGTCCCTGCTGTCATGGTGGCACTGTTCCCCACCAGGGCCAGAGCACGGGGGTGCAGACAGCAGTGCTAGCCTTGCCCTTCCCTGGCCCTGCTCCTTGGAGGCACAGGGGAACAGAGAGAGGGGGAAATGGGTCCAGACCCAACACAATGGGGGGAAGCAAGGAGTTAGGGGGAATGGGGATGGATGAGAAGCAAGGGCAAGCCTGGACATGGGCCTCCACCCCGACCCCATCCCATGATGGCAGGGACTGAGGTGCCAGAGCAGGCGAGGTGGGGGGGGGGAACACAACAAGCCAGATTCAGGGAGGGACTGAGTGGCCCACAGGGTCAGAGGCATTGCAGTGACAGTGCGAGGTGTTGGGTGGCACTGTTCAGTCCCTGCCCAGCCCATATCTGCTTAAAGTATATGGAAAGCATGACCATAGACATAGGGAATTCAAGGTTTCAACAAGAGGAAATCAGATTTCTACCAGACTCACTAGTACCTGAATCCAGACAACTCCATTTTGGGGCTCAGTCCCCCACGTGCCTATAGGTAGACTTCTGGACATACTCAAAATGATGCAGTTCAATCACTTGGACACCTTAACTCCTATCTAAGTTCTGATGTAGCGAGGTTTGACTCAACTCCCAGTAAGGATCTTATAATTCAGTGCTATTTATGCAAGTAAAGCTAAAACAAAAGTAACAGCACAGTGCCTGTGTCCACCTTGGCTAAGCACAGACAGTCAAAAAAACCTGAGGCTGAGTAGATTCAGTCTTTGGTGGTTAATCTAAGCTGCAAAGATTGAACCAATAAGCAAATGTACAGACATTCACTTTTGATTCAGAAAATGCAGCCACATGCCTGCAGTGGCTCAAGCCAGAAGCTGTGGGGGGCACCAGAGCATGGTTTTCTGCTACGTAGCCATCATGGGCTGTGTTTTCATTTAGTCTTCCTGCTGCCCAACAGGTGCCTGGGATTTGCAGTCCACAATCAAAGCAGCAGGACTCTCCAGGATTTCTCATTACTTCCTCTTCCTGTTTCCAGGTACCTCTGGGATTTGTGGTCCACAGTCACAGCCAGCACTAACTAAGCCAGCTGGGCAGGGCAGCTCTGTACTCAGGGGAAGGTGAGTTTAACCCCCATTTCTGGCCGCAGTCAGGGGTTCGCCAAGGAGAGCAGTGAACCAACTAGTGAGGCCAGTGAGCCAGTCCTCACTGCTTCAGCTAGGGAGCAGAGGGGCAGGGCCAGCCCTGCTCTCTAGAGCAGACAGCACAGCCCCACCCATGGCTGCATATCATAGTGGGGGGGACTGTGATTTAACTTGAATGAGAAGGGGTCTGGGACAGAAGTTTCATAAACTGGTTTGACCTAAATCAGTTAAGTCTGAGGCTACATTCAACTAGGTTTATCTTAAACCAGTTTCAGGCATTTTGAAACTGGTTCACATGCACTCAAGTTCTTTTCTCTTACAGGTTTAAACCAGTTTCTGATCACTTACACTAGTGTATGTACAACTTCTGTCCCTAGCCCTTCTGCTCAATTCCCTAGTGATTAGAGCATTCACCCAGGAAAGTTCCAGGCCCCTCTTCATTCTAAGATAATTAAAAGCAACATTCAAGGGCCCCATGACACTTAGCTCCCCTTTGGTTCACCCTTACCAGGACTAGTAGAGAGTGCCCTCACCTAACCCATTCTATAAGCTGGTTGTTAGGACTTTCGCCTGCATATTAGGAGATACCTTCCACGAAACACACTTTAAAATCCTGATGTATACACGCACTTTTCAGTCAGTTCAGAATGAGAAGCAAAAGGAAGCATGCTTCCATAGCATTGTATTTATGGACCTTCCATGTTGGTTGACATGGTAAAAGGTTCCTGGATTATGGTTCCTACAACTAAATTCATTCTATGACCATCTAATATTACATATAAAATGTACAAAGCATCCTGGGGAGAGGGACACACATTTTTATGGCGTAGTGATTATGGCATTTCTCATGGGTGAAAAGGAAATCCAAGTTCCAGTCCCTGCTCCCAGGATTATTCTCCATGTAAAGCAGTGCCTGGAGTTGGTTGAATTGCTCTTTGGAAATGCTGAAAGGCAAAACTCTACTTTGCCAATTTCATACACAAGGGTTCTGTCCCCTGCTCCAACTACAGTTTCTGCAGTCTGAAATGAGTAATCATTGGACAAAATATGTCAGCATTGTTGGAAATAGTAGGGTTAGGAGGCTAAAACTAAGGGTACTCTTGTTTTCAGTACACTGCACTCCTTACCCAGACTCATAGAAAAACAGGGGTAAAAGTTATCTTAGGGGATCATTTAGTCCAAGCCCCTTCTCTAGGTAAGATCTCATCCAAGTGTCTGTTCTTCCAAGCTCTTCTTATAAATCATATTTCCGAGACCACTAAACATTTTTGTTACTCAGTTGGACTCTTTCCAATTTGTCTACATCTTTCTTGAGACGCAGTACCCAAATCTAGAACAGTATTCGAAGCAAGGCCTCATCACTCCTGAACAGAATAGAAGAACTGCTTCTCTTGACTTGCGGAAGAAACTCCTGCTAATATAATTTAGCATGCTATTGGATTTTTTGCAACAAGAACACACTATTGACTCATGTTCAGCTGGCTGTCCACTCTGACACCCAGGCCATTTTCATCAGTACTTCAGTTTAACTAGTTGTTCCCCAATATGTATTTAAGCATTTGATTGTTCTATCCTCAATTCAGAAGTTTGCTCTTCTCCTTACTGTATCTCATGCAATTAATCTCAGACCATTTCTCCATCTATGTCATTCTGAATCCTATTCCTCTTCTCCCAAGTGTCTACAACTCTACCCAGCTTGGTAGCATCTGCAAATACATATTAACTAGCCAACTGCTCATCAAGAATGATGGGTGGGGGGGTGGGAGGGAAGTGGAAGAGTGGCAACACCCAAAGCCCTATACTGTAATCACATAGCAAGAGTCATTTAGTTACTGAGTTAACATAGAATATCATGAGAAAACTAAAGTAATCTTGCCCTGGAAACAAGAATATGACCTTTTTTTCTAATCTGGAAGGAAAAGTCTAATGCATCTTTGTCACTACTGTAACATACTCGACATAGAGCTATGTTGTGAGAGCAACCTGAAATTGAAATGAATAAGCAAGTGGCCACATTCTGCATAAAGTGACACTTCACAAGGAGAGCCTATCACCCCCAGTATTCAAGGCAGCATTTTTAATCTATAAAGTCTTAAATGGAAATTGGCTACCTGAAGTCTACCTCTCTCACTGTGCGCAGTTTTGAACACCAGAGGTTCACAAGCAAACTTCTCCCTGGAATAACACAAAAAAGCAGAATCAAATACTTTCTATGATGATTTCCACTCAATTCAAGTCTTAGTGTGACAGTTGGATTTGTTACTCCTAGGCCCCACAAAGCCCATCTTTCTCTCAGATGTTTTAAGGAAGAGGGAATGAACTCAGTGTTAATGTGGGTGTTACTTTTATTACAATGTTGAATGTCAATATGGACAATCCATTGTGGTTTAGCTATCTGGTAAACTATTCATAATTTTGCATATTTAGTTACCTACTAGTATATCTAGCTAGGGACAAACACACAAAAAAATAAACAAAACAGCACTTCCCCTAGAAACAGCAAAGAACAACAGGTGTCTTTTACTTTTGTAGCAACTATTTCATGTCACCAACATGCAACTCCAAAAGACATCTGCACACTGAATATAAGAACACTGTCAGATATTTACACAACATGCATTTCAAAAGTAACTTGCTACAAATATTCGCTTTCCAATTAATATTTTCTGAAAAACAACCAGCTTTGTCAGTTCTTGTAAATTCTAAATTTGTGTTAGTGTTTGTCAAGGTGCATATTTATATTTTTTATATTGCTGAAATATGTTTATTGAATCAAAAGTGACCAATAACCCCAAAGAAATATAGTTATAGCTGATTATACTTGACACCAGCAAAATAAAGGATCCCAGAAACTTATTTCAAGTAGATACTGTGAAGTGTCTGAGTTTAAGAAGTCATGGTTACTGAATAGGCAGTTGACGGTTATTTCTTGTGTTATGCATTTCACGAATAACCTAGTAAGGATCACAGTATCTCCAAACCTTACATTCTCATTAGGTAGTGAGCAGGTGGGTTTCAGAGTACATGAAAGCATCATGCTCCTAGTAGGGGTAACCTTTCTTGTCCTCATTAGGATGAGTGATGACAGCAGTGACAAATGAAGCGTTTTCTTTTTTTCTCTTACCCAGTACAGTAACAATAACCAGAAGAGCTCCTCTGCTGCAGATGAATAGATCCATACTGGTTTCATGGTTTAGTTTTATCAGACAAGAACTATCCTAGGCACATCCATCTTCCATTCAACACAAGATAAAAAAAAAAAAAAGTTGCTTGCTAATGTAGTGCTCAATCCACACATTCATTTTTCATCCTGTTCTCATATTAATAATTCTGTTGCATTTTGTCATTCTTTCTATTATCCATTCCACCATACTTTGTGATATAAATCAAAGAGGGTATCACCAGAACTGCACTGCTCGGCATGATTAACAGAATACATTAATGACCTCAGAGACAGAAGACAGCCTGTGTTAGGAAAGACCATCCTTGTTCTCATAACAGTTGGATGTCTGTAAATCAATGTAACATTTCTACTGAGGCAGGTATAGCTGGTAACTGTAAACACAAAGGTTTCAGTTAAGAAAATGTCCTTTCCCTGCATTCTCCCATCATTGATACCACAATTGTATATTACTAAAGAAATATTTTCAATGCTCTCCCCATCCTCACAGTCTAGAGGCCCCTAACTGTAGAGTATGAAATGATGGTGGGACATTTTTTCCTAGTCTTGTGTACACCTTCCCTGGATAACCCTCAGGTTTAGAACCTGAAAATCTGAAGAGCTCTGCACTCTCTGTTTCAGAACGGACTGGATTTTTGTGAGCCCCTCCTATTCTGTCTTAATCGCAGCAGAGCAATATTAAACTACTAAGGGTAACACATTTTAAACTACAGAAGAGAATATTGCCAAGACATTTCAGTGTGGAAGGTCCCTCTCTCAGTGTTTCTTAACACTACTTCAAATTATTCCTAAATGGAACCAGTCCTCCTTATATTTATACTATTCCCAGTCCTTCACTTCTCAGTCAGTCAGAGATAGAGAATATTTTTAGCAAATTACTTGGGACATGCATAAGCCATAAACTTCAACTACTGTTCTTATGTTCAGATGTCTTTCAGAGTTGCATATTGGTGGCATGAAATATCGTAAAAGTTAAAAAAGGTAAAAGATAAAGTGTTGATATATTTTGTTTCCAGGGGAAGAGCAATTTTATTTATTTATTTATTATTTGACCATAGCTCAATGCCCTGTTAGGTAATTAAAAAACCCCAACATTATAGATAGTCTAAAAAATATCTAGCCACACGCAGCAACTGAAAAAACAAGATCAGCAATCATGGTGTGCCCCTTGGAAAAACCAGCAGTTAGACCTCTGCTAGTCTTTTACACAACAGCAGAATGCTATGCACCACTGTCATTCCCATAAGGTTCCCAGTCTTTTTTGCCCAGTTTAATCATTGAGTCATAGAAAACTAGGGTTGGAAGGGACCTCAGGAGGTCATCTAATCCAACCCCCTTCTCAAAGCAGGACCTTTCCCAAATGTATCATCTCAGGTTAGCTTTTGCCTGCCCAACAGAGGAAAGTCTAGAGTGACGGGTCATTAATTTCATTTTTGACTTTTGTTTGTCTTACTGCCATTATACTCAAGTCTGTTGGCTGAGAGGGTATGTGTTTGCTTCAGTGACTTAGGAAAATACAGAAGCCAAAGAAAATTGGGCAGATAAGGCCCTAAAAGTCATCCCAAAAAATTGGCTTGGCTCATCTGCACCAACATTTCCATCTTTTGATTTGAAGTATTTTAGACCCCAGGATCTGCAACAAAAAGGTTTGTCCCCCGCTTTCCCTTCTTCTCCCTACCATCCCTCCCTTTGCTTCTAGAAGCTGTGAATACAAAACAAGGAATGGCCAGATTTTCAACAAGAAAACAGTATCATAGTATCTAGGGTCAGAAGGGGCCTAGAGCAGGCCATCTAGTCTGACCCCCCACCAATGGCAGGAATGAGTGCCAGGGTCACAGGACCCCAGTTTGATGCCTATTACTCACTAGCATATCATAAAAGGGCAAAGACAGAAATGCAAAAATCCTGAATATTTTCAGTTTCAATCAAAATATGTTTTGTATGTGAAAAGTTGTTCTTTACTGTAATGATTTACTTGCTAAAGGAATTCCAGATAAAGCATTTTTAATCTTGAAGTATGTAAACATCCATATCTTGGTTTCAGTTAAAATCAAAATCTTCCTTTAAATTTACAAACAGCAGTGACAAATATACATTTTTTCAAAATAATTATGTATATAAGAATATGCAAAAGTGCAGATATTATTAATATTAATCCGATCAATATAGATTCCCAAGTGGAGTACCTAGATATTGTGTTTCCTGTTTCATGAAGGGATAAATGACATTCAATAAGATGACTATACAACTAAATAAGAGTTAAGGTATCAAGGTTTGAAAAAACTTGTTCATACTTCCCACAAACACATCTAACCCCTGCTTTCCCAACATAACTATGTAAACATGAGCTGAATGTAAATCGATGCCTTGTTTCATCTATCAACAAATTTCATTGCTTCTGTTGGAACTCGCAGTATCGGCAGAGTGAAATTACAATCACTTGCCAGTTTCAGGCCATTGTTCAGAACCCTGTGGGTGGCAGCGAAAGCATCAAATTTATGCTCAGGAGAACCATGAGGCAACATCATTTTTTTTTTTTTTTTGCTAATAAAAACCTATGCCACCAATGTTGTCAGAGGGGTACAAGAGCAATTAAATGTTCACCCTTTCAGGTACTTCTCCTGAAAAACAGGATGCTTAAAAGGAAAGGAAGAAATAGAACTTTTTTATGCTTACAGCTGCCGGTTAAAAACAAGAGGGTTGTAGATCTTCAGTTTTAGGGTGACGATACGTGTCACACTTATACCATGCTAAATCTGTGAAATGTTAAGCAGTGTTAAAGTTACAATGTGCGGTGAACAGTCACAGGTTGAGTTAATATCATTTCTTGCCTACACAGCTCTGACTTGCCACTAGAGGGTTGGTGAGCAGAGGTGTGGCAAGCAACCAGAACACCTGCTCAGTGGACTGGAAGCAGTGCATTCTGGAATCCTGGACAATTGCTAATTGCTCATTTTATCTCTGTGGACCAGACTGAAGTTACCCTAAAGGTGCAGACAGAAGTGCAGCTCCCTGCTGTAACTCAAAACACTTTTCAGGAAGAGTCCTGCATGCTCTTTCTTTGCAGCAGATCACACCAGTGGAAGGACTGAGCTTTTTACTAAAGCTGTATTTCTAAAACTACAATGTACATATCCCTGTGGCATGTGGTAACTTTTCAAAGACATAGGAACTTTCCAAAGATACAGGAACTGTAAATGGAAGAAAAAGATGATAAAATCTTGAAAGCATCTACAATCACTATGTTGTGATTATAGTAACTTAAGATGTTATTTTTATTATCCATGACACAGTCATAAGAGTGAACAGGAATATAACAATATAAAAAGGGGCACATAACTCAGAAGCCTGAGAATGCTGGTACTATGGTATTGCTCCTTAACTTCACTGGCAAACATCCCTATTCTCTCTCTTTTCCATAGAGGTCTGGGTAGTAGCAATTTTTTTCCCCTATCCCTAGATGAATATCACATACATTCGAGAAAACAATTCAACTACGTTGATTTATAAGGGATTTTTTTCAAATGCAAGATTATGTCCCAAAATGGAATCATTTTATAATTTATGCTGCAATTTGAAGCCACTGTATTCTTGTAAAACTAGATTTTGTTGCATGGAAAAGAAAGACTTTTAAGCTCCATTTTAGCTTATTTTGTAGTTTCCCAACTGCCTAGTTTTCTGCATTTGTCATAATAAACAAACAAAGTTAAATTAAAAATCCTAAACAATCAGTTAGGGGCAAAGCTTGTTTAAAAAGTGAATGAAAAACACTATTTAAACAAAAGCAAAATAGATCCCAGTGGAAAAAACAAACTACAATCCTCATGTGTATTTTTTCTACCTTAGCCCTTTTAATAAATGCAATTTTCACCTAAACAAAATGAGGAATTTCTACCTCACACTATTCTTTTTTGTAATACTCTAATTCACTTGGTAACATCAATGGAATGCTGTAATCATAAATGTATTTGTTTAAGTGTAGAGGTTAAGTGTCACATCTGTGATTGATATTGTTTGTTTTATGCTCTGCTTTTCAATAACTCTTCACTTGAAGCAGTATTTTGCCTCTAAACAAGAGTGGGTGTAAGGATACTCAGCATAATGGAATGGGCCAGGTTTAATTCCCTTAATCACTTGGTCAGGGCAACAGAATTAACCAGCCACATCTGTTCACTTCAAAGTGCACATGCTTCGCTCTTCCACTTTTATGTAACAGAAGAGTACAGGGTCAATCTGCTGTATCAAGTCTGCAGCTTTCTAGAATACTGAATCAATACAAAAAGCCCAATTAGACAACTGCAGACTGACTGTGGACCAGCTTAGGCCAATTCTGGATCACACAGTACTTAGGGACCTATTTAAAATCAGGAGTCACAAGAAAAATATTTTTGCTAATATGCTTATTCTCTCCAAGTTTCCCACTCAGGACGAAGGGGCACCAACTAGCAGCGACCACACAGAGTAAACTGTATGCCAAATGTGTAAAACACTTTGAAAAGAAGACCATCTACTTAAGCAATAATGTCAGTTGATTAGTGTATTCTCATTCTCAGCGGGTGAAATTTAGTAAACTTGACTGAATCTGGCTGAGTATGCAAAATTATATATTATTCAAACTGAAATCTATCGGCATAATACAAAGAAGCTAGTGACAATCTGGAGGAGATTACCTTTTATAAAGGTCACTATAGGAGACAGAAGGGACTCAAACAAAAAAAAACAGGTCAATTATACCAGTACAGTAACTCAGTAAGGACAGGGACAGAAGTTTAAACCGGTTTAAATAATCAGAAACAGGTTTAAACCTGTAACAGAACAGAAGCTCAAGTGCATATAAATCACTTTCAAAATGGCCAAAACTGGTTTACAATAAACCTGATTGGATGTTGTATTAGACTTAACTGATTTAGGTCAAACTACTTTATGGCACTTCTGTCCCTGACCCCCTCCCAGTTCAAGTTAACTCTCAGTTCCCCAGCATCGTATGACGCTTTCCAGCTTTGGGCTGTGCTGTCTGCCCCAATGAGCAGGGTCTTCCCCACCCCCCTGATGCCTAGCTGGAGGACTATCACCCTAGGTGGCTGTGGAGAGTTGGGGCGGGGGGGACGACACTCACCCCTCTGGCCCAGCACCAGACTCCCAGCTGGGTGCTACTGGTTGGGAGAGGAGGGAACCAGATACCCAGCCTGAGGAAGGGAGAGGGAGTCTATAGTAGGGGTTTGGCTCTGCCCCCAGAGCTGGAAGCTGGAAGCCATGCCCCCTTCTCAGCCTCTGGGCTGGCTGAGGTGAAAGGGGAGGAGGTGAAGGAGGGAAAGGAGAAGCCTACACTAGAGCTTAGCTCGCCAGGAGCCATGGACCTTTTTCCATCTCTCGGCTGGCTGGGAAGAGAGAGAAGCATATACCAGGGCTTGGCTCTGCCCCTCACAGCTGGGAGCAGTACTGAAGTCACCTGCCACATCCCCTTCTCAGCCTCTGGGCCAGCTGAGACAAGGGAAGGGGCAGAAGCCGGCAGCAGGGTTTTGCTACGTCCCCCAGAGCTGGGAGGAGCTATGCCCCTCTCTCAGCAGGCCCAGAAGCTGAAAAGAGGACCTGGCAGGGGACTCCAGTCCTACTCCCAGCTCTGGGGGGCAGGGCCAAGCCCTGGTACAGGTCTCACCCTTATCCCAGTCAACCAGGAGGCTGAGAAGGGGCCATGGCCCCTGGTAAGTCAAGCCCCAGTGCAGGCTTCTCCTCTCCCCCCTTTTCCCCCACTCTTCATGCAGTCCAGAGGCTGAGGAGGTATGGCTCCCAGCTCAGCAGGGGTGGAGCCAAGCCCCCCTTTATACCTCTCTCCCCTTAGCCTCCCGCCCCCGAGGCAAAGAATGGGGTATAACTAGGAGACTCCAGTCCTGCTCCCAGCTCTGGGAGAGGATGGAGCAAGTCCCACTGCAGGCTTTCCCCCCAGTCAGCCCAGGCTGGAGGTTGAGAAGTGGGTGCGACTCCTAGCTTCCAACCCTGGGGGCAGAGCCAAGTCCCTGCTGCAAGCTTCCCTTCCCCCTCACCCAACCCTCATCCAGCCCCAGACTGAGGAAGGGGCATGGCTCCTGGCTTCTAGCTGCTCTCAGCTGCAGACTAAAGCATCCAGTTTCAGCTTCCCCTTCTCCCTCCTCCTGGGCTATTCCAGGCTGGGGATCTGGGGTCAGGCAGGACAGGTGGTTCCCCCCTCCCCCTTGCTCAGATGGTGGGGAAGCTGAGAAGGGGCATGGCTAAGGGAATCAGAGGGCTCCAGCTCTCTGCAGAGGCCAGCAGGCTGAGACGTGTGCTCCAGTGCCTCCCAGCTATTAGTATGGGCCACTCCAGGAGTCTGGATGCCTTCCCTGTTTGAAAAGTGAACATCAGTTCACCTGCTTATTGCTTCAATCTCTATAGTTTGAACCCTCCCCCCACCTTCTCAGCAAAGATTAAATTGATTCAGCCTCAGGCTTTTTGATGGTCTGTACTTAGCCTAAAAGTTCATTTGGATCTGTTCAATCCCATCTACATAGCACAAGTTACTTTCTTGATATTAAATACAACACAGTCTGGAATTCCAGTCTGTCTACCTAAACCAGAAATATCACTCCCACCCACTATCACCTCTGAGCATCTTGATCTTCAAAACATTTTTCTTCACAACCCTTTTGTGAGATGAGGATAATAGAATTTCCCTATTTTAAAGATGGAGAATTGAGGCACAAAAAGGTCTAACTGACTTGGCCTAATAGCAAAAATGCCAGGTCCCAGTCTAATGCTCTTGCTGTTTGACCATCCATTTCTTTTGCAATCTTATATACAGTTGAAATAACAGTCCCTCCAACAGTGTAGCTGAAGTGACATGATTTTTAACAATAGCCGCCAGAAGTTCTGCAGCTCTACTTAAAAATTTTGAAGGATTTTGATGTTGTAGTTGGTTTTCAAAACAAGTCTCTGCAACATATATAAGAACTCAGTTAAACTTGTTTCCATCCTGTTACAGCAAAGAGACCAATTCTTTTCTTTTATTTATGTATTTTTGTCAGAGCCAGAGCCCCCCTGTGGCTGGACGATCTGCCAGAGGACCAAGTGGCCCCTGAGTTGCAGGGGACCCTGGTCCTTCCCTCTGCAGTGGTGGCACCCCCTCCCCCATCGCTATTGGGCAGGCTGCTAGGGGGCCAGGTGCTGTCCCAGCTCAGTTCCAACTGTTTCCCAAGCTTGCCCAGGGAGCAGCACCTGAGAGGCTTCCGGCAGGTGGGCTCAAGGAAAAGTTGAACCAAGCTGGGTGCTGCATCCAAGCAGCCTGTCTGGGTGGCCCTAGAGTTGCCATTGCTCCAGAGCGAAGGACCCACCCACAGCTCAGGGGCTGCTCAGCCCACTGGCAGCTTGACCCCTGGCTGCAGGAGTGCCAAGAGGCTCTGCTGGCAGGGGAGGAGGGTTGGAAATCGGACCCCTGGCTGCTTCTGCCTTGAACAGGCACCTGCTGAAAGCAGAAGTGGCAAGGGGCCTGATCCTTTTTCTCTGCAGAGGCTGCCCACCTCTCCTGCAGCCAGGGGTTGAGCTGACAGCTACAATGCACTGTTGCAAAGTAAATTATATCCAGATGTAGTTTAGTTTGCAATGATGCAAACTCATCTAAAACTGCCCAAACTGGCACATGTATAATGCCAGTAAGCTACAATAATGACATTTCTGTCAAGTGCTCCATCATGTCAGTCTTCATACTAAGCTGCAAAATACAGTAGGTAGGGTGAGGAAGCATCCACATTTTGTATGATCAAAAGGTCTAACACACATTCCTATTGTTTAAGGTTTTAAGTAGATCTGGCACATTCTCTTGTCTAGTTCCTACTATAATGTACTGCTTTATAACTGAAAGAATTTTTTTGATGCAAGTCTCCATAATCCAATGGTCTACCCTGCCCGGAATACACACATTTAAAAGGGAAATAAGGACATAATTAAATTACTGAACAGTTTTTAGAACCTTTCTTCCACCAAAATAATTGAATAAAATAAATGGTTATGACTATACACTCATCTGTACATTATGCATGCTCCAAAATTCCAGTCACATGAATTCCAACAAAATTATATGGCAGTTTATTACACCATCTCAAAGTATGCCAAAAATAAACACAACCTTTAAGAATATTTTGTATAATGTATTGCCTTTGGATAGCCAAAGTGATGGGTCTAGTAGATGTCAACAGTTAAACAGCTACAGGTACTATATACAGTGATTAACTGCATTTCTGACATAATTTTAAATGGACAATATGCCAGTGTAAAACTAATAGCACCCTGAATATATACAGTTAACAAAGTTATAAATCTATGGCTAATAAAACCATAGTCATATTGCCTTGTATAAAATCCCACTTTCATAAAATGAGTAAGAAGGTATAGAAGATGACTTTGAATTTTGCTAACACAGCTTGATGAAAACCTTCATTCTTTTAGTGAGACACAAACCTAGTTTTTATAGCATCATCCTCCTCCAAACAGATTAGGGTCAGACACAAGAATTAACAAGGTGGAATTTAAACTGTGTATCAAAATTACTCCATTTACTATCATTAATGGCCAAGACAGTCAAGCAAGGGCAACTGTACTGTAAACCTTTCCTTGGATCTTCTAGAAAGCTACACATCTCTTTTTTTAAGTATCGATTTAAATTGTGTAATTACTGCAATTTACTCTCCAGTTCCTCTCCTGGGTCACAGTTGTATCTTCTGTATCATGCCCTGGAGTTTCTAAATTCAACATTAGTCGGTAAAACTGAAAGTCATACAAACCCAAAGAATCTTCTACTTCACCAATCTGCCCGAATCTGATGCTTATATAATCAAAGCTGTAATCTGTTCAGTCAGTCAGATGGGATGGTAATACTGGCTAAGATCTCTTAAGGCTGTTGGCCTGGTTGTAGAATCTACAAAACTCATTTGTTTCAAAAAAGTTCTGTCAAGTCAAATAACCAGCTGAGGTCTCAATGCAACCAAGTCATCCACATTCAAAACTGAACAAACAAAACCTCAATAGAACGTCTGTATGCTAAAATCAGGATCAAATTTAAATGATTTGCCCTTTGAACATTAGGGGCATGTCCCCATGAGAAGGAACATGCATTCCTGGCATAAAGAGAAGTGGCGCATATTTGTGCTACTGCTAGTTTTCCTCGGGAAATGCTCCTGCACAGAAACAGCAAAGTTGCCCCAGGTATGGTAGGGGAGGATGTGGCCAGGATGTGGGCTGGCCCCAACAGCCTTACCTGGTGACCTGTGGACCTCCCAGGGCTCAAGACACAGCAATCCACATGCCCAGATCCTGGCCAGCAGCTAAAGTATGGCTCTAGTGGCCAGGCTCCAGTTTTAGGTGGCATATGCTGCAGCCATATGAACCACCCCACTTTTTCTGGCATGAGTTTTTTTGACACTGGGATCTCCTCATGTCAAAACCCCACTACCACAATGCAAATTAGCAGCATAGTAAATGTCTGCATGTGTGGTGCATGCAGTTTGCAGATGGGTCTGTGACATTGCAAACCACACGTGCATGTTTGTCTGAATGTGCCTTAGAAGGATAAACTGTAAACTAAATACATTCTCATGCATACATGTATGTGTATTTAACTTTAAAATTAAGCATTTTTCAAGTTGGTAAGACTTTTCTGAAGATCTGTGTTGCAACTGTTCAACTTTTGTAAAACATCCAGTTATCACACTGGGATCATTGCCATATTATACGATGATTATTGATCATTACATCATGCTCCACTAGTTTGTAATTCAAACTACTATGCATTAATTTGGCTAAATATATGTTATGTAAGATTTTTTGCACAACATAGAACTGTAAACTTGCAGGTCCATAAATATATTTTTTTCTTTAAGTGTTAGTGCAGCGATAACATCAAAAAGGTCTCAAGTCGTGATGTCTATTGCCAAATACATTAGCTTCGTTATAGGCGCAATTCAACCAAGTTCAATAGAATGATTTCTAATTTCCCCCAAAATATATAAAGAAGGAATCAGGCCTAAGAAATTGATACAGTACTCACTGAGGTAAAACTGCTAGGGAATTAAAATAACAGTTCATCCTCCAAACAGTCTGGGCACAAAGGATTATGTTAACATGCATTTAGCAGAATGATCACTGCTGTAGTAATCTTCACCACATTTTTTAAAACACACTAGGAAGTGTCTTGAGGGCAAATACTAACACAATAAAGGATAAAAAAATATATTGTGCATAATTAACACTGCTTGGTATAAACTCAGAAAGTATGTTCACAGTGGATGGGTTGAATCCTTTCAAGCAAAGAAAGTTCCTTAGTAACCTGGTAAACTTAAATGAATAAAAGCTAGAGGCAAGACCACACAAATAAATGGGTTCTAATGACGTTTCCTCAAAAGAAAAAAAACATTAAATTTGTAGCAAATAATAAGCTGTAGTTTAAAAAAAAACAAAAAAACCTATGAAAAAATGTTTCTAGAGATTCAGTGTTACTTCTTTAGATCTTACAGGCTACTCTTAGGGATAACATTAAAAGCAATCTTTATAACAAGATGCAATAGTTAGGACTTGATAGACTTCAGTAGGAAAGTGAAGAAAAAAAATCCAACTAAAACTAAGCTGTAATGTCTGCACACAGTAAAAAGAGGTTCTTTTTTTGTATATCAGTTTGTTAAAAAAAATAATCTATTTTCCTTGGGTTTAAGGCAATGCTTTTACATATAATACTAATTATTGAAACATTCCTTGCCAAGTACTCTGGAGGTTCCATATAAGGCTCCTATCATTGTTCATTCCTATTCTATATGGTGGCAACAAAGACATAAAACAATAAAATCTCTGTATTGGATTTTTTTTATGGAGGGAAAAAGCAGTGAGAAAAGTTATTCCTTTGAATTTCTTTTTGTGAACTTTAGAAATATGAAAGAATTTCATAACACTTTTGGTTTTAATCACATACAACATGCATTTTCCTTAGGTATTCTCATTCTTAAAGGCTCAGTGCCTTTGATCAAGCTTAGACACACTCACCTTATTATGACTATGTTCTTTTCAAAATGTGAGTTCCTACTGTGCAGGTTTTACATGGTGTTTACAAGCACCCAGGATCAGAGAAATTTCTTTTTTTCCCCAAATCTCAGTAAAACATATGGTTATAGGTGAGGTTAGATTTTCCAAGTAATTTAAGTGTGCAATTATCCATTTAATCAGCCATTATGCTTATGAATCTGATAACTACACATGTAAACACACAAGTAAGCATGAAGCAGAAACAGCAATGAACTCAAAATCACCATGCATCATTTTTTGCTCACTAAAAACTCATCTATACTTAAATGTTATTTCAGATTAAGGTAGGGAACTCAAACTTCAGTTGTGATGCTTGAGAGAACCTATTAAATGTACAAATTATTAATTTTGGTTGATATTAAGTTGCTACTATGAAAAATGCTGCATCATGGAATGCCTTTATATATCCATCTTTGCTAACAATGTCTTCAGTGTGTGCCCAGATTAAGGACACCAAAGCATACTTAATGTTAAAAACTGGTTTGCTACAGCAAAGTGGTATGCTAAGAAATCTGGCTGGAGTTTGAAGAAGATACTTCTTTAACCTATTTTAAAGAAGAGGGATTGGGACTACAAAACTCCTCAAAACAAGTGTACATAGGAGACAAAGGAGGGATTTAAAAATGGTCAGAGTGAAGCCTCAAATAGCCACCCATGATGCTGTGGGACAGAACTAACTTATAGCAACAAGCATGTTTCTACCGTAAGAGTTCTTTAGCTCTGGGCCAAGCAAGAACAGAATACAGAACAAGCTGGAAGTACTCCACGTTTTCAAAGAGTAGATATGAGCTGCTGAAGTTCTAACTCAAAAGCTACCTAAGAGAGGGGAGGAAACCAAGACAGGGAAATGTATGCTAGCAAAATACAGTTGCAGGCAATACTATGTAAAACACAATTATGTTTTATGCTGGTTATGAATAATATGCTACACTTATCCATGCTCTTGCAATCATTATATCATAAGTGGCTTGTTAAGAAGCTGTGTTTAAGGCTGGAGTCTAAAGTCATGGGTTTTTCAGGCTTCCATTTCCATTAATGCACTAGACAGCTTAAGTGAGGAAGTAACGCTGCAGCCTACTGAGACCTGTGGAAGTTCAGAGCACTTGGTTTCAATGAATTAGGATCCAACACAGTAGGCTAGAGCAGAGATCAGTAGCCTATAGTCCACAGGCCAGAACTGGCTCAACAAGTGATTTCATTTGGTCTGTGAGGCCTGAATGCCAACAGCATTTCAGCAACAAGACAATTAAACAGCATTTTGGTAGGGAGTCATATCCACATCAGTAGCAAGATTATTCCAGATTGTCTCCAGGTGTGCCAAGCCCCAACTGACACTGAACAGAAAGGTTTTTATTCTAACTTTGATCTTGGTGCAAACCTTCCATTACTACTAATACATCACTGGTAGATCTATTGGGGATATCTATTACATAGAAACCACAACTTGTTAGTTCCAGACCACAGTTCATAATTTAAAATATAATTCAGATCTCTTCATAAAATGTGTTTGATAATTAGTTTAACTGATATATGTAACAAATAAACTCATCCTATACACATATATAGAGAGTAAAAGCTTTGTTGTCCAGCATCCCCCAAGAATGCTGGCATTAACAAAATATGCCGGTTAATTGAGTGGCCTGAACAGGCGTTCTTGCCTATGCCCACCATGTCTGGGGCATTGCTGTCCCTCCCGCAGGCCTTGTGGGCCCCACGGGACAGGGAGGCAGTCCTCGTGCAGCCTGTTATTCCCCCAGGCCGTGGGGGCTTGGCAGCTTAGGCTGGTTTGCCCCAGGCCATGGGGGTTTGGAGAAACCGGAAGGGCCACAGTGGGCACTTCCCGTTTCACTTTACCTTACAAGTCAGCATGCCAGTTAGAGCATGCTAGCTTATAAGGTTCCAGTTAACAGAACTTTTACTGTGCGTGCGCGCACGCACGCACGCACGCACGCACGCACGCACGCACAGAGTGAAAAGCTTTGGTAGCTGATCTGATTTGGATGAGATTCAGCCCAATTTGGGGACAGAATCTCCAAATCCAAATTGAATGGGAGATCAATTAAAAGTTCAGAATCAATCTGAAGCATCCAAATAGATTCAGAAAAAGATTTAGAAAAGATTCAGCAATTTGGCCACAGAGTAAACAGGCAACTGACACAGCTGCCTCCAGCTAGGAAGTCTGTTTGGTTGCAAGAGGGGCAAGGGAAGGGATGTGGGGGAGAGAGGGCTGGGGGCAGGGCATTACTTAGGGACGTGGGATGTGGATGTGGAAGCGCTTGGAGTGGGGGCTCTGCCATGCTGCCACTTGACCAGCTGGGGCAGCAGGGTGATGCAGGCGTGACTTACTTTGGGCAGAAGAGGATAGCGGCAGCATGCCACAGTTCCCACTCCCAGCGCTGCAGCACCCACATCCCGCACCTTGCTGTGCCAACTAGCAGGCGGCACCAGCATGTGCCCCCCCGCACCATGCCAGCAGGCAAGCAGCACCAGCACAGAGTCCCTGCTCCCAGTGCTGATGTGGGCGTGGCAGCACTGGGAGCAAGAGCTATGCCCTGCTGCTGCTTGCCCAGTCAGGGGCAGGGGAAGAATGATGCAGGCACAGCTCACTCTGGGCAGAAGGGGGTAAGCGGCAGCAGGGCCTAGCTCCTGCTCCTAGTGCTGCCATGCCTGCATCAGTGCTAGGAAGAGGGGCTCTGCCCTGCTGCTGTTTGCAAGCTGGCACGGGGTGGCAAGCTGGCATGGAGGGGCTTAGGGCAGGCACGGTAGCAGTGGGAGCAGGGACTATGCCCTGCTACCACTTGCCACCTTCCACCTGGAGCAAGGTGCACCCACATCTCATCCCCCACCACACCCCAACTGGGAAAGCAGCATCAGGACAAATCTCCCACTCCCAGTGTTTCTACCCCCACA
Organism: Caiman crocodilus; assembly: GCA_030014935.1. NCBI lineage: Eukaryota > Metazoa > Chordata > Crocodylia > Alligatoridae > Caiman > Caiman crocodilus. Next base: position 11,776,239 of record JAGPOW010003447.1, read on the forward strand.
TCCTCTGCCTCCCCCTGCCACAGCCCTTCCTGGCTGGGCAGCTTGTCTCACTCCCAGCCTAAGCCCCAATCCCTCCCTACCCCAACAGACTTACCAGCTGGAGGCAACTGTGTCAGCTGTCTGTTTCGTCCATGGCCGAATCTCCGAAGCTATGCCAAATCTTTCAGATCTAATTTGGCCAAATCAAATTGGGGCAGTGATCTGAGTTGCCCAACTAAATCACAGTCCTCCAAATTGGCCAACTCTGAAGCAAATACTTGCCGCTTCGTGCAGGTTTTATATATACACATATACACACTCATGCTTGCACACACACACATGCATATATACATATATAGGATGTTATTTTATAGCCGGTTTCATTCATACATGGTTAAGAATATATATAATTTAAGAAACATATAGGTATATTATTGTGTAAATGTTCATTACCTATAAATTTTTCTAACTTTGTGGACTATTTTGTACTGTGCACCAAGAGACATCAGATAACATAGAACTTTTTTTTTTGATCAGGTAGACAAACTGGAATATTTTATGCCCTAATTACTAATTAGACTTAATTACCCAAAATTTAATCAAAGCTTTAGCAGTCACACAATACATAAAACCACACCCTATCATACTGCATTACTTTGTTTGCCATCATATTCTACAAAATATTGCAACTTATCTCCCATGGTATACATGCAATTTCTATTCTATTGTATTCTCACATGCATGAAAACCTGACAAGGTAAAATGAAAATAATCACATTTATTTTCTTGGGTGCATATAATACTAAGCTAACAAAATGAAAGAACAGATTCAAAATTATCTTTACAAACTTGCATAAGTCATTTGGGGTTTTTGTTTGTTTTCCCCAGGGAGAAAGTCTTTAAAAAACTGTTGCATATCTTTTACAAGGCAAGATCATTCTGTGCACCGTCAGCCACTTTCTGCTGTACGTGAAATACACAGCCCTGGAATAATCACCAACCAAAGGAGGAGATGCTCCCTGGGACAAAACTGATGGATAAATTTACATGACACTTCTTAGGAGGAGTCTCTGGATAAGCTTATGGTATGTCAACTGGGTTTGGTATTCAGCTCATGGTGGCCAATAGAAGCCAGTTTAAGGCCAACCATTGTAGACACAGTGGCTAGGGACAGAAGTTGCATGTAAAGTGATTTAAATAATCAGAAACCAATTTAAATCTGTAACAGAAAAGAAATTCAGTGCACATAAACCAGTTTCAAAATGGCTGAAATTTGTTTAAAATAAACCTGGTCGAGTGTAGCATCAAACTTAACTGATTTGGGTCAAATCAGTTTGTAAAAGTTCTATCCCAGACTCCTTCCTGGCTTAAATTAAAACAGAGTCCCCCAGCATCCCAGCATACTTTCCAGCCCTAGGCTGTGCTGTGCTGTTTGCTCCCTCAGAGAAGGGTTGGAGGGGGTGGGGGAGGCAGGGACTGCTGCCCCATGCAAACCACAGCTGGGGTCTGGGGCCAGGGAGGGTGTGTTAAATCCCTCTTGCCCTGGCTTAAGCCCCTTACCCATGAATTCAGAGCTGCCTTGCCTTGCTAAAAACTTACTGGAAATTACTGCTGGCTGCTACTGTGGGCTAGAAAGCTCAGAGACACCTGAAAGCAGAAAGAGGAAGTGATGCACAACCCTGCAAAGTCCTGTTTCTGTGATTCTGGACTGCAAATCCCAGAGACCTCAGAGGCAGCAGGAAGAGAAAGTAAATACACAGCCCATGCTAGCTATGTGCCAGACAGCCACGCTCTAGTGCCCCCTCGCTTCTGACCAGAGCCACTGCAGGCATGTAGCTGCATTTCCTGAATCAAAAGTGAATGCATGTTCAGTTGTTTCTCAATTTAATCCCTGAAGTTTAGACTAAACTGCAAAGACTGAATCAATTCAGCCTTAGGCTTTTTAGCTGTCTGTACTTAGCCAGTATATTAAGATGTCCTGCACATCACACTTAGGAATAAATGGAGAGATCAGCACTATTACAGTATGGCATTTGGTCCTTTGTACCCACTTACCTCTCTTACCTGTGCTCTGTTCGTTTTGGGTGTAACCCAAGATTTATCCTGTATTACTAGCACTAGATGCTATCCTTGGATTTCTCAGTAACTGAATAATATGCAAAATGTTATTTGTATAACTTTACTTCTGATATTATCAAAATCTAAACAAGAGAGAGAAAAAAAACATACAATTTATTCCTTCTAAATTTAGCTGCAAATTACATTGATCAAACCCTTTTTCATGAGGAACTACACACAGGGATTAATAGTGGTTCTATTAATCCCTGTCAAAATTCCACTAACTTCAGAGTTATACCAGGGATGACTCTGAAACACTGCACAGAAACAAAATGCCAACATTCACCTTAAGCATACCCCATTTGGATCTGTGCCACTGCAAAATATAAAAGAAGCAGACTAGAGTAATACATTTTGTAGGATATCAAAAAATGAGAGAATAGAGCTTTACAAAAAGACTGCCATGAGTCTCTCAAACACTGAACTAATTCAGATTTCAAAGACCTGCTGTACATATCTGATGTGTAAAACTTTGCTTGAAAGTTCCTTTGAAGTAGTTAGCCTATAAACTAATGAAAGTTCAATGAAAAGAAAGACTTTTTCCACATTAATTCTATTTTTATTAATAGAAAAAAAGATAACATAAAACTAAAAGTAAAATTAGATAATGAAATCATTCATCTTGGTTTATCTTCTTAACTACTTCTGCCTATATTCAAAAAACTGGCTTTGCCATTAATTGAAAAGAAACACTTGTGGACTACCTGTGGACAGTCTATGACAGCATACATTAATCTAAACCAAGATAAAAACCTCTGTATCCAACTCTAGCAAGTCTTCTGGGAACAAGCAGCATTACATGGGTATACTAAAATACTTGTTAATTGTGAACTGCTAACTCAGCTCTATATTTTCTTACAGTCATTGAAAAAAAATAAGATACTATTCTGAATTGAATAGAACATTTTTCAAGTTGATTCTCTAAGAGGCTTTCAATAACTTCTGCCTGCTAAATGTTCAGTGTTAAAAAAAACCCACATGAACTATTTGTCAAACTACACATCTAATTTTCATTTAGTTTACACGTACAGCTTATTGCTATGAAACAAGAAGCTGATCTTTAAAAACACATTTGGCACTTCTTGGCTTATGCCTGTTCAAGCATCTTCATTAGACCTGCCTATTAGAAATTTGAAGCAAATATTAATATATTTTTATCCATCTAAGAATTAGACATCATTCAGGAGTATGTCAAAGAAAGAACCAAGAAGAACAGAGCAGAGATATTTAATTTCATGTAGAACAACTGTCCTCCTACTGGGCCCTGATGTGGACTTAACTTCTGTGGGCTTGTACTCACTTCAAACTGCTGGCAGAAAGAAAAGCTGAAGTACTTTTCTTTCTTCTAGACACCAATGATGACAGATTATTTTTTTCACTTTATCTATACCTACTTTCTACTATTCTAAAATAATCACAGTGATTTAATGATGTAACTGTTAAAAAGAATGGAAAATGTTTCAACCAAATGACCTCTAGGATAATTTACTAACATTCCAATCTGCACACCAAATACTTTCATTAGCAGAAGAGAGGAGCATACAAAATAAATTAGAAAAAAGATATACAGTACAGCTAACGTAAAGAGTGGATTGGAAGAATTGCTGCACTCTACAAAACATTTGCTTTATATGCATCAAAGAGAAAATTCACTTAAATTCCAAATATTGTGAGAGTAGCTACTAACAATAGTTGATCAGTCAGTGATTGATATAGATGACTACTTTACAAATGCAAATAAGAACAAATACTTCACAATTAAAGAAAGAAACAGCATTAATTTTTGTAAATTACAATCAAGGAATAAGTTAAGAACACGACAAATTCCAAGAGAAAATGTTAGCATTCAGATGTCTTATAAAACTGCTTATACGGGCAGCACACTAAAAGCCTGATTTTCTACTGCTCGCATCAGTGCCAAAACCCTTCTACAACTGTTAGATTCACAATGGTGAAAGAGTTAAATTACTTTTTTAAAGCTGTCAAAAACTGAACCTTAAGAAGCTAGTATGCTTTTGTTAGAAAAATAGGCCCAGAAAGAAACCCACACATTAATAGAGCTCAGTTCAACTGTGGATTCTAACTTATGACTCAAAATCTTATTTCCAAATCTGCTACATATTATTGGCATTTGGTATGTCTTCCTCTTGATTAAATCTTACCACTTAAAGGCAAGGAAATAAATGGAAAAGGTTTGGCTAGCACACAAATATTATCACTTTGGGGGTGGCCTTAGATTTCTCTGTGATGGCTATTTAGTCATCAGGTTAAAAGATGACATGTCATGCGTAATACTATTTCATCTGTCACAGTCAACGAGGTCAGCCCTCCTCCAAAACCCTATCCAACCTTCAGACTTTTACACTTTGTCAGCTAAACAATTTAACAACTCTGATCTTCAAGACGTTAATGGACTAGATCTGTTCTTTAAACAAGTTCACAAAGCCATCTATTATGACCACAGCAGTATCATTAGGAAATAAAGAAAACTATTTAATAAAAACTGAAAAATGATTGTCAAGTTTGACACATTTTAAAACTAACAATTCAGTAGCCATTCGCTGTCTGACCTTCATTAGAATTTTTTCATTACCATGTTGAAAAATCTATTACATTACTGACTGAAGCTATTAGTCACTAGAAAGCCCCTGCACTATTCCCCAAACCAGAGAATCATCATTATCATTAATATTTCAAAAGACAGCATTAAGAGAGACAATATTCAATATTTTACATTCTAATTCAACTGTAATTTACATTGTAAGAACACCTACGAAGGTTAAGTCAGGCTAAATGATCAGTAAACATTCAGAAATATTTCACTTTCCAAAAGAGATGCCATTACATGCAATGGAGAGCCCAAAAGACTGTTTCACTGCACTAGTGAACTGTGAGTGAAGAAACCTATTTGCCAATTTAAAAACCTCTGAACTTGTGGAGGTAAGGATAGGTAGGTAGGGCATTCTCTGACCAGATATCACAAGTATTAACTGGAGAACATGGCACAGACTTCTGCTCTGCTATCTCCTCTTCATAGTTTTACAGACTAGAGAAGAAAGACTGTACTCCTCTTCCCTCCCTAGTTACATTGTTTTAAAAACAAAGGCACCTCTTCCATTGTCTATATTGACATTAAAAAAGTGCTTCCAGGGCAAGGTGGAGCAAAATACAGCTTGCAGGCCAGATTCGTCCTGCCAACTGACTACATCTGACTCATGGATGCCCCTGCAGTGCTCCACATGAGGTTGAACCCCACCAGCTCCCACCAGGGTAGCCTGCACCACACTCCTGCCTGCGCCTACCACCCCAGACCCCAGCACAGCTTCTGGCGGGGCAACTTCTAGCATGGCTGAAGCCAGCCAGAGGCTGCTCTGCCTCCCTCACTTCCAGGAAGAGCCATCCAACTGAAGCTTCCCCCTATCTCAAGTGGCACAGCAGGGGCAGCAGGAGGAGAAGGAGTCACTGCTTAAGGCAAAGGGAGCAGAGTGGCACCAAACCAGCTGTAGCTGCATCAGGAACTGCTACACGCTGGCTGGGGCCCAGGCCAGAGGAGATGTCTGCTCCACTTGCCACCAGCTGTGGCTGCTGCTCCTGTCCCTACACTTGTGCCACTCCAGGCAGGTGGACAGCTTCAGCTAGATGGCTCCTGCCCCACTGCATAGCACTCCAGCTCCAGCTCCCGGCTGCCTTCCACCCACCCGACTTGATGAACAGCTACCTGCAGGTGAGTGGAGCGGGTAGAAGGCAGCCACAAGCTGGAGCCAAAGTCCCACACACTGGGTTAGGAGGCACCCAGCTGAAGTTTCTCCCCCCCAGCCACCCACAGCCAGGGCAGGAGCAGCAGCCAAAGCTGGAGGTAAGGGGAGCAGAACAGCCCTGCCAACCCAGGCCCCAGCAGCTTCCAGTGGGGCTATTCCCGGTGCAGCTGCAGCTGGCTGGGTGCTACTCTGCTCCCATCACTTCCAACGGTGGCTCCTCTTCCTGCTCCTTCCCCTGCTGAGCCATTCCAGGCAGGCTTGGGGGGAAGCTTCAGCCTGGCAGGTCCTGCTGGAGACAAGGGCCACAGAGCAGCACCTCCTCAGATGCAGCCACACTGGGAACGACCCCACTAAAATCTATGTACTGGCCGGAGCCCGGTCCCAGCACCAGCAGGTATGCACAGGAGCTGGGCATGGGCTCCCCAAGCAGGGCTCGCCCGGGTAGAGCGCTGCAGGGGCAGCTGTAGACCAGGCAAGCTCTGCTGCATGTGGCCCCCGATTCTCCCTTCCTTTCTTTATGCCCCCAAGCCCTCCCCCCACCACATACCCCTATACACCCCATTACCACTCACTCCCCCACAGGGTGGGTATGCAGGGAGCGGATCATGCCTGTCCCACTCCCCAAAACACTGCTTCCCACTGACCTAAAGCCCCATAGGGAGTTTGCTGAGAAATTATGGCCGGAAAGTGGGGTTGCTGACCTGGTCCACAACATCTCAAATTCCCTACGTGGCCCTCAGGTCAGGACCAAATAATTGCCCACCCCGTCCTAGGGTTACTTGGGAGATCCACAAGCTGTTACTGTCATAATTTGTCACATGGACTGCATCAACACTTGTACTGGGCAAAAAAGTCACCCTGGGAACTATTAGATGCAGGAAATTGCTCAGAAAAACAGAAAATGTCATTATGGTACTAGCTGGTTTTGGACCCTGGGCTTCTCTGCCTTGAAAGTTTACAGTTTAAAGAATAAAAGAAAGTTGAAGAAGAGGGACATAGTATGCAAATAAAGTGATCTGGGTAATGTCCATGAAGTTAAATAGCTGCAAGTATGCTATTTGTAATGGTATTACACATATTAAACTAAGCTTATTTCTCTCACCTTGTCTCCATAATTCAGCCCCATTATTAAGCTCCCTTTCTCCTCTCTCCAGTGATCATCCTAAATACCCAAGTTTTCTAGTGTAAATTATTCAGCTTCAGTAAGCATGTGTACCTTAAGAAGGCATTTAAATAAAATTGGGTTGTTGCTTCATTGAAAAGATGAAAAAGATTTTTTCCATGTGCATAGATTAAAGCACTTGGGTATCCATAGAAAAAGGAGACAAATCAGATATCAGGACTGATCACACCAGCAGAGTAGAAAGAAAAAGGGACAATATGAAAGATGAGGATAGATACTCAATTTTTCCTCTCCTTACTTATATCTAAGAGAGCATGTTTGAGAACTTTAAATTTGAGACAGAGGAGAAAAAAGTTAGTGGAGGGACTCAGAAGTAAGTACGATATGATAGGGACAATGGATGAGCAAAATTCTAGTTTGTGTGACCTGAAGGGAGTGATGTAGTTACTGGAAAGCAGACCAATAATCACACAACAGTTACTGAGGCCCCCCAGAGTTAGAGCTTTAATTCTGTGGGTATTAAAAAAAGTTTGATCTGGACCAGGACCATTTGTTCATCAGGCAGCACAGTCCACAAGCTGCATCCATTCTGTAAGGGGGTAAAGTACATCCCACAGGCTCCTGCCTAGCCACTAGTACCCTCATTATTTCTGCTTCTGTGGTGGCAATTAGTCTTTAGGTCAGGACAACACAGCTAGTGTTGCCCTGACCCACAGCTAGGCCCAGTATACTCGTTGCCTTGATGGCTGAGAGGAGGCTTGGGGTGCCTGTACCATAGTGCCAGCAAGGGGGATTCAGCACAGGCTTGCACAGTGGCAGCAGGTAGGAAGGAAGCAGTGCTGGGGATTGGGGGGGGGAGGGGAAAGAGAGGGAAGCGCTCCTAAACAAAGGTATCAGGACTCATGCAACAGTGGCAGGGTCAGGGGGACTTGCCACCAGCTGCAAGTGGGGACTCATGCTGCTCCAGAGAGGGACAGGCACTCATGTTGACCACATGACAGAAGAGTGATGGACACTCACATTGTTTACATGGCACGGGGGCTGAACACATCAAGGGTCCTGGTATCCCATACAGCATTCAGCCCTTTCAGCATATACCCCCATGGTGTGCAGCACTGGGCTGACAACCAGTATTGAATGAAGCCCCCAGCCACTTTAAAATTGGACAACCTTACCTAGACAAACTATGAGAGAAGCAGCTATTGACTTTTAGGCAGCAAATCACAGAAATCCACATTCTTCAGGATCTACAGTAGACAGCAGATACCAGACCTACAAGCAACTGAAAAATAACCTGCTAAAGAAAAACGGTTGTACTATGGTCACACATTTCAGTTTTCCCATCAAGAGGTCTTCCCATGGAGACATTGATCTCTATAGGTGATTGGTTTTCTTAAACAGGAATAGAACATGAATCCATACATGAGGAAAGAAATCAACTGTTTCATAGTAACTAGGGTCAGAAGGGGCCTAGAGCAGGCCATCTAGTCTGACCCCCTGCCAATGGCAGGAACAAGTGCCAGGGTCACAGGACCCCAG
>JAGPOW010003447.1:11796624-11868867 GCA_030014935.1 Caiman crocodilus
AGCACTCCTCCGTTTCTCAGCTTTCCGACCAACATGAGTATTGTTGCCTCTCCCTGCCTCCTGCAAATCTGCAGCACTGATGCAAAACAGCCTATTTTTAATTCCCTGCTGGAATACAGATGCCTCCTGCCCCTGGCTCCTGCCTCTTCCCGACCAGCACGCACCGAGCACACAATAGTTTCGGGAGCAGCGGTACCTTTCCACGTTGTCAGGAAAAACTGAAACCCAATCGCGCCTCAATCTTGGCTAGAAGGAAATGAAAAACACGGGGGCAACAGTCAGAGCCCGGGAAAAGGCGGGCGGAGGGGGGTGGAATCTCATCAAGCGAGGATGAAAATGAATGGGCAGAAAAGCAGCAGCAGCAACAGCAGCACACATTACAGGGAAAGGAGCAAGCGTCTCCCCCTTCCCACTGCAACTCAGACAAGTAATGACCTCTCCAAGTGCTGAATTAAAAGGTTGCAAGAGACAAAACCCTGCCGCCTGGTTATGAGAAACGCAGCAGAAGTTGTCAACTGGGCTGAGACACTTGAAGGGGTGGGAAGCAGGAAAGGAGAGAAAAAGGAGCGCGCACACACACACACACACACACACACACACAGACACAGCGTGCTGCAGCTTTAGGCGCTGTTGCAGAATGAAAAGCAATGGGGAAAAGCCTTAAGCATGTAGACAAGTAAGAAGTGAAGAGCATTTACCAGCAGCAGCAGGTTGAGCAGCTCGAGTCCCTCACGCCGTCTCTGGGAGGTAACTTAGCCAGTGTGCAAGCCCCGGCGCAGATTCCTTCAGTGCAGGGGGGAGGCTCGGAGGAGCAGAGAGCCGATATCCCACCGCAGCCAGGCAGCCCCGGCGGCGGCCGCGAGCCACCCGAGCGGCACAGCGCAGCGCCAGCTGCTCTCTGAGCCCGGCCCCGCAGCCCCCAGGTTGCACGAGCCCCGGAGCGGCGGCGCGAGCCAATCCCCGGGCTCGGCCGGGCGGCGGCAGCGCGCGCAGGGCTCGGTGCGCGGCGAACACCTGGGCTGGCGGCCCCTCGCCTCCGCGCCGCCCCCGGAGACCGAGCCCGGCGCGGCGGGGGAGGGGAGGGGGCTGCGCGTGGCACCGGCTCAATCGATCCGCCAGGGGGGTGGGGGAGGCGCCGCTGCCCGCCCCGCCAGCGCTAGGTGCGCAGGCAGCCGGGGGCGGGGGAGCCCTTCCCTGCAGGGGCCGGCACCAGGGCGGGTCTGCCGGGCAGGTTGGGGCGAGCAGGGGCGCCGGCGGCCTACGCCGCGGCCAGTGGAGGAATGTGCGGCCGGGGACGCCGCAAAGCCCCGGCCAGAGCCGCCCTCGTCTCCCCCCCGCGCGCGCGTGTGTGTATGTGTGTGTGTGTGTGTGTGTGTGCGCGCGTGTGTACGTGTGTGTATGTGTGTGTGTGTGCGCGCGCGCGCGCGCACTGGTGCCGCCGCCAGTCGCCGAGCCCGGCTGAGCTTGGGAGCTTCTGTCCGCGCGGCCGCTCGGGGCCGCGGGCAGCGCGGGGTGGGGACGGGACGGGACGGGACAGGGCGCTCTTGGAGGGGGGTTGCACAGGACGTGCCCGGCTCCCGGCGAGGGCACTGCCCGGCTCTCACCGCCCAGCACCGGCAGCAAGCAGCCCCAAAGCCTCCCCCTCCTCCGAGCAGGGCGGCGGCTGCTGTCCCCGAGCCCCGGGGCTCCCGAGGGGGCCACGTGCGTTGGAGTACGGGCCGCTTCGGGGCGGGGGGAACCTTCCTGCTTAATATAGATATTTTTTTCTTGGTTTCTTTGAGGAGGCCTCCCTAGTGTGTCCTCGCACTAGTCGGGGCACAGGCTGCACAGCTGCTCTCTCCCGGGATGTAGGAAGAGGGAGAAGCAGTCTTAAGCTTTCCAACTCGGGGACAGTTCAGCACCTCCCGTGTCTCCCACGTGTGGAGCCAGAGTTAGGAGGCCAAGCCACAAATGGAGCCACCGTTGAAGCCGGTGGCTCCCAACCATCTTGGGTGCCCACAGCTTCTCTGAATTTGGTGACAGCCGGGTTGAGAACAATGCTCTGGTTTGCTGCTGCTGCTTTTTTTTTTTTTTAATTGGCACTTTTTAAAGGCCACAACAAATCAGAAATCCCCATACACCTATGTATCAACCTGAACCAGAGAGGTGTCTATCTCAAGCGATAATGGGGGGGTGGGTGATGGGAAAAGGGAGGGCTAGAAGAAGAAAAGTGTGCAAGGAGTAATAATTATCAAAATATTCTAGGAACCCCCATTCTCAAGTCTCAAGCTACCTATTTTATCTCCACAGTGCTGTGGCCTGCTGCCAGGTGGAACTGTCCTCTGCAACTGTTTTCAGGAGGCACCTGCAAAGCCAGACTGGGAAGTGGCTACAGACCTGCTGCAGTCACTTCCCAATCTGGCTTTGCAGGCACCTCCTGGACATGAGACCCCAGAAGGCAATTTCACCTGGCTGTGGCCCCTTTGAAAGGGTTGTGTTGCACCCCAGTTAAAACTTGGGCTTTCCTAAGTCCTCCTGCCCTAGGAGAGATTGATAGGTTTGTGTTTCTTTACCTCTAGCATGACTTGCATAACTTTCTGCTCTGTATCACTCTAAAATTGGGTGACAAACATGAACAATACAACATCTCCCCATAACTGCCATAATGAATGCATGCATTAGGACACAGGCTGGTCTACAGCTATGGTTTCTCCTTACAGTGCTCCATCATTTCAGTTTCCCCAAAGATGGGTAAAAAATGGTACATCTATTCATTATTATAACTTTGTTTGAAGATGTAGAGTGTAATTTAAGTGCTGAATATTCATGTGTCAGACTTCTCATTTTCACCTTTGCCTACACACTCCTGCAAGTAAATCTATAAAGCAGCTGTAGAGCAAACTAGAAGTTCAGGTAAGAAAAGAACAGCAGGCTACTAGACAGCAAACGAGGGGATCCTATAAAACATTACAGCTACTTGGCAAAGCTAAAAATAGTCTAGCAGCCTAAATTAATCACAATATGTAAAAACAGCAGTTAAGGAACCTTAGAGACAAATAATCCACAGCTGCAGGGCCTTCTATAATGGTACTGGTAAAACATGACAGTCTCCTATTCTATCTTCCATAAAATATAAAGTCTGTCTGGAAAGTTTGGAAAGCTAGCTGTGGTTCAGAAGAATTCACTATAACTATCTGGTTTGAGACACAGTACAGCATAGTTAATTTTCTGCCTGTGACTATAGTTTTGTAATTGTCAACAAAAAACAGGAGCTTTAGGGGCAATCCAGAAAGCAGCAGGGAAGTCTCTCCCAGCTCTTCAAGGTTAATTGAGAAGAGGGTATCTGAGTGTATTAGGAGTGCTTGTTAAATTACATGTAATACGGTAGCTTACAAGGGTAAAGAACATATACACAGTAAGAACCTCTCTCAGGTTTTGCCAAGGTAGTTAAAGATACCAAGGTGCATGGCCGTCTTAAATCCTGCAGAATATGTTCTCATGCAGTAGGGATGGCAATATCTTGATACTGCTAAGAGTCTCCTGGATGGGAATGCTATGATAACCATTGTACTGGAAAGAATTTCTGCTTTAAAGGCAAACTATGGATTGAAAAAAAAGAATGGTAAAGATGTTTTAAAAGTGAATTGCAGAAAAGGGGTGAATTACCTTAAACAGAAAGAATATTTCAGACTTGTGAGTTTATGAAAATCAGTTCCATGTCAAACTTTATCATTACTGATGAAAAATGTGATTTATATAGGTGGCGGCATAATATACATAGATTTCTGCAATATACTTAGTCGTTCCTGACATTGTAATAAAATATCATTATGAAAAATAAATGTCTATATAAGTTATTTTAAAACTGAGTTCTACTGTATCTTAAACAATACTTGTAAATGGCAAATCCTTATCCAAGAGGAGTATGTCTACTCAAGTCATGCATTTGTAGAGAACACCTCATGCACACCCAGCAGGATCGGGCTCCTCACAAAACATAATTTTTGCTACCACTTTTTTTCTGAAAGAAAGCCAGAGAAGGAGCTAGTGGTACCTGCCTTTTCTATGATAGCCTACAGGTGAGAGCATTTGCGGGCAATAGGAGCCCAAAGTTCACTAGACTCCCTGGCGGAGAGGGGGGCAAAGCTACAGGGATCTTGCCTTAACCAGCAGAAAGTCACAGGCTTTGTTCTCTGCTCCCAGCACTGATTTCTGTAATTTATGTTAAACAGTCATTGGATAGAATACAAAAAAAAAGTCCTTGGATGTAGTACCAAAATCAAAGTCTTCTTCCCTACCACAGGAGTACCTTAACTGATAGTTGAGTCAGTTTTGGCCCCACAAATCTCCACTTTTCTGCATGTTGGTACAGCTTCAGCAGGAGGAGGGTGGAGTGCCTCTCTCAAGAAAAGGCTAGAACCTAGCTTAGGTAACTCCCCAGGGAGTTGGGAGATGTGAATTTGAATCTCCTCAGATTGCGGAGGAATTAAACTGAGCTACCTACTACCTGAATGAGTACTTTAACCTTTAGGTATTCAATATGAGCACCTCTTGCTTTGCCTGTATTTTTTAATTTGGAACTTGCTCAGTTCTTTGAAACGAGGTGTAGGTGTCTTTCTTCAATAACTGGTTCTGGACTGTGGATGTCAAGTACAGGTGTCTTGCAGCCCTGAGTCAGGTGGATAGGCACACCGTTCACTCCAGTACTTCCTATTGACTAAATAGGTGGCTGGGTACTGACACTGGCAGCTCACAGTTAAACATAGCTCTTGTTGACGCCATGCTGAGCCTCCTCCCTCTCCCCATGCCTAAACACCTAAGGCAGAGTTCTGGATTCTGTTTTGGGGACCAGAGGATTAAAGGGTACAGGTGTTTAGAGCAGCAATTCTCAACCAGGGTGCTGTGGCAACCTGAGGGGTCTTGAGGTCCTTTCAGTGATGCAGTGCCATGCAACATTAGCACCATTAGCTGTGCCAGTATGATTCACAAGATAAACCCAGAGGCCATCTCCACACAGGCATGGGCATTTGGTTCCCCAGAGACATCTAGTAGTGGCGCACCTTGTGCCGCCACTAGATGTCCCTGGGGAACGCCTGTGCCACACGCCCACAGATGCACAGCAGACTACCCTGGGTGGGGTAGGGGAGGCTGAGGCCAGCAGCCTGTCCTGGGGACCTCCTGGGGCTGCAGCAACAGCAATCCTGCCGCTATAAGCCTGGCCAGCGGTGGAGCATGGCTTTGGTTGGCCTCTAGTTTTGAGCGGCACACACTGTCCCTGTGTGCACTAGGGCTGCATAAAACAGCACTGCTTTGTTTAGACTTCCATTTCTCCATTTCCAAGGAACAGTGTTTCATTTTGCTGTTTCAAAGCACTGTTCTGTTTTATTTCATCAAAACTGTTTTGCTGTTTCAACGCATTTCGACGTTTTGCCCATAGGCTATAATGGAGAATCATGAAAATGCCTATAACTTTGTCATTTCTTTCCTTATTCTAATGAAAACAGCAGGAATGGTAGCCCATGCTAAGGCCACGAAGCATGTCAAATTCCAAGGAGATAGGTGCAGGGGTTTCTGGGAAACTGTACCTCAAGCTCCTGACAAGCAAAACTCATGTCACACGTGTGTGTGTTAAGGTGGACCTGGGTGAAAATAGCAGCCACAGTAGCCCCTGCTGAGGCCATGTAGCCTGCCTGATTTCAAGGAGATAGGTGTATAGGTGCTGATGTTGCTGAGCTGCTGGAAGACACAGCTCAGTAAGCTGACCCCAGGGCACAGAGAAGCAATGCTTTTTATGCTGTTTTTCCTCCCTCTCCATAGTTCTGTTTAGCTGCAAGCAAGCCCCGCTTCAAAACTTGAAACGTTTTGAAACTTTTGAAATGTTTCAAGTGCCCTTGTTTCATTTCAAAGCTGTTTCAAATGCTTTTGTTTCATTTTATTTTGCTGTTTCAAGCTCGATACAAGCCAAAACAGCTTCAAAATGAAACTTCCACTGAAATTTCACACAGTCCTAGTGTGTATCACTCCACTTTGGGGTGGGGGGCTTTGACCCCGGATATCCAGGGGTCAACTCCCCACTCCTTCCTCCCGCACTGCCCCCTTGCAGCATGAAGAACAGCTGAATGTGTCTGTGGCATCATAGACACAGCACATGGCTGTGCTTGTCTGGATGCAACCAGAGATTTCAAATAGGAATCCATACTGTTAAAACCATTCTAACAGGTTGTGGTCTTTCTGAGTTCTTTGCAACAGAACACTTGCCCTATTATTTTTATGTGGAAAGTCTTCTGACCTGGCATTTTATGTGCAGTACCTTGAGTCTAAAAAGGCTGAGAACCACTGTGTTAGACAGCCTGACTTTTAGGCACTTAAGTCCTTTATTTGGTCTCCCCTTAGTCTCCTTCTGCAGTCTCACCTGTGTCTGGCTGTCTCCCTAGACAACTGGTGACATGTGAGCCCTTCTTTCTCCCCAGACAGGATTTATAATGCTTTGGTCTTTTTTTTTTTCATTTCTAGCCACCTGCTCAGATAAAGGAGATTTACAATACATTTAACATATGATCCTTGAAATAGTGACTTCTCCCATTGTCTTCCAGTTGTGCTTGTAGCTACTTATCAGGAATTGCTCTATGGCTTTTTGTGTGCTCTTCCCACAGACCTCTATTAAGTTAGATCAATACATTCAGATAGGGTAGTTATAAGACAGCTTTACTTCACTAACCAAGCCACTTTTGCTATTCATACCCATCATTATCAGGCATAACAGCTCCACAAGCTTCAAAGATGGCTCTTATTTATCAGAAAAAAACCATGGTAAGATCCAATGTCTGGAAGCTGATGCTAGACAAAATCAGACTAGACTTTAAGTGCAATTTTTATCAGTGCAGTTAATTAACCATTAGAGTATTTTAGAGGGGCGTGGAAGCTTCTCCATCACTTGAACTTGAATTTAGATTGAACTTGAATGTCTTTCTGAAAGATGGGTTTTAGCTCAAACAGAAGTTAAGAGTTTGATGAAGAGATTCCTGGGTAAGGTTCTGATCTGTGTAATACAAACTGAAGACTAAGGGAAGATTTGTTTCAGCCATAAAATATTGACCTTTTTGGGAAAAAAGAAAACTTATTCTACTGAATAATGCCTCCCTAATACTACAATACATTGTGAAGAAGATTAATTACTTTGTATTTTTGCTACACTGATTATATGTATTAGAGTAGCATTGATTGCACCAGATTTCTATGTACTATTTACCTCCAAAATCCCATGTGTTCCATTGCATTGCAGGAAATACATTTTCAGCACAGCCATGTGGAATAATTTGCAGAGAAGGAAGAATGTGGAGAAGGAAATCAAACATACATGCAGGAGTATCTTTTCCAAGAAACATGAAAAATAAATATGTGATAATGTGGGAGAAATAGCTGTTCAGCATGCAGCAAACTATCAAGAGAGGTAGAGGTGGAAGGAAAGGAATTCCAGCACACTAGGATTATCGTCTTTGATAATTCAGTAAATGCAATGCATGCTTGACCCCAGGGATGGGGAATCTGTCCATGCATCACATTTTTACATATTGCCTGAAACTGACAGACTGTGATTTGTCAAACAAATAGAAGAAAAAATATTGAAGCCATGCTAGTATTTTCATGTAGACTACCTCCTTTAGCCTTTTTCCCCTCTTTCACAGCCAACCCATCATGCTTTGTGAGAATTATAGCCTGCCTTTGAAACTGCTCAAATGGAAGTACTGAGCAGGTAGAAAGATACCTGCTATATGCTTGAACAACTCTGAACAATTCAAAGTCATCAACAAGTTTGCAGTTCTGGAAAGAGGGAGAGAAGAAAAAGTAGGGATGGGAATTCTTTGCACCTAATATCTGCTCAGTGGTGTGTTAGAGAATGTGTTAGAGCTTGCTTACCAGCTAGAAACCTTTTATAGACACAAATGATGAGTTACAGCAGACATACACCACCATGCTGAAAGCTGTCATTTCTTCTTTGCAAAAACTGCTGCATGCATAAGCAACTTAAAGCATATTTGGTGGACATGGTCATCCCTAATGAGACCCTCAGACAAAGTACAGTAGGATATCACACATCTACAGTATATTCTTCCTACATATTTTAAAACTCTTGATTTACATATCCAAAGCCCTTTACTCCCACAGGGGTTGTGCTGACCAAAAACACTTCAAAGATATTCTAATGAATAAGGTTGCCAACTGATTGTCAGAGTGGATTAGCGCTCTCTGTAAGTAAATGATGAGCCTTTGCTCTCCTGGCAGACCAGGAGTAGAATACAGCCAGCATGGAAAATTTCTGTTCTATGGGACCAGCTCCAAGTACACAGCACCCCGTGGGGATGTCTACAACAAGACGTTTGCCACAGAGTTGACTAATTAGCTCCGCAGTAAGCATCTCTGTGTCTACATGTGCATAGTTATTTAGTTACTTGCTTTAGGAGTTACTGTGCAGTCTTGGCAGCACATGGATTGTTTCTGACCCTACTGTGCAGTAGCACTGGTGTCATAGGTCATGCCTGCTGACACTACATCACCATAGTTTGTCACCACAGTGATGTAGCATCTCATGTAGATGTGCCCAGTGTCTACATGTGTGGCCCTATTAGGGCACAGAAAACTAATACACTCTGCAGCAGGGTAGTACTTGTAAATAAATGCAAGTACTACCCTGATACAGTTTTTCGTTTGCAGTAGTGCACATGTAGATGCTGCCTGGCGGACTGGCGTACAAGGGTGCTTCAGTGTGGGAGCTCTCTCCTGGCTTGTCCTGCACTAAAGAACCCTCGTGCCCCAGCCAGCCCCTCCATAACACCTTGAGCCTGGTCAGAGAAGCAGTGGGCTGGCAGGCTGACCCCTGTTGCCCCCTACCAGCCAGGGCTGCAACTGATTGCTCTGGAGTTAACTGCACTCAGGCACACATTGAAACAGTACACCCAGGAGCAAAAAACTCCAGAAAAAAAGCTCCGGAGTTTATTCATGTGAACTGATTAAATGTGTAGCACTGTGAAAACTAGAATTAGATATCCTTATTCACACTAAAGGCTTGAGAAAAAGCCTACAAGAGGAATTAGTCACATTCATCAAATTTCCAAAGAGTTAATTTGAGGGGGTTACATTGAAAGAGCATGGCATGTGAGCCCCTCACACTTTATCTGCTCCAAGAGCTGCAGAAAGAACCTGCAAATCTCAGGGCATCAATGCAAAGCTCCATGGTCTCTGCTGTACTATCAGGGATCTGTCCCACATAGCAGTATGGTGTTAGTAGAATTACTTTAAAAGTATACTGCTTTCACTAAAATAAAAAGATTATCACTCTTGGAGAATAGGACCTATTTGCTCTGTGTTAATCAGGAACCAAACAGCATGAGTGGAAGAATAGCAAAAGCAATGGCTATTGGCCCAGAGCACTCTTATTCTCAGGTGTTATGGACCATTTGACACATGCTTTTAAAATATTTGTTCTTCAGGTAATATTAACACTGTTAAAGCCCCAGAAAGCAAGTTGTAGGCTTGTGTTCCTATCACTAATATTCAGAAGCCGTAACCATATAATAAAAAGGCAAAAGAGCATATAGTCTTATTTACTTTTTTTGACCCTTTGGAACCAGAAGGAAAAATTATGGTGGGTAATGAATGACAAGAAAAAAATGTAAGACATTTTTTTGTTTTTGTTTTGTTTTGTTATTTTAAGTAAATCTGCGGTTTCCAAACTGAACTGAAGAGAAGTAAATACTTGTTTCTGGCATCAGGATTTTTTTTTCTTCTGTGCATATAGCAACATTTGTGTGGGCTGAGAAACACTACAAATAAAAGTATTCTGTAGCTGCAATGATTTATCTATAGTTGAAGTAAATGGCAACACAAAGATCAGTTCTAATGCATAACCTAGCCGAAAAGTTAGTTTAATTGCCATGAGTTTCATTCACTGGAAATATTTTCTGGAATAATACATTTAGAATGAGGCAAGGGAAGAAATCTAGCAACCTGTAAAGGATACAGTAGTCTTTTTGTCAAATATTGAAAGCAACTCAAACATCATGAGATGTAAAGACTGACTCAAAATCAATATTATTAAGTTAGCGTTCTGCTTTGGAGCAAGCATGTAAAAAGGAGCAGACAAAGACCATTCACTGGAAAAATCATATGAAAATTCACAGAATGAGTGGAGAAAAAATGACCAGAGTGAGGGAGAAAATAAAGCATACATAGACATGTAGTTTACAGTACACAGTATCCACAGACACCTAGTTTTAGTAGTTTAGCCTTTAAGTGGCCTATGCCTACACAAGTTTTTAATGCAGATTTTCCTATAGGATGGGAAAAATGGTTTGTTTTGTTTTTTATAAATGAAACTTTTTTTGACCTGCTCGACTGGGAATAGAAAGCTCAAATTAAAAAGGAAAAGAGATTTGCTAATTTTAGCTCAAAAATAATTTTGTACATTTGTAAAACCTTAAACTTTGTGGGTTCACTCAGATCTAGGAACTTGAGTCTGTGCCAAATTGTGTTTTAATTTTCTGAATATGGAAAAAATATGAACATACCATTTAAGAAAATGAGGTTCAACTCTGCATTACAATACCATGTAGAAGTGAAATGTTCCCATGCAATATGTTAAAGAGCTTTTCCACTGAAGAGGTAGCCTTACAGAGTTCCTGACTTATAATCAGTATAGATTCTGATGATCGTATGTGCATTTATAGAGTAATGGTATCATAAAATCCTCTCAAAATAAATTATCTAGTTATAGGTGGCTGAGGACCTGTTGATACAAACTGCACTGAACTTTGCTTATCATTCTATTATTAAGATAAGTATGTGAAAATATGGCTTCCCATAATAAACAGTGCATTACTTGTTGGCTTGGAGATAATACCCAATGAAGAGTAAATAGCAAAGCTTATTAAAACAATGCCAACAAAGAAGTTTGTTACCCTGCTTCAGTAAGATGTTGACTAAAGATTGAACAAGATATGACTGGATAAACTTAAGATTTTTCTATTGTTTCTTTTGTTGGAAGAATTGATGTTTTCTATATGGATGAATAGATAACATTTTCCTGGGGGTTATGATGATTATTAATTACTTCAGAAGTATCGATGAATAGGAGTGAGAGTTTTCCTGAAGAATATTCTATATTCTATATAGGGCATGACAATGTTATAAATCAGTATTAAAATCTACATAGAAATGTTTAATTCTAAGGTATTCTATGCTTGGAATCATTTATGATTACAAAAAATCAGGTCAATCCTGAACTGCTATAAAGTGGTATGGCTGCAACCATAGTCACTGGAGCCATGCTAATTTACATCATATGAAGAGCTGACCCCAGAGTAATTTAGCAAACTAAATAATGACCATTCTTAATGTGATTTAAAACCAAGCTAAAATAATAATATTGCTGGATCACTATATGTTTAGCTACAGTGGAAAAAATAGGAGGGAGAGAGACAGACATCTAGGGGCCAGATTGTCAAATATAGCGTACAATTGCTTCTCTAATTTACATGTGCAATTACCCTAATTGTGTGTGCACAAATCAAGAAAAGCATATGGCTATTTGTGTGCCTGCTTACTCAATTTGCATTTTTGACTAGGGTAATTGTACACAAAAATTAGGCACAAACTGTGTACCTACATTTTTTCAAAATATTGCCCCTGGTATCTTAAAATTAATAAATATTTTAAGGGTAGGAGTTTGTTTTTTTCCATTAAAAGAAAAAAAATCAGAAGACAGGGCAAGGTGTGACACCTTTTAGACTAACTCATTCAGAAATGCTTTCATAAGCCCTCATCCTATTTGTTCAAAAACATCTGACAAAGTAGGCTGCTGTCTATAAAAAAAATATGCTGAACATGTCCATGTGTAAGGTGCCACCCTGCCCCATATTCTGCCTAATTTCAGAACAACATGGTTAAGTACCTTTCTCTAGAACAAATTCACAAGCACCATACAGTCCTGCAAAGCATATCTAAATCGTAAAAAGTAAAATAACCTGTTGCACTTACTGAAATGAAACTATATAACCCATGAGTATTTCATTAATGAACAATTCTATTTATAATTCACATTTAGCTTTAGTTTAATGTTACAAATATTTTTGCAGTATTGGTTTTTATGTAAAATGATTTGATTATAATATTTGTGGAGCCTATTCGTTGTTTAATTCCAGCTTGCTTTGTAAAGGTACTACTACATGCAAAGAGAGAAAAGCACAGGCTTCATTTTATACTATTATGTATACTATTATATTTCTGTGGCTATATTATATGCCCACAATACACTTAGGACTGGGGCCCTAATGTTGCCATGCGCCAATTGCTGTTCAAATATGTAAGATGGTTCCTGCTTAGTCTAAGTTCCTGATCTAGTGATTATTGTAGGAAAGAAGAAAGGGTGGACGATCTGTTATCAGTGTGGGACCTTATAGAATAACTTATTTAGAGAGGTGTGTGCCAGTTACTCTATAAAAGTGCCACACTCCCTTGTCTTCTTGTCAACTCCAGACTAACACAGCTAACTACCTCTTCCTGTCATCAGTTGATATGTGCAAAGAAGTTGCAAGATAAGTAGTTTTATGCCTGGTAACCCTTCATTATCTGTTGTGTTAAACTGCAGTGAAACCAACTGCACAAGAAGACCAATATTTAATGCACTGAATATAGCAACATTGGGCAATAGATTTATAAAGTGATATGACATACACAATTTGGTTTTGGTAAATATATAAATACAAAGATAAATGGTTGTTTATCGTTTTCACTAGTAAAGAAGTACTGCAGTACATTTGGTAGTTCAGTAACCAAAACAGAATGGAAGGTGCATTCTTCATGGAAATTTGATTGACAGTGTATGCTTTAAGATTATGAATGGTATATGCATATACATAAACTCTATACATTTTTGATCGCAATCTCTAATGAAGTACAAATTTCAAACCATTGTTAAGTTTTACAACATGAGGATAGGAAAGTGAAAATGGAGCCAAGAAAAAATAGTCAGACTAGAACATATGTTCATTAGACTGTTCATCATGCCCTGATGTTTCATAAAGCTGGTACAATAGGTATAAGAAAGAAACGGCAACTGCCATAAGAACAAAGAGAGTGTGTATGTAACTGGTTTGGTTTATGGGTGATTTATTTTCATCTTTTGCTTAGTTTAAGTTATATTTCACACTTTCAAAGCCAAACATATTTGCTATATAAGGTCTGCCAAGTTATTGCAGCACAATTAGTTTTCACTTACTTTAATGCCAATTTGGGGGGCATGGGCAAGGGCTGTTTGTTTTCTTATTTTCAAACAGTTCTCTATGAGCATGTCTATACATGGAAATAAGATCCATCAAGCAAGACCTACCTGCAATAAACCCATGCTGGCTATCCCTCAGGATGTTGCCATCGTCCAGTCTGTTAAGAATGGCCTCTTTGATAATCTTTTCTTTGGCCTTCCCCAGGATAGAGGTCAGGTTGATGGGCCTGTAGTTTGCCAGATCCACTTTCCTCCCTTTCTTGAAGATAGGCACCACGTTGGCCAGAAGGCCACTATACCAGAGAGCTAGAAGTTCTCGAACATCTGTGGCAGGGGCTAAGCTATGATGCAGGCCAGCTCCTTGAGTACCCTGGGGTGTAAACTGTCAAGGCCAGCTGACTTGAAGGTATCCAGCTTCTCAAGGTGTTCCTTCATGAGGTCAGCATTGATGGAGGGTAAGGAATCACCCTCACCCGGTCCTCCCTGTCCCATAATGGGCAGAGACATCCCATGGGACTGGTGAAAGATTGACACAAAGTACCCATTTAGCAAGTTGGCTTTTTCCTGGGCATTGGTTGTCAGTTGTCCCATCTGGTTTAGCAAAGGTCTAATATGTTGCCCTTGCTTTTCTTCTGGCTCCCCACATATCTAAAAAAGGACTTTTTATTGTCCTTGATACTTGTAGCTAGTTAGAGTTCCATCACAGCCTTGGCTTTCCTGGTTCTCTCCCTGCAAGTCTGGACCAGTGCAGAGTATTCCTCCTTGGAGGTAGATCCAGTCCTCCATCCTTTGTAGGTCTCTCTTTTTAGATGCAGCAGGTCCGCTAGTTCCCTGGAGAGCCAAGGGGGCTGCTGTGCCCTTTTGCTGTCTTTTCTCTGGGATGGAATAGTCTGAGCTTGTGTATTGAGTATTGCTCCCTTGAGGAGCAACCACTCTTCTTGAACTCCCCTCCCCTTGGGGTCGTGGCCCTTTAGGGCCTCACTGACAAGCCTCCTGAGCTTGTCAAAGTCAGCTTCCCTGAAGTCAATGACTTCTGTATTGCTGACTGACTTGCCAGCTTTACGGTGGATGATTAAGGTGATCAGCTCATGGTCACTGTCACCCCGCTTCCCTTTAATTGTTAGGTCACTGATTAGGTCATCCCTCATTGCCAGAACCAGGTCGAGCAGCACTTTACTTCTTGTCGGCCCATAGACTTCTTGCATCAGATAGAGCGCATCCATGTGTGAGAGAAAGCTTTGTGACTGTTTCAATTTGGCTGAGTGCTCTTCCCATTAGATGTCTGGGTAGTTGAAGTCTCCCATGACAACCATGCACCATGAGCATGTGGCCTCAGCTAATTCCCTGGCGAACTCCTGGTCAAGATCTTGATCCTGTAGGTCTGTATTAGATTCCTACCATTGTGTCCCCTGTGCCATGTTCCCCATGGATTTTAACCCAGAGGGTCTCCAGTCATTCACCCTGGGTGTCAATTTTGGCTTGCAGGGATGCGTAGCTTTCCTTGACAAAGAAAGGTACACCCTTTGTTCCTTTTGTTCATGTGATCACTCCTGTACAGAGTATAGCCATCTCTACCTGTGGCCCAGTCATGGATGGACTCCCACCAGGTCTCCATTATTCCTATGGCATTATTTGTGTTAAGCAGCAGGACAAATTCCTTCTGTTTATTCCCCAAGCAACCAGCACAAGTGACCTTTTGGGGCCCTTGCCTTGCCTACAGCTTGCTCCAGGGCTGCAGCAGGGATGGGCTCCCCTAAGTGCTTTGGCCTGCTGGCTTTGCAAGGGTTGCTCAGCGGGCCAGCAGTGGCAGTAGTCTCCCCATCCCCCAGCGGACTTAGTTCAAAGCCCGGTAGAGTAGGTCAGCCAGTCTGGCTGCGAAGAGCCTCCTCTCGTTGGGGTGAAAGGAAATGTTTAGTGCAGTCTGCAAAACGGGCCATATTCCATTCCATTCAGATTCAGATTCAACCCAAATCAGGGACAGTGATTCAATTTGTTGATTCAGATCACTGTCCCCGATTCGAGTCAGCTGAATCCGAATCTGAAGATTTGATGCTGATTCAGAGAACCAGCAATTTGGCTATAGACACGGCTTTAAATGTTTTTTCTATATACCCTAAAATAGAAGGCATAGCTCATGAATGCTGAGATGGTGGGGTGGATGGAGCATTCCACAGGAGCACGGGAGGTCCCCCATGTGCTTGGCGATGACCCTAGAGGTGGACTGGAAATACTTTTTAGTATTCTGGGTCTGCCACTGAGCATGCTAGGGGGCTCCCCATACTCACCCGGCTCAGCAATCAGCCATGGGGGGGGTCCCCAGGTGCCCCCCCCACATCCAGGAGACACCAGTCGCTGATCCCGGGTGGTGCAGGCGGGGCCCCAGTGCACTCCCTGGTGGACCCAGAAGTGGACCGGAAGTGCTTCTGGTCCACTTCTGGGTCTGCAGCCGAGTGCGCTCCATCCACCCCACCATCCCAGCATTCACGAGCTGCCTCATACCTTAAGGTATGTAGAAAAAACATTTAAAGTTGTGTCAATATCTGAATTGTTGAATCTTTTCAAATCTCTATGTATTGATTCCAAGAGTTCTGATTTGATTCGAAGAGATTAAAG
Source organism: Caiman crocodilus (assembly GCA_030014935.1). NCBI lineage: Eukaryota > Metazoa > Chordata > Crocodylia > Alligatoridae > Caiman > Caiman crocodilus. Next base: position 11,812,493 of record JAGPOW010003447.1, read on the forward strand.
GGTCTCCTGATTTAATTCAGATTTGCAGATTCGGCCACCAAATTGGGTCAAATCTCCACTAAATCGAATCAGGGGCTGAAGCTTCACACAGCCTTAGTGTTTACATCTAAAAGAATCCTGAAGAAACATTTCCAAGAATATAATTTCATATTTTTAGCTTATTTAATACATTTTAATTAAAGATAAATAGACATATTGACAGTACATTTTCTTTCTTTTCGCATAAGAGCAAAAGAATGTCAGATTAATTCATTTTTTCTGTGTTTGCACACTTTTCCATGATTATTCTAACAAATTACTCATAGGAATGTTTGCTGAAATAATGCATTTTAAGCAACTCTTGTGCTATGTGGACAATGAATTTAGAATTTGTAAGTGCAAGTTTTCACACCAGAAAACAGAGTTGTACCCTTTCAATCAGGGAAAAGAAACATTGTATGACCTAAGCGTCCATTCAAGAAATCTTGAATTTCGGTTCCTGAATATTCACAAGGATCTGCCTATGAATGAATGATAGACCAAAAATTATTCATAGATATTATTCAGAAAATATACTGAATGTTTACATTAGAAAAATAGTTTGTTTGGGATACTTACAAACAGAAATTGGAGAAAATAAATAATTCATAATGAATTGTTTGCACAGGGTCTGCCTGATGCTCTCATGTTAATTGCTTCTTCTAGTGTACCACATTTCTTCCCCTCAGAATGTAAATTACATTAATTTTGCAGATCAATAAAATGCCCAATAAAATGCAAGTTATAGTTCTTTATCACTTACATCCAGTTTAAAATCAGCTTACCTAGTCATTTACATGAATCATTAAATTAGATATGGAAGCTTCCTATATGGCCCAATATGAGAGATATGTCACATGTGCCAGGAACGTTAGGTACCATAACATATTAACTAACGTTTTTATCCAAACCAAGAAGACTTTGAATTTAAGATGACCCCTCCACCCATCCCCAGTTATTAGATTCTAGACACAGAAAATTATAAATGTATTTTCATTTTTCATGTATAGAATAGTTATTGGAGGGTTCTCTTAAATTCATCCCCTGCCACCAATGCCACAGAGACAGTAGTCACAGGGAAAGCAGCAGCTTGGGGCAGGGAGCCTACTTCGTGCCCCTTATTAACCCCTTGCCACTTGCTTCCCACATACCTGTCCGCCTGCCACAGAGTCCCAGTGCCTCTTCCCCACCTGCCCACTGGTTCCCCTCTGGTGCCTGTCCCTACCCCACCAGTTGCTTATCTTTGCAGCTGTTCTGGTTCTGCCTCTGATAGAGAAACAGAGCACCTTGCTGGGCCAGGCAGTAGCAGCAGCTCTGGCTCCAGCCTCCAGCCTAGGTGTGGGTCAGGGTGAGGGCTGGGGCTGCAGCAGCTCTCTCTGCTTCTCTGTGTGCTCATTCTCTGTGCTCCCCTGGCTTCGCACACCCTTTTCCTGCACTCCCCTCCTGAACTCCTCCCAGTGTCCTTTCTCCCATGCTCCCCCACTCATGACATTTTATTTTTTTACTGTATTTATGCACACCTGCAGAATAACAGTAAAGTCTCAAGTCATAACATCACTAACTCTCTCTACTGCCTTTAAAGGATTATTCAGAATTTAGGGTAGCATCTGAAGTACACTGAAATTAATGCAGAGTTCCACTCATTTCTGAAAACTTTGACCAGACCACTATCCCATTGTGACTGAGCAGAAGTTGCCTCAATCCCCTCTTGCATTACATCTGTAGTACCATTCTGTTTGTACTGAATACTCACTATTTCTTTGTACAAATATGTATCTTGTACAGCAGGCAACTTGACATTCTTCAAAAATAAATCCAGCTTCTTTTTTTGTCCCTGCAATTCTTTGTGCCTTCTTGGCCCATTACCTGTCATCTTCTTTCCAGCAAGCAATAAAGGGGAAAATGTATGATGCTGAATTTTAGATTATGCTGCTTCTTACAGAAACTTGATACCGCCAATGGAATCCAGCATGTTTTCTCAAAAATATACTGGCCACACACAAATAAATATAGGCTCAGTCTTTCAGGCCTATTCAAGAAAACTTCTACTGAAGTCAAAAAGAATTTCATCTGAGGATAGCCAAAGGATTAATTCATTGTTACCAGCACGTTTAAACCTGCCCCCCCACAAACCTATGGGACTCTGTAGCTCAATATATACTCACCTTTTTATAACACTATATTTATAAGCCAAGCACTTTGAGTATTACAAAGAGATGCTTTTACCAAAAGCAAACAGCTTTCTGTCAAAGACACTGTCATAATAGGATGCCTGTATAAAGAAATATATTTTTCAGTATGTCACAAACCACACTTTAACTCTACCACCTCAACCAACAATGTTCTTTTTTTTTTCTTTTATATAAATATTGTAAAACAAAGTGTTAACATGTGTAGAACCACTGGGTAAAGGCTTATTTATTCGTTTCTGCTATGGGCAAAAACTGGATGACTACTGAACAATAGGTGTTTTTAGGATGGGCTGTAGGCTTTTTTGTATCATTTCTGTGTTTAAGGTGTTCACGTTGTTACAATGTTGCATACCTCAGTTTATCTATACAGCTGGTATGCAGGGAAAGAAGGGTTAATAGGTTCCCTCTTATTAGCAGAGCTGCCTATGACCAGGGCAAGAGGAAAGAGTTTCAGCTTCAATGGGACTTGTGTAGCTCTGTTGAGACTTCAGACAGGCTTGGTATGTATTCTTTGGAGAGGCCCAGGAGCCATCAAAGGGAGGAGACTAAGATAAGCATGATACAGGACAGAGCATCAAAGAAACAAGGGGCCACCAGAGGGTGAAAGGGAGTCTAAAGAGAGAGAACAGGGAAGCAGCTTTGGGGTTTGTGGCTGGGAAGACTGGAGTAAGAAGTTGATTAACTTTAGGGTGTTCAGTGTTGTGTGGGCTGGTTTCGAAACAGAAAAGCTGCTTAGCACTTTGGAGGGGCAGAAGACCTCTGGGTAGGTGGCCTTAGCCCCAGTAAATGCTTTCACTGATGAAGAGATTATCTGCTTTGTTGCTTGGAGCTTTGGGTTACACTTTGTTTCCCCCATGAGAGACACAGGCTCTCTCTCATGAGCTGAACTGGAAGCTAGCTCCCTGAATCAGGAGCATGGAACAACTAGACTATGGTCTCAGGATCAGAAGGAGCTAAGGACCACATTGATCTAGAAGCCATGCCTGGGCTGGCTGCAAAGGGCCCTCTTATGTTAGATAGAGACATTCAAAAGCCCAAGGCAGAAATCAACTTAAGTTACACAATTTTCTATAAGCAGTGCAGTTCAGACTGGTAGCAAATAGAAAACATATTCATACTTTGAGATGCAGGGGAGGGTTCAAAACTTAGACTGGGTCCCACCATTTTTGAACCAGTCTGCAAAATTCTTATCCCTTACAGGCATGGACCAGTTTCCAATCTCTTATATGGGTAAAAGTGTAATGTCTGTACCTGGCCCTAGAGACTACAGCCACAGTGGTCTTAAGCAGACACCCATGTTGGGGGACTCAGTGACAAGTTTGCAATAACATAAATATATTGCCAGAGCACAAACGGTATGTTGCTGTCTGCACATCTCAACTGAAGATTAAAATTTTCTAATGCCTTGGTGACTTGCATCAGAAAAAAATCCCTGAAAGTGTACGATATGTAGTTTTTAGATCAATATGAGATTTGGTTCACTCATGCACTACTGATGTATGTGGGTCATAATAGAATTTCTGTCTCATGCACATACTCAATATATCATGGAAATCTCAGTAATTCTTTTAACTCTTGATCTATCTACTCTTTCCTTTTGTTTTATAATGTGCTCTTTTTTTTTTTTTAAAAGATAAGACAGCAATACATTTTGGCCCCCATTTTTAGTAACTAATTTTCATGATTTTGTGTAATATACCTTCAGGCTATAAAACTACATCTATAGGTTTTTCTCTCCACAGGATATGTTGTCCTGTATGCTTTAGCAGTTCACTGAACTGAGATGATTCAAATGAGCCTTGAAATGTTAAATACAACTTGTAATATCAAAGGTTTTCATATCAAATAATTTTGTTCATGTAGGATCCTAGGGAGATTAAGGACTCGTGTGGTGACTAAAATGTCCAGTAGTTATATCAAATATCTCAGCAGTAGATGTATCATTATCAGTTCACTTTAGGAATACTGAAAAATCAAGCTACAGTACTTTGTGCTTTATTTGTAAACCACAACCCAGGACCATAGCGTGTAACACTGTTAGGTCCATATGACAATGATTGAATCAAAAACATAGAATAATTACAGATGACAGCATGACAGAAGCTTTTATGCATAGCCTTGAGGTGATGTTTTTCTTGCAACTACAGTAACAACAAATTTCTTGGGTCAGTCAGTAAACTAAATGCCATATGGATGGACTGTCAAATCTTTCTCTAGTCTGGTTAGCTCAAAACCCAGAGAAAAATTTGGTTTACTTCCTCCCCACAATATCTAGCAACAGTGGGCACATCTACACATGTGCATTTCAGTAACCAAAATTGTTACTGTGCAGTAACCAAAATTACTGTGCAGTACAAGCACGTGTCTACATGTGCATGGCTGTACTGTGCAGTAAATATGGTGACTTATACCGACTTGATTACTCAGCTGATTAATTACTGCGCAGTAATGCACATGTTGATGCCTTACTGCATAGTAACACTCTGTGTGTGGACTAACTTGGGACTCAATTTATCCCCAAATCAGTCCACACACAGAGTTAATGCACCTTAATGCCTGCAAGTGTAGACACCAGCCTATTCCCATTTACTGCACAGTAAATTTAAGCCAGTGTTAACTCACATGTAGACATGCCCAGTGTCTATCTGTCATTTGACTACCTATCTTCAAGTCAGGGATGGATTAAGATGGACTCAAGTATGACTTGAAATTGCCAAAAATGCAAGATTCTTCCCAAACTACCTGTATTTACTCAGTTGTAAAACAGGATCTGTTAAGAGACTGCTTTTTTTTCTTTGGTTGTTGCAGAAGGTGAATGGCATCAAAGTATGTTAGAATGATAAAAAATGAGGACTGGAGAGGACTTCAGGAGGTCATCTAGTTCAACCCCCTGCATTCCAGGCAGGACCATCCTGGTTTTAAACTATCTTAGTCAAGTGTTTTTCTAACCTGTTCTTAAAAACTTCCAAAGATGGACACTCCAAAGCCTCTCTAGGTAGCCTGTTCCAATATGTAACCACCCTTTTATTGGCCATCACCCTTATCCATATTACCACCCTTCAGGATTTGGGGCATGTGTAGACAAAATGGGACCCTAAATTGAAGCAATGAGTTTTAAAAAAACACTGCTTCAATTTAGGGCCAATTAAACCCTAGTGTGCTGCATGCACCCTGCTGACTGAACTGCCTTTCTAGTGGAGAGGGGAGGATGAGCTGCAGGAAGGTGGACCAGTCCCTGGGCTGCTGGCAGGGGCTGGTGCTTTCCTCCATGGCAGTGGTGGTCCCCACCCCAGGTGGCACCCGCCCACAGGCACTCGGTTTTGGTGGTCCCAGGGGGCACTGCAGCTGCAGAGGGAAGCACCGGGCCCCTGAGCAGCTCAGGCAGGCAGGCTCCAGGGGTGGAGCGGGAGAAGAAGAGATTGGGCTTGCCACATTTCTTGGGTGGAGTCTACTTTCTTGGGCTGCTGTTAGGCTGTCTGCAGGGCTTCCTGCAGAGCTGTGGAGCTGTACAGAGTCCAGTGCTTCACTCCATGGGTGTAGGGGCAGCAAACTAAAACTCCTTGGAGGAGTCATTTAAGGTGCATTATGCTGCCAAATTTCCTAAAGCCGCTGGAATTAATGCAAAATACACCGCCAAGGTGTACAAACACTGACACCATTAAAGCAGTGCAAAAGTATTTAGCTCTTTTTAAAGTGTCGTGCACACACTCCCCCCATTTCCTCTACACATGGCCTTGGAGACCATTATTAAATCTAACCTCAGACTTCTCTTTTCCAGACTAGGTAATCCCAGTTTTTCAGCTTTTCCTCAAAACGATGTTTCCTACACCTCTTTTTGGTTGTTATCTGCTGAACTCCTAAAATTTGTCCCTGTTTTTTCTTGAATTGCAGTGCACAAAACTAGACATGATACTCCAGGTGAGGTTTCATTTGTGCTGAATAAAGTGGAAGGATCACTTCTCTTGACTTGCAAATGATACTTCTAGTAATACAACACAGAACGCTATTGTCTTTTTTTGTCTTTTTTTTCTTTTTTTTTGCTCAAAGAGCACATTTTTTACTCATGTTTAGCTTGCATTCCACTGTAACTCCCAGATCCTTCTCTGCAGAATTGCAGCCTAGCCAGTCATTCCACAGCCTATATTTGTTTATGTGATTATTCCACCACAAATGCAGAACTTTGTACATGTCTTTATTGGAAATATTGGTGATGCTTCAGTCAATTCACATAAAGCATTTCCAATCTGGATGGGGTCCAGGTATTGTTCTCATTACTCCCAGAAAATTATGCTGCTTCTGGAGAAAAGGTGGTGAACACAAAACTGGGATTAAGAATGTTCAGGGTTCTAATTCTCACTCTGATGTTAACTTTCTTTGTGACTCTATTGAAGCTTTCAGTGTCAAACATTTCTTATCTATAAAATGGGAATAAATATAGCTATCAGCCTACTTCACAGCACTAGTGGAGAGATGAATTAACTGTCTATAAGGGATGTTAGTGATTAAATCAGTGTGAAAAGTAGGAAGATATTGCACTCCTGGATTAATGTTGTATTGATGGGTGCTATGATCCTCTGAAACCAAATGATTAATTTTCTTCCTAGAAATGCCACCTGTACTACTGTTTCTCAGGCTGATAAATGTTTGTAAACAGGCATAACTGGACACATGTATAGTTGTTAACACTAAAAATACATCATTTATAACACACGGAGTATCTAAGATACTACAGTTATGTCAGAATCTACCTGTAAATATAATTGTGTAGTATCTGTTTACGCTGTGTGACAACTGTTAGCTGTGCAATGGCAATAACTGTAGACAAAAATGAGGGGGATATTTTAGCTGTAACCATATTGCCATTTTCCTTGCACTGAAAGTCAAAGGCAATTAAAACATAATTTAATTAGAGAACATCTTATCAGTTGTAGAAGTAGAATTGATTGGTAATCAGAGTAGGGGTAAATTGGCTGTTGCTTGGAAAAAAACTATGGAAGCTGCCAACTTTGTCACATAGATTTTGATAATTTTATGTAATTTTGTATTTTCTTTCATCACAGAAGCTTATAAAGACATTAATTATTGTCTGTTCAGCATTTTCCAAATGCATAGCACTATACCAGCACTGCTATGATCTTAAGAAGTGCTGGCCTTCAGCGTCAGCTTTCAATATAATGGCATCGTGATTTCAGACACAAATCAAAGGTATTAAGCTTTGCGCAGTGGCAGTATCGTAGCCAATGAGGTTAACCCGAGGCGCGATTATTGCTAGTTGAAAACTTTTCTCTATGCTCTTCATGAGTAGAATGATTTGTTTGAAAACCCAAATTAGAAGAACCTTTTACCTTTTGCATCTTATGTTTTAATGTTACATCATAATCCTCTGTCTGAACGTCAGAGACCTGGAAGCTCGTATGATTTCATAAGCAGGCCTACTAAATTCAGATTCTGTGTACTTCATAGACTTAAATGGAGCTGTCTTGGCATGCCTCAGATCTGAATTTAGCTTAGTATACAACCAAGGAATAACCAGAAGGAACTGATAGAGAAATAAAACTGTGATTTTGCTAGTATTTATTGAATGAGGTAAGATATATTAAATATTAAATAATAATATCCAATATTAATATGCTGCCATTTTGCAGCATTGTTGGTTGTAGCCAGGTTGGTTTAGGGACATATGCAGGCAAGATTCTTTGAGTAGATGTGATATTTTTTTATTAAACCAATTAAGTGTTTGGGAAATTTTTTGTTGCAAGCTTTTGGGCACACACACCCTTCTTTAGGCACTGGGGGACTGCTGCTGTTATGAGTTCTCCAGGATAGAAAAGAAGCCAAAAGTGTGACAAGAAGTCTGTAAAGATGCAAATGAGTGGAAGTTTGGAAGGCAAAGGGTAGAGATGGGGGGGTGAGGGGAAGAGAGGGAAATGTGTGAAGGAATGTCAGTGGTAGCTAAGGTTACCTGGTATGTGAGATATCGGGCAGGTTGTAACGTCTCATAAATCCAATGTCTGTATTAAGTCCATGATTTTTGTATCCAGTAGATTTATGAAGTGAAGTTTATAGGCTTGCCTACGAAAGGTGTTTTGTAAATTCCCATTGAGGGTTAGAACTGAGATCAGAGAGGAAGTAATTGTCTTGTGAGAGGTGGGCACCCACAGGTAACTGGATATTTTTGTCTTTGATGGATTTTCTGTGTGTCTTTATTCTGGAGTGCAGTTGTTGTATGGTTTCCCCTACATATTTTCCATCATGGCATTTGGTGCACTGGATGAGATATATTACATTTCTGGAGATGCAGGTGTAAGATCCAAGAATGATGGTTCTGTTGTGGGATGCAGTTATTGTGGGGAGGGTGGAGATGTGTTGGCAGGTTTTACATTTCTTGTCCTGGCATGGTCTGGATCCATTGGTTGTGGTTTGGGTTATAGGAAGTTTGCTTCTGGCCGCTGTTTTTTTCAGGCAGGTGTATTTAGAATGCTGAATAGCCAGTACCCAAACACCTAAGCATCTATCACAAGTGATGCAGTTTTTTTGTTCTTTAATAACAACCGTGTCCAATATTCTGGAATGATCTTTTTAGTTTTGGATTATTTTCTTTTTCAGATAAAATGGTCTCAATGGCCCAGTGGCTTCTAGAGGATGAGTGGTTGATTCTTCATTTGTGCTCATACACAAATTAAGTACTAATGTGAATATGAGTATTTCCATTTTGTAGCTGCAGGAGTATTACTCAAGACTTCACTAGTAATAAACACCCAACTTATTTAAATACTTGGTTACAAATCATATCCCAATGCTTTCTAATAATGGGATAATACTAGTAAGTCTGTATGCATAAAGTTTCCTCTTTTCCTTTCATTTTTTCCAGAATTTGTATCTATTCTATCAGGGTAAAAACAGAATGTATCTGTTTTTAACCTGACAGATATAAAGTAACATTGAAACTACATCTCTAAAGGATGTTTCTTTTACTGCACAATGGGCTGAAATTTATGCTTCTCTTTTCCATATCAAAACTCATTCTTTTGGGATAATTTTCCTATCCCCTGAACAAATGTTACGTACACAATTCTTTTCCAGGAATATTGTCTGAAAAGTAGAAGTCATCGCCTCTATTGAAGTTAACTTTATGTCTAGAAAAACTTTTCTAGAAAGTTGAGAATTAGAATGCTGAACCTGAAAGCTGGGATGGGAGAGCAGGCCAATTAAAGTTTAGTTTTCTTTTCTAATAGGCGGGAAGTTGGGAGACAGGAGGAAATAATACAGCAAACAGCTATGGAATTTAATAAAACAAAAATCAAACTACATGTAGACACACAAGTATGAATATAAATATAGTTAGAAATAGAAGACATTTGCTTCACAAGGTTTCATGACATCAAAGAACCAAAGAATCATAACTATTTGGCTTATCAGAACCCTCAAAAGTTATAAGCAATGTCTCTTCCTTCTAAAGTAGCATCTTTGAATGTCAAAGAGCTAAATGTCATTAAAAAGAAGAAAGTACTAGGAAACCTAAAAACCAAACCAAACCAAACTACAGATTATTTTACTTCAGAGAAATTCATCGTCAGCATGGATGTTTAGTGGGCATGAAAGGAAATTGGTTTCAGGAGCCTTTTTTTAGCTTTGGTCAAAGAAAAGAAAAGAGGAATATAATATTAGCTAAACATATACCTTTTCACATTAAAGATAGACATAAGGATAATAAGGGATGAGTTCTCTTATAAAAGGACATGATTGTTAACTTGATACTGATAACAAGGGGTTTGGCATATGCTCCCATTCAAAAGCAAAATAGTTTCTAAAGAACTTATTTAAAATATTGCAACACTGTGAGGAAGGGGAAATTATACTCAGAGGAAACATTAATTGTACAGTGACTCCTCATAGGAACAAATTTGATACAATAGATAAAGAAACAAGTGCAGCATTAACTTTTCTATACCAACCGTTAAATCTTGTATTGCTGGAGAGAACTGAATGAAATAATATATTTTGTTCACATCTTCAGTTATATACTGGAATAGATCTAATGTCGATTGCTAAACTCTTAACAGAGTGGAGGTCTGCAGAAACTAGCAATTATATGATCAGATCAGACTGCACTGGAAGTAATATTTGATCTTTGGGATAGCTCCCAAAGATCACATTTTTTGAAAATGTTTCTTCTCCAGTGCAAAATACAAATTACAACCAATAAAGGCTTCAGAACTCAATGCCTTCAAGTAAATGATACAGATAATATAAAGGGTTATTCCATGGGAGAGGTGAAACCATAGGAGTCAGGTAAGAACCAGAGCCTCATTTGTGAAGAGAGCTCACAGAATATAAGAACCACAACAGGGAATAAAAATGTTAGCAGAAATACATAAAACACAATTGCCTCCCCCTCCTCCAAATTTGTATCAATCAACTAATATTAGGGGATAATTGAATATGTTGACAATAGACACTAGTGAAAAAGCCCTTAGGTATATACAAAACAGGCATTTATGACAGGGGAAATAAAAAGTGATACGTTTTGCTGCTTATTTTTTCCATTTTTATACAACATATACTCTTCTGATACTCAAGACTGAAGTTATTTAAAAACCTGAAAATAACAGGCTTAACAAAGAGACAGGACATTAATAAATCCTAGGAGTGGCTAAACTACAGCAGCTGATGGCTTTCCAGGTAAAATGTACAAGGTGTTTAAGAGGGGAATGGGGGGGATTTAGTAATTCCCTTAAGGCATTTTACGACATTCTATTAGAGGAGGAACTTCCACAGTCTGTGAAAGCTGCTGCTCTTATTGTTCACACAGAAGTTGGAAAACAATTTACCTTATGCTCATCTTATAGGCTTATATCCCTGCTGGATAAGGATGTCAAAATTTTAACAAAAATACAAGTTACCTGATTTCAGCCCATGTTTTCAGCTTAGATAAAACACATCAAATTCAAGTCATTTAGAAAAAACAAATGTGTGATAACTAGGGGTGTACTGATAGAGATTTTGGGGGCCAATACCGATAGCTGATATTTAAGGAGGTATATTAGCTGATACTGATTCGATTTCCAACATAGCTGCCTCCAGCTGGTAAGTCTGGTGTGGTGGAAGAGAAGGGCGAGGGAAAGCGCATGGGGGGCAGATCAATGCCCCCCACAGTGGAGGCAGGGGCAGGAGCGGAGGCAGAGGCAGGTACTGCTGAGGTGGAGAATCTCCAGACAGTGCTAAAGAAGAGAGAGGACATGGACTCCCAGGAAGGTGGCAGCTGGATGCTTGTCACCTCTGACATCAAGAAGAATCTTCATTTCCACCTGCAGCAGTTCATTTGGAGAATAGATATGGAGTCCCAGCAACAGATGGTAAGAAGCATGTTCCATTGGTGGAGGAGGACAGGTCAGGCCTCCCCAAGGTGGGAACAAATGAGACCCACCACCTAAAAGAAACAATGGATGGTGATATTTGGACAATCCCTTCTGTGGGGGTGAAGGGATCCATTTGCCGATTTGACCTGTTCTCAAGAAGTCTGCTGTTTGCCTGGACCCTGGATCCAAGATGTCACAGGGGTAGGTATTACCAAGACTCATCTGACCCCCTATAACTATTACCCCATTCTGTTCACACATTTCAGCAGGACCAGATGAACTCCATCTGAGAGCACTGAAGGAGCTGACTGAAGTCATTGCAGAGCCCCTAGAAAAACTGTTCTGAAACCTGTAGCACTCCAGAGAGGCCCCCGAGGAATGGAAGAGAGCCAATGTTGTGTCCATTTTCAAGAAAGGGAGGACCCAAATAAGTATAGGTCACTTAGCCTAACTTCTATCCTAGGAAAAATCCTGGAAAAATTAATTAAGGTGTCTATGTGCAACAGGTTTACAGAAGGTAGGGTTCTAAATGACAGCCAGTATGACTGTTGCGAGCAGGTCTTGTCTTACCAACCTCATCTCCTTTTATGATCAGGTAACTCACCACCTGGATAAGAGAGAGGAGGTTGACATTGTATACCTTCACTTCCAAAAATGTCTTTGATCTGGTATCCCATGATATTCTCATGAGAAAATTGGAGGATTGTGGGCTTAACTGTGACACAGTTAGCTGGGTACAAAGCTGGCTGAGGGGTAGGACCCAGAGAGTCCAAATGAATGGATCTGCATCATCCTGGTGAGAAGTGGTCAGTAGTGTCCCACAGGAGTCAGTGCTTGGTCCAGTTCTTTTCAACACATTTATCAGTGATTTGGATGTGGTGGTGAAGAGCTCACTGGCCAAGTTCATAGATGACACCAAGTTATAGGGAAGTGTGGTCATGCTTGAAGAGAGGCCACAGATAAAGGTGCATCTTGACAGGCTAGCAAGTTGGGCAACCTGGAACCAGATGAAATTCTCAAAGCATTGAGAAATGTAAAGTGCTCCACCTGGGGACAAACAACTACCTACACACCTACAGACTTGGTGGCACCAAACTGATCAATACCATGAATGAAAAGGACCTGGGGGGTAATAATAGACCAGCGTATGAACATGAGCTGGCAGTGCAGCACTGTTGCCAGGAGGGCAAATAATATTCTGGCATGCATCAATTGATGCATCTCCAGAAAAAACAAGGAAGTGATTCTTCCGCTCAGCTCAGCATTGATGAGATACCAACTGGAGTACTGCATTCATTTTTGGGCACTGAACCTTAACAAGGATGTGGGATGGTTGAGAGAGTCCAGAGAAAGGCCACCTGTATGATCAGAGATTTGCGCAGCACACCATATGAGGAGAAGCTGAGGGACCTGGGACTCTTTAGCTTGAAAAAGAGAAGGCTGAGAGGGGATTTGGAAGCAGCTTACCCATACATCAGGGGACTACATCAGGGGAATACAACTGTTGGGGAAAAGCAGGAGTAATGGCCACAAACTCCTGGAAGACCATTTCAGGCTCAACATTAGGAAAAAACTTCTTCACAGTTAGAGTGTCCCAGCTGTGGAATAAGCTCCCTCCAGAGATGGTGCAATCACCTACCCTGGAAATCTTCAAGAGGAGACTGGACAGTCACCTTACTGGGGTCACCTGACCCTGGGTGTCTTTTCTGCCTGGTGCAGGGGGCTGATCCTGAAGATCTTCTGAGGCTCCTTTCCTGCCTTACAATCTGTGAATTCATATTGGCACCAATGATACTGCCAGGAAAGACCCTGAGCCTGAACTACTCAGTAAACTAAGTCACAAAAAGGAAGCTTATAAGAAGTAGAAACTTGGAGAAACAACCAGGGAAGAGTATAACAGTATTGCTTGGGCATGCAGGGATGAAGTCAGGAAGGCCAAAGCACATTTGGAGTTGCAGCTACCAAGGGATGTGAAGGGTGACAAGAAGGATTTCAACAAATATGTCAGTAACAAGAGGAAGAGCAGGGAAAGTGTGGGTCCCTTCCTAAATGCAGGATGCAACCTAGTGGCAGAGAATGTGGAAAAGGCTGAAGTGCTCAATGTCTTTTTCACCTCAGTCTTCACAGGCAAGGTCAGCTCCCAGACTACTGCACCTGGCAGCACAGTTTGGGGAGGATGTGAGCAGCCAATAGTGGCAAAAAACAGGTTAGGGGATGCATACAAATCCATGGGGCCAGATGTGATACACATGAGGGTGCTGAGGGAGTTAGCAGATGTGATTGCAGAACCATTGTTCATTATCTTTGAAAACTCATAGCTATCAGAAGAGGTCCCTGATGACTGGAAAAGGTCAAAATAGTGGCCATATTTAAGGAAGGGAAAAGGGGGATTCAGGGAACTGCAGACCAGTCAGCCTCACTTCAGTCCCTGAAAAATCATGGAGCAGATCCTCAAGAAATCCATTCCTAAACACTTGGAAGAGAAGAAGGTGATTAGGAACAGTCATCATGAATTCACCAAGGGCAAGTCATGGCTGACTAACCTCACTGCCTTCTGTGATGAGATGACCGGCTCTGTGCATGATTTTAGCAAGGCTTTTGATACAGTCTCCCACAACATTCTCACAAACAACCTATGGATGTTGGATGAATGGACTGTAAGGTGGATAGAAAACTGGCTGGAGCATTGGGTTCAGAGGGTAGTAATCAATGGCTCAATAGCTAGTTGGCAGCTTGTATCAAGTGGAGTGTACCAAGGGTCAGTACTGGGGCTGTGTTTTTTAATATCTTTATCAACAAGCTGGAGTGCACCCTCAGCAAGTTTGCAGATGACAAGCTGAGGGCAGTAATAGGTACACTAGAGGGTAGAGCTAGGATTTAGTGACCTAGGCAAATTTGAGGATTTGGCCAAAAGGAATCTCATGAGGTTCAACAAAGACAAGTGCAAACTCCTGCACTTAGAATGGAACAATCCCATGCACCAGTACAGGCTGGGGGCTACAGATAGGATGTAGACAAATTGGAGAGAATCCAGTGGAGGGCGGTGAAAATTGTGCGAGGGGCCTGGGGCACATGACTTCTGAGGAGAGGCTGAGGGAACCGCTTATTAGTTTAGAGAAGACAAGACTTCCTTGTCTTCCCCTCCTCATTTTGTACCCAGCAAGCTGCATGCAAAGTGCTTGCCCTGTTTGCTGCCCCTGTTCGCTGGCTCCATCTACTTCCATAGTTCCACATCAGAGAGAGTGCCTTTTTTTCTTATCCATTAAGTGCAGAGAAAACATTTGCTAGAAGAGCATGCAACTTCCTTCTTAAAAAAGTCTTGTACAAGACTACAACCAAATGGCTTTTGGTTTCCAGTTAGTGTTAGCTGATTTTCATACCAGCCTCAAATCACCTGTGTAAATCAAGGGGCCTAAATTTCTCCTGTTGGATTACACAGAATAACAGGCATGCATATTGTCTGTGTTATTTTTTATATTGGCCAGGGAGCCTTTCACATAGATGATAGAGAATAATGCGTCTATCACAAGTAAAACTTGCAGAAACACACCTAATATTGATGGCATTTTTTTGTCTCACCTCAATATTTTCCTAAAGCTAGTATCTAAAGGAATCTGTAGGCATGTCCAGATGAGCATGCATGTGCAGGAGCCTGAATTTCCCATGGCACAAAAAGCAGTGGCACATATTTGTTTGCATGCCCCTACATGCACACTCTGGCATGCGGCAAATCAACCCAGGTGGGGTAAGGAACACTGGGGCCAGCAACTATTCTGTTCCCAGAAGCCTTACTTTTTTGACACTGGGCTCTCCCAGTATTATATTTTGGTGCAGTGTGGTGAACAGGCGCACATGCTGCATGTGGCTTGCAGCACCTCAAACAGCTCTGACGTACCACAAACCACACATGGACATTCACCTGGATGCTCCCTATGGATTCAAGAAACTTCCTGACTTCAAAAAAAATTATGCCAAACCTAAATGCTAGGTGTAAACTTGCCAGGCCTGGAAAAGTCATCCCTCCAGAAAAATATTTAGGGGTACAAGTAGGCAATCGATTCTATAGGATACATAGGAATTCCTATCTGAAACAGCCTAGAAGAGCCGTATGAGTTAAATGTCAAACCACTGCTTCAGCAAATGAAATAAGATTTGGAGGGCTGGCAGAAATATGAATTTCTTGGGAAGGACGAGAAAATTAATATTTTGCCAAGGATCTCTCTCTTGTTTCAAAATCTGCCTAGATGAAACTCTACCAGAACTACAGAAAATGTTGTAAATATTTATATGAAATAATAAAACAGTGAGCATGATTGCAGATACTTTGAAAAGGCCCATTAAGTGAGATGTGGCTTGGGCAAGAGCTCATTCTGTAATATGGTAACACTCTATTAGAGCGATTTGACAAATCACATAACGTTTCTCTAGACAAAGACAAAACAAATAATATACCTGCCTTTTGTATAATTGTAAATGCCAGTATTTATAGAGCTGTTAAAACTTGCTGAATAAATAGTCATGTGTATGTGTGTATGTGTGTGGGTATGCAAATTGGAGACTTAATGTTATGTATATGTGACACACATATTTATGTACCAAAACCTTTGCAAAAATTATTGTTTACACAAAGTATTGACTATAGCATGGTCAAAAAAGACATCTATTACACCCAGTGGGTGTGTCTCCATGAGCAGAAACGTGTTTCCTGGGGGACATGTAGCAGCGGCACACCTTGTGTCACTGCTGCTTGTCCTCGGGGAACGTCCATGTCATGCAAGCTCCGGTGTATGGCAGGTTACCCCATGAGGGGTAGGTGAAGCTGGGGCCAACAACTGTGTTGGCCCCAGCAGCCTTACCTGGGGTTCTGGAGGCCTCCGGAAGCTGCAGCCATGGCATTCCTGCATCTGGGAGCCTGGCTCTGCCTGGCCAGGCTCTGGCTTTGGGTGGTGAACACAGCCATCGTGTGCTCTACCCCACTTTTTTTGGTATGGGTTTTTTTTTAATTATGGGATCTCCCAGGGTCAAGAAAACCTGCCACACTGCAAAGTAGTAGTATGGGGAACACTTGCATGTGTGGGGTGTGGCGTCGCAGACAGGTTGGTAGCACCACATACTCCACATCCACACTCATCTGTTTAAGCGGAAAAGGACACTTTTTTGTAAGGCTGGCTGTGACCAAAATGATCATGGATTTTTGGCTAAAAACCTCTACATAGAAGATATGCCCTGATAAGATGCAAGTTATTTCACTCAATTCAGGAGTAAATGGATTAAATTCTATGACATGGTATATGAAAGGTCAGGCTAGATGATCTAATGGTCCTTTCTAGCCTTAAAATCTATGAACCTATGAAACCCTGATGCTCCTGGGAGTCAGCAGGACATTTATATATGGTTTTATTACAACAAACAGTACACAGAAATCATTCCTGTCCATGCTAGTCAGGAAAATTGTGCATGAATTATGCCAGTGGCAGCTATGTTTAAATAAAGTTATGACTAGCATGGTTTTAACTCTAAAGTGGTCAAGGCCTAAGGGGGAGAACAAGCAAATGGATTTTTTAAAGTGATTAAGTAGTTGTTACCACTGATGGAGCTACACTGTTGCTAGCAGTACACAGATCTAGTGACAGAAGGTCACAGCAACCAGCAGTTTGCAACCACTGTATTACCTAGAGTTGCACAGCAGTTAAAATGCTGACACTAGTATATATGCTCACTTTCTGACCACTGCTGTCAGAGGTGGAGATATATTAATGGAATCAACAGGGTGAGATTTTAAGGGGGGAAAAGATCTAGTCTGGACAGCCCCTTATTGTGTCAACTCATTATGATTTACTAGTGCTCTCCAAGGAAATCAAATTTAATATATTACAAAAATATCCAGCAGTTTAATCAATTGTGACCACATTTCAGAGCCTGCACACTTCTGATTTATGACTACTCATTGGAAAATAGGCATGTGTTTAGTACTTTGTAAAAAGATTCATCTGGCTTTTTGTTTCCAAACATCATTAAGAAAATGGGCGGGGTGGTAAAGTACAGTGTACAAAAATGTTATTTGTGTATAGAGCATTGTTATTTATATATTATATTTAAATATAAGCATTGCCTATTTCTATATATATGTGTGTCCTGCACCACCTGTTCATATAATTTTAGGGTTTTTTTCTGCAAGCTCAAAGAGTATGTATATATATATATAGAGAGAGAGAGAAGCATTTCACATACACACACATTATTTGTTTCTCTGTTTTCTCTATATGTACCATATGTTTATATACATAACATCAGTCTTAAAGGAAATGCATTTATTATTCAGACCTATGCTATCAAAAGCAGCCTTGCACATAAAAAAAGCCCTTAAGAATAATGGGAAGTGGGGGGAAGAGAGTGAACCCCTCACATTATGTGTAACCTTCAGCTGCTAAATTCTTAACAGCTTTTCCCCATGTACAGCCTTATGAAAAAGATATCACATGAAAGACATTTAAACATTATCTGCACTATTTTTATCCATATTATGTTACATTCTTTCTCATGCTATTAGTTCCTATGCAGTCATATTGTTTTTTAAAAATTACAAACGTACTCAGAAGTATATCCTGAACATCTTACCCACTTTGTTATAATCAAATAGAAAAAAAGATAGCCTTTATTTACTTTATATTTTCTTATCTTTTCTTTAAGAAATATTTTCCGGGACACTTCAATATTTGAGTGGAATCAAAAAGTTTTTCAGACAAATGCATTTCTCTTTCACTTTGCAAACATGCATCCTCAAAATGCACTTTGGTTTAAACTAAAGCATTTGTCCCTCATACTGTTTATGATCATGCAGACCTATGGGTTACTTGTAAGTTATTTGTTATGTCTGCATCTTTCCCTACTTGATATTTGTTATTCACGGTGTGTGACAAATCTAAGTCATGTGGTAGTATTTCCGCTCTCATCAAAGAAGACTAAAATTACATGAACAGGTGGTGCAGGACAAATATCAAATACCTGTCTAACGTGAATACCCAGATCAGTATGAAAACAGGTAGAAAAGACCTCCCACCCAAAACTCATTTGCATCAATTTGTGTCAAAACAAAACCACAGAGTTGTAAACACAGAAGAATTAAAATATCATTAGGAACGTAGAAAAATGTTTACAAACATTTCCTCCTTGCTTGCCAGCTCAAAGATGTTCTTTTAAGCTAATTATTTTTGCCAGTGAACTTTTAATAATACTTTATTACAGTAACCATCTAACCCATCTGCAATTTTTAAATCACATTTTAAGTATATTAAATAATAATGAAATCTGTTGACCAAAATAATGATAGATACATTGTTATCATGTATTAGTTGTCATTATCATACATGTTGATTGCTAAGATTTTTTTTTTCATGTCAGAGAAGTTGCATTTGTTTCTCATTTGGCTGACTTAAATGTTTCTTTTTTCTTGCTATTATTTTTTATTAAAAAACATATAACGCCATCACAACTCTAAACATCAATTAACATGTTTATGTCTATTAACCAATGACCATCTGAAGATGTATTCATTGGATGGTTTTTAGTATTATAGGGTCAAACCTTGTTTATGCTACCTACAAATCTATGTTAAATTACCTGCAGGTAACTGTAGTTGTAAGTAATGTGGGACAAAAAAGTTGGCAGATTCAACTGGCACATGTTATAACAGTGAAGAGGCCAGCTGGTTCCTGGGTTCTTTACCCAGGAGGGGTATTAGTAGGCATAATCTACGATCAGAGACATGGGTGAATTTAGTATTTTGTAAAGAAGGGTACAAATGTGGCACACCTTCACATATAACAGAATATATTTTTTCTCCAATTAAACAGAAAATTGATGCTGTGATAGTATGCTAAGGGCTTAGCACTAGCACTATATTATTCAGTTTAAAATCAAAACAAAAACAAATATAATTATTGGAATGCAAGCTAATTTGCTAAGTTGCTACAGCACTGCACCTCCCCACCCCCCAGATCTGCCCTGGTAAAGGGACTGATGTAGTCACGTAGGGGTTCTTTAGACCCTCCTGCATTTCTATTAATAACAGTAAAACCATATTTACTTGAAAATGGAGGTGAGATTTTTTCCCCCCAAATCAGCATAGGGAAAAAACTCCTTGTCTTGCAGCCATATACAAAGGAAGCTCACTAAATACATTGTCTGTCATTAAATTGCTGCTATGTGCCCAGTAATAGAAAACAACTATGAACCTGATTAAATGCTGCCAACACTGAGCATGACTATAAAACACATGCCCCATATTGGACAAACATATTAATGGAAACCTACTGCAAGACTAAGTTAATACAGCCCATATGAATATGACACACACTAGTGATCTGAGGGGGTCAGGTGCCCCCTTGCCCTCTGTTCCCCCCGCTTGCATCTTCTTTCCCCCACTTACTCATAAACTTAGTTCATCCAGAATTTATATACAAATGAGGCACAGGACAACCTTCTCATTTGTATATACATTTTTGGAGGATCCAAGGATTCATGACAAGAGCACCTGGTTCAGGCACAAATGAGAAGCTAATTAGCACACAGATCCTTTGTTGAGGATATTTGGAGTACACACATATACTGAGCAGTACTGAGGTATGGAGTCACTATGGATTGAAACGTTGACTCTAGTGAGGTCCAGCCCAGTGAACTGTATGGTTAGTCATGAGCCTCTTATGTATAGTTTGTCCTACATATAAGTAGGTGCCAATGTGCAGCTTAAAAGTGGGTTTATGGAGTACCTGTGCTCAAACTTGCAGCAGTTTCAAAAAACATAAAATTAATCAATTCTGGATGAACTAAGTTTATGGGTACCCATAGCATGAAGCCAGTGGCTGCTTATAGTTGTTTAACTGCTCTCCCCACCAAAACCCAACACTTTACTGGAAGAAGCAGTACTTTATTTTGACCCAGCTTGACAGCTTCTGTATAGATCGGGCGCTTCAGCGGGGCTTTCTGCTGCTTATCTCTAAAGCTGATTCAATCAACTATTAGAGAAAATAAGGAAGAACTTCTTTATGGTGACCAGCATCTGGAACAGACTTCCCGAGGAGGTGATGCAGTCCTCAGCCTTGGAAGTCTTAAACAGGAGACTTGCTTAAACAGGAGACAACTTGCTGGAATCATTTGATCTCAGTAGTATTTCAGCCCAGAACAGCAGGGTTGGACATAATGATCTTTTGAGGACCCTTCTAGCCCTTAATTTCTATGATTCAATGAGAAGCTCCCAAAAAGTCCTAGTAAAGAGCCTGATCTATACAGATGCTGCAGAGTAACATAGGCGAAGTAAAAGGGGCAAAGTAACATGCTGCTTCTTCTGGTAGAACATGGATATTGGAGGTTTGGGGTTTTTTTAACATTTGCAAGCAGCCACTGATGTTACAGATACCAGGTGAGGCAGGTCCAACTAAAGTAGTGCCTCTTATGGGCATGTGCTGGGTGCAGTCTTAAAGCATGCTGAGTTTACAACAAAGTGATGGGTTGTTTTTTTTAACGTCTTCCAACAATGAGCGTTCTTAAATTTGTTCCTCACTTCCAGAGAGGCAGGGTCTGACAGTAAGTGGGAAGAAGCAGATGCTTCAGGGAGAGGTTGGGGGCTAGAGAGTCAGAAGGAAATTGGAGCGCATGACCCCATCAGATTTATTTTCCTTGCTGTAGTAGTGGGAGAGGGACAAATTCAAAGCAAACTTCCAATACTTAGATTCTATACATGGAAAATTATAATAAATTTATAATTTTTCCCTATATAGGATCTAATTATGAGGGTTATCTTATATTTGAGTAAATATGGCAATTTATAGGAGAAAGCAATGTGAGGAGCATGATCTCAGCTATAATATAAAGGTCAAATCCCCCCATCAAACGAGGCCAAAACTAATAACAATTGTCAAAAGATATTGTGCCGTTAGTCTGCAGCCATTATAGTAAAATGTCTGGCTCTTATTCAGGTTCATATCACCAAACCTAGCCTTCTTGAGTATCTTTATCTTAATAGTGTCTCCAGTAGCTCACTGTCAGTCATTTCCAGGCATCCGGGTTTTCTGCTCGCCATAGAAAAATGCGGTAAAATGTGGATTTTCTCATTTTAAGGAGAAAAATTCAGATTTTTCTCTTTTAAAAAAGAAAAAAATGTGGGAAACAGTGGGTTTTCCCTTGCAGGCTGGCAGAGTTCCAGCCTGCAAGGGGATGGGAGGACAGTTGGAAGACAGCGGTGATCAGGCAGGGGGAGCCACATGAATATGACCACTCACACATGCACATGGCAGTCAGGCCCCCCCAGGTAAGTAGAGAGGGAGGAGGACTGAGACCCCCATAGTGAGGGAGGGAGTTGGGCAGGATTGAGGTTTGGGGGCGATGCATGGGGCGGTGTGTAGGGCCTGGAGCTTAGGGCCTGGGTGGGAATGTGCAGACCACAGGGTCCAGGCAGGGAGTGGTACAGAGTCACAAGTGACCTGTCCTGAAGATGGCAGGGGGGCTGGTTCCCTGTCACTGCATGCAATTCTTGGGGGGCATAGGGGTCATGTACTCCCCCCAGATTTGTGCACGGGATGGGGGCAGATGTGGGCTTACAGCTGCAGGCTGGCAGCTATGGGCTTGGGGCTCCCTGCCCTGCTGCCCTCCTCCTGGGGCCTCCACGACCCAGCGTGTAGGACCCAGAGTGGCAGAGCAGGGTGGGAAAGCTCAGTACTGCTGCTGGGAGCCCCACACTGCCATGGTAAGCTATCCCATGCCCGCCCGGCAGTAGCAGGTGTGGCAGCGTGGAGTTATGCCCCCCCCGCTACTGGTAAGTGGCCATGGGGGCACCTTGCCATGGCAGTGCAGGGCTCCTGGCAGCAGCACCAAACCTCCTCACCCTACTCTGCCCTGCCATGCAGGTCCTCCCTGCTGAGCCATGGAGCCCCCCCAAGGGAGGGCAGCAGGATGAGGAGCCCCGAGCCCGCAGTGGCCAACCCAAACCTGTGGCAGCTGTGCTCTGTATTCTGCTCTGCTACAGCAGTCACTGCTTCCCCGGTGGGGCAGCCAGGGCTTGGGCACTGCTGTGAGGGGCAGAGGGTTGTGGATCCAGGTCCCTGGCCCCATAGCTCTGGCAGGTGGGGGCCCATTCTAGGTCTGGCAGCAGGGCTATGGGCACAGGGGGCTGTGGGTAGGAAGTGAGGGGCACCAGCAGAGCCAGAGAGCTGTGTGTAGGAGCACTGGCATGGCTAATGGGGCTGTGGGTGAGGGGCGCCAACAGGGCTGGAGGGCTTTTGCTTGGAAGTGAGTGGTGATGGCATGGACCGAGCACCTGTCAAATCAGGACTGTTCAGCACCACAAAGCAGTGGGGGAGCATACAGCTGAACCCATGTCCTGGTGAGTGAAGGAGGCAGGGAGTGCTCTGATTTTCTAGAATAAAAAAACCCCAAATCAAATGCCCACATTTATATGTTTTTTAAATGTATTTTATTTTAGTGATTGAGGCACTGATAGGCTTTCAAATTACTTTAAAATTGTAAATATAGCAAGAAAACATTGTGTTCAACTGATACCTATATACAGGAGTGTTTCATTTTAATCATGAAAAAACGTGGATTTGGGGTTTCTAAATCAGAGAGTTCACCATTTTTTATCAAAGAATTTGCATTTAAAAAAAAAAGAAAACTAGGATCCCTGATAATTTCTATACATGAGTTAGTATTATCACACCTGAGTAAAGTTTTTTAGCTAGAGCTAAGAACAGTCTTCAGGGCTTCAAAGTAGAAGAGAGGGATGGCTAACACACAGCAGAATTGCAGAAGAAAGAATACTTTGAATAGTGGAACATCAACACCATTAAAAAGGAGAGAGGGTCATTAATACCTGTGGAGTGGGAAAAGATTAGCAAGATTCAGGGAGATGATAATGAGCCATGAAGGCAATTGACTCCCTTAGCACTGCCTGAATAGAAATGTCGATGGCACTCCCAGGCAGTTGGTTTTAAAGTTTGGGTAGGGCAGGAATCAAAGGGCATTTTACACATGCACATGTTGCAGTTGTATAAGTGGCGAAATACATGTCAGCACCGAGAAAACAGCAGTGGAGCACTTTTTAAATAAAACACCTTGGAAGTACTTTAGTTCCAAAGCACATCTCCGCCGTTTTCTGCATGCTGACGTGCATTTTGCTGCTCATAGAACTGTGCACAGTGCAATGCAGTGTGCCTCAGCTTGTGTGTGGAATCTGCTCTGAAGCGATGGATCTCCAGCACAACTCAGGAAAAAAAATACGTGTATAAAAGCCCTAAGTGAGGCACAACTACACCTCTGCACTACCTTACACCTGCCCCAGTATCTTTAGAGAATTCTGTATTTCTATTATTAACAGTAATAGTTTATAGGAACAAGCAATGTGCAGAGCGCATCTCAGCCACAATGTAGACATCCCTTAAAGCTGCTTTTGATGTATGATTGCTTGACATAGCTTTATATCTGTTTCCACATTTGGCTTATACTTTAGTACTAACAAAGAATTATATGTTCTAACACTGGCTTTCAGCTGAAGAGGGACCAGCAAGTGTTTTCTCTAGATACATACATTACTGTTTTCCCTCTATACCCATGGTGGCCAAACTATGGCTCTCACGCTGCACGTGGCTCGCCACACAGGACTTACAGCTCTCTGGGGCTTCCCCACTGAAGCCACTTCTCCCTGACATGGCTCTGGGGGACATTGGGCTGCCAGGGGTGGGGGCTGTAACTGTGCCGCTTACCCCAGGGCACACTCCCAGAGAGGAAATCCAGAGCAGCTCAGTGATGCATGGTGGGGAGGGGGTGGTCACCTCCACTCCAGGTCACTCAGCACCCCCTCTCCCCTGCTCTTCAGTTTTGGTGGAGGATTGGATGTGACTCCCAAGGTGAGTAACTCTGGTCACCCTTACTCTATACTATTAATAAAAATGAAAATTTTAAATTTCAGTAGAACCAGTAACCAAAGCAACAAATTTTAAGAGTTAAGGAAATGTCTTACTACTTGATATGTTCATAGAATCATAGAAAAGTAGGGCTGGAATGAAACTCTATTGGATTCATCTCTAATGGACTCCTGTGACAGATCTGTCCTAAGCATCTTATACATATTACTTCTCATTGTTGCCTAGTGTAGGTAGGAATTCTGTCCTAAATCTTTTTAGAATATTTTCCCAGTGATATTGCCTGTTTCATGGCACCATCAATCTGAAGAAGGCCTTCAATACAGTCAACAGATAGAGCCTTTTAACTTTACTGATGAAAATGGGTTGTTCCTTCCAAGTGTTGAACATCATTTGTTCATTACATTAAGGAATGAAGGCAACTGCAGTGTACGAAAGTGAGAAAAAAGAATCAAATGCCTTTGACATCAACAAAAGGGTGCAACAGGGTGTCTCAGCCCCCATGCTTTTTAACAGCTACTTTTCATTCCAGCTTCTTCATGCATTCAAAGACAGCAATGGTAGCATTTATCTTCAAACCAGACTTTATGGAGGCTTGTTCAACATCCCAAGGTTTAGAGTGAAAACCAAAGAACTGGTTGGAAAGATTTCCTGTTTGCGGATGATGCAACCTTGGTTGCCCATGCTGAATCTATCCTGCAATATCACTTAGTCAGATTTTCTGAATCATGCAAGAGATTTGGGACAGCAATTAGTCTCAAGAAGACTGTGATCATCAGAGATCTTGGTGTTCTGTTTGCTGCATAAAAATACAAAAAACGTGGATTTTCTTCTTTAAAGGAGAAACATGTAGGAAACTACTTGAAGACTGACAGAGTTCCAGCCTGGAAGGGGAAACTTTGGGTTGGGGGTGGTGGGACACAGCAAGCACCACCTGCATATATGCATGCACACACATGCACATAGCCAGCAATACAACCATGCAGTGGTAGAGTGGAGCTCACTCAGCTGCCTGCAAGTATGTCTGTGAGAGAGAGGATAGTGATGTATGGGGGGGGGGAGCATAGGTGACACAGGGGGCAGAGTAAGGCAGGCACAGTGAGGGAAGAAGTGGAGCAGGGTTGGTGGCTGGAGCTGGAGCTGGGGATGTTGCCCAGCTGGGGTGGGAATGCGTGGCTGCAGGGCCCAGCTGGGGGAGAAGGATGGAACCACAGACAGCTCATCCAGGGAGCTGGCACCCTGCTGCTGAGTGCACTCCTGGGGATGGACTGGGTGCCAGAAGTGACCCATCAGAGGGATGGGGGGAAATGCCCTTCCCATATTTATGTGGGGGGTGGGGATGGATGCAGCCTGCCCAATGCAGGGCTCAGGGCTCCCTGCTCTGTTGCCTTCCCCCTGGGGGCCTCTGCAGTCTAGCAAGTGGGACCCAGCATGGGAGGGTAGAGTGGGGTGAAGAGGCTAAGTGCTGTTGCTGCTACGTGCTTCATGCTGGCCACAGCACCATGGCAAGAAAACCCCTGCATTCCTGACAGCGGGTGGGGCACAACTCCATGGTGGTGGTGGAGGCTTGGTGCTGCCACCATCATCACTGGGAGCCCTGAATGAGCTGCATCACCATAATGAGGCACCCCCTGTCCACTCCAGCCCCCACTGCTCCTGGTGGCAGCAGCACTCAGCCTCCTTGCTCTGCTCTGATCTCCCATGCCAGGTGTTGCCCATTGGTTTGTGGAAGCCTATGAGGGGAGGGCAGCAAGGCAGGGAGCCTTGAGCAGCAGGGCAGGGAAATTTGAGTAGCATTTTGGGCTGTCTGTATCCTCCCCTACCCCCAACGGGCTCCTCTCAGCTCTACTCCAGCCATGCCACCTGGAAAGGGGGTGGGGGAGACAGATTCCATGCTCCACTTCAGCCACAGCAGCCTCTGTCTCCTTCACATGGCAGTCAGGGTTTGGGCACTCTTGGCTGACTGCCATGGGGAGCAGGCAAGATGGTCCCCTAGCCCTGGCAGTAGGGGACCCTCTATGGAAGGGTGGAAAAGCCAGGGGGCTGTGGGTCAGGAGTGGGGGGCACTGGCATGGGCTAGGGCAGGGCACAGGCGTATCAGGGCTGTGGCATGCTGAGGGAGATAGGTGCACAGGTGGTGTTCTCTTCTGTCCTACCAGTGAGTGGACGTGGAAGACGACACGAGAACTGCATTAGAGAGACCAACTGGCAGCTTTGGCAATGGTGTCTTGAGGCAGGCTTCGGCTTCCTTCACAATGACCCGCACATCACGATGAGAGAAATGCTCAGTTGGGATGGGCTTCACTTATGCCCCAAAGGTAAGTGTGTGTTCTTTTCTAGGTTGGCGGATCTCCTCCAGTGAGCTTTAAACTAGGCTTGTTGGGGGGAGGGGAAGATGAGGGAGGGGGAAGCCGTGGACCACCAAACCATGTGGCACAAGGACAGCCCAGCCTGATGAAGGAGAACATTGGGAACTGGCAATCCATGGGACAGCCAGCAGTACAGCACAGGTAAGCAATAAGCAGGTAAGCAGTAAGGGGCCCTTTGGGAATCAGAGCTGGAGGGCAGCAAAGGCACCAGTCACAGGGCTCAAGTGCCTATACACTAACACTAGAAGCATGGGGAGCTTTCTGCACTCCTGCTTGCAGAAAACACCTACGACTTAGTAGGGCTAGCAGAAACTTGGTGGGATTCTTCCCATGACTGGGCGGTACACATTGAGGGTTATAAGCTGTACAGAAAGGATAGAGTGGGGAAGAAAGGGGGAGGGGTTGCACTCTATGTCAATGAGCGATATACATTGACCCTTATCAAAACGGAATTGGAGAAGGAGAAAGTAGAACGATTGTGGGTTAGGTTAAATGGAGGTCAAGGAGAAAGGGGTCTGCTACAGACCCCCACACCAAGGGGAAGAACTAGATTTGGGGCTCCTGAGGCAGCTCTCAGAGACCATAAAAACTAGGGAGACGATAGTCATGAGGGACCTAAACTATCCAGACATCTGCTGGGAGATGCAGACAGCAAAGTCCCACCATTCACGCAGGTTCCTATTCTGTGTATAGGACCTCCATCTGACGCAGGAGGTACATGGTCCCACTAGGGGGAATGCCTTACTGGACCTGGTATTGGCAATGGGAGATGACATGGTAGGAGACCTACAGATCAGTGGTCACCTGGGGGACAGTGATCACCAAATAATAGAATTCATCATAAGACATCGTGTGGATAAGGTAACTAGTGGGGTGAAAGTGCTAGACTTTAGGAAAGCTGATTTCAGACTGACTCAGAAAAGAATTGGAAAAGAAGGTAAGAATTTCAGGCTATTACAGAAATGTGTATGGAATAACAGCAAACTATCAGCTAAATGAAGATAAGAATCTATGAGACTTTTGTGCTGTCATCCCTGCTTTATAGTTAAGAAACATGGACTACATATGCTGGGTATATCAAAAGATTGAACAGATTCCACATGAGATGTCTGATCCTGAAAATAAAGTGGGAAGACAGAATACCAAGCACAGAGGTACTGGAGTGCACAGAATTGACACACAGAGAAACCATTATCAAAAAGAAAAGGTAGTGGTAGATTGGCCATTTCAGGAGAATTGGGAGAAGACCATACCCCCAAGAATATCTGCTATAGTGAGATTTGAGACAGCTCTAGAAAACAGGGTTGCTGTATATGGCAGTATTGCAGTGTGTGCAAAAATGATATGAAGTCATTCAACATCACTGTAGAAAGCAGGGAGGAACATGCAGAATCTGGAGGGAACATCTGGCACTGGGTGCAGCTCAGCATGAAGCAGTTTTGATCCAGAGGATGAAAGCAAAGCAAGAGAGAAGACAGCAGCTTGCTGTAGATTTGGACTCTAACTTAGACAATATATGGATCTGTGAAACTTGTAACAAACTGTATCATTCTCTACGTTGGGCTTGTCAGCCACAAATGGATTCATCAAACATCTGACTAGACCACTTAAGTGTACACCATGATCTAGAGAATTGATGGTTTGTAGGCACTGCTTTGAGAACCTCTTCCCCAGTCACCTCCTGTGGGTAGCCCCTGGGTACCTGTTGCTGGTTCCAATAGGCTAGGGTCCTCAGGCGGGGGTCTTTGGGTGTGTGATCAGCCCCTGCTGTGCCATGGGTAGGGCCCAGCTCAGTACTGCCTGCCAAAGGGCCTGCCACTGGTGTTTCTCCAGTGCTCCTGGTGGGTATTGTACTCATCACAGTCCCATGAGTCTCCCCTGGGCAAGATGAAGCTGGCTCCTCAGCTGCCACATAGAACACAGACAGCTGTCTAGCCTCTATGGGACACATGGCCCATGTCCCTTTTACTTCCTGTGCAGCAGGGAGAGCATCCTGTCCCCTGTCAGGGGTAAGGATGGCCAGACTTATTTCCAGTTACTTGGCTGCTATTTTCCTTTCCCCTAACACAGGGTCAGTGGGCAAAAACCATGATGCTGCAGCCATGTCGCCATAGCTATGCTACCATAGTATAGCGCATTGCTATGGCAACATAGTGGCTAAAAATAACCGTGCAGTGTGTCAGTGGTGCAGTACAAGCTGTTACTGAACAATCATTTATTACTTCCAATAGGCCAAAAGAGCATATTCCAATAGGAAGTACTAAATGATGGCACAGTAACACTGGTGCCATAGGGGCATGTGTAGATGTGCCCAGCATGAAGTAGCTTATTGCATAGTAAATCTAGGCTGGAGCAAATGCATGTGTAGGCACACCCAGTGTGAATCACATTCAGACTTCAGCTTTTGCCGGTAGAAGCTTAAGTAGCTTAAGAAGCTTAACCGCTGGTACTGAGATTTCTCACTTATAATATGCACCCCAATTTCTAGTTCAGTTTAAAAAAAAAAGTATGCATGTATGGAAGAAAATATGATTTCTTGAAATAATAAACTAGAACAATAGGGACCAACCTTTTTTGACAGGCATGCCCAAAGGTAAACCCCACACCTTTTCCAAGTGCCAGTCTGATCCGTTTTTGTTGCATGTTCTGTTGCTCTGCTTTCTACTCCCTGCCCTATCTGTCACTATGTTCCCTGATCTCTCCCTGCTATGTGCCACACAGATGGGCTGCTTATGCTACTTGTCATGTTTGCCATAGGTTGTCCACCCCTGAACTAGAATATGAAGTAAAGTATAGACTATATTAAACAAAGGTAAAAGCACCAGCAAGGAATGAGAAAACAGATATTGTTGAATCTTGTACTGAACAAGAGAGATAATTTTTATTTGATGAATAACATTGCTGTACAGTCATTATAGTTTCTATTTTGTCCTGAAACTATACTATAAATATCTATGCTAATCAAGTAGGTAAATTACATAGTAATAAATGAGGTATTGAGACAAAGGTGATTTAAATATATATTTGTCCATGTAAATTTTGCAGCAAATTAACACCAAGGCTGAATTCTGCAGAATTTTCAGAATATATTTGCATTTGATATGGAAATGGACATTTAATAGCTTATTTCCATCAGCTGCTTAAACTTCTAAAGTTTTGAACAAGATCTAAGGTACTTTGTAATAGATAAAGCCTGGCAGGACTTAAATGTATAAAAATCACAGACCTGACATCACACTTTTCTCCATCACATTTTCACCCGCTCATGTAGCACACATCTCTGCCTTGATGGAAAACTCCTTTGGGTCTCCTAAGTGTAAAGCTGTTGATTCTTGCAGTAAAATTTGAAATTCTAGAGCTGAATAAGGGGGGAATGTTTTCATCTTGTTAAAACCATGGAAATACCTACAAATTCTTTCACAGTTCTAGTAAGAAGCTATCATTTTATTACATCTGTAGAAAAATGGTTGACTAGCAAAGTAGACAGTAATTTATTTTTTCTAGATTAATTTAACATATATATATATATGTTTTTTAACCTCTCAAGTCGAAATCCATGTGTGTCTGTATGTGTATGTTCATGTACATGCATATAGATCTCAGAGAGAAAGACATTTGGAAGTTGCAATATTTCCCCATCCATAGTGAAAGAAATACCTAAGGAATACTGAGCAAGTGTTATTTATTTCAGACAAGTGGTAATAGCCTAAGCACAACCAGTATAGCTTACTTCATGTATGAACCAGGCATGCTTTTTGGTCAGCCTTATAGTTTGTCATCTTCAGCTTGGTCCTGGGAAGTTATGAACATTTGGGGACAGCCTGCTGAAATGAATGTAGAAAACGTACCTTTTTTGAGAAAGAAGAAACAAGGCTCTAGAGAAAAGTAGCAAAATATCTAGACCTCAAACATAAATGGAAAAGGAATATGCTGTTTTGGAAATGATCGTGTGACTATGTGGCCAAAACTGAAGAAATATCACATTTTAACAATACCATCATGCAATTCTGTTAATGGTGTACTTGCAGTTTGTGTGGCCCATTGAGAAATCCAGAAAATGTAGTGCAATCTGGCAAATTTAAGAGACCACAAAAACTCCAAACATAATACCCACCCATAAGTGAAAAATAAGCAACTCCAGCCTCCATAGATTAATTTAAACATCTATTGGGATCATTCAGCAAAAGTAATATTTCCAGCTAGAGTACTGGTACTTATAGTGCAAAGTAAGATATCCCTCTCTTCTTTTATGGAGAGCGAGAAGGCTAAGTAAGCATAAATACATGAAATAGTGTGGTGTCCTTATGATTACACTGAAACTTAGATTGAAAAGTGTTAAGTCACTTTATGACAGCATTTCTGGAGAAGTGAATGGTATATGAATACAGTGATAATACCTGAGCTTCCATCAGTGCAATTGTACACTCAACAGAGTCTTCTATAAAAAGCTCAAAGGTGTGGTAATGGTAGTGGTGGTTGTTTTCTTTTATGAATGTCAGGTTAGAGATTTGTAGACAGCAAATTATCACTTGATAACTTGAAATACCTGCTTCCAATTCTGTCAGTAAGTTAAATATTTGGCAAATGTATGCATTTGTTTTGGAACACATGAGCTGCATTTACAACAAGTAATTTTCCATTACATTGCATTACAACTTCCCTTATCAGGTTGTCATGTGGCATGTTAGTTTGCAAAGTAAAAAAAAAAAATTGAGACTACATGAATTTAAGGTGGCATTCAAACATCTGTCATTATTGAAAATAAATTTAAAAGATTTTTAGTTTTTAAATCAAAACTAGTACAGAAATAGATTACATACATCTATCATGGCAGGATCAGTTTGCACATATTAAAAATTATAGCAAGAGAAGACTGAGATCACACAGATTTCTTGTTAGATCTTGTCAAATAATGCTAATCAAACTGCTTATTTGGGGGTTGAGACAAAGTCCAAATGGAGTCTCTCTCTTACTTTATGGAAAAGAATTCAGTTCCTGATGGAAGATGGCTTTTCTTTTATATAAATATCCATTACCTGGGATCATAGGAAAGTAGGATTGGAAGGGACCTTACAAGGTCATCTAATCCAACCCCCTTCTTAGGACAGGATCATACTGGACTAAACCATCCCAGACAAGTGTCTGTCCAATCTGCTCTTGACAATTTCCAGGGATGGAGATCCCACAACTTCTTTGGGGAGCTTGCTCCAGTGCTTGGAAACCCTCAGAGTCAGAAAGTTCTGTCAGATTCCAACCTAGATTTCCTTTTACTGTAGCTTGAGGCCATTTCTTCTAGTCCTGTCCTCTACAGCAACAGCTATCTCCATCCTCTCTGCACCCTTCCAGTATTTGAAGACTATTATCAAATATCTCCTCAGTCTTCTCTTCTCCAGACAAAACAAGTAGTTCTTTCAGCCTTTTCTCAAAAGTCTTGCTTCTCAGGCCCCTAATAAAGTGTCACTCTGAGCTGGACCCTTTGCAATCTATCCACGTTCTTCTTGAAATGTTGAGCCCAAAACTGGACACAGCACAGCAGATAAGGCTTCACCACTTCTGAATAGAGCTAAAGAATCTCTTCCCTTGATTTGTAAGTGACATCCCTGTTGATACGGCCCACTATGCTGTTGGCTTCTTTTGCAACAAGAGTATATTGTTGGTTCACATTTGGCTTACTGTAACCCCCTGGTTCTTCTTTGCAGTACTGCATACTAGCCATTTATTCCCCAATCTGTATTTGTGTATGCAATTATTGCCCCACTTACAGGACTTTGGACTTGTCCTTGTTGAATCTCATCAAACTAACTGTGGACCATTTTTCCAGGTCATTCTGGATCCTAGCCCTGCTTTCCAGTGTGTCTGCAACTCCACCCAACTTGTGGCATGAGCCATGCACTCAATCCTATCACCCAAAAAATTAATAACTATGTTCAAGAATATCAAGCTCAGAACAAACCCAAGGGGGATCCCACTTGATACCTCCTCCCAACTAGACATTGATGATTATTGAGCACAAAGATCCAACCATCTACGTATCTAATTTACACTATTTCATCTAGTCTGTATTTCCTTAGCTTGGTAAAGGAAATGTTCTGAAAGACCATGTCAAAGCCCAGATCAGCAATTTTGAAGCAATTATATTTACTAAATAATTTATGCAATTAATTATTTAACTAATTGAAATCCACTATTAACTATTTCAGTTGTTTTTCTCCCCAATCCTGTTCTCATGCTTCTATTACTGCCTATCCTTAGTACTTTCTGCTATTGCCACCACCACTAGCCAAGTCAAACATTTTTGCTATGCTAATAATAAACATGGATGAGTTAACTGTGAAATAGCTTGCACATGTTACATTATATTGTACTTGTAATATTATATTGAAATGGTATTTCACTACATTTGTCCTATAGCATGATACACTAAAGGCCATCTTCTGCCTGAGGTGCATACATACATTATGGAGTTATGCATGTGCTTGTAAGGGCCCTTATTCCAATGTGTTTGCCTTCGTCATTTTTGAATGTCACTGTCACTTTTGTTGCCAGTGTCTCCGAGTGAAAGCTATCACTGTATGGCAGTGGTCATTATTTAAATATATGTGTTTATTTACAGCTTTTCATAAATCATGACCCAATGTAATACAGTAAAGTGGTATCAATATACTTCATTTGATATATGAGATACCCTCACTGGAAATGCTGGAAGTTTGTTACAGTAGAAAACCACAAGCTATTTTGTTTACCATCTAATTTAATGAGTCTTAGAAGAACGTGTACACTGTGGGAAGAGTAAAATATGTACAATCCATTGGTTAGTGTCTATCTTTTCTGACACCCACCTAATTAGCTAGAAAAACATTATCAGCGGGGATTTTAATTTTCTGTTCACCACAGAAAACTGCAGAATCCATATTTTTCTGCAACCTACCAAAAGTATGGCAGTGTCTTGTAGTGAACAGCACCATTTCTGCTTTCTTATCTTTGCCATGGTTTTTGCCTCTGTCTATTAGCAGCAGAGGGAAGAATGTGCTGCTGATTGGCCAAGAGGCAAAACCTGTGGCAAAAATTAGAGAGCAGAAATGGTGCTGCTTGCCATGGGATGCCACCACATTTTCAGTAGGTCATGGAAAAACACAGATTTTTTTTCTTTTTTCCTGTGGAAAACTAGGATCCCTGATTATCAAAGAAATATAGTTACTCACGCACCCACATAGGAGGCTCTGTTCAGTTCACCTTAGGTTTCTGCAAAAAACTCCACTAATCTCAGTGAATAGTTCCCGAATAGTTGAACAGCTATGATCAAGTATAGTGTCACAACGTTCTGCAGACTATCCTGTAAAATCTAATTGGTGTAATAAGCAGGGTTGGTGGCCTTGGCAAACCCTGCAGGAGTGTTGGAGAGCAGTAGGGGCTATTGAGCGCTGGAGGGGAGATGGTTCTAAAACCTGGGGAGCAGGGGGAGATGGGCGGGGTGGGGAGGTAACGGACAGGGATGGATGTGGGAGTCTTAGCTACTCCAGCAACTCAAAAAACAGTCCTCAGTGGCTGCTGCTGCTGTGACTTCAGCCACAGCCACCATGGCAGTGTGGTCCATCTGTTCTAGCTATTGCTCCTACAGCAGTGACAGTGTCTGAGCATCTGGCTGCTCCTGCAAGAGAAACACCATGGTGATGCTTTTGGTCCTGGGTCAAGGGCTCTACAGGGGTGGGGGTCCAATTCTGATGCCTCTACTGATTTGACACTTGAGGCTGGTAGTTTCTCTTCTGAGTAACAAAAGTGTCTGCTCTCCTTATTTTTTAAAGAGCCCTTTTATTACTACTGTGCTGTTCCTTTCTTTAATTGTCAAAATCTCAGGCTGTCCAACATCTAGAATTAGATCTTGTGATAATTAAAAAAATAAGCACCACATCTTATAAATGCTCAACTCAAAGCCAAGTGTATTCTTCAATAAGGAGGGTCAAGCGAAGCCAAGAGAAAAGAATATAAACTTTTATAGGTAAAATGTTAGATGGAAATTAGAAGGCCCATGGGATAATCTGAACAGCAATTAGTCAAGGACATAAAACAAATAACAAGAAAAAAAAATTAAATACACCAGAAGCAGGGAGCCTCCAGAAGAGTCAACGGGTCTATTGGACCATGAGGAATTAAAGGAAACAATTATGAAGAACAGGGATATTTTAGAGTAGTTAAATAACTTTCTTTTAATCAGACTGCACCACAAAGAATATAGGAAGAATACCTGCATTCAGAGGTAACAAGCGTCTCCCTCTCCTATACTCGTGGAAATCAGGGCTAACCCTGTTGAAGTCAAAGGCATTCTAATGATGTTAACACAGTGTAAGCAAAAGAATTGAGGCTACTGTTTTCATGGAGATAAAAATGAAGCGCTACTACTCATGCAGGAGTTAGAAGAAAAATATTGAAACATATTGATAATTTCAATAGTAAAGTGTCAGCAGGAGTAGATATTAATCAATGAGGAGTTCTGAATAAATGGAAGAAATAAGGATCTGAACAAAGTATGCTATCTAGCATTACAGCTGGTTTCAACAAGAGGGGTATTGGAAGGGACTCAGTGGTCTTTCTGTTTTTAAGAAAGAAACATGGACTGATCTTGAAAGTTACAGAACAATGATGCTTGTAGCATACCAGATAAATTCATTGAAACAATGAAGACAGAGTTATAAAATCTCTGAGTAAATATCAGGGCTGTGCGAGGCTTCAGACATGTCTTGGATCTGGAGAAGCTTTGGACACTTCAGCTTTCAAAGCAGCATGTCCAGATCGAAGCACTGGCTTCATTAGGCTTTCCAAAGCAGTTTGGAGCTTCTGAAGCGCTTTAGAAAAGCTTTGGAGCCACTTTGGAGATAGGTTATAATGGGGAATCAATGAAATATTTATAACTTTGTTGTTTTTTCTCTAATTTGGTGGTTGCCCCTAGTGAGGCCATGAAGGCTGACAAGTTTCAAGGTGATAGGTGCAGGGGTTTGGGGGGAACTTCACCCCAAATTCTTGATGGCAAAACTCATGTGACATCTACATGTTTCATAGTTGGTAGGGTCAGAAGGGCCAGTTCCCTAAGCACTCTGGGGTGGAAATTGTCAGGACCTCCTGATTTGAACACATCTAGTTACAACACAGGGGGATGAAAACTACAGGGGTGGTAGCCACTGGGACTGGCAGAGCCAGCATGCCTGTAGATCTTGACTAGCCCATGAGTGGTTCCAGGGACCAGGAGGGGTCAAGGGTCTAGGAGGGGCCACTGCTAGAGACCAGCATGGTCTGAGACTCACAGTTAGGGAAGCTGGAGCCAGGTCTGGTACTGTGAACATGGGCTAAAAGGCACAGTGAGAGCAAAAGGGGAGGAGGCAGATAAGGCCAAGACCCCTACAAAATAAGTGATGGTACAGTTACACTCAAGGCATGGGGCATGGTATAGGGAAGGATGAAGCCATGCAGTAAGCCCTTAAAGCTACAAGTGCCTTTCAGAGGCACGGACAGGCCGAGAGGGCCTATTGAGCTTAAGGTTTGAACTGAGACTAGTGGAGTGTGGGAAGGACTGTACTATCACTTATTTTGTAGGGATCTCAGCCTTATCAACCTCCTCCCCTTTTGCTCTCACTGTGCTTTTAGCCCATGCCCATGATACCAGACCTGACTTCTCGGCTCCAGCCTCCCTAACTGTGGGTCTCAGACCATGTCAGTCAGTCTCTGGAGCAGCCTCTCCTAGACCTTTGAGCCTTCCTGAGTCCTGGCCGCACTCATGGGCTAGTCAAGATCTCCAGGCATGCTGGCTCTGCCAGTCCTTATCTGAGGTCCCTCCTGGGCTCCATCCCCACCCTGAGGTCAGTTAAAACCTCTGGGCACTTTGACCTGACTTGCCCTCCTGAGAAGTCAATGACCCTGCTTCTAGCCCCTCTCTGGGCTACCAGGTTTCTGAGTATGACTTGAGCCTGCCCCCAGCAGGCTTCCAGGCTAAACCACCAGTGCAACTGGCAGACACCCAAACCCTTTCTGGGTTTAACATAAAATAAAGACCACCTGCCTGCATAAACAAGCCTCTCTCTGCCTCAGGTAACTTTCCTGTTCCCAGGCCTGCAGGCTTGCTTACCCAGTTCTCCTGTCAGTTCTGGAGCCCTGCTGTTCTGCTGCCCGGAGCTCCTACCTTCACGGCTCTCAGGGCCAGACTGCCTGATCAGCTCAGCCTGGGATTACAGAGCTCAAGCCTGGCCACCTGCCATCTAGGTGAGTATCTAATCAGCCTCTCCTTGACACCTGGAAGCTGCTTCTCAGTTAGCTTCTCCTCTTAAAGGGACAGGCACACTAAGCATCATGTCACATAGCCATTGAAGTATTTGAAGGCTACTCTCATGTTCCCTCTGACATGCCTTTTCCAAAAGCTGAATATGCCTAGCTCCTTCATCCTCTCCTCATATGAGTTACTTTCTAAGCCCTAGATGACCTTTCAGGATCCCTTCCAGCCCTACTTCTGTATGACTCTAAAAGAGAATAAAACTATTTTTGACATCATAATATTGTGGAACATTTACTGAAACAGATCTAATGTCTCAGTGATTTGGATTCAAATTGATTTTTAAAAAGAAGTTACTCTCTAGATCAGAGGTATCAAAGGTATGGCCTATGAGCCAGATTCAGCCCCTGGAGCCCTGTCATCTGGCCCCAATGCTTTCCCTGGGTCCAGAGTTGACCCACACACCACACACAGCATGTGCCAGCCTGGCTTCGCATATAGGGCCCAGGACACAAGTGCTGTGGTTGGCACAGGCCAAATGCAGCACCTGTTCCAGGTGGCTTAGAACACATGCTGCATGTGTCCCCTGTACTGGCCAATTTGGGACATGTGCTGCATGTGACACCTGCTCTGAGACCCGCGCTGCATGTGGTGCTTATGATTTGCTTTCCAAGCCATCATCTTTGTTGCCCTCTGAACATAAGTTTTCCACATTATTTTTGAAGTGTGGAGCCCATGACAAAACACAGTACTCCAGATGAGGCCTAACTAGTGTGGAATAGAGAGGCACTGAGCACATCTACACATGCATTAGTGTACTCTTCCTAATGCACATTAAATTTAGTACCACCTATGTGAGGTACTAAATAAATGCACATTAAGCTGCCCTAATGCACAGTTCTGAAAGCATACATTTTTAAAATGACATGTAATGTGCAGTACTCTATTTTACCATGCATTAGTGTAATTGCATGGTTTTACATGATTCTTTAATCCCCAATAAAATAGTCTACTGTGCATTAAAGTGTATGTGTAGATACACCTAGTGTCACCTCCTATCTCTTGCACCTAATGCTTCTATTGATGCATTCCAAAACTGTATTTGCCTTTTGTGCAGCTACATCACACTACAGACTCATATTGAGACTGTGGTCTACCAAGACTCCCACATACTTTTCCATAGTGCTGCCATCTAGCCAGGTGTCACACATTTTCCATGTGTGTGTTTTTGATTTTTCCTCCTGAGGGGTAATACCTTGCATTTGTCCACACTGAACTTCAACATCTGAGGTCTAGCCCAACTTTCCAATTATACTTAAAGACAACTGAATTATTTTGAGGAAACTTTTTAGGACTAGTTAACTTTAAACACAAAACATACATGTTAGGTGCATCTACAGGAGACATGTTATGCCTAATGTTAGCCTAGTTTACTGCACAGTGAGGGAGTGTGCATAAATGTGCACAGTAAACATGGCTAATCATGCAAATGCAGGCCTCAGATTTAGTCACGATTAGTTAATGTACCATAATGCACATGTAAATGCCATTCAAGGCCTGGCCTGAACCCAGCCCCAGGGCTCCTGGCTTTGATCCTCTCCTGCCCTAGGGCTAGGCTGCTTTGTGGCAGCCAGTAGCTGCTGGCTGTAAAAGACTGCAGCCATTTTGTGGCTTGGGGCACACTGCACAAAAGCCTGGTGGGTTCTGTATAATCCCCAGGACCCCTGCAGGCCTCGTATGTTCCCCTAGGTAGAACACAGGCTGCTTAGCCTGGCCTGTCACTTGTCCAGAGCTGCTGCTTGGCTACAGTTGAGTGTTGCAAAGAGCTGCAGCTTGCTGTACCCCTTGCCCAGCCCTGATATCCTCCCAAGGTTGCTGGCTGGCTGTCTCTGGCAGTAGGGCAGCATCTGCTCCCTGCTGTTGCTTACCTCCAGCAGTGTCTCCTGTCCTTGTAGAAGTGCTGTGGTTAAGTGCGTCTGCCATGTGGCTCCCAGTCCAAGGTTGTGCCCCTGTGCTGGGCACTGCTAGCAGTTGTTCAGGGCCAACATTACAGGGATAGCTGCACAGGGGCCCAGAGAGCCAGCACAGGACCTCATGTACTCATGACCCTCCCTGTTAATCCCTAGCCTCACCCATGAGTGCATGCCTGTACCAACCACCTGGGCGCTCAACTAGAGCCAGGAGGAGGTTGGCAACCTCATGGTGCTCTGGGGACAGTACTGAGGCAGTTTGAGTGGGGCAGGCATTTAAATATCCACATTTATGAGGTCTTTTTGGGTGGCACGTGGAAACAAGGGCACTCCCAGTAGTGCAGCAGTGCTGCATTAAAGTCAAGGCTTTGTGAGCACAGTGGATGGCTGTGACCAACTGCAGTCATTGAAATGGTCATGCCCAGAAGACCATGGCCTTTATGTAGGAGCTGACCCAGATTTTTCTACCCTAGGACCCAGACTGCATCCCTGTGAGTATCACCAGCAGGGGCAGCCTGCCCAAGCCTCAGCTCAATTCTGATTCTTCTGGTGACACATCACCAGAGGAGGGCACCTCTGGCCTTCAGTGCCCCATCCTGCTCCACCCTCCTCCATGCTGCTACACCCACTGGCAACTTGGGAAGCCCTTCTCAGCAGCTGCCTTGCCTCGGTACAGCCCCAGATTCTGCCACAAGGAATGGCTGTCAATATTTCTGCTGGCTGACAGCAGTGTCAGCTCCTCCCCGGTGTGGGGGGGGGTAGGGGCAGACCATCCTGGTGCACACCACAGGCCATGGACACCAGGCACAGCTGGTCACCCTTGCTGATGAGGAGCCATCAGCCTCACCAGCTGAGCCATCAGCATCATCAGCCCCGGATGTGGTAAGTCTTGCACTGAGCGAGAACCCTCCTAGTTCACACCCCTGCGCCATCCCCAGTCCCTTCCCCTGCACTCTGCCTGGCCTACTCACACTCTCTTGGTCCTGGGTTCCCCCCGATACAGCATACAGAGAGGCGGGACACAGCTCAGAACTTTATTCAGCAGCCCCATGTCCTCACATGCTGGGGGTGATGTCCTCCTTGGCAGTGGGGGAGGACAGGTACCCCTCCAGGCAGTGCTGGAGGTTGCAGGGCAGCATGGGTTTGCCCCCAGCACCATCATAATTCAGGGTCCCAAACTAGGAGCACAGGCGTGCCCAGGGCACCAGGAGGATCATCCTCAGCAGGGCATAGTGGCTTGGGCACACCTCAGCCTGCACAAACAGCTCATTCTGCATTACCTGGGGCACATGTAGCAGGAGCATGCTCAGGGTGCAATGGCAGCATGAGGTGGGCAGCCCCCAGGTGCCTCCCTTGAGAGGGCCCCAATGGGGTGGGTAGGGGCATGGCCAGTCCGTCATCACAGTTGTTCAGAAGCCCTGTGTGCTCCAAGACTGGGTACTGTGGGCTGGGCAGAAGCATAGCAGAGTGGGTGGCCTGCAGGGACAGAGGTGGGGAGTGGCATCTGGAGCTGCAGCAGCGGGTGCTGCTAGCAGCCTGACCTGTCCCACCCTTGGAAGGGGGCAGGGTAGATGGGCTGTTGGCCCCAGGCAAGCAAGTGGGGATGGGGGGATTGGCTGGTGGCCACCTGGGCCCAGGATTGCCTGGCCAACTTACCATGGTCCCTGGGTACCCGTGCATGGTTGACCCCTGATCTGAGGCTGGGCAGTGCATGGCCCCTGGTGCAGAGCATCTTATGTCTGAAATATCGCAGTCTCACAAAAGGCTTCTGTCTCTTGCCTCTGCAGGGATACCATCTGGATGTGGGGGAGAGCCCACCAGCCCCAGCAGGGGTGTGGGCTCTGGGTCACCTCCACCTAGCACTGGAGCCACCTGGAAGTCCCTGTTGTGCCAGCAGTGCATACTGGATAGGACTATCCTGTCCCAGTGCCTAGTGGCAGTGGCAGAGGTGTGGGAGGTGCAGGAGTAGGCCTGGAGGGCAGAGGATATCATCCAGGAGACCACCTGGGAGGAGGCACAGGACCAGATACAAAGGGAGCACTGGGTGTGGATGGAGGCCCTGAAGCAGGAGCACATTGATCTCCTCCGGGAGCAGGTGGCCCTCCAGGCCTGGGCAGTGGAGAGTGAGGATACCAACTGCCTGGCTCTGGATCATCCTGGGCTGCTAGTCATGTCCATGCTCCCCACTGCCCAGCCTGTGTCCACGGCCCCGCAGGGCCCCTGAGTCCCATCCACCACCCCTCAGCAGGCCTCCACCTGGGTCTGGGAGGAGGTCCTCTGTCTCCTCCTGCCCACAGGAGCCCCTGGCCCAGTCCCCACCCTGAACAGACTACTACCCACCTGGGCTTGGCAGGTGTGTGGGTGGCAGGGCAGGTGGGCCGGAACAGGGTGTGTAGGAGGAGGAAGTTGGGCGGGGCCTCCTGCAGGCAGTGCCCTGGCCCCCACTGTTGGGTTTGTGGTTCCCCTGGGGCCTAAGTGGGGGTTGTCTGCTGGGGCCAACAGGGTCCGCACCATGGCCAGCAGGAATACGGGACACTGGTTGTCACTGGCAGGAGCAGGGCTGGAGCAGTGGAGTGCTGGGCTTTACGGGGAGGGGCAGAGACTGGAGTAGCCATGGCACAGGGAGACAGGGTGGGCAAGGAGGGAGGGAGCTGCCACATCATGCCAGAGAAGTGGCTAGCCAAGGATCAGAGGGAAGGTCTGTGTTTCCAAGATGGAAGCAATGTGCCAGCATCACGTTTGGGCTTCTAAAGATGGCTGCCAAGTGTTGGCAGCTAGGGCCAGACCCTGGAACTCGCTTCTGTAGCTGCAGGGGCACATGACAGGGCTGGAGGGACTTGGCACTAAATGTACACACTTGCCAAAAATTCCTTACAGCCCACTAGCTTAATATGCAGTAAATTTAGTTACAACTAATTGCAGGCTTAGATGTGCCCATAGAGATGGAAATCCAACCAAGAAAATGTAGCTTGTACATAAAATTATATGACACTTACCAGTATCTTGCCACCTTTAAATTCCTCACACACAAATTCTTTACCCAATATCAAATTTCTCTTAAGTAATACAGTCATTAGCTCCTAGTGACTCAGTTAATTCAACCTTTGCTATAAATGGGCCCACAACACAGATGCAGATCATAATATGAGGCAATTTGCAACATTGAAAACTGAGTTTGGCTTTAATGTTGAACACTCTGATTTTTGGTTTGAGGATCTGTCTGGTCCTAGCCCAAGTATCAGGGATGTTATATCTAGTTATATTCATTTTATTCTGAAGCATCCTTCATTCAAGAACCTCAAACATTAATAAATTACTTTGGTGCCTGAAAGTGCTTAGCCCCAAGGGTATAATCCAGAACCTGTGCACTTTTATCCAGTAACTACTTAATGTCAAATACAGAAACTCCTGTACCAATACCTAGGACTTAAAAGTGCCCACTCCTGTCAGTGTGTTAGATGTCTTTTCAAACATCTACTAACTCGTGCCCTGCTGAAGACCTAAACAGAGAAACAGCTGGTTTCTACAGCTCAACTGAACATGCCCATCAGCTAAATGCCAAGCTGCTCCAGCTCCATTGAATGAGGTAGTGCTGGGAAGCAGACCCCTAGGCACCCAAGGAGCTATAAAGTAAAAGATAGAGTTGAGGTGACTTGAAGGTTAGAGGTGACTTGAGGGTTAGGTAGCAGCTGAGCAGTTTTCAGGACTGCAAATAGGGGTTGCCTAAGTCTCACGTTAGGTGCCTGTTCCTCAGTTCCTATTTTTCTTATGAACAATACCTTATTTACTAATGATTTAATATTCTAATCAATATGCACTGTAGCTTTTGCAAACTGCAGTCACTTATTTTACTATTGTAGTGTTTATGTGCGTACTGGGGGAAGAATTTTAAGTCGTGCAGTGACTACTTGTAACAGCAAGAGAAATGCTAGTTACAATGTGTGCTGAGTTTTAATAATTGAAAAGATCTTTAATTTAAATAGGTTCCCATTTAAGGACCAGAATGTACTAAGTTTTATTTAACCAGCTGCCCTATGAAAATCACTACCCAGAGTTTTAGTCTTCCAAATACACAGCTGTAGAAAAGGTTTTATTCTGTTAGGTGAATGGAAGGCTGTATGGCAAAGAGAACTTGTAATAAAGCTCACTTAGACTAGCAGCAGGACCATGGCAAAGTCCATAATGTGTTGATAGCTTAGGGAAGCACACATTTTGAATATAAGCTCTTTGATTATTCCTAGTATGTGAAATGCAGTTTTATATCTGGAGTACAAATAGGTTTTTAGCATTACTGCCTAATGCTAATTACTGATGCAAAAAGCGTACAGCTCCCTCAAGGCATTTCAAAAATCTTGATTGTTTAATCAGTGCTCTTGATTTATAAGGTGAGGTGGTTGATGACTACCAAAATGTGACACTTTGGACATGATCCAGATGGAATGCCAGTTTTCATTTGAGGTTAAAGAGGTAAAACTCAACAAGAGAGGTTTTCCAGTATCTTGGACTAGAGCTAGTATTATATCAGATGACAAATAAAACCTGGCAGCTTGGCTTGCACATAATATTAAAACAGAAACTTCACTGAACTGTCAGTTGTAAAATGAAGTGATTAACTTTCATTCTGATTATTTCCGTTATTGACATTTCATTTGCTTGATACTCCCTATGTTGCTGTTCATATTCCTTTTCAAGGTGTAATCATTTATTTTTCCAATCATGTACACAATGCTGCCATTTTAAGAGCTCTGGTTTTCTAATCAGATGCGTTCAAGGTTCAAACAGTTCCTGCTCATGAAACTGACAGTTGTGCATATGAAAATATAGACAATACAGTGGGATTTTGAAGACACTTAAGTGCTACAGATGGACAACTCTCATTGACTTACAGTACAAGTTTAGCTTAAGTCATTTACATCAGTGGCTTGTGGTTAAGAAGGTTCACATTAAAATAAAGCTCTGGGAAAATATTTAGGATTTAGTTTTGTCAAGAGTGTGATTACAACAACACATCGGTCATTTGGGCAGTGCCAGAGGTGAAGCCATAATAGCATAGGCTTCCATTCAGGCTGATCAAAATCATCCAGGAGCTTGAGAGCTTACTTAGATTTCTTGCCTGTGTTGATGTAATCCACATTTGCTGTTAGTACCTGACCTAGGTATGTTAAAGCTGGTGGAGGTATGCCTATCTATAGCACTTCTCTGCCTGTAGTATAGTTAATTATTAGCATTTTGGCACAATTCAGGA
Source organism: Caiman crocodilus (assembly GCA_030014935.1). Taxonomy (NCBI): domain Eukaryota; kingdom Metazoa; phylum Chordata; order Crocodylia; family Alligatoridae; genus Caiman; species Caiman crocodilus. The sequence continues at coordinate 11,856,812 of JAGPOW010003447.1, forward strand.
TTCACTTAAACAAAGACCCCTTGTAAAAATATAAAGAATTTGGATGATCAACTTTGAGCTACAGTTTCAGAAACTATACATAAAATTGAACCCGCAGCCCATTTCCGCCTATTCCAATGCCTTAAAGCAAAAACTATTTACATGCAGTTTAAATTAAGGAACTTGAAGGAAAATTTAATTGTAACAAAAAAAGAAAGAATTACAAAAACCATCACACCAACATGCTGTAAAGTTAGTTCAACACCAGAAACAATGACTGAAGTAATAGATTTGACATTAAACATCATGTGGAGTGTTTAAGAGGCTTTCCTGTAACATAAAGAAATGGATGTCATGTGATGCATTTGTTACCATGGTGACAATCCCTCTTTGCAAAGAGCCGAGGATGAGAGTATAAATTTGCCTTGCATGCATTTGGCTAATCAACAAACAAGAGGCTTCAGGCCATTGCTAGCACTGGTGTAACAGGGTGCAACATGACTGAGAACAAGAGCATTGCACAAGCTTCTGCCAGCAGATGATTTGGGTTTTTGGCTACATTTACCTTCCATGTGCATGTGTAATCCCCTTTACTTTAGTCTCTTTCATCTTTCTCTCTTCTGTTTATACGTCCTTGTTATGTCACATGCTCCTTTAGTAAATTGTTCCATCTTTCATGAAAGTATATGGGATTGGGTTTGGGCTCTTGTGAAAGTATATGGGATTGGGTTTGGGCTCTTGTCTGCCTGCACTGCAGTCACAAAAGTAATTAGCTGTAGCAGCATGGCATTCAGTGTAGGCTACTTTACCCTCCTTCTTATCTGGGCAAATAATCAGCCCATGCTGAGCTTCATGCTGCCATGGCTAACCTGTTACTGCTTAGAGTTAGCTCAGGTATCTCTACTCTACACTCTAGTCATTTCCATTATGGCAGTAAAGACTTATATTTAAATATATTGTATTATAGAAAGAACTTGTTTTCAAGTTCTTTATGGTGGAAAAAACCTGTTTTTTCTGTCCACAAAAGGCCTAGCATTCTTAAGGCATGGTATAAATAATAATAATAAAAACAGTAATAATAATAATTACAACCATGATAATAACAATAACTCATTTTCCCTCACCATATCAGAAAAAGTTTCCTAGGGATTCTAACAGTTAAGCGTCCAGAAGAATACAGAGATGAATGGAAAATTAAGGGAACTGGAGATTATGTAGAGCTCTTCCTCCAAGTTGTCTTGGCATCTCAACTGAGTTGAAACAAAGAAAATTTGCATTGCTGGCACCAGGATTAGAGCTCCCCTCTAGTATGAGTTTAGAATACAGTATTACAATACTTGAAATGGTTTTGGCAGTTACAGCTGACTGCAAGGTGGATAGCACTCTACATTGTAAACTGCTCCAGAACTTGTTTCAACTGGCAGCATGAGTTCAGAAGAGAGGTAGCGTCTAAATTTTGGCAAACCTGAAGATTTCTATGCTGTCGTGGAGCCAGATTATTTTCAGGAATGCAAGTTTTCACCTAGGAAATCTTGCCCTTATGGGATGAGTTCTTTTAAAATTGATATACAAACAGATTTGGAAAGAGCACCTCACTTGTTGGGGTCTATACCTAAGGCAATTGTGGGACTACCCAAATACCCACATTATTTTACTTCTTATCAGGATGCCACTGAAATCTGTTTTCAATGCAGATGGCCTTTATTCTGCCATCTCTCAGGTTTTCAGCTGGTCTGCCCACCACTTTGCTTCTATTTTCCTGTGTGGGAAAAGCAATTTCCTATTATCCTTTAAAAGGACAGAGCTAGAAGTAGGAAGAGGGAGATTTTTTGTTTGTGTGGAACAACAAATGGAAAAAGCAACAGATACGAGCATGGACCACAAAGGAATGCAGGACTAGCAGGGACTTATATCAAGCCCAGTCCCCTGCTGTCTGTCATAGGCAACCATGTCACATAATGCCTCCTCTTATCAGATTTCCCTGAATGATTACAGGAAATAGGAACCCCTATCTAGCAAGAAAGAAAAAAGTTTGAGGTAGCTTTTATCAGTCAGTGTTCCACTCTCGTACAGTACAGCAGAACCAGCACAGCCGGGGCACACACCGACTTGGTAGAGTTCCTAAGCCTTGAATACAGTGGACCCCTACTTCTATGACAATTAAAAACTAAACAGAAGGGTAAGAATGCTACCAAATGGAATGGCTAGTAATAAAGGACAATAGAATTTAAGTCTATGTGGTTCAGAAGCACAGGAGAGCATTTTCTGCCTCCTCCTCCAGCCTCTTCAATCCTAATTACAACCATTCATGATGCTCAAAAGGTCCCCTTTTATGAACTTCTTACACTTCAGGAGGAAGGGTGCTCCCTTGCTACCATGCAAATCAGTTATATATGCGAGGCTAGATTCCCTACTTCAGTTCTGCCTTCTTTACATCTCCACCCCCTTGCTAGAGGCTGTAATCTGGCTGCAGATGAGCAGCTGAGAATTCCCTCGTGGAAGAACGCTCTTCTCTGATGTAATGCCAGCACAGATGGAGACATTGCCATCCTCACTACCCACTGTTGGAGGCACATTGTGCATCGGATAGGGCTTAGTGGAGTTACCATGTGGCACCTTGCTTCCAGCATATGTGCTTTAAGGCATTTTAGCCAGCTGTTATTAACTTAAATCAGCCTCTAGTCTATTCTAACGAGATAGGGTGGGGTGAGAACCTTAACAAAGTCTTCTTTGCTTAATGGATCCCCTCTTCCTAAGCCAAATGGATTTGGATTCAATCGGGCACTTTCATTTTCTTGTATTTTAAAATAATTTCAATAAAACTGAAAGCTGTTAAATGAAAATGAACAACCCTGTAATTAATTTATGCTATAGCATAATTCCCAATTCTCCAAAGATTTCAGTGCCTTTCCTATGCACAGTATCTTGTTCTTCTGGTTTCTTGAGTTGCATACTATGCAGGACCTTGTCTTGGTGTCACATCATTGCTCCTGAAATTCCAATGGGACTGATGGGTGCGTTGATGGTGGCATAATTTTAGCTAGCTTACCTTTGGCCCATCTCTAACTTCCACTCTGCTAGTTCCCAAACTGGGCATATATATGCAGCATCAACTAATTTTTCCCATGTATTATGGAATAAAAAGCAGTTTTCACATATTTGTCAGAGCATCCCATAAAATCTCTGTTGTATATAGGCTAAAAAATGAAGTCTATGCCAGCAGCTGACAACCTTTTAAGGCTGCAAGTCAGATTGACAGTGTTTGCATCAGATTGTGGGGGAATTGGAAGAGGGAAGGGGGTAGAGGGGGATAGGACCCAGTCACTAGTACTACTTTTCCCAGAAGCAGCATAGGGAGAACACCTGCTGCCACTACTGCTTTTCCCTGCAGCAACAGTGGAAAACAACTGCTGCCAAAGCTCCCTAACATTCACTGTCACTGAAGCTTCATGTCTGTAGGCTGAATCAAATGGCTCTTCAGGCCAGATTCAACTCATGGGCTCAAGGCTGCTGAGCCCTGGTCTATGCAACAGAGACCAGAAAGAGTCTGCATTTTTGACAGTCAAAATAAGCTACCTGTATAATTTGATAAAACACAGACATCAGCACAAGAGGTAATAACCCTGTTAACTCAGAAGAAAGAGTCAGGAGAGAAGAGATTTTAGACAGTTACATGAGAGAGAGTTGGACCCTATACAACCTTTCATATTAATATTTTTAAAATTTAGTAAATGTGTATGTAAATTTAATGTTTTAGTGCCAACACAATCAGAGAGCATGGAGTCTTTTTGTATTTTATGTGAAAATTTTCTTTTCCTTGCTGTGGGTGTATGCTGTTCTATCAGAGACATGGAATGAGGAAAATGAACTTGCTGGTTGCTTACAGATGTGGAAACTGCCCCTGCTCCCCTGTCCGCCCCCCTGCGCTTTACTTTCTGCTCAGCACGCCCCTGTGCTGAAAGCATTGCGTGCCCGAAATGGCATTTCGTTAGTTTGACATGGCTTGCCCAGCACTTGTACTGGGCACTTCAGAGGGGCTTTTTGGTGCTTTTACTAATAGCTGATTCAATCAGCTATTAGATAAAAATGCCAAAAAGTCCTGCTGAAGCATCCACTCTATACAGATGCTGCAGAGCCGGGTCAAACTACCACACTTCCACACTTCCTCTTCCAGTAAAATGCTGTTTTGTTTGTTTTTTCATGTCTGGTTATTTCTAAATGATGGGAATGACTATAAGAGGGGATCCAGAGGACCAAGATTTCCTATACTTCAAAGTAGCTGGTCTTTGACTAAACATTCAGCACAGCTTGCTCTGTGAAAAAACAAGGGACTTGAGTTTCCACTTCTGTTTATTTCCTAACTCTTTCCAGCAAAGCATCCTTTACAAAATTAGCACCAGCAATATCAATCTAGTTTAATTTATTAAAGATCTACTTGAAACATGAAACACATTAGGAATACTGGTTAAATGAATTCCACTTCTCCCCAGCCCTACTGAATCAAAGTCTGTTCTCCTCCCTTTTTATATTTGTTCTTTGAGTATCATAAGATAACAAGGAATCAAAACTATTGTTTTCCAGGTAGTTGGAAATTGTACACATACTATTAATCATTAATAATACATGGTTGCAGTAAATTTGATCTTTTAGTTGGAATCCTGGGATTACTCTACTAGGATTATAAAGGCAAGAGCAATGGAACATCAATCAACTGGAAATTTCTATTGAATATTACGATATAAATACACTTTGAGAAAAGTGTAGGGAAAGATATCTGCTTTCAGATAGATTATGCTGATTTGCAAAGACAGAGAGCCAAGTACAATTCTTCAAATTATACATACTTCATTCTGGACTCACAATCCAGTTCAAAGGAGAGAAACTGAATAGTACTTAACTCCTTGGCCTCTAAAGTATCATGCTGAATGAATTTATATGATCTCAGGAATTTGGACTGAACAAGTGCAGTATTCTTCTCAATTAAATACACAAATTGAATGCAACTTGCTAGGATAATATATTAAATTCCTATATGGTACCTTTAAGCAATGAGAAACAGCGTTGATTGAATAAGGCTGTTAAAATCTCCGTGGTCGGCAGTGTTCTTCAGCAAATTTGTTTACAAAGTGGAAAGAATGAGGTGCTGTCAAAGAATGAAAAATAAAAGCTAGATTTCTTGGGAAGGAGACATCCGTCTTTTTCTATTTGTAAACGCTGACGATCAGGGTTTAAGGAGGGCTAATGTCATCCATTCATCTTAATTAAAGAGTTAATTGCTCGTATATCCTGATTTGGTTAGCTGATCTTTGTAGCATGAAGAGTCTTTGCTTCTATGTATTTTATTGACCAGTATAATGACATCATCAGTAAGTCTTGGGATTTATTCATGCTTCAGCCTATCCTCATAACTTTAATAGCCTCCTACATGATAAAACTTTCAAGAGGAATGGAGTTCTTTAGTATGGTATGGAATACAGAGAGGTCTGTTCAGGAACCTGTTAAATGTCTCAGTTCAGCTGTCATTGAAGTATTACTTCAAAGTCTAGAGTCATGAAGATAAGTAAAAAGTAATTTTAAAGACTAGTTCTCAGCAAATGTATATATGGAAATAGCATAAAACATCTAAAAATTGCATATCAAATATAAGCAAGAGACCTGTTATTATTCAATTTTTCACCATTGTAGTCATAGTCAAGCATTGACAGCAAAACAGACAGACAAGGTTGACAGCATGTTCTATGGATTAAAGACCAAATTGGTTTAGTCATATGTCTTACAATACAAAAGATGGAAACTGTGATCTGAAGAAAGACCAGTTAACTAACTAGGACATCTGTGAGATTTTTCTGTGCAACATCTTTCATCTTCTAAAGTATAATTCCCCATGTAAGTTTTCTAACAATTTTTCACAAGTGCTTAAATGAAATTTTCATGCAAAGGGCAAAATGGACAGTGCTACTGCTTTTGATGAAGCTCCAATGCAGTACTCTCTGAATGGAAATAAAATAAGAAATCCCAGGCCATCTTTATAATAAGTCACAGTAAGTATATAGTGATTTTTAGAGAATATATTACATAGTTACTATATATACATTTACAGTTAAAGTCTACTTATTAATCTAGACCCATGGTCCACAAAAAGAGCAGAATTTGGTCCTCAGAAAGTATTTTATGGCAAATGAGGGTGGCTCTAATAATCCTTGATCCTGAGGGCAAAGGTCACAGGAAGGCCTCTGGTCTCTGCTCCCAGGCGTGGTATCTAAAATGAGTCAAAATAGGGTATGAGGATTCTACAGCTTAGGCAGATTTAGGAGCTTCAGTGGTCTTCAGTTTAAAATCAGTTCTCTATATTTTGCTTATGCTAACACAGCTAACTGGTTCACAGAACAGTGCATTCAGTGATGGTGTTTCATAATTTAGGGGCCAACCTAAATTGCAATTGCACAGATGTTGCAGAAATTGTGAAATCAGGTGATTTTCATGAAATCTGTGGAGGAAAAAAATCTTGCTAAAACTAAAATGCTGGCTATTCTCAGTTGTATCTCTGGTTTTCTGGGTGATCATAAGCAAGTTACTTTACCTCTTCGTGCTTCATCTTCCCCACCAATAAAATAGATTTAATGACCCTTATAACTGGAAAGCACTTTTTGATCCTCTGCTAACACCAGGGTAGTATTATTGTTCCCAAATAGCAAGCTATTGGAAAGACTGACTAGGCTGACTTACTGGGCTTATGACACATTAAGCAGAATGTGAAATATTGTTACATTTCAACATAGTCCAGAAGTTACTAACACTGCTCAACTCCAGAAGAAACTACCTAAATACATTTTAGGGACGTATGAGGAGAGGCTGAAGGAACTAGGCATGTTCAGCTTGTGTGGGACACGATAACGCTTAAGAGGGGACATGATAGCAGTCTTCAAATACTTGAAGAGCTGCTCTTGTAGCAGAGGCAAGGACATGGACCAGTGACTTGGAGTTGCCACAAAGTAAGTTTATATTGGATACATGGAAAAAAAATTCTTCATTGTTAGAATAGTGAAGCAGTGGAATAGACTGCCTAGGCAAGCTGTGGACCTTCCATCCCTGGAGATGTTCAGGAAGAGGTTGGACAGCCACTGGTCAGAAATCTAAGCGTAGTTCTGTCTATGTTGTACCATGGGCATTTCTCATGTTTCTGGGCTTTGCTGATTGCCCTTAATTGCCTCTTCTGCTACATGTGTCAAGATGTTTTAAGCCACCTCGGAGGCATTGGGTGTTGGCTACAGCCAAGGCTGGGGACTTTGACTGGGTGTGCCTGGTTATAAGGTCTTGCTGCTCTGCTAAGACTGATTGTCATATCTGGGATCAGGAAGGAATTTTACCCCAATGTCAGATTGGTATGGACTGTAGGGGGTTATGTCTTCTCTGTAGTGGCAGGTATGTTCCTCTACTCAGGATCTCTTGACAGGACTTAGTAAGTATACAATATTGACAACATTTCGTAGAAGCAGGGTGTTGGCTGCTGTGGTTCTCCTGCTTTACCTGTGGAAGATTAGGGTGTCAAGTTTATGTTGTGTCAGGGTTGGTGGAGGGTCTTATATGGAGTTTAGATTATGGATTGTATAGGATGGTTTGGATAGGGATGATCCTGCCTCAGGAAGGGGTTCGACTTGATGAACTCTGAAGGTCCCTTGCCACTAAATCATCTCTATCATTCCATGATTTTATGATCTCTGCAGTTGTACTAACTACAAGCACTCAGTTCAGCTCCCCATTGTATACTTACTAGGTCCTTAAGAATAGTAAAGCCTCTTGGTTATGCCTAATAGAGCTGACACTATAAGAAGGTTGCTTATTCTCTACCATTTGGGCTCCCTCCCAAAGATTTTAGCTTTCCTAAACTTCTCTCACATCATGAGGGATCCAAGCTCAGTATGTTTCTTAAAATAAAGGCCTATGACTCATTTTATTTTAAACTTCATTGCTTTATCAGTCATGCAAGAACTTAAAAAAACCCCTGACTAGTAAACTTCCAAAATGGCTTGCAAGCTGTTTTTAAGAATGTTTATGAATCTTAATAGTTTCCTGAATCTAATACTCAAACTATAAAATAAATGCATAAAAAGAACACTTAAGGGAGAAAGTCAAAATGTTCTTGAATATTAGATGGTAGGCTGGGAGCAATGACTGTCACTTTTGAGAGTTACTTAAAATAACAGTGAAAAGGAACATGAATAAGAGTAAACTATAGAAATGTGTTTTTTGTTGAACAGAAATACTTAAAAAATGCTCAAATAAAATCCTCAGTGGCCTGTAAAATATCTAGTTCAACCATTTAGTTGTAGCATGTTGCCATTTATAAAACTTCCACAACAACTGAAAATAACCCCTCAAAAGGTAACTTTTTTAGTAGTTCTCTTTCTTGGCTAGCTAAAACCACCTGCTATAATCTGAATAGGAAATAACTGTTCATAAGCAAAAAACTTATTTTGAGATAAAACATTTTTAAATTACTATACTGTAATTTTTGTATACAACATCAGGGAATGGCTGATGCAAGTTCTCACAACGTTACTAACTTACTAATAAACATGTGCATGAAGCGGAACAGCGCATACAAGTTATAATTCTTTGGCTGTACCTAGTAACACAAACAGTTGTGATACCATCAGCTGAAGAATTGAGGAATTAAACCATCCAAAAGGCTGATGTAGAAGGATTGGACATGCTAAAAGAGATGGTGAAAAGAGGCTGGTAAGAACTGGAACAACATTCAGAAGAGAGGCAAGGAGACCACAATGGCATGTGAATGAAAATAAACACAACCATGAGAAAATGCTTCATCAACATAAGAGCAGGAACAAAGCCATGAATCTCAAGATAAGCAAAAAAAAAGTTTTTTGAAGAAAAAATAGCATTCAGGGTAGGACTTCAAAGACTGGAAATGATCTAATGGACTGAAATGAATAATAATAGAAAAAGATACAAAAGAAAAGAGACCAAAGAAAAGTCATACTAAGCACCAGATCAACTTAATCCCTGACCCAGCTTATACTCCATTAACTCTGTAGTGTCAAACACTGTGCCAAAATGGCATGTGGGGCTCACACTAGTGATTAAAAGGGGGCAGAATTTTACTCAATGGAAGAGCTAACTGTCCTCATTCAGTTCTTACCCAGCTCACCTTACTATATAGTACTAATGCACACATGCAGCTCATCTCTTGGCTGGAAGGCACAGCTGCTAAACTGTCCAGCTCTTTACCCTGCCACTCCTTGCTCACATGATTGCATAATTGCCTTTACAAATAAGGAGCCTGGAGCCTATTGGATACTGCAGTTCTAATCACGGAAAGTAAGAGAAATGTTATAGAAAAAACAACCCACAAAATAGGCAATTAAATACCATGTTGATTCCAGAACTCAGAATGAGGATGTTAAAAGAAATTACATTCAGTTCTACACAGACTCCCAAGGAAATGTAATTTAACTATATTTGGACATAAAAAAGAAAAAAATGCAAAATACGTTATAAACACATATCCTGATCCCAACCCCTGAAACCAATACAATTTTTTGCCACAGACTGCTATAGATCTGCAGCTGGCTCTTAGTGAAAGCACTGAAACATGTGCTATTTTTTCCTTAACACTAGAAGTGGCCCCACACAGTGAGAGAGCATGCACATACACTGAGAGAATTCAAAATGCTTTTCTATCCAGAAAGGATAGGGAAGATGGTTTGTCCATGACATGGACCATAACAAAGGGACTAAACACCATTACAGTTCTGCCCATAGCCCTGGCCACAAATGGGTAACTATACTATGAAGTTAAAGGATAGTGAAGATTTAAGACACTGACTGGCAGTCACTAAGAACTGTTATGGGAAGAAGAACACAAAAATGGAAAAAAAACCTAACAAAATTCAGGACAGCACAAAGAATAGGGGTTTTAAAAATGACTCCATTTCTTTGGAGCCTAAATTCCATTGATTCTCAATGATGAGTAAATTGAAATTAACTTGCAGTATGAGTTGGGCTCCTAGACTGATGCTTTTGAGAATTTTCCCCGAAGAGTGTGTGCAGTGTCTTGACTGGTTAGGATAGTTGGCACTATTAAAGCTTTTCACAAAAAAAAAAGGGCAGGGGCCTTGTCTTTTAACTGCATATGAAATTACACCTGTGGCTTCATATAAGCTACCATGACAGCTGACCACATGAAGACTTGCAATATTTGACATCTCAGTTTCTCAGAGGGAAGCCTGACAGCAGAAACAATCCTTTTATAGCTAGGAGCAGTTCCTTCAGAACAGTAATGAGGCACATAGGGAAGGTGAGGTGAGGAAGCTTGCTCTGTTTGAACCCAGACTGTATTTTTTCTGTCAATAAACAGTAGGGCTAATTCATCAAAGCTATGAAAGGGTGACATTAATTATCACTACATTCATCTAAATTAAACTGAATTGCAATAAATAAAGAATGGAAATAACAATAGTAAATAGGATGGGCTGGCTAGTATGAAATTTAAACTTGAAAACAGGAATGCCAGAATGCCAATCTTTGCTCAGCCACTTGTTCACTATGCACTTCAGATAAGTCATTTCATTTCTTTCTCTCTCATATTCTGCCCAATGTAACATGAGGATAAATACAAAGTGTGTGTGGATTAAATATAAGCACCTGTATTCATGTCCTTTGCTAATCATCCTTGTCACTGTATCTAGGGACTGTACTGAAGATATATAAATATTTCTACAGTTGGGGATCTAAGTTTTAACACTGATTCAGGCAATATTTTTCTTGACCACTGAGTCACAGATGCTAGGGTTGGAAGGGACCTCAACAGATCGAGTCCATCCCCTACCCTGGGCAGGAAAGAGTGCTGGGGTCAGATGACCCCAGCCAGATGCTTTTCCAGCCTTCTCTTAAAAACCCCCAAGGTAGGAGAGAGCACCACCTTCCTTGGAAACCCATTCCAAGATTTGGTCACCCTTACTGGGAAGAAGTTTCTCCTGATGTCTAGCCTAAATCTGATCTCTGTCAGTTTGTGAACATTGCTCCTGGTTACCCCAAGAATACCCCTGGTGAATAAAGCATCTCTGATCCCTTGCTGTGTCCCCCTAATGCATTTGTAGGCAGCCACAAGATCACCTCTCAGCCTTCTCTTGCAGAGGTTGAAGAGGTCCAGGTCCCTTAGTCTCTCCCCATATGGCTTGGCCTGTAAGCCCCTAACCATATGAATGGCTCTCCTCTGGACCCTCTTGAGTCTATCACCATCCTTCTTGAAGTATGGTGCCCAAAACTGGACACAGTACTCCAACTGTGGTCTGACCAATGCTGCACAGAGGGAAAGTATTACCTCCTTGGTTCTATTTGTCATGCGTCTGCTGATACACAATAAAGTGCGGTTAGCTTTGCTGATGATTTTGTCACACTGATGATTCATGTTCATCTTGGAGTCCACTATGACTCCAAGATCTCTTTCTGTGCTTCTGAGAGAGTCATTCTCCAGCCAGTAGGTGTGCTGGATATTTTTATGCCTTAGCTGCAGCATGCTGCATTTGTCCTTGTTGTACTGCATCCTATTGTGTTCTGCTCACTTATTCAACCTGTCCAGGTCTGCCTGCAATTGGTTCCCTACATTCTGGATTGTGCACTTCATCCCACAATTTAGTATTATGTGCAAACTTGGACAGAGTATACTTCACACACACATCCAAGTCACTGATGAAGACATTGAAGAGTACAGGTCCAAGGATCGAGCCCTGCAAGACCCCACTACTTATATCCTTCAAGGCCCCTACAGACCCATCTACCACCACCCTCTGAGTGGGATCCCCAAGCCAATTTGCCACCCACCAGACCATGTAAGCATCTAAGTCACACCCTCTTAATTTATTTATGAGAACGGGATGAGATACGGTATCAAAGACTTTCCTAAAATCTAAGAAAATAACATCCACCTCTACTCCTGCTACGCATCCATGCATTATTTTTCCTGCTGGACTTGCACAAATATGATCCTTAATAATCTTTTCAAAGACTTTTCCAAGGATGGAGGTGAAACTGACTGGCCTATAATTACTCAGATC
>JAGPOW010003447.1:11868967-11892113 GCA_030014935.1 Caiman crocodilus
TCACTATCTATCCCTAATTGCTCCTGCGTATTCAGTAGAGGTCTTATGCTGCCCTGTGTCTTCTTTTTATTCTCTACATATTTTAAAAAAAAGATTTTTTGTTGTCTTTAATATGTGTTGTTAGTTTTAGCTCTATAGTTGCTTTGGCCTTTTTAACTGCCTCTGTGCAGGTGTAAGATAAGTAGGTATACTCTTCCTCGGTAGCTTCTCCCTGTTTCTACCACCTATATGCCTCTTTTCTTGCCCTTAGGCTCCCCTGGATTTCTCTGTTAAGCCTAGGAAGTTTTTTAGCCCCTTCCAGCCCTTTCCCTTGCACTGGGATTGTCTCCCTCTCTGCCCAAAGAATTGTTTCCTTCAGGAATGACCACCTTTCCTGGATGCCCATGTCTCCAATACTCTTATCCTGCAGTGCGTCATTGACTAAACTCCTGAGCACACTGAAGTTAGCCTTCCAAAAGTCAAGCACTTCCACCCTACTAGTTATCTTACCCACCCTACGCCTTATGGTGAATTCTACTGAATGGCTGTCACTGTCTCCAAGGTGACCACAGCTCTGCAGCTCCCCTACTGAGTCATCCCCCATAGTCAATATCAAGTCTAATAGGGTATTCCCCGTAGTGGGACTGTATACCTCCTGCGTTAGGTGAAGGTCCTGTATGCAGGTTTAGAACCTACGTAGACGGTTGGATTTGGCTGACTGCTCCTCCCAGCAGAAGTTAAGGTAGTTTAGGTCCCCCATGACAACCACGTCTCTATACCAGACAGCCTCTGAGAGTTATCTCAAGAACTCCAAATCTAGATCTTCCTCTGATGTGGTGGTCTGTAGCAGACTTCCAGCACCAAGTCCCTTTCCCCTTAACCTCCATGTATTCTAACCCACAATGCCTCAACTTTCTCCTCCTCTGATCCCATTTTGTTTGGGGTACATGTATAATGCTCCTTAACATAGAGAGCAACACCCTCCAACACTTTCCTCCCTACTCTGTCCAATCTATATAACCTGTAGCCTTCATTGCGTAGTGAACAGTCATGGGTAGGGTCCCACCAGGTTTCTGTTAGCCCCACTAATTCGAAGTTATTGTCCACAAGTAGGAGTGTGAGTTCTTCCTGCTTGTTCTCCATGCTCCTAACATTAGTATAGAGGCACTTGAGCCCTTTGAATGATGCCTTTGGTGCCCCTGGCTCCCACTCTGATGCCCAATGGACCCCTTAGTACTTACCTGGGATGTTCTGTTATGTTTTGTGGATTGTAGATCCTAGATTCCCTCCATCTCCTGCCTCCCTGCCCGCCATCGAACTCAGTTTAAAGCCTGATGTAGAAGGTCAGCCAGTAGGAGGAGGAGTCCAGTTTTTTGCATCCAGCCTGACCTTTTATGGCATATATTTTGTAGGTCTGTGACTCCCCCCAAACTGCAGGTCCTTAGCCACTTAAATGATCAATATGATATAGCAGGAGGGAATATATATATAAGAACAAAAGTGACATTGCTATAGGGGAAGGTCTCTTAAGAGTTGATGTCACTGCAATGTAAATTGTTATTTATATTGTGCTGCAAAACTTTCCAGGATCTCAGTCAAGGTTAGTGTGGATGTGTTCACAAGTAACAATTGAGCCATTCCAGGAATGTCTCAAATTAGGAACTGGTTCACAACTGTCATGGCTCTGCATGCACACTGCCCTAGGATGTTAAGTAGAGTGGTCATCTCTTAGGCATCGCAGAGTTGTTCAGCTACCACCAGGGGTAGGAATGAGCACCCAGGCCAGCATTTCCCCTCATGGTGAGTGCCTGAAGTTTCCCCAGGATATCCCAAGTGAGAAAGAAAGAATCACGTTAGCCAGGGTAAGAAAGGGAAAGCGTTGCTTGGACCCCTGCTTGTGTTCCCAGGAGGCTGGGTATTCCAGGGGGTGGGTCAAGGTCTCTGCCTCAGGCCAGAGCTTTAAAAATACTTTTCCTAGAAAGATGCTTAATTAATTTAAACTCACCCTTCCCATACATACGCTGTAAGGTTTGTGTTTATGTAAGTGGGTGTGCCTTTAATGGTAAACACCCATCAATTGCTGGGTGCTGGAGAACTGAGCCACTGCACAAAGGACACTAAATGCAACACAATGGCTTTCAATTCCAGCCCTCATCAATGTGAATTGGCCCATTAATTGGTAATTGTTCCTTGGCTAGAAGCAGTTCCCCCCACTCACCTAAACAGTGAGTAGGACCAGAGCAGCTAGTTGCTGTGCGGGGGTTGGGGCAAGAGTAGGGGCACTGGGTGAGAGGAGTGGTACAGTATGAGACATCTGGAGGACCAATCAGACACTGGTCATGCAAAGCTTGGGTCTGCCAGGGGCAATGCAGGATTCGGCAAAGAGGGGTATGGGAGCAACAATGTGCAGTGGCTCCGTCCCCAGTGCCCAACCTGCATGGATGGGGCAGCCCCAGGAATTTTTGTAAGTCTCTATAGCAAGGAAGAATCCCCGCATTCACCTCCCCTTCTGCCCTCTACCATTCTGCCAGTGCTTCTTTCCCACTGTTCCCTGGGTGGGGAATCTCCAGAACCGCTACTGCCTGCTCCAGCCAGGCTATGCAGAGGCTAGAGTCAGCTGGGATAGCAGTGGCAGCAGAGATGGGCAGGGGGTAGAATGCCTTGGGAGCAGGCATGGGGAGGGTGACCCCTGTCCGAGGGGGGGGAATCCCTTTCCCATAGCTATTGTTCTTGTCCCAGGTGAGCCCGGCCCCTGCGTAGCCCAGCTGCAAAAGAGCAGCTCTGAAGTTTTTTCCCTTCCCAGGACAGGGGGCAAAACAGGAGGCAGGTGGGTAGCGGAGAGGAAGGATGTGCCCCTGATCGTGGAGGGGAGGGGAATGGACTTTCTCACCTGCGCTGTTTTAAAAAAGGCCTCAGAGGCTCCCTTGGGGTGGACCAATCTAAAATGGGGAGGGGCAGCTGCACTGCTGCACACACTCTGGATCCATTCCTGAGGTATGTACACACATGCAGGCATGTGTGCTTGCAACAGCTCAAATACTAGCAGCATACATTTTTGCTTAAACATGCACTTTGATGTGGGGCAAATTGTGCTGCTTGGAGAAAACTGATCTTGCCCAGTGCCTCCCAGATCTTCAGTCAGGGGGAGCGGGAGGCCAGGGCCACCGTCTTTGTTGGCCCCAGCAGTATAAAAAGCTGCTCTGGCAAGCATCTCAGGGCTACTTGCCCTCAGGAGCTTCTAGCCTCCTATGCCAGCTGGACTACAGCAGAAGGCCTGACTGAGCCTGACCCTTGCACCCTCTACCCACTGCAGCAGTGTGGCAGTAGGGACTGCTGCCCAGCTGTCACCTTCTGCCACCTACAATGGCATCCATTTCCTTGGAGTTGTAGCCCCATAGCTGTCTGCCTGCCAGACCCAGATGGGGACTGCACGGCTACCTGGGCTCTAGTGAAGACAGAGACACCTGCACCTCTGGGCAAGCTGCTGGTAGGCCGTGGCTGCATAGATGGCCTTTGTGCAGCACTGCTGCCATGACTTCTGGTGCCAGTGCTCTGCCATCTGGGCATCTATCACCCAGAAGATGTGGCCCACTTTGAAGTGTTGGAGTATGTCCTCCTGGATCCAAATGCCGAGGAGGTCAGCCACCTTGTCCGCCTGCCAGGTGTCTCCTTGGTGCCAACCCTGGGCAGGCTCCTCTGCTTGCTCCCCCATCTTGCCTCACTGGCAGGGATCCTGGTTTTCTGTGTTTAAAAATCATGAATTCTGTGATAAAAATTCCAAATTCTCTGGTTTAAAAAATCCCCAAAACCATATTTTCCCATGAGTAAAGTGAAACACCACTATATATATATAGGTATCAGAGTTGGCCACAATGATTTATTGACATATTTAACAATTTATTGACAATCTGGAAACCTATCATTGCCTCAATCATTATAGTAAAATAAATTGTAGATACCTATATATTTTGGCATTTGCTTTTGGGTTTTTTTATGATAGGAAATCAGAGCTCCCCCTGTCTCCTTCACTGAACAGGATGTGGGTCTATCTGTGGCTGTCCCCACAGCTACTTTGTGGGGCTGAGCAGCATTGATATGGTAGTGCTCTAACCCCTGCCCCTCACCCCCAACCCACAGTCCCCACAGCCCTTCCAGTACTCCTCACTTCCAGTGCATAGCCCCTGCCTACCTACCACTTTCTCTCTCTTATAGCAGCTCCCTCTCTGAACCAGGACACAGGTCTAGCTGTGGGTGTCCCACCTGCTGCTTTGTGGCTCTGAGCAGTGCCAGCCCTTGCTGTTCTGCACCCTATGCACTTCCTGGAAAGCCCTCAGGGCTCAGGGATTGGGCTGTGCAAGCCCCCTCCCTTCCAGCTGGCTTCCTCCTTCACAGGCTGCTTTTGGGGGCAAGGGGGGGGATCCAAGCCTGGCTCTGGTATTGCTTCTACCCAGAGCACTCCACCCCCAACATCTCTCTCTCTTTCACACACACACACCCTTTCTGCCACCTGCAGCCCATTACATACACACATAGACCCCAGACTGCCAACTCTACCACTCCTCCCTAGACCATCACCCCCCTCAAATGGTTACTGGGACCAGGAGTGTATATCACAGCACCAGTGCAGAGTTGAAGTATGGCGATGTGGCTTTCACCAGAAGGTCCTTTCCTATCTGGCAGCTAGGCACACGGGGTGTGGGATTTGTGGCAAGGGCATGTGTGGGTGTGGGGTTTGTGGGGACAGGTTGTGGAGTGGGGTTGCGGGGTATAGGTAGGAGTGCCTGGGGTTTGTAAGGGATGTATGGGCATGGGTTTTGTGGTGGGGGTGGAGTCCTCCCTGGCAGTAGTCCCCCCCACATGGTACACAGCCCTTGCCACTTGGAGCAGTAGCAGCAGGAGGTGGCGGGCCTTCAGAGTGCTCATGGCCCAAGGCACGCAGAGTCTTTTGGCATCGCACAGCTCCAGCTGAGTCCTGAGGGCTGCACATTGCAGCATGGAGCTGGCCCAACCCATCCTGCATCAGGGAGCTGCATGTGGTGGCACAGAAGCCACCCAGCCTGATGGTGTATGACTCTCTATGGCTCCTAGTCTGTGCACCATCAGGCCAGGTAGGCTCTGTGTTCTACATGGGGTCCCACTAGAGTGCTGGGACCCCATGTAGAGGCACAGAGCTGGCCCAGCCCGGCTCAATGTTGCCCGAGTCCTGCCTGCAGTGCCAGGATCCCTATATGCTGGCATGGAGCCAGCCTGGTTTGGTTTAAAAGCTCATGCCACCAGGCTGAACCAGCTCCATGCCATCACATGCAGCCTCCAGGTTTCAGTTGGAGCTGTGCACTGCCAGGGGTTCTGCCTGCTGCGGGCCAGGAGCACCCTGAGGGCCTGTCACCTTCTGCTGCTGCTGGCACCATATGAGGGGCATATGGTGGGGGGCCCCACCCACAAGCCCCTCAAAACACACAACCCCACACCCCACTACAAGCCCCCCTCTACACACACTCCCACACCCACCAACCCCAACAAACCCCAAACACATTAAACTCCTGAGATTCAGTCACAGCCATGTGCTGCTAGGGGTCTCTTCCTACAGTGAACCATGAGCATCCCAAGGGTCAGCTTCCTGCTGCTGCTATGAGCTTCTGTGAGCCATGCCCAGCTTTTATTTTCTGCAGCATGTCAAGGAAGTGTGCTGGAGCAGCAGGGGGATGCATCAGCCACAGAAATGCTCTGTCTGGTTGCCAGAGCATCTCCTCAGAGGACCCAGTCTCCAGCTGCTTCTGGGCACACCCTGAGAGTGTGCCCCAGGCCACTTTTTTCTGGTGCATTTTTTTTTTTTGATACGAGGATTCCCCAGTATCAAATTTATAGTGCATACTTCAAAAATAAAGCACAAGGAATATTTTCTCATGCACAGTAGGCCTTCTGCAGTGTCTCAAACTCCTTTGAAATGCTGCAACACAAACCTGAACAGTCTTGTGGATATAGCCTGGTGTTTGCATATAACAGGGCGCATTTATAAGAGACATTTACTGCACAGTAAATATCTTGGCATCTGCAAGTGCACGCCTATTAGGCTGGAGTAAATTAATTTATGCCCCAGAAGAATAGTACTTGTTAATACAAGTAAATACAAATACTATCTTGCTGTGGAGTAAAAAAAACTCCACAGCACTTTACATGTAGATGCTGCACAATTGGTTGGCCTTCAGTGCAGGGGCTGCCTGCTGGTTAGCCCTGCACTGAACTCTCTCATGCCCCAGCCAGCTTCTCTGCAACATGTTGAGCTGGGGGGCAGCAGCCCTAGGCTGGCAGGCTCACCCCTGTGACCATGCCAGCCAGGGTTGCACTGCCTGGGCTCCATGTGCTGTACCTGAATTAGCTGCAGAGCTTATGTCTCAGAAATTAATTGCTCTGGGGTGCAAGTTAAAATGGTGCACCTGGGAGCAATTAACTATGGAGCAATAAGCTTCACAGATTATTCAGGTGCTGTAGTTAGACATGAAGATGTACCCCCCACTCTACCAGTTCATGGAGAACAAGTTCACAGTAATATCTGAGTATCCAGGTATACATCTGAAACATTCCAGAAGGTTTAAACTGCCTTGTACATCTGGATAGTTGCGTTTTAATCCACATTTTAAACAGTCTTAGGTGCATCTGTCCATACCCTTACTAAGTTTTATATAGTCTATGAAATAAAATTAATACTCCTGCTTTAACCATTACTCATCTTTGAATATGTAATTATGATATCCCAAAGGATTAAAATATCCCTAGAAATAAGCATAGCTAAATTCTGTTACTACTTTTGCTCAACCTTTTATATATTTTTTGTTTTGTTTGTTTTAACCTCCAAATATCAACTGCTGGTGACCTTTGAAAAATTAGGTGATCATATCTTTTCTATCTGTTGAAGTGCATTAAAACAGAAAACAAAAATTAGGCTAAATATTACATTTCTATGTAAGCAATTACTGTGAAGGCTGCAGGGTTGTTATATGATTAGAAAGGGTTCCAAAAGAAAATTTCGCTTGAAATATGGCCCGCCAAAAAAGATGGAACCCCCCTGCTTTATGAGTATTTCCTTATGGTGAGCACTAAACAATGATCACTATAGTACATTGAGAGACAAATTAATGAATCAAACATTACAGATTTCATCATGTTGACTCATTTGTGTTTAAGCTAGTTCCCAGCTCTGTCACGCATTTGCTTTTAAATGAGCCCCTGTGGATAGTACTGTAATGTTTGATTCATTAATTTGTTTCTCAATGTACAGCAGTGATTACTGTTCAGTACACAGTGAAACACTTTAAAAATATTTGTTGTTAATGAAATATTTTGTAGTTAAAGAAACAAACAAGAAAAAGAAAGAAACAAGGAAAAAAGAAAACAAGTAACAAAAAACTGTGAAGGATAGGAAGTTGGCCTGTTCACAGACATCACTCCTGCCAAATGTTCCAGTTGCTGCCTCAACCTACCATTATCTCTGTGGTATTACCTGGATTAAGCCTCAAGGCAGGTTGCCTTCTACAGTTTCCCAGAATTACCAAGTCAGATGACTGGGATGTTATATTGGTGCCCAGTTCTGTTCAGAGGAAAAAGATATGAAGGAGTCTTTAAGCCTGCACGCTGTGATTGTTAGGGCACATGCATGCTCCATGGCATATTGCTACTGCAGGAGTTAGCAGGCCATGCGAGCTGGATCCCCATTATTTTAAGAGTGCAGACTACTAGTAGGGCTTTTCCTGTCGGTGTTACACGTCCAGTATAAACTGATTTTGGTGAACTTCCCAGTACACTCGCATAGCTATCTTTTTGGCAGAGATTTTGAAAACAGTGAGAGCATATCTTGGAACAATGGGATACTGAACCTTCCTGTAACTGGTTGCATGTTTGGTCATATGTTCAGTGTTGTTTTTCAAATTGTTATATGTAGTTTTGTTATCACATGTAACATCAAATAAATGCCATTTTATATAAGTATAATTTATTTTTCATTTATTTATATATATTTGTATATTTATATATTATTTTAGTATATAGTCTATTGATATATTTATAATATTTATTTAAATATGTTTTTTAAAAAACAGTAGTTCTACAGGTAAATGTAAATATTAACCACATCAGCTGTCAGCAATGTTCAGGTGCTATTCTTGAAGCTAGGGACAGCACAAATACAAGGGCAGCCTAGCAATATTTCCTTTCCCCATCGCACCTCTTACATTTATGGTATAGAACTCAGGAACCCAGCCTACCTGGAGATTTCCAAACTAGAGGGAAATTTTTTGATTAACTTGATATGCTGGAAATAATAATGTACCAGCCACCTGTTACGGTGGAAACAGGGAGCTGATTATTATCAGCATACTAAATATCCAACACTACATAGATTCATATATTGTTAGGGGCTAGAAGGGACCTTGTAAGATCATCGGGTCCAGCTCCCCCACCCGTACCAGGCAGGAAAGACAACTGGGGTCAAGTGACCCCATTTGTATTTCCTAACTAATTTTCTATGTAGCCTTGTACACATCTGGAACAGAAATATTGGGGAAAAATCTATTTCAGTGGTGTCAAACTTGAAACAGCTGTTGGAGAAAAAAGGCATCTAATCCAAACTTTCATTCCAGACTTCCTAATTACAAACAAACAAGTGTCAACTATATTTACTCTGAGTAATGAATGAACACATCCCTTTAAAACATTATGATCATTCAGGCCCTTAAATCAAGCCCCAAACCCAAATGAACCCGATAAAGTCTGAGGACTATGAAAGTACCAGATTTATCTTGTCAATAATAGGAGCTTTCCACTGTAAAGTGATAATTTTATAAGAGGAGGACCCATAATAGATGTCATAAGGACAGGAAGTATATGGAGGTATGAGGGGTTTTAACATATGGATGGTCATGTTTTGAGTGGCTTCAGCTCATTGTAAGGGTAGATCTAACAAAGACTTGATGAAAAGGTGAGCGACTGTTGTTAAGTGCTTATAGCAGATGAAGCACAAAGCTAGGAATGGAGTCTTGAGTCACAGTCTAGGGATAAGTCTAGATGACAACACAGCCACCCAATACTTATCTTGGAGTAAACAAGCTTGAAGCGAATAAATGGCCACTGTTATTCTGTGCTTCTGAGACTCATCTCCCAACAAGATCAATGAAAGCAAGGTTACAAATATGGTGCATATGGGATGTTTCCCTTAGTGACTGATCTGCAGAAAGAAAAAGGGAAGGAAGAATCCCTAGCAGTTTTGCTAAAAAGACATCCTATCTATCCTGATGCTGGCAAGGCTATTGTTTCCTATGTTCAGATTTTACCAAAGTTCCACATGAATTCACTTCTTAAATATACACCTGACTTAATTAAAATATACAATTCTGGAATTCCTTTATGCTGTAATAGTACAAACATTTGCAGTCCTAATGATTTAAGTTTCTCAAGAGGCTGTTAACATTAAAAGAAACATAAATTAACACAAAGAGAAATAAGAAAATAAAAGCTGGTGAGTGAGGGTGCTTATAATTTATTTGCAGATATGCAGCTGAGTTATTTGCTCTTTCTTTGCAAATGAGATAAATGTCATGTCCCATCATATCCCCTGACCATGAATTATATATAACATTTGGTGAAATATGAAATTCTAAAAATACATTGAAGGGCTGGAGTCATTTTAATGGTTTATTATGATAGGTGTACCTGATTGTGAAATATCATCTTTCAGGGAAGACAAATGGGGACATCATTGGTTTAGAAAGTCCACATAATTTTAAAAGATAGATTAAATGCTCTTGGAGGCAATTGAGGCTGCTTTAGTACTGAAGCCACAATTTCTAAGTAATTTTCTATGGGTTTGCAGACAACAATTAAAACCTGGTGTTAAACTAAGAGCCCAGTTATTTTAGGTGGTGACCACTTGTTCATGTATATAAACATATACCTGTTTTTAATTTGATTAGACTAATTATGGTAGAAAGTGCTCAGCAACTGTGATAGTAGGATGGAAACATAGAGCTGTGTATCATTGGCATACTAAGGAAACTGTACCTTGCTTTTCTTCATGAAGACTCCTACCATCTTCATGGTGACTGGTGCCACCTTAGTCGGGGAGGGGCACATGCCCACCCCAGTGACCAGTCAGTGACTGGGGGGGTCCCCCCATGGCCAGTCACACTGACTGGGAAGTTCCCGCAGCACTCCTGGAAGTGGCTGTGGCGCTCCTGGAAGTGGCCACAGTACTTCATCTGGCACTCCCACTCCCAGGCCAGTACTCATAGGGGGGCTACTGGTGCTCTTGCCTGCCTCCCATGCCCATCACCTAAGTAAGGAGTGTGACCTGACAGGATGTGCACCAACACTCTCAGGGGGTGCATGTACACCCCCGTGCACCCCCTACATGTCTCCGCTGACCATCTTTATATACATTTTGAACAGGAGAGCTGAAAAAATAAACGGAAAGGATCATAGCTTTGGGCATCAGAAAAGAGGAAGGAAGTTCACAGAAAGCCTCAAATCAGAAGCAGTCTTTATGGTTGACTGCTTTTCATACCGCACATGACTGATGATGTACAGAAAAAACCCCTCACAGCACTAAACTATACAGACAGGGTGCATACTAGAAATGAGCAAACATCTTTACAATATGGTTCATGCTCTGCAAATATTTGGCTACTTGCAAATATAATGGAATTTACTACAAGCTTCTATGGTACTTTGAGCTACTTTTTGAAGCCAATAGTTATTATGATAACTATTCAATTTTGCTCTAGAAAGAACAGAAAGGGATGATATCATATGCAGAAACAGTGACTGCATATTTACGACAGTTTCACATCATTTCTATATTACCTCTCATGCTGTCTCTTTTTACCTATTGCATGTCACTTGCTGTCTATGTCGAAATACTACGATTAATGTACTGATTCATATATTTGCTCTTCTGCTCTTTTAGTTTGCATTTGTTTCCACAACTCTAAAGTTAACAGTAAACAAATACAAAACCCTAACACTCAGCTAAAGCTGCACCTTGGATCATGGTTGTACAGAAGTTAACACATAATTCACAATGGTATTTTCACTTATCTAATGGATGCTTGAGAATGACACTCTCACTTATAAACAGTTTATAATACATTAATACAGAACTTAGTACATTTATTTCTGTGTGCCATTTAGGTTGGGTAACAAAATTCTCAGGAGTACTATATGGATATCACCAGAGATTAGAGATTAGATTTTTATTATCTGATTTGAATGTGGGTGGGTGCATCTATATGAGATACTTTGCTTGAGATTAAAGCAAATCACTGCACAATAATTGTCCCCATCTCCATGTGCAGATGCTTACTACAGTTATTTGCTCTAATTGCAAGGAGATTTGCTACCTGTAAATACAAGTAGTGAATATATTTGTGATTACTATCTGTACTGCACAGCATGTGTAGATGGCCAAATGGAAGCAAACTTGATCCCGGTCATCTGGGCAGCAGATTGATCCCTGCCTCCAGATGCTGCTTGCACAGGAGTCCAGGCATGGACAATGTTCCTGTGCCCTGGCAGCAGGCAGCTCCCAGCCGCCACTCCCTAATCATAGAGTGGGGGCTGAGGAGACTGTTCCCTGTTGCAGCTCTGGAACAGGCTGGAGAACCTGTACTCTGCCCAGCTCTGTCATTACAGAGCTGGGCTGGGAACAGACTGGGAGCTTTTTCCCTGCCCAGCTCTGCAATTGCAGAACTGGTCAGGGAACCAGCTCCCAGCCTGTTCCTCACCCTGTGATTGTGGAGCAGGTCCTGGGTACTATACTAGTAAGGGGCAGGCCCCAGCCCTGTGCTCTAATTGGTGATTGAGGTACAGGACTTGGAAAGAGCTTCAAGGGAGGGGCAGGCCTCAGCTCCCTGCCTCAATTTGCTGATTGGGCAGCTAGCAGTGAGCCCCACGCTGGTGCTAGCTGCCCCACCAGTGGCTCCAGTGGTAGAGCAGTCTCCCAGCCCCCATCAGGAAACAGCTGTCTCCTGGCCCCATGTGCCCTGCCAGCTCCTGGGCTACCACTCAGGGGCACGCTTAGAGATCTCTCTGGCTGCTTCAGGGGGCAAGCACAGGATTGTAGGGGGCAGGAGCAGACTGCTACCAGGAGCAGTTGATCTGTGGGGGTTTTGCTACATTCTCACATCTGATCTGCTACTGGATCCCTGCATATGTAGATGCCTGCCCACAGTTTCCTCTAGATTAATTTACTCTAGAGTAAACCTACCCTGCAGCATTTACACATGTAGACATTTCCAGTGTCTAGAGAGATGGCAACATTTATGAAGCAAGCAGTAAGCTCAGTCATAAAATTACGTGAGATTTACTGGGCACAACTCATGAAAAAACCACACATGTAATAGTTACTTATATGGTATTTATGTCCTGAAAGATGGTAGGTGCACCTCCATGAGCAATTAAGGTGAGGCAATGAACTCCAGTGCAGTTTGCATCATAGTAAACTGCTCCTGGTACAGGGTCTACATGTGTACCTTGGATAGCAGTGATTTAAGCAGGGGAGGAGCAGGCCTGTGCTGGCAGAGAGCACTAGGGGTCAGCCCAGGGCTCTAGGTGGCCATGTTGGGCAGTGTTGGGGCTGGTTGAGGCATGAGGATGCTGGAAGTGAGAAGCCATGTGGCTGTCATAAGCAGGAGTCTGGCCATGCCTAGTCACCGTTTACATGTGTGTTGCAGTGCAGTAAATGACTCTGTTGTAAGATTTTACTATTCCTGACAATGCTATCTTACGGCAGAGTTAATTAGTTTACTACACCCTAATACTGGCAAATGTGTAGACAGTGACATTTTACTGCAGAGCTAATTAGTCAACTCCACAGTAAAGCACGTGTGTAGATGTACCTAGTATTACTGAAGATGCTAGTATTCCAATCATGAGGGAACTTTGTTAAAGTGAATATTTTGGTAAGTGTACTAAATTATAACAGAATGCTTCCTTCTCTGCTGCTTCCCCACCTTTTGATTTTCTGCCTTCTTTCTTCACTACAGTAAATTGATTCCTCAACAACATCCAGGTGCAAATGAATTAATGGTCTTCAACTGTGAGGGAGTAGGATGGAGTCTTCCCCTCCTCCTCACTCAGGTCCTTTCCGTTCAGAGAAAACCCACATATCAATTAAACTCACCTGTTAATTAAAAGCTTGTTTGGAACATTTCTTGCTAGTTGGAAGCAAGAGAAAGTGTAAAAGGCATGTGAATGCTAAGGCTTTGAATGTTAATTACTTACTCCCAAGTTTCCTTGTGATCCCTCAGGTGTTGGTTGGACACCAGCAAAGAACTAGAAAAAGGAAACAAAATTAATTTGTAGTTTCTGCCATGGAGAAAAATACAGATAAGAAATCAACCAAGCTTCCACATTTTTCCCCTTTCCTTGTTTAGATTTATTCTTTATCCATTTATTTATGTGAAAATATCTGCATACAGCAAACAGACGATAGTGTTTTGAAGGTGACAAACAATACAGTGATCACACATTCAATTTTTCTGCTAGTTTGGAAGATTCTTTTACTAGTTTCAGGGAGACTTTTTGTTGGCACAAAGTCACGTAATATTCAAGTGCACACATGAGTTTTCACCAGTTGCACCAGTGATCTTAACAAGTCACATATTATTAATGATGACAAAATTATCTATCTATAAACAGGAAATCCTGGGGGATCTTGTAGAAAGTGAATTCCGTTTTCCTATTCTACAGTTATTCCTCCCTACCTGTAGATAACTATTTTCTATCTTCTTCCCCTTTTCCACAAACATAGAAGATAAACTTTTAAACCATGTAAACTTTTCTGTTAATTGGAAATCACCATGGCTATAAGAAACTAGATCTTTCATATTTCTAGAAATTCTGGAAATTACATATGGAAACAACAACATATTTTGCATTTGATACTAGAAAAAACAAATTCAAACCTAAAATGATCTTCAGTAAGGATTTAAAGCTAAAATATAGTGTTTTGGTTTAGAAGAAGGAATGTCTGGGGTTGTGATTTCTGAGTAATGATTTTTGCCAAAAAACTGAATTTGTTGCATTTTCAAATGAACTTAAAGGCTTCATGAATTTTCTGCTGAAGCATTCTGAGAGTCTAACTGGAATATCTGACTAGAGGAATTATACTTTCAGTTTCTTCAGAGACAAACTGAAGACCTGATTTTTAAATGCGCAGCTCACATTATAGAAACAGAATTGTACACCTGATTTGTATTGTTAATAATTGAGGCTATATATACAAATTAAGTAAGTATTGATATAAATTGTAACTATTATGATTTTCATATGCAGTTACCTAGCTAGCTTACACAGCATAAGTGAGTTCCTAATTTACATATGTGTCTACATTAGCATGTTTAAAAATCAGGTCATAAATGCACTAATCCTAAACATAACAAAAATACTGTATGTTATAATTTCAATTTATCATGAATCACAACTACATAAAAGTGTAGTGATTATTGATCAATCCACAAATACCAACCACAAGCTAAAGGTGCCATAGAGAGGACTAGATTGCTCAAATATTAAACAAAGGATGTAGAATTAAACGTAGAGTTAAAATCAGCTGATTTTAAAGGTGCATTTATTAATACAGGAATGAATTAAATTTAGATATCCTTGACCCCTAAGAGTGAAAATGCATTTTCTTAATTTGATAGAGAATACTTTGGTGCTTGTACACATGACAGGGTTTTGGTCCTTAGGGGTGCGTCCACACATGCAAGCATGGGCACTTGCAGCAGCTCAAATAGGAGCGGTGCAAATTTGTGCCAGGGCTTTTTACCTCAGTGCACATGCCTGGACATACACTTTGTTGTGGGGCAAATTGTGCCACTTGGGGCAAAATAACCCTGCCTGGCTCCTTCCAGATCTGCAGCCAGGGGAAGCTAGAGCCTGGCCAGCAGCTCAGGGCTACTTGCCCTTAGGAGCCTCCCCCACCATCACTGCTGGAGCCTAAAGGTGCCTAGCCTGCCCCAGCTGCCTTGGCAGACCAACCCCCGCCTTCACCTCCACTTTCACCAGAAGCACACCCTGAGTGGCTAAACTGAATGGCTCCTACCATCACTGCTGCTGCGGTCATTGTTTCTGCTGCTGCTCTGTCTCAGGAGAAAGGGAAATTCCCTGCTGTACCACCTGAAACCACACCTGCACTGGATTACTCCCTAGCTGACTGCCTGCTCCTGCCCTCCCCCACAGCTACCTCACTGCATCTGACCCTGCTTTGTCTTCCTGCCTACTGTTCTGCTGCTGAGCACCTGGCTGGAGGTTTGAGGGGCTCCTGGACAGATCTTCAACAAACAAAGCCCCTCCACCACTCCAGCCATCTTTTATATCTGCCTCAGCAGCCTTTCCTGTGTTCTGGAGCTTGTGTGGTAAATCCTGTGGTCCATAGTCCCTGCTCTGGTGTTTGTTGTGTGGCTGAGTAAGCCAGCTTGAGTTTCCCCAGTGTGTGTGTGTGTGTGTGCGCGCGTGCTCCCGCTCGTAAAGCATAACCCTCCTGGGTTTTTTTCCTGTGAGGCTGTAGCTCAGTGAGCTTCAGGCCCCCTCCTTCCTCTAGCTCCCCAGATGCAACAGCTGGCCCTGCTCTCCCCACCCATCCCTCCTCCAATCAGGAATCTCCCTGCACACAGGTGACTTTCTAATTGGGCCTGAACCCACTGGCCAGCTGCTGCACAGCCTGCCTCATGCTCCACAGCCTGACTGATGGTACAACCAGTGCACTGCCACAGTCCCAATCCTTTTCTTTCTTTTTTTTTTTTTTTGGCAGAACCTGCCCACCTCTCCCACAGCCAGTGCCATTAATCCATGACATTAATCAGTCAGCTCACTCCCTGGCTGTGGGAGAGGTGGGTAGGCTCTGCACAGAAAAAGGATTGGGCCCCTTGCCACTTCTACCTTCAACAGGATCCTGTGGCCAGCAGGATGCCTGGGGCCACCTAGGAATGGGCTAGCATGCCCCTGGGGCAGCACGGGGAGGCAGCAGGAAGAGGTGTCCACATGTGCGGGCTGGAAAAGCAGCAGGAATGGTGCACAGGGTGCTGGAGGTCTGGGCAGGCTCAGGAAAGCTAGCAGCCTGCCTGGGTGGCTCTGTGCCCCAAGCACTGTCCTTGCCAACTTCTCCGGCCACCAGCATACCCAGATGCCCTACTGCTGCCCTGCTGCACTGCCCCTGGGGCAAATCAGTCTGTTCCTGGGTAGCCCCAGGCATCCTGCCAGCCACAGGAGCCTGCTGAAGGCAGAAACAAGAAGAGGCCTGATCCTTTTTTTCTGCGGAGCCTGCCCACCTCTTCTGCGGCCAGAGGGGTGAGCTGACTAATGACTGCAATGTTCCAAGTTGCACCGTTGCATACTAAACTACATCGGGACATAACTTAGTTTGGAATGATGCAGATTCATTTAAATTCCCCAACGCTCAGATACATGTAATGTGCAATGCCTTTAAGCTACACAAAGAGAAATTTCCATCATATATACACCGTGACATCATCATGTGTACAAGCACCCTATGAAACATAATACAAAATACTGTTCTTGCTTGCTGTGCTGGTCCTGTGAAAGCTGGTGCTGTAGCTTACTATTTTCAATGAGAGGCTTCTGTAGGATTTATCCAGCTAATCAAAATTGAACTATGTATATTTCACTTAAATTGTATTAACCTAAAATATCAAGACATTTGACTGAAGAATAAGACATAATTTCACTCTATAGCAACTGAGATCTGTAACACAGAATACTTTGACACACATGTCTATCCTGATTCTGCATTATGCATCCAATCCTGTACTTAAAAGCCACCTATTTGGGTAGAATGGTGCATACATAAAGTTAACCAAGACATTTAGCATTGAGTAGATGTGCCTGGTAAATGTATTGTAAAGTGACAAGTATGCAAACTACACATTATTAAGGCAAGAGCTTTCATACTAGTACAAGACAGTATTTGTGATCATTGTCATGATTTCTTTTCTAATGCTAGTATTAGTTTAAAGGCAGCAATATCATAACAAGAATAGCTTTTTTGCAACTGATACTTGGGCATTCATTGGAAAGGATGGAAACCTGAAAAATGAAAAGAAGAAAGAGAAAGAAGAAAGAGGGTAAAAGAAAAATAATTCTGAAAACAGCCTCAAGTCCATCACAAACCAAGATAGGTTGTGCAGTTTTCTAACAATGTCTGTAAAGTTCAGAGTCATGTCTTCATTAATTTGGGATTCTTAGCAAACACAGGCAGATTCCATACATGGCCATAAAATAGCCATACAATATTAAATTGAAAAAAATAAGAAAAACAATCTCCCCCACCAGATCTCTGCCCAAAAATGTCCCTAACTGTATCCCAAACAGGGTTATTAAGCCTCATTTCCTTTACTTTATTCCTTTGAAATAAGGCCAGATTTCTAGCTTGTGCAAGTCAGTTTCACACTGATTTACATTAGCTAAGAATATGGTGCCAGCATATTTAAAACAAATGCATACTGTACCTTAAAACCCCCCCCTCTGTATTGTCTTTCTACATGTAAAAAAAAGAACACATTCCTTAAATAACAGTACCAAGCACATAAGCTTGAGTAACCTGCCACTAAAAAAATATGCTTATCAACCAACAGCTTTAGTCACCAGTAAAAATGTTTCAACATGATCAAAGGAACAACAAATCCCAAAGTTCTCAATTTAGGCTTTTAGTTACTATTTTGGATTGCCCCATTCTATTGTTTTGGAGTGTGGGCAACTCTCTGTGCTAGAGAATGGACTTGGATATTTTTATGCTTATATTATACACACACGCTTTTTTTCCCCCCAGTGCCTCCCTGTTTGCCTCCCAACAAGAACTCATTTTTTAAATTAGCATGTTGGAAGTAGCTAGGAAAATCCTATAATTTATTCATAGGTTTATAAATGCAGAAGAATTAAATGAAGAAGGATGTAGGGATGCAACACCCCATTTAGTCCATATGCAAGAAATCATCCAGAAGGGTGCTATCCAAGATTTATTATACAATCATTTGTCCTGGTAGAATTTAAGATCCTTTCAAAATTAGAAGAAAATAAGCATAGTTTTGACTGTGATTTAGTATACTACACCATGAGTAGCCAGGACATGTTCAGCTTTCCAAGGCCACCCACATACAGACATTCAGTTTTTTTCCTGGGAAAGTTGCTGCTTTCCCAGGAGCAACCATAGGGGTATAGATGTTCCAGATTTTTTTTTTCCAAGCAAAATTGGCTATTCCAGTAGAAAAACAACCCAGGAACAATCTGTGTTAAACCACTTCCACAAGAGTTTCTTCTGTGACAGTGAATGGCTGTATATGTTCTCATTTAAGGGAAGCCACAGCATTCTAGGGTGCTTCACTCCTTCCCTCCTCCAGGGAGACGGTATGCCACTTGCTGGACTCTACTACTGCAGCCAAGCAGAAAGCAGAACACCCTCCCTTCATTATCCTTACAATGGCTGCAGGGAGGCACAGGCTGACCCTGAGCACTCTGGGTCGTCAATAAGGTGTGCAGACTGAAGGAGCCTGAAGAGCATGCTGAGATGTGAGCACAGGAACCCCCTGGTTGTGCAGCATCAGCACTGCAAGTACTCTGCTCTTCAAGGGCTCAGCATGAGAATATCTGCTGAGACATCTCCAGGTTTTCTACCATGAGAGCAAACCTGGGAAAATTCTCCCAGGTCACCTGAATGTACACACACAACCTAAGTTACAATGACTGAGAAAAAATATGATTCTTTAATTCACTAGAGAACTGTGTTATACAATTTAGGGCATCCATAAAACTTCTTTTTTAATAAAACTGTTTACTTAGAATTTTCAGATATATTTGTTTTAGGGAAATAAAAAGTAATACCTCCATCTTCTCTTACAAATAGCACAATAGGTTAGGGTATATTGGGGCAACAACATTAGGAACTGAAGCAATATTTTGTAGCTGACACAATCTATCTGGTCTCCAAAGGTCTCCAAAATAAATAAAACACTTTTCCCCTATGAGTCCTTGTCAGCTTTTTCTGCTATTTATAAAAAGTCTCCCACTGAGAGATGGATCTACCACATTTCTTTATGATTAAAACACTGTTTAGACCAGTTTTTGTCATAACAAAATGTGTATTTTCATCTCAGGATGATATAATGCATTGCACATAGAAAGGAGACACATATATTGTTCTTAGTAAGAAAATTAGAATAATACACTTAACAGCTTAATAACTAGCATATAAAAAATGTAAACTGTTGACTTCCAGAGAATTCATAAGATATTTAGTTATCTCTCAAAACACCCACTGCATCACCAGCCATTAATTTTACTCCTGGTGGAGTTCTGGATACAATAAAAGAGGGTGAGATTTTAATGAAAATGCTAGTGAGTAGTGTTAGTATCTATTTATAAAAAAAAACAAACCATGGAAGTCCTTTAGTACTTAGGACTGTATGAACAAATCATGGACAATGCCAGTGGGAAAATACATGGCAAGGATTTTAAATATACTGCATTGCACAGCATTTGAAAATGATGATAAATTCTTGAGATGAATGATGCAGTCTAAACACCAGACCATTTTTCATATAATTCTCAAAGTTCTTCAGCCCGTTTTGCCTTTAATACTGATGTTTTCTCAGATCTTAATTTTCTTCTGTGCTGATTTTAAAATATCTCTTCTCTTAGGACATCATTCAAAAGTTTTTTTTTCTTTTTATTAGATTGTCTACTCCCAGCAAATGATTTACCAATGTACTCATATTAAATTGTAGAAAAGAGCTTTGACTTAGTTCAGAAGTTATACAACATGCCAACCTTTATTTAGAAAACACATAAGAAATTCCTATTCATAAGAACATTCTTTTTTATTTGTATATAGTGGAACCCAACCTGAATTCCAAAATTTTCTGAACATTACTGTTAATTTGTGTTTCATGGGAATGATTATTTCTTTTTTTAGAGCAGCAATCAATGCCTTCTCAATAGTCATGAGACTGAATCCTATATAAAGATAGGAAATTTTATTAAGCCTCCATATGATCCTTGATCTTCTGCCAGAATCTCTGATGTTTTTCCAGAGCACACAAGCCAGGCAATGTGCCTTGGTTAATAAGTGATTGTACAACTTTCTGTTTCTCCTGCCAGGTTAATCCTGGATGCTGTTTGAAGAAACATGTCCTGTATTATTTCAAACAGGATAAAAATTTTGTAAAAGATCAGTAACATCCTCTCTCAGCATTTTCATATACATGAACCAAATGCAGCTAGTAAAATGTTTGGCTTCATGTGCATTGCACAGCTTAACTGTTATCACCATAATCAGCCTAGATTTTAGCAATTCACACTATATATGCAGTGTACTGAGGAGTGTGGGATTCAACTGGTCATAATCTACTTGGGGTTAGGAAAGAATAGCCTTTAAGGATTTGAAAGAAGTTAATTCTTTGTGCCTTATCAATTCTTTTTTGCTTCCCAATACTGCCAAAAATGAAGGTTAACACCCACCATTGTAATTTCTGTGAGGAAGACACTTGTCATCTGAGAAATGAACAACAAATAGAAGATTTGTTTCAAATTGGCCACTGAACTACACTGACAATCAAATGGGAACAACTTGGAGATCACTGCTAATTGGCCTGGATTTGATTTGAAACCCTCTATGAAAACTGTTAATTCCTTGACCCATCAAAAGTTATATTTTCTATTTTAAAATATAACTATATACTTGCATACATGTTTTTGATTCCTAGATTATTTGTTTTATTGAGGTTCTGCTTAATACAGAAGTGTGGAGCTAATACTGAGGCCATTATTACTCCCAGAGTCTCAGAACTAAGCTGTGTTACACTAAATCTTTGGGTAGAAAAGAGCTGGGACTATACATCATAGAACTATAGAAAGTTAGATTTGGAAGGGACCTCAGGAGGTCATTTAGTTTAACTCCCTGCTCAAATCAGGATCATCTCCAACTAGATTCTCCTAGCCAAAGCTTTGTATAGCTGGGTTTTGAAAATCTCCAAGGATGGAGCTTACCTCTGTGGGTAACCTGGTCCAGTATTTTGTTACCCTCCTAGTGAGAAAATTCTTCCTAATACCTAACCTAGACTTCTCTTGCTGCAACCCGAGACAGTTGCTCCTTGTTCTGTCATCGTCCACCACTGAGAACAGTCTAGCTACATCTTCTTTCAAACCCCACTTCAGGTAATTGAAGGCTGCTATTAAGTCCCCACTACACTGGACTCTCTCCAATTTGTCCACATCCTTTCTGTAGTAGAGGGACCATAACTGAACACAGTACTCCAGATGTGTAATAGAGGGGAATAATTACTTTCCTGGACCTGCTGGCAACACACCTACCAAGGCAGCCCAGTATGCTGTTAGACTTCCTGGCAACAAGGGCACAACTTTGGCTCATATTCAGTTTATTGTATTGTATACAGTTTTATTTACTGTAACACACAGGTCCTTCTCTGCAGAACTGCTGCCCCGTCAGTCAGCCCCCAGCCTGTATTTGTGCATGGTATTGTTCTGTGCAAAGTGCAGGACTTTGCACTTGTCCTTATTGAACCTCAGAAGATTTCTTTTGGCTCACTTCTCCAATTTGTCTAGGTCACTCTGAATCCTAACCCTACCTTTCAACATATCTACTACTCCCCACAGCTTGGTGTCATCTGAAAACTTGCTGAAAATGCCCTCTATATGCCATCTTCCAGGTCATTGATGAAGATGTTGAACAAAACTGGCCCCAAGAACAACCTCTGGGGCACTCCACATGATATCAGCTGTCAACTAGACTCTGAGCCATTGATTACTACTCTCTGAGCCTGATGCTCCAGCCAGTTTTCCAACCACCTTGCAGTTCATTCATGCAGCCTATACTTCCTTAGCTTGCCTGTGAGAATGCTGTGGTACACCATATTAAAAGCCTTGCTAAAATCAAGGTACACCACATCCACCAGTCTCCCCACATCCATAGAACCAGTCACCTCATCATAGAAGGCAATCAGGTTGGTCAGGCATGAATTGCCCTTGGTGAATCCACGCTGACCGTTTCTATTTGCCTTTTTCTCCTCCAAGTGCTTAGAAATGGATTCCTTGAGGATCTGCTTCATGATTTTTCCAGGTATTGAGGAGAGGAGGCTGACTGGTCTGTAGTTTCATGGATATTCCTTCTTCTCTTTCCTAAATATGGCACTATGTTTGCCCTTTCTCAATCATCAGGGACTTTTACTGACAGACATGAGTTTTCAAAGATGATTGCCAGTGGCTCTGCAATCACATCAGCCAACTCATCACTCTCAGGTGCATCCCACATGGCCCCGTGGACTTGTACACGTTCAGCTTTTCAAAGTAGTCCCTAACCTCTTCTTTCGCCACTGAGGTCTGCTTACCTCCTCTCCAAACTATGCTGCCCAGTGTAGTAGTCATGGAGCTGCCCTTGCCTGGAAGACTGAGGTGAAAAAGGCATTGAGCACTTCAGCCTTTTCATAGATTCATAGATGTTGGGGTCGGAAGGGACCTCAATAGATCATTGAGTCTGACCCCCTGCATAGGCAGGACAGAGAGCTGGGTCTAGATGACCCCAGCTAGATGCATATCCAACCTCCTCTTGAAGACCCCCAGGGTAGGGGTGAGCACCACCTCCCTTGGGAGCCCGTTCCAGACCCTGGCCACTCTAACTGTGAAGAAGTTCTTCCTAATGTCCAATCTAAATCTGCTCTATGCTAGCTTGTGGCCATTATTTCTTGTAACCCCCGGGGGCGCCTTGGTGAATAAATACTCACCAATTCCCTTCTTTGCCCTCATGATGAACTTATAGGCAGCCACAAGGTCACCTCTCAACCTTCTCTTGCGGAGGCTGAAAAGGTCCAGTTTCTCTAGTCTCTCCTCATAGGGCTTGGTCTGCAGGCCCTTAACTATATGAGTGGCCCTTCTCTGGACCCTCTCCAGGTTATCCGCATCCCTCTTGAAGTGCAGCGCCCAGAATTGCACGCAGTACTCCAAATGAGGTCTGACCAGTGCCCGACAGAGAGGAAGTATCACCTCCTTGGACCTATTCATCATGCATCTGCTGATGCACGATAAAGTGCCATTAGCTTTTCTGATGGCTTCGTCACACTGCCAACTCATGTTCATCTTGGAGTCCACTAGG